>CM028136.1:334630000-335830000 GCA_016271365.2 Neoceratodus forsteri | reverse complement strand
CCCTTTGGGTAACCCTTGCCTCAGTGTTTACGCATGAGAGTGTTCTTTGTCTTTAAATGTTTTTTTTTTTAATGGGTTCACCACGATATATCCCAGGCACACTGCCTTAGGGGTAGCTGGTCCATTTCACTGGGGTGTCAAACAGACGAGGCATACTGATGAGTCTTGGTAGGACCGAAACACATGTCTATGTCTTCTGTTAGCAACCTTTGCAAGCTACGTGAGAGGCCTTTCAGCACCATGCAATTCTGCTTAAAGTTGGACCAGCATAACATTCTGTGGTGATTTGCATATGCAGCCCATGATGCTTTGCATTGTGGGGCATGTGTGATTTTGTATTTTCTGAAACTTGGCTTCCCAGCCAAATGCCCTTTAGGGTAACCCTTGCCTCAGTGTTTATGCACAGAGGTTCTTTGTCTTTTAAATGTTTTTATTTTAATGGGTTCACCACGATATCCCAGGCACACTGCCTTAGGGTAGCTGGTCCATTTCACTGGGGTGTCAAACAGACGAGGCATACTGATGAGTCCTGGTAGGACGAAACACGTGTCTATGTCTTCTGTTAGCACCCTTTGCAAACTGTGTGAGAGGCCTTTCGGCACCATGCAATTCTGCTTAAAGTTGGACCGGCATAACATTCTGTGGTGACTTTGCATTGTGGGGGCATGTGTGATTTTGTAATAATAATACTATATGTAATAGGTGGAAGAGAGGTATAAGACTATAGGTAGTGTCTGTCATTGGGGAAGGGAGGTGGAAGTAAGGAGGGATACAGGTTATATTAGAGCAAGTAGCTTGTGGGTGCATGGGGGAAGGTAGAAGGGTAACTGTTAAGAACTAGGAGTTACAGGCATAAACCTAGAAAGCATTAGGTTGAAAGTCACAGTCACATGAACTGAGCACAGCAAGATAAGCTTTCAATTTGGACTTAAATGGGGCCATGTTTTGCTTCCATTGTTAGTTCAGTTTTGAGAGAATATTTGAATCTTTGTTCAAACATAATAATTCTTGCCTCACATCTTTACAGTCACTGTAATTTTCTTAAATAAATGGAGGCTTAACATTAACTATGTTACCATCACTACCGTCTTACTTTTCTACCTCTCTTACCTTGTGCCTGCGTAGTCTACATAATGAATAAGACATGACAACATTGTGATTATACTGCTGTATGTTAATGTACCAAGTGGTGGGATTTTACCTCAGGCTTCAAATGTGTAGATGAATCTTAACATTCGGTGTAATCCACCAAGGTCAAGTGGTCTGTGTAAGAGCACACAGTTTTCTGGGTGACAAAATTGCAGTAATTGCCATTAAATTACATTGTGTTCCCGCAGTTTCCTGCAAGATATCACAGCAGAAATTGAGATTAGGAGTGTGCAATGAGAGCACACAGCACCTGAGTATAATTGTCACTCTGGCATATGTTACTCCACTTATTAAATGCATGGATTGTCTTATGACTGTTCGCAAATGTTTTTAAGGAAAAATTAAGCACTGTAGTTTTGAAGGATGTTGTCAGTTTTGTTTCCCCTTTCAAAGATTGTCTCCCTTTTGCTATGGCCCCTGATATAAGTTGGCTACCTAGTGGGGGCAATGTCTCAAATCCTACAGGATGCTGTAATGAATAATGTGGATTCCTTATGTAACCTGTGTGTATATTGTTTAAAAATTAATATTTTAAACTTAATAAAGGGAAAGTTAAAAGAACAATTGTGTCCCTGTTTGGAATTGGGTTCAGTTATACATCTTTGTTGACAGTATATTGGAGTTGTGGAGTCCACTCCTCATTAATATGCTGTTCCTTTTAAAAGAGGGTTAGAGACATGATAGAAGGTGGTGCTAAGATTTTCCTGACTTTAACATGGCTATGAGGCTTGTTTGCTTGAGGAAGTACCAACTCAAAGGAGCCAGAGGAGGAGATATCAGCCCACTGGATGACAGGTCTTGGAAAGCACAGAATTGGAGAAGAAGGCCGGACAAAAATGACAAAGAGAAAGATTGCTGATGTGGGAGATGGTAGACTAGAGGGAGAGGAGAGAGAGAGAGAGAGAGAGAGAGAGAGAGAGAGAGAGACAGGGACAGATTAGTTTGAATTTGAAAGAGAACTGATGTTTTGAAGATGCCCTAGGAGTGGGACATTGTGGCTGGATTAGGTAAAAATTTTTCTGAAAGCTGTGTGGGATACTTGGTGCCCCAAAACCCTGTTCTTAGATTCAAATCTCCCACTCTGATGCTAGTTTCAGGTCCAAGGGAAAGGTGTCCTTTCTCAGTAAAGCTCCTGGAACACGGACATTGGCTGTTGGAGTAGGAACTGGAGTGGTGGAGAAAGACTGATTGTGACTTTGATAATCATGGGAAACAGCTAATATATATATATATATATATATATATATATATATATATATATATATAAATGGAGCTTTTTGCTCTCCATTGCTGCCTCCCACCTGCTTCAGGAACAGGGAGACATCAGTATGTTCCTGATTTTCTCTCTCCTATTCCCAGGACCCCAGAACATGGTCATGAATGCCCATGGAAGTGAGCACACAGCCTGTGGCTCTGGTGACAGCCCCTTCCCCCACCTGGCCTAATGCTAAGTCTCCCACTGGGCTTAGCGCTACCACCAAGCCTCCACTCGGTGGCAGCCAAAAGTGCAGGGAGACTCCAGATCCCTGCCTGGAAGAGGAGAGCTGCCTCTCAGCAGCTCAATCTAACTCCTCACCCCCCCCAGCTGATTCACAGCAACCTGAGCTTGCTCCCCAACTCAGATAATCGGCGTGGTGTGAGGTGTGATGTCCAGCTCCTCAACCCTCAGCACCACCAGTCCTGCTTTGCTAAAAATATATTTTAAATTTCGGGCACATGTACATGGCTCTGTTGTGCATTAAGTGGAGGTATGTCATTATAGTGGGTAGCCTATAAAAGTGTTAGCTCCTAAATTTAAGATTTGTGCAAAATCTCTTTATTATTATCACTGCAATCCACCAAAATGGGTATAGTGGATAAAACTGAGTTTGGGAATGGCATACATTTTTGTGTGTACTGGTAAACAGCTGGAGAAGTGATGGCATATATGTTGACCTCCATATGGAACCACACAGGGGAATGAAAGGCATAAACCATTTACAGGGTATGTGCACCCAAGAAGGATAAGTAATACCCATAAAACCAGGGCAGGTGCCAACCTCCTTGACACCAGTGGGACCTGAGTTTTGCTCTACTAAAGCAGTGTGGTTTGCCTTCCCATAGGAAACTGCCCAGGAGGGTGTCAAGCTGTGCATATCACTTCTTGGGAGTCTGAATCAGGAGGTGAGACAGGCAGTGTAACACTCTGGGGGCAAGGATCAGTTTGACAGCCTCAACTTTCCCATCCAGAGAGAGGGAGAGATGTCTCCACTGGTCACAGTCATTTTGTAAGGTTTTGATGGGAGGGATAAAATTGGTGGTACAGAGCAGTAACAGTTCCAAAGTGACTTTTATCCTCAAGTACTTCAGAGAAGTTGGCATCTACTGCAGACCAAAGGAGTCAAGACCACTATCATATAATGAGAGCATTTCCATTTTTATGGGGTTAACCATGAACCCTGACAGTGAAGCAAATTTGTTCAGCAAGAGTAAGGGGATTTGTATCACCTGCAGAGCATTTTGCAACTGGATTAGGTTGTCATAATCGTATAACAGGATAGAATAGGAGTCAGATCCCATGGAGATACCCCATTAGTTTGGGTGTTCCCAGATGATACTCTCCAGGGGCTCTATTGCCAACACAAAAGGATTACCTGATTGAAAATAAAAGCCATAACTAGCACAAACAGTACTCAGCACAAGCACTATGTTTCAGTGTTTTATGAAGAAGGGGCAGTGCACGCCAAAGTGCTGAAGCATAGTGCTAGTGCTGAGTACTGTTTGTGCTGGTTTACTGCTTTTGTTATTTTCGATAAAGTAAGTTTTGCATATTTTCATTGGGAACCTGTGTGCAGTTTGTTTGCTGTCTTCATGGTAGTGCCATACTTTTACTGCTGCAGGGGTCTTCTGGCAGTTTCCAGCTTTTTTGCCAGCATAGCTGGTAATAGCATTATGGAGCAGAAGTGAGCATATGGTTTTGTGTTCTTGGATAGAGGGCACCCCTGCCTGGTCCCTTTGTGGAGGTGAAGTGGGGATGGATATCACATTGTTGGCCAGCACCTTTACCAAGGAGGAGGAATACAGGGTGTGCACCCAACCTAGAAAAAATGGGCCAAAGCCCATTCTTGTAGCACATGAAGAAGATTCACCTGATCTAGTGAATCAAAAGCTTCTTCTAAGTCATGGACAATTACCATGGATAGAGTGAGAGTGGCCCACACTACAGAAATGATGTTAATTAAGGAAGCACAGATGATCTGAGGCCAGTCTATCTTGTATGAAACCTGTTTGAGTGGAGTACACCAAGGAAGGGAGGATGGAATCAAGGTGGAGGGCTAGTACCTTCACCAGGACCTTAGTGTTCATATTTATGAATGAGATGGATCAGTATTCTGAGGTCAAGGTGAAGCAACAAGGATATCTCATGTCCAAGTGAAATCTTGGATGATAATTATGTTCTTTTTTAATGATGTTGTACAAAGTTTTTGATACTGTTCTGTGTGCTTTATGAATGATGGACCCCATTGCAAATGAGTCTCCATTCAATTGGGCTATCCTTTTCTTGATTTCAAGAATAAACAATTACTACTGCTACTACATCTTGTAACTAGAAGGGCTGCTAAATATACAGGAAACATACTAATGCACAATTAATGAGAATAAGTAGCTAATAATGCTAGCAGGTGGTTCAAATAATGTTTTTTTTTTTTGCAAAAAATAATTTTTATTAGGACACACTTCATTCATTCATAAATAACAGCAACATGAGCTTATCCAATTACATTACATAAATAAACCAACAGAGCATAGGGGGAGATACAAAAGTGCAAAATTTGATAAACTTCATACTGTTCCCTTAAAGAACAATAATAAACCCCATCACATAAAAACATTATTTCAGGTTTAATTTACTAAAGTCATCTTTTGACCAGTCTTCACATTTTTTTTATATAATTTCCAGACTGAATCATAAGCGGTTAGATACTCATTATACAAAGCACTTAAAATGAGTTGTTTCCACTTTGTTAATGGAAATCTGGGATTGTTCTCTCTCAAATTCCAATATTTTAAAATAAGCCTTTTAATGGATATTATGTTAGCTTTTAAAATAGGCCTAAAATTTGTTTGGCTGGAGGTGTATATTTCCAGAAGCAAATTCTGACTAGTATCCCAGTTATCCACTTGAAAACCTACCCTTTTTAAAAGAGTGAAAGACTGGTACCACCACGTTTTACTGCGATTACATTGTAAAAACATATGTATATAGTCAGCATCCAGGTGTTTACAAGACCAGCATTGACTGGAATCTTTTGCTTTCATTTTATATAACCTAAATGGAGTACAATAAGTTCTGAAAAGGATTTTATATTAAATTGGTTTATCTCTTGTTAGCT
Source organism: Neoceratodus forsteri (assembly GCA_016271365.2). Classification (NCBI taxonomy): domain Eukaryota; kingdom Metazoa; phylum Chordata; order Ceratodontiformes; family Ceratodontidae; genus Neoceratodus; species Neoceratodus forsteri. The sequence goes on along the minus strand of CM028136.1, from coordinate 335,824,478 downwards.
TATAACTGTGCATTTGAGCTAATGCCTTAAGCCATTGCTGTTCTGATATGACCTGTTTTATCTCTTTTTCCCATTGTGACTTTGTGTTTTTACATATCTTGGACTGATTGGGTTGAAATTTTGAACTTATCCATGGATATAATTTGACACCTTTTCCCCTTGAATTAAAAATCTGCTTAAGCGCTTGTTCTATAAAATGGTTGTTCGGTGCACGTTCCCACCTTTGATAATCTTTTTTATAAATGGAACTAATTTGATTGAAAAACAAAAAATCAACATCCTGTAGCTGGAATTTGTTTTTAAAAGAATCCCAAGATAGTTTTAATCCATGCGATTGCAAATCGCCCCATTTCATAATACGTTTTTGAATCCAGTTTAAGTTATATAATATTTTACCTTGTAAAATATATTTTACAGTTATTCCAGATGTTATTTAATGGCACATTTTTGACTGTCCAGTTAGGATTTGTTAGAAATGTCTGCAAAATCCAACATAAATTCTTAATGATGCTACTTTTAGATTTTTTTCCCTACTGAATGTGAAAATAGTAATTTTTTAATATATATTTGTTCTTTAAAATGTACCTGAATAATCTGATTTTCCCAATGCAGATCCATTTCCTGAAGTGCCTAATTAATTATTAATTTGGTGATGAAGGAATAATAACAAATGAGGATATCTGGACACACTAGCCCACCCTTTTCTTTAGGTAAACATAGTGTGGCCCACGAGATATGAGATGTCTTATTATTCCATATAAAATTACTGAACAACCGGTTAATTTTTTTAAACCATTGAGCTGATATCGGATAAACTATAGATTGTAATTTATATGAAAGTGTCAAAATAACTGCCATTTTTATTCATTGTATTTTCCCCCGTAATGATAAATGAAATTTACTCCAGTTATTTAATTGAGCTTTTACTGTGCTATACAGGGGTTTCAAATTCTTTTAATACCACTCATGTTGTTTTTTTCGTAATGACAATTCCTAAATAAGACATCCCCTCAAGCTGTACTTTAGCTTTCATTATATTGTGAAAATCGTCTGGTTGAGGGATATTGAAGGTTAACATTTCTGACGTAGTTTCATTTATTTTATAGCCCGATAACCTTGAAAATCTGTAGATAGCATCATAAGTTCAGTCAGACTTGGAATGACCAGATCCTGGGGAGGAAGATGATGTCAGTTCCGTGTACCAGCAGAAGAAGGAGCTGAGCAGATGCCCGAGTCAGCAGCAGTGAGAAGACTTGATGGTGCGCCACTTGAAATTAATTGGATTGAGTTCTCTTCTCTTTTCTTATGTCTTAAACCTATTTTTACTTGTTTTGATCTTATGGCATAAGATGTTTCTTTAAACTTTTTCTTTTGTTATTTTTTTGTTTGTTTTACTTTGTAATGTCCAAGAATGTGCGGCGGACAAAAGAACAATGCAAGCGGCAATTTTTTTCCAAACAGAAGAAAGCAAAACACAAACTAGATTTGAATACATCTTTTCAAGTTGAGGTAGAAGAACTGCCCTCACATCAGGTACCCCACGATATTGCCTCTTCAGTAGTGGTAAGTGGCGACTTGATCTCCCCCCTTCCTAAAAATGCCTATTCCAGGTAAAAATATTTTTTCATATTTTTTCTGAATGGAATTTAAGTTTAGAGGACAATACAATGCCATCTAAGAATTCATTAGTTCAAGAAATGCCCACTTTGAACATAGTGGTTGATATTGAAAGTGTGGAAACTGTGGAAATTAATCAGCCAGTTAAAGAAATTGAGAGGGAGGCCACTGTTTGGGTTAAAACAGGGGGCTCAGGGGATCCTTTTGAAGTTAGAAGAGATTCAGCAGAGTCTGTGATGGCTTTAGACTTACAAAATAACTCTGTCCCTACTTCAGGACAAATGCAGGAAGATTTATTGCAGGATCTTTCAGTTTTCCGCCATAAAATGAAAGAAGCTATTACTGATATTAAAGTAACAATGAAAGAGGTATCTGACTTTATCGGCTTGTTGTCTGAGCAATTAGCCGACCTTACGCTTAGGACAAAAGATATGGAAACTAGAGTTTCAGAGGTAGAAGATGCTTCTATGGGCTCATCTAAAACTCTGGTATGTCATGAAAATAAGATTTTAAATCTACAGAAAAAACTTGCAGAGATGGAAGACCGCTCTCGGTGGGTTAACTTGAGAGTATGTGGGCTCCCTGAAGGGGCAGAGGGAATGGACAACCATTTTTTTTTTTTTTGAGAAAATGATCATGATGGCTATGGGCCTTTCTTATCCAGAACATAAAATTGCTTTGGACAGGGTCCATAGGGCAGGGAGTATGTTTGGCTCTCCTAAACATCCTTATCCCAGACTGGTTCTTTTGAAACCCCATAAATACCTAGAAAAAGAGGCTATTCTAGCTAAAGCAAGACTGGAAAAGGGTCTGAAATATCAGGACACTTCTTTACATGTCTACCCCAATCTTTCTACTGAAACAGTGAACAAAAGGAAACTTTTCAATCCAGTGAAAAAAAAATGTATGAAGCTGGAGTGAAATTCACAATGCAATATCCAGCTAAGATTTGGTTTCTAGTAAAGGGCAAATTACAGGTTTTGGTGACACTGAAGAAGCATTAGAGGCTTATGAGCAATGTTATAGTCATCTTCTACCAACACTTTTAATTCATAATTCATGGAAACACCCTTATTAGCCTAATATGGTGGAATAAACCAAAGTTTCTGCTTGATTTAGCTTTAATTGGCTATTGCTGTTTTGCAATTAATTAATTGGATAAACCTTTGAGCTATGAGTCACATTGGCTATAGAGATAATGGCCTACAGTGTCTCTGCTAATGAGGGGGAGGGTCAATTTGGTCTAATTGGTTAAATTGGTGTTTGTTATGTATTTATCCAAATTGGGGGGGGTCAGGGGTTTTTGAACGATATTTACAACTTAAATATATCCAGGATTCCATATTTAAGCACAAATTATGTACTTTACAGGATGGTTGTTATTTATAGATTTATTGGTGAATACATATAAGGGATTAATGAGTGATAAAATGAGAATAGCAACATGGAATGTTAAGGGACTATGAAATAAAGTTAAAATTATTAAAATTTGAAAATACTTAGACAGGAAGCAGATAAATTGTATTTGCATCCAAGAAATACATTTTCAAGAGTCAGATTTTTTATGGATACACAAATGCTGGGGTCCAGGGGTTTTTCAGGGGGTAGTCGGGTTGCAGCAGGAGTGGCAATTTTTTTTCATAAGAATCTTACTTCTCTTCTGATTAATAAGATCATCTCTGATAAATGTGGTAGATATGTGATTATTGAGATTACTTTACAAGGTAAGCCTTTCACCTTTGCCTCAGTATATGGGCCAAATCTAAATTCCCCATCTTTTTTTTACTGATTTTTTTTTTTACAATTAACTGTTTGTAATACCACTATATTATAGGTGGTGACTTTAACCTTGTTCTGAGAATGCAGGATCGAACATCTTTATCTAACTCTTTTTTTAGACTATCAATTAAGACAATTAGAAACTTTATGAGGGATCTAAGACTTTCTGACCCTTGGTCGACATTAAGACAAAATGTGAGAAGCTTTTGCTTTTTCTCTCCATCTCAATACTCCTTTTCTAGAATTATTTTTTTTTTAATTTCAGATACATTGTTACATATGGTAGGGAAAATTGATTATCCTGGCATAATTATATTGGATCATTCACCTTGCATAATTGACTTACACTGTTTAATTGTTAAGAATATAGATTATATCTGGAGGATGGACATATCTCTTCTTAATGAAGAAAGTTTTTTTGGTTTTTTCAAACTGAAATTATTTTTTTTTCAGGTAAATAATGAGTCTGAAACTACTATAGATGTGATATGGGAAGCCTTTAAAATTTGGATTAAAATTATTTTTCAACAACATAAAAATTACATGAAAAGGAAATGGCAAGAACAAGAAAGGCTGCTACAAGATGAACTACAGATTCTGGAACAAATCTACATTCTGAACAATGAGACGGATGTCTATAATAAAATGATTAAAAAAAAGAATGAATCTAAATAGGCTTTTAACAGATAAAGCTGAAAATCAAATTTTGAAAACAAGGGCTAATTACTATATGTCTTTGGAGAAACCTCTGAAGCTAATGTCTTGGCAGTTAAAGAAAGATCAGGAAAAAAATAATATTAACTGTATAAAAAGTGGTGACGGTAACCTTGAGAGAGATCCTATAGTGATATCCGAACTATTTGCATGTTATTATCAAAAACTATATACATCAAAATATGACTGTAATCAAGAAGGAATAGAGGAATTTTTTGTCTAATATACAGATTAAGCAGATTAGTAATGAAATTAGACAAGCCCTAGATAAAGCAATAACTCAAGATGAAATTTCTAGAGCAATTGATAGTCTCCCCTCAGGGAAGGCCCTGGGCCCTGATGGGATATCGGTTAATTTTTACAAAACATTCAACATTTTGTTGATCCCTTTATTGGAAAAACTTTTTGAGAACTTTACAATGGCTCGATCTTTTTCTCCTCCATTTCGAAAAGCTATTTTGTTATTATTTCATAAACAAAAGAAAGATCCAACTTCATGTGAGTCTTATAGACCTATATCTTATTAAATTCTGATTATAAAATTGCTGCTAAGGTTTTGGCCTTAAGGTTGGAGGGGATACTCCCTGTTCTCATTGATATGGATCAAACTGGTTTCATTAAAGGAAGAAAGATTTTTGACAATATTCATAGAACTATTAATATAATTGCAAATAACAAACAACATGATGGACTTTTACTTGCAGTAGATCCCGAAAAGGCTTTTGATCACGTGGAATGGGAGTTTCTCTTTACTCTTCTTAAGAAAATGAATTTTGGTGAATAATTTCTGATTTGGGTTAAATTACAATACTCATCTCCTGTAGCTATTATCAGAATTAACAATATTTTGTCTGATTCTATCTTATTATATAGAGGTATGAGACATGGTTTTCCCCACTCCCCTTTGCTTTTTGTTTTAGCAATGGAGCCTTTGGCTAGTGCTATTTGGCAGAATGTAAATATTACTGGAAGAAAGGTAGGGCATTTGGTTTATAAAACTAGTCTTTATGCAGATGACTTGTTACTTTTTTTAACAGATTCTTTAATATCTATCCAAGAATTTATTAGATTGGCTGGTAGGTATGGCAATTTTTCAGATTATAAAATAAACTGGCAAAAAATGCTTTTGATGATATTTAGATGATAATTAGCAACTGAATATGATTGGACTTGTGATAGGGGACCAATTGGATTCCATTAATTATTTGGGTATAGATTTGATGAATAAATATGGAACACTTTATCAGGCCAACTTCATTAAGCTACTTGAGGAATTTAAAGCTGATCTGGAAAAATGGATTCATTTTCCATCAGATTTAATTGGTAGAATAAATGTGATAAAATTGAAGTTTCTTCCAAAGATTTTTTATCAATTTAATGTTATTCCTATTATTCTTCCTAATATTTTTTGACAGTTTAAGAAGGATTGTTACAAATTTTCTTTGGAAAAAGAAAAAAAAAGGATTTCTTACCAAAAACTTATTCTTGCTAAAGAAAAAGGAGGGTTTGCTTTGCCAAATTTCAAACATTATTATTATGCAGCTCAAATAGGAGAAATATGGTATTGGTTAAGAGATAATGAAACTTTCTCCTCATCTACAAAATTAGAACAAGATCTTCACGGTTGTCAGCCCTTGAGTCATTTTTTGTTATCAGGGTATTATAGTAACAAAAATAATTCACTGAAAATTATCAATCCAATCACCTAGACATCTATTAAATGTTGGTAGGAGTTTCATAAATTGTTACAGATTAACATTCCGATCACTAAATTTTCTCCGGTACATCATAAAAAGTATTATTTTTTGCCATCAATTAGGGGAGCTCATTATAGAGAATGGAATGAAAAAGGTATTTTTGAATTCTCTCAATTGTATGAGAATGACCATATGTTATCATTCTCACAATTACAACACAAGTATATGATCCCTCATGCACATTATTTTAAATATCTTCAGATAAAGAACTTTATTAAGACCAAAAACAGTTCAGGCTGTCTGGGTAGCACTAGTGTATTGGATTTGTTAGAACAAAATTCTAATAAAAATCTAGTATCTGAACTGTATAATCTGATTGTTAAGGATAGTATAATAGGAGAAGATTTATATGTGTTAAAAGAAAAATGGGCAAAAGATTTGGGAGTACAGATATCTGAAACTTTGTGGGATCAGATTTTGGCTTTCCCATTTGCGTATATTAAGTCTAATAAATGTTGGCAAATACACCTTAATACGCTTCATCTGACCTATTTTACTCCTTATAGGCTACATAAAATTAATGAAAAGCTGTCCTTGAATTGCCCTAGATGTGCATGTACCTCTGGTACTTTGATACATATGTTACATAGTTGTCCTTATTTGTCTAATTATTGGGCCAAAATCTATAACTTTCTTAATAGGATTTTGAACCTGAATATACAGTTTAACCCTATGATGGCTCTTTTGGCTTTTTCAGATCAAAATAGTATGATGACCACTCATCAGGGACTTCTTTATTCTATTTCTATGATTTGGGCAAAATAATGTATTCTCTTAAAATGGAAGGACTCTATCCCTCCATCTTTTGATACTTAGTTAAATTTTTTGTTAGATGCAATGAGATTAGAAAGAATTTATTATTTAAAGGAACAGAAAGTAATCTCTTTTGGGGAAATTTTGAGTTCCTTGTATGTACAATTCCATGAGTGAGTGATAAAGCAATATTGAATATTGTTACTGTTGTACTTTTTTTGTGCAAAATACAGACAACATGACAATTTAGAAAGGGAGGATGGTGATAATGGTTGCATGGGAACTACTTAAGGACTTAACTGTCTTTGTGGGAAGATCATCCCAATGAACCAATCTGAGTCCTCCCCCCAAAAAAGGAAAAAAAACATAAGTTCAGTCAGACTTTGCATTGGATTCTGGACCAAGATTAACAGATCATCTGCATATGTATTGTAGTTTATTTCTGAGGAAGCAATTTTAATCCCGGCAATCCAATGATTGGCCTGTATTTCTTTTAATAGTAATTCCAGGCCTATTATAAATAAAGATGAAGAGAGCAGACAGCCTTGTCATACTCCCCAAAATAAATTAAGTGGTTTAGAAAGATGTCAGTTACTTTTCAATTGGGCATAAGTTTTTTTTATATATAGTCTGTATATATATATATCCTATAAATAATGAAGGGAAATTAAAAATTTCCATTGCCTGAAATAGAAAAGCCCATTCCATCATATCAAAGGCTTTAGTAGCATCTAAAGCCAACAACAAAGCCTGAGTATCTGAATCCTGAAGATATTCTATTATAAATTGTAATTTGATAAGGCCAGTTTGAATATACCTGTCTGGTACAAAACCAGACTGATTTATGTGAATTATATAACTCAAAATGGTTAACAGCCTACTATTTAAGATTTTTGTATAACTCTTATAATCTGTATTTAACATCACTATTGGTCTGTAATTTTCTTTCTTTGATACATCATTATCTTGTTTGGGTATTAAAGAAATAAATGCATGATTTAAAGAATCTGGGAGACTATTTTGTATTTGTATTTGCTTGAAAAGAAGTTTCAAAAAAGGATTTATTATTGACGTAAAAGTGGTATAAAATTCTAAAGTAAAACCATCTGGACCTAGACATTTGCCTTTTTTCATATTATTTAGAACCTCCATTATTTCTATATCTGAGATTGGAGCTGTCAAAAGTCTCTAGTTTTCTTCCCCAATTTTCGTTTGACAGTATTGACCGTAATGGGACATTTCTGCTCTAGTAGGATTACACTCTGATCTATATAAATTTGTGTAATAATCAAGATATTTTCTCTGTATCTCTTCCTGGGACTGACATTTACTGCCATCTAATTTTGTAATTAAAATAATGTCTGATTTAGTTTGTTTTTCTTGAATTCTTTTAGCTAATGTATGGCCAATTTGTTCACTATATTGTTTCCAGTTTTTGTTTTTTCTGGCCCATATAGATTTAATTTGATAAATTTCTGTTGAGTCGATAAACTTTCTCAACTCAGCTAGTTCTTCTGTCTTATCTAAATTTCCATTCTTGACTTCTAATTCCAAGATTTTAATTTTATCTTGCACCTCCTTTTGATTTTGTATTCAAATTTTGTTTTTCCAAGAAACCGCCAATATAAGACTGCCACGAATTGTAGCTTTCCATGCATCCCTACATTGTATAATACTTAAACTATTTGTATTATTATCTGAAAAGAAATCCATGATAGTGTTCCCTATCTGCTTTTGAATAGAAGAATCCATTAAGAGATATTCAATCTCCAAATATTAGATTTCCACTTATTACTTTCAAACCCTATATCAACAGAAACCATATTATGATCTGATAAGAGCACAGGCTGTATATTTGCTTCTACTACTGAGCATGACACCAGTAGTTCCTTGGAAACAAGAAATAGTCAAAACGTGAATACATCTTGTGTCGTGCTGAAAAAAATATATAATCTCTAATATCTGGATTTAATTCTCTCCAGATATTGACTAAATTGGCTAAGTCCAGAAAGGCCCCCAACTGCTTGGCTTTTGTATCTGTCCCAGGAAGAGAAATGGGATGATTTATGCAGTGGGTCTTTTCTTTAACCAGACAATTTAAATCACCTCCTACTATTATATTTGGACAATCCAAATCACAAATAGTTTTATTAATTTCAGCCAGAGAATGGTGCATAAACTGAACAGAAAATCAACAGTTTGCCTTTATATTTTACCTTAACAGCCACTATGCATCCCTGAAGATCTGACATTTAATCTACCACAATACCTTTAAAATATTTTGATATCAATATCAATACCCCAGCACTGTTTTTCCTGGGACCCAGTGAATAATAAATTTCCCCTGGCCATTTCTTTTTCAGTCTATCCAATTATTTTTGGTTAAGAAATACCTCCTGTTAGAATGTTACATCCAATTTTACTTTTTTTATCCTGGCCAAAATACGATATCTTTTGATAGGGGAATTAAATCCATTAATATTCCAGGTTGCCATTTTCACAAAAGGTATTATCCTAACTGATCTACTACCCTGACCATCTCCCCTTCCCAAAAACGTCCTGTATGTTTAATAAAATTCTCCCCATATATACGCTCCTTGTCAAACTCGTAGCATAACTGGATAACTTAAAGTGTGTCCTATCAACCCTGTACTGCCCCCACCCCCAAATTTTACCAAGGACATATGTCTGGTGAATAACTCCACCACTTAAATTAGTGCACTAACCCTAAGCCCCCCTTCCCCCAATGCACACATCCCATCCTTGTGTTTTACAAACAAGTTTTAATTGTTTCCAACATCATAGTCTGAAAAATAATCAGGAAGTCTTATTTTAAGATCTCAAGCCACATCTGCGAGGTTGTCATACACCAAAACTTGATGATTCAGAAGGACCTTAAGTTTTGCTGGATAAATGACATATGCTTTAACTCCTTTTTTCCAAAGGTGTTGCTGTAGCCTATTAAAGGTTTTCCTACAGTCCCATAGTTCTTTTGAATAATCATTCCTCATAAATATCTGTTGTTCCTTGAAGATATGTTTCCCTTTTTTGGAATAGAAGTTCATAATTAGATCCTTGCCCTCTGAAGTCAGACATTTTAGGATTGCGGTCTTAGCCGGCATCCCTAGTGCTGGGCCTAGCCAAGTGAATTCTGTCTATGACTCGAATATCAGTAGAATTTCCCAGTATACAGCTTAATATAATAGTAGCAATGTCTCTCAGAGATTATTCTTTTTCCCATTCATTGTTGAATTCCAAATATTCTACTATTCTTAAGCCGGGCCCTGTTTTCAAAATCAAGTTTCTGCTGTGCTTCCTGTAGTTTTCTTTGACAACGTTTAAGATTCTGAGTTAGAGGTTGAACAAGATCTTCAGGCTGTGATTGTTGCTGTTTAAGTTCATTCATCCTTTTGGTTCCTTGTTCAATTTTTTGTTCAATATTAATGTGTGAGCCTTTTAGTAAATCTATTGCCTCGACAACAGGTTGCAATTTTTCAACTGAAGTTTGAATGCCTTGAACATTGCTTATTAATTGTCTCTCCCACTTGGGGAGGAGAGTTTTCTTTAGCTTGGTGAGTATGGCTCTTCTTTTTCCCCTCCTGAGTATCTCCACAAGCCATTAGATTTAAGTCATTCAATTCCTCTTCCATTAAAGTATCAGACTCCTCGGCTGTATCTGTTTGCATGGAAGTAACTTGTTGGATTTTATTGGTAGAGGGTACAGGCCCAGCCTGTTTTCCAGATTTATCTTTCTTTTTCTCTTGATCCCTTTTTGGTGGCCTTTTGATAGAGAGAGAGCCTGATGCACTGTAGTAATTTTTGGAAGGTAACTGGAGTTGTTTGCATATTTTATTTCTGCTTTGTGGAGTCCTTTGCTTTAATTCTGATATTTGTCCCCCATTAATCTTTTCTTGTTTTTTTTTTTCACCCGCTTGAAACATTTTACTGAGCCTTTTTGGTTTAATATGCTTTCAAGCATTAGTTATTGCTTAGGTCACTTCTATTAATTTGCTCAGTACACAACCCCAGAAAAAAATAGTGTCTAATCAAAATACAGTTTAAACCATAGTGTAATGAGCTGCATAGCATAATGAGCAATTATCAGTTATCACAGGGCCATAAAATTTAAAATGCAGAAACCAGGCCGATGAAATGAAAATTTGGCCTCCACTTTCAGGTTTAATAGTTTTAACAGTTCAGACTCAAACTTTCCACAAAACTCATAAGAAGCATAAATTGTTCCCTTCACAAATGTTTTATATTAAATATTCCACAGCTTCTGCTTACCCCTCTCACTGAAGAGTCCAAGGTCACAAGTCAAAATTCCTGTTTGTAACTGGGCCAAATTATATAATGTTTTCAGAGTCAGAGACCCAGACTTGCTTTATCTTTAAATCACCTTTGTCTGCCGTATTAATGACACAAAGAATCTAACAGTACCTGTTACTTTTGTATGTAGGTAATGTTCTGCCTCCAAACCCGTTTAATCTGTCCATTACTCCTCCGGTCACTGAGGTTTCCCGGCTTCACCTTGCTTCAGATACACTTTGTGGGGCCAAATGTTAAACAGACGCTCCTCTCTTCCCCCTTTTACTTGTTTCCTGGTGTCTGTATGTCCATTAACCCAGCAAAAGGACCGACAAAAACTGACAAACTCTTGAAGTAAGCCAAGTAAAGTGTTTGTCGTTTCCCACTGAATTCCAGTAGAGTTCAGGATTACTGGTACCTTTTGCCCATTTAGTTCTCGGTCACTTTCCCAGTCGATTCTCTGTGTTAGACAATGAAGAAAATATTGGCGATGCGGTGCTTCCGACTGCTACCAGAGAAGAAGAACAAACTTCATTCTGGTCTGTCCACAATTCTGTTTATTTGGCCAAACTGGAAGAGAGCCTTTATAGTTAGAAGCTGCAGAATGCTGCCAAATGCCATTAGACATGGGTGCCGAGGTGGAGGTAAGGCAAGTAACCGCTTAGCCTGGGCAAAGCGCACATAGCCCTATGGGTCAAATAACATATTGTATGCAATATGGTTCCAGCATAAATAGGCACAGCATGGATGAGTATTAAGCATTAAAAGGCAATAGCCCCTTTTTAACAGAATTATCTCAGCAAGATGTATATGTCTCCCTGAGAGTAGTAATTTGGACTTTTAGTTAAATGGCACTACTAATAATATCATTATCAGCCAAATAGACTATTATGGAAAACCAGGGTTATATGGCCTAGAACAGGAAATACAGTATATACAGGGTTGCAGTTCAAATGCACTGATCAAGAATATTTATTTTATAAATTTAATCAAGCAAAAAAACTGAAACACTGATGCAACTAGGAAGCCATTACTATTATACATGTACAGATTATAATTATTGGAGTATAAGGCATCTGGTGGCTGTAATTTAAATATAAAATATGATGGTGAAGAAACATACTTATGAGAAATCTGTTTACAATAGGTGATGTGCCAACCATTCTGGTTTGAAAGAAGATGAGCAATACATGTCTGTGTGAGTTCACTACTTTATGGTCCTGAGTCAGATATACATGTAGAAATATGCAAAATGTTATTTTCTGGTAATAATTAGAGATGTGCGAAGTCCGTGAAATTCAGTCTGCGAGGTAATTCATGAATTTCACAAATTTGGCTTCCAATTTAGTGAATTCCACTGTGAAACATAAAATGTTGCCTGCAAATGTTGTGCTTCACCCGTGAATTTCATGCGTTATGGAAAAAATGTAAAACTTTGCAGAAAACTTTGTACAAATCGTGTGAATCAAAGTTTTGAAGGCCAGCCAAAACTCCACAAATTCCACGAAGCGTGAATTTTTGGCACTTAACATGAAATTCGAAGGCGAAGTTTAACTTTGCAACATCTCTAGTAACAATATAATTTGGTTATAGCTTTTTAGAATAATGCTACATAGTAAATGTTTTTTAATTTCATGGGGTATTTTGAGAATAGTAACTAATAGGTTTACAGTCACTGCAGCTTTTCAGCAGCTGTGTGAAGTGGTGGGATAGGCAAGCACATGTAAATAGTGTATATAAAAGTGAATCTGTTTAGAAGTGATGATTATGTCTTGTAAAATAGAAATTGAGTTATTGTTTTCTTGAATTTATTGTATTTTTAGGACTGTCGCAGGCCCTGAGGAAGTGGTCACAGGCTATGAAATGTTGGTCTAAGTGGACAAATAAAAATCTCATGCAAATTAACAGGAGTATGAGTCTCCCTCAACTTTCTAAACTGACCACCCAAGCCATAGCCCTAGAAAGTAACTCCTGTCTCCTTTTGTTTCCTTCTCACCTCTGTTTCCTGAATACATAATACCCCCAACATTTTAAACTTCATTTTTTTCTAACAAATTAAAGCAGCAGTGCATGATAACAGTGAACATTTTGACATATACTTTTTAAATCCATTTTAGATAACCCATTTCCTCCTGTCAAGCAGGGTACCCTTCTTTTCCCATGTTGAGTCTGCTTGTGCACTATTTTTTACATTTGAAATAATAAAAGGAGCACTCCCATTAGTATGGTTTGAACCAGGTTGTCATCAGTTTTTACTGCTGTCTTTGTATACCTGTTGTCTCATAAGGTAAGAGAGTAGTGTTTGCTGCATGCTACTTCATTTTAGGCACAAGGAAAGTGATCTTTAACAATAGGTGTTCAAAAACAAGAAAACACTATTTTTAAAAATCTAGACCAAGCCATATTAAAAGAAGCACTCTTTCCATTAATTTTTAAATACAAAAAAAAGTAGTGAATCAGGCTCAAAATGTGAAATGAAGGGTATCTTACAACACAGGAAGGAAGGACCAATCTAAAATGGAAAATAAAAATATAGATCAAAATTTTCACTGCTATCATGCATTGCTGCTTTAAAAATCTTAATTCATCTCTTACAATATTCTGAAACCTGATTTTTGATATTGCCATTATGCTTTTGCTGTTTTTAACCCTTACTTGTGTACATCAGCTAGTCTTTTCTCTATCCTGTTTATTTCTGCTGTCATACAGTGGTATACAGTGCATGTGAAAAACACAAAAATTGTCTAGTCCTCGAATTTGTTGATAGTCCTATAAATTATGTATTTATAATTCATCAGAGATACCTATCTGCACTTAAATGCCCCTCCTCTCTGCCCCTCTGCACTTAAATAGCAAATAGCAAACAGTAATTAGTTCACTATAGCTAATCATTTGCACTTTCTGTTCTGTCTGGGCTGCTTCCAGCTTGCACTAGTCCTGGTCTAACTTGTCCCTCACAACTGGTTTTAATAGATCTGTCAGTGCTCCCTTCCCCAGTTTATTGGCTCACCTTTCCCCCTGCTGGGATTCCCTGGCCACCCCTTGACCCTCATGGATGTCCTTTTCACTGCACTTCATTCGCTAATAGCCATATCACCTGTCTCTTAACTGTAATGCAATCCTGCAAGGAGTTGGCTACAGTGCTGTATCCAAATTTCAGTATGTAATCCTCAGGTATGTCAACTGTATGTATGTTAACACCACAGAAATGTTAAATATTCTCTGTATGTTAAAAATTCACTTTGTCTTTCGTGCAAATGTAATTGTTTGAAAATGTATCTATGTTCTGATAAATGTAAACTGTATGTTCAATCCAACCATTCAACTGTACCTCCCCCCCCAGTCGCACCAGGAGATAAGCAACTTGTTGTTCGTTGTACCTTCCTGGTGAAACATTTCAATAAATACATAAATAAAATAAATATATGCCACTGTGCAATGACTGTCTCTCACTACACCATATGAACATATACAGTAAACATATGAATTTGCCAGCAGAAGGCCTTTTGGTCTATTGTGTCTGCTTTATTGCAGAGCCTTGATCTAGAGATCACGTTGGGCCCCAACCCCTCCCTGCCAACCCTGACCCTCCCCTTCACCCTACCTCACCCTCTCTTGAAGGACCCCAACATCTTTTGATTGATGACCTTTGATGGGAGCTCATTGTGCCCTGCTAGTACCCGTTCTGGAAAGAAGTGTCTCCTGACCTCCTTTTTGAATCTTCCCCTGCCAGTTTATAACAGTGCCCCTCTGTGGTCTCTAAAGGTCACTGATATCCACCTTATTCATACATTTCAGGTACTTGAAGGTTTTAATCATGTCTTCTTCCTCCCTCCTCAAGCGAGTATATATTGAGTTCTCTCAGTCTGTACTCATATACCCTGTTCTCCTTGAACCCTGAACCATCTTTGTAACACAACTCTGAATTGCCCTGAGCTGGATGATAATCCTTCTTCATGTAAGGACTCCAGTACTGCATGCCATACTCCAGGTACAGATGTACTAAAGATCTGTACAGCAGCAGGATAACCTCCTCCCTTCTGCTCATGAACTCTCTAGCAATACAGCCCAGCATTCTCAACAAACATGAACAGAAGGCAATGCACTCAGAAGAAATGTAATTTTAGAAAATTTTATTTCACCCAAAGTGGAAAATAAAGTGTAGTTGCCCTTGTGCTATACATAAATACCACATTTTGTACATTACCAATTAAGGACCAATCCATTACCACTAACTCCCCTGTGTATCAAGGTCCACTACCTCTTCATCTGGGGACAGAGTTAGCTTGCTGGTATCCTTTTTATAAGGTTAATCCATTTTACATATTTAATTTGCAACAGGTTGTATTAGTTAACCAAATTTGTACTGTTGTATCTCAGATAATTTACTCATTCATTACACAGGTAAACCATGCTATCAATTGCTTTTGGAGATACACCTATCAGGAGACAAAATTACTTACAAAGTGTTACCTTACTGTGAATGAGTTTTCCATTACTTAAAATCAGTTCAATGAATTTAAAAGTAACACAGACATACAGTCCTGAGGGCAATAAAATTACATGGTAACCAATGCTAATGCCTAGTTTTAAGTTTCTAGCGCATTATTTTCCAGAGAGGCATATGTTGGACACGATTGCCTCTATTCAAGAACTCAGCTCAGGCTTATTCAAAAGGAGCATCATTTAGTTGCTCTGGACCCATGCCAGCAGTGCTGTGCAACTCAAGCAGTATTCATGGACTCAATCCGCACATCACTAGTGCTGCCCATTGCCCACATACCTGTACAAGGGCATTGTGGGTCCAGCATGGCGATCAACTGTGGCCATCTAGTCAAATGGCCTGGCCACAGTGCAAGCGGATCCCTGCTCCACATAGTGCAGGGGGATTGTGGGATATGGCCAGTCACCCTGGGACTGATGCATCCTTTAAAGAGACTGGCTTTTCAGCCTGTTGTCACTAACATACCCCTGGCCCTCCCAATATGCTCCAGGGGTCTGGGGGGCAGCATGATGTCTGCTGCCACATTTAGCTGGCTGGAGGAGCCACGTAAGTGGCTGTGACAGGGTCAAAGGTAGGATAGCCAGAGCCCTCTCCTCAGATGACCCAGATACAGAAAACATATTTCATGCATGATGTGCAGCAATGGCACATCCCCAGCCACTCTTCCCACAGGCCGCACATCTAGCCTTCATCTGGTGCAGGATGAGGGTGCAGAAGTGGTGCAGAACCCCTGTCATACATGCACAGTCCACACCACCTTCATTATGTGTGGGAGTATCATAACGAAGCCTATGCACCTCATATCTGGGGTGCATAGGCTTTGTTAAGAGATGCTGATGTTTCTAAGCTTTTTGCTTAGTTTCAGATGTTAATTTAGCTATTACTTAATGTCTTATGGTTACAGGTCCTTATGCTGGCTTTACTTCCCACAGTTAATTTCAGTGTATAACTTGTGTGCTTACTGAGAGCGCTGCTCATTAGCAGCGGAGAACTGTGATCAAATTGTAAATCTGGACTGCTCCTTTGTTGGACTGCCTGCCCATTAGCCCCATTCAGCTGAGACACAGTGTGAGAGGCTGTGTTGGAGTTATTCCAGTTGTTGCCAGCTGGAGCTGGAGGAGTGAGTGGGGAGCTTTCTACCTGTTGGTGTATGAGGGCGGGGAGGTGCCGAAAAAATATAGGCGCCACCACAAGCTGGGAAGGCCAGGAGTAGTAGCGCCACTTGAGCGGAAACTTCTCCTTGTTTGGGGCAAGAAGAGGGAGGTTGATTATAACAGTCCATGTATGTTAATTGGATTTCATTGTAATGACAGAGTTTTAAATGTGTGTTTGCTTGCATTAGTTAAGTGCATATTGGCTTATTTAAATAGATATGTGTAGGAGTTCTGTTGGACGAGTTTTGGGGCCTAGGATTGTTTATGGGAAATCACAGTTGCATGCTTTGCATCCCTTTATCCCTCTCCCTGTGTCTGATATTATTATCAGGCGTTGCAGGGAAGTGGGGATTGTGGGGGATTGCTCTGCTTATGCATTCTGGGATGACCAGGAGCGGGTTGATCAAAGGATAGAGGTGGTCAAGTCCAGAAGATGCCCTGGAGTAAATAGAGCACCTAGGAGAAGCCAGTCATGGTTGGTGCCTATTTCCAGGGGGGCCACCAGGCCGAGTGGTCGGGTAACCCATAGGGCTGTGTCACCCTCAACACCTCTGATGGCGGTGCTATGCAATGCCAGGTCGATCAGAAACAAGACGGCTATTATTGCCACCTTGGTTTCATTGGTCAACCTGGCTTGCATTACAGAGACCTGGGTGGGAGACAATGCTGGCCCTCTTTTTGAGGCTGCAGTCCCCCCAGGATATACTGTGGTGCACTGCCCCAGAGAAAATCGTAGGGGTGGCGGTATAGCCATTTGTTTTAAATTGAACCTGAACTTCACCGTGCACCCAGTGGAAATCCCGGTTTCATTTGAATGTGTGGCCATTCGTGGAGGACTTGGCATGGGCTGCAGGATCCTCCTCATCTATCGCCCTCCTGGCCCGATGGGGGGGTTCCTGCAGTAATTCGCTGAGTTTGTTGCCAGCGAAACATTGGATTCCCCAAGATGTATTTTTCTTGGGGACTTCAATGTTTGGGCCAAGGATGAAGGTCAAAATTGCGCTAATGAGTTATTGCAGAGTATGTCCCTTTTGGGGCTGGTGCAATCTGTTAATGCGCCTACTCACCATGATGGCCACACATTGGACCTGGTGTTCTCACTGGGACTTGAGATCGCTGATCTTGCAGTCGATCAGGTAGTTTGGTCTGATCATTGCACGGTGAAGTTCACGTTCAGTGCTCCCGTCATAAATTTTTCCCCTTCTGAGATGTTTTGCTGCCGCCCTTTAAAAGATCTTACCCCTGAGGGTTTTATGGCGGCAGTTTATTTATCAAGTGTGGGTGATGTATGCGTCGGAGCTGTTGACGCCGGGGTAGACGCCTATAATAAGGTGCTGTCTGGCGCCATCAACTCCCTCGCACCTATCCGTGTAAGACCAGAACTTCATACCTGAGGTCGCCTTGGTATGACGGTGATCTCAAGGAAATGAAGAAGCTGGGTCGGAGATTAGAGCGTCCCTGGAGGAAATCCCGTCTGGGGGCTGAAAAACTGGTCCTGTGTGCGCATTATCACGCATATCAGGAGGCAATCAACCAAAAGAAGGCGGTATCTCTGTCTCGGGAGATTGCTGTCGGGAAAAGCCGACCAGCCTCACTCTTCCGGACTGTTGACAGACTTCTTCATCCATCCTGTCTTCAGCCCGGAAGAGTTTCCTCAGATGAGGATTGTGAGGAATTCGCTCGGTTTTTCTCAGACAGGGTGTCTGTGATCCAGCGGGAGGTCTCCTCAGCCAGTAATATCATTGCTGTCAGTGGTCATCAGTTGTGTTCTAAGAGCACTCTTTCTGGTTGGGGAGAGTTTAGACCAGTGGAGGTTCGTGAGGTTATTGAGGTGGCGGCCAACTTGAAGCATACCTTTTGTGAACTGGATCCCGTGCCAAGGCGCTTCTTAATGAGGTGCGTTGACACTGTTGGCCCGGTGTTTGCCCTGATTGTCTGGTGCTCCTTGAGTCAGGGTGTCTTTCTGGATGCCTTGAAAGAGGCTCTGGTGAGGCTCCTTTTAAAGAAAACTTCTCTGGATCCGGAGATTAGGGCAAATTACCGTCCTATCTCCAATCTTCCATTTTTGGGAAAGGTTGTTGAGAAGGTGGTATCACTTCAGTTGGGGGAACATCTCATGACCCACGAGTTGTATGATCCCTTCCAGTCAGCTTTTCGGGCCAGACACAGCACTGAAACTGCATTAGTTCGGGTGCAAAATGACCTCCTCAGGGCTAGAGATCGGGGGGACAAGACAATTCTTGTTCTCCTTGATCTCTCTTCAGCATTTGATACTGTGGACCATTGTGTGTTGCTTTTCCACCTGAGGGAGTTATGCGGACTCACTGGTATTGTCATCAAGTGGTTTGAGTCATTTCTTACTAACAGGAGGCAACGGGTTGTGATGGGTAATTCCTCATCTACACCCTGCCTCCTTTCGTGTGGAGTCCCTCAGGGTTCGGTATTGGCCCCAATGTTGTTTGCAGTATATATGCTGCCCCTGGGGGAGATCATTAGGAGGTATGGTCTGAGTTTTCATTGCTATGCTGATGACACTCAGCTATACCTATCCTTTGCCCCAGGAACATCAAATGCAGTGGATGTGCTGAATATCTGTCTGGCTGAGATTAATGACTGGATGTCCTCCAGCTGGCTGCGACTGAACCCCGACAAGACTGAGGTACTGGTAGTGGAGTCAAACAGAGCTCGTGATGGGTTGGCCTCTGACTCTGTGACTGGCCTTGTGCTAGGAGCTGTGTCATTGATGGCCTGCCCATGGGTGCGAAATCTTGGTGTGATTTTTGACAGGAGCTTGTCCATGGAGGCTCAAATATCCTCTGTGGTTCATTCCTGTTTTTTCCATCTTAGAAACATTGCCAGGATTAAGCCCCTTGTTCCGGCTCTGGACCTCCCTACTTTGGTACATGCCTTAGTCACTTCTAGGCTTGACTACTGTAATGCCCTCTATCTCGGGGTCTCTGGAAGTTCTCTCCACAGACTGCAGCTAGTGCAAAACGCTGCTGCCCGGCTTTTGTCTGGACAAATTAAATTTTGTCATATCACTCCAGTATTGCATGAATTGCACTGGCTGCCTGTCAGATGGAGAGTACTTTTCAAGGTGGGTTTTCTCACCTATAAGACCCTGCACGGGCAGGGCCCTGGTTACTTGTCTGATCTTCTGTTTACCGTCCACCTCTGTCCGAAATTTCCGCTCCTCTAGTGGTGGCCTCCTTAAAGTTCCGAGAGCGAGATTAAAATCTGCGGGGGACTGAGCTTTCGGAGTCGCTGCTCCCGCTTTCTGGAACTTGTTACCGTCTGAAGTGAGAGAGGCCCCCACTATAAAGGCCTTTAAGACTCGTCTAAAGACCTTCTTATTTGTGCAAGCCTTTGGAGGTTAAATTTTTATATGTTTTATATTTTATTGTATAATGTAAATGATATGAAATATTGTATAGTTTGTGTGTGGCGCCCAGACCCTGTGGGATTGGGTGTCTTTTTAAATAAATTTGACATTGACATTAATAAATATAGATCAATATAACAAACCAACGACATTCATTTATAGCTATGTGCAATAAGAAGCTAATACATTTGTATAGGACCATTACATTAAAGTTGAGTTTTGCATTTATTTACTAATATATCAACACAACATTTCAATCTTCAAGGTCCAGCTTGCTTTTATTGCAACATCGTGCACCTCAGTCGCAACTTGACTAAATGTAGTTCACAGCTTAATAGACTGACTTTGACATCATATAGAAAAACAAACAAAAGAGAAGTTTTAATAAAACAGCAGTAATGTAAAAACCTCTTAATATTAGACTACTGTACCTTCCTTATTTTCCCAAAGTATTATTTCCTTTAACCCATACTATATATTTGTTCATTAATATAATCAATAAACTATTTATAGTCATTAATTGCATACACATGATTACATATGCCATTCCAATTTTATATTTCCTTGTTGGATTTAATACGAGTTTCAATGCTTTGTAATAACACATCTTTTATTTGCAGTGCAGTATCGAAGATACAAAATACTTCACAGGGAAGAAGTAAAAGACAGTTAAACATTCAGAATGGTGACATTTCAATACTTTCCAATAATACTTCTTTTAGTTACAGTGCTGTATCTGAAACAAAAAGGACTATTCGGAGAAAAAGGAGCTGTCAACAGATAACCAGATTAATGTTATAACAGCCTGATATACACTGTTTACAAGGATCATATTCATAGGAAGGGACTATGGTCCAATTTCACATTCAGTCCCTTAGGATTTAAACTTTCCATTCTGTGTAACCACCACGGTTCCCATTGCAGGAGTTGTGGTAGTCTAGGATCTCCTCTTTCCCTTTTTGGAACATGTTCCAGGATAGTGAATTGAAATGATTTGGGATTTCTAGCACATACTTAAGCAAAATGCACCCAGAGTGCATTGGTTTTCACTCAGTTTTTCACTGCTCATAAGTGCTCCTGAATTCACACCAGATTCTCTGTCACTGTCCTACCAACATAAAATCTTGTGCATGAGCAGCAGGCCATGTATATAACATGGTTTGTGTTAATTTTACAAAGCTTTTTAATTTCTGTTGACATTGCCTCGATGGAACTTCTGGTTTGAGATCCCCCACTACAAACTTAAATACACTGCAATGTTAGCACTTTAAGAAGCCCTTTGGCTGATTGCCCAAACAAGTGCTTTTCTGTTCTGCACAAAAATGACTATTGACTATTAAGGCACCAATACTGAAAGCTTGCAGACTCTGGAAAAAGTCACCCTAAGTTTTTCCTTGAAAATCTTTTTTGCTACTTCGTCTGAGAGCAGCATCTCCCAATTATCCAGCACTACTTTTCTAGCCTTGTTGGCAAGTCTATCATAATTTGTTACAAAGGTCACCCTTTGCCTGTCATTGCCCTGCTTTGTCTCTCTTGTTTTTAACAAACTTTTCCTTGGTAACCTTTGCATTCTATTGATGGATCTCTTAAAAGTTTTGAGTAACCCCCTGTTTAAAACATGCAGCCATCTTTTCCACTTATTTCTGAAATATTTCATAATTTGAATGAGAATGCTTTGGACTAAACTTGGTTGATAGGCACTTTCTGCCCTTAGAAACCTATTCCCTGTAGCAGGTTTGACAAAGATGTCAAACTCTATTGCCCCTTGATTGTCTGCTCATAAGAGCAAATCCAAATACTCAATTTCTTGATCAGAGCTTTTATGCATGATTATACAATGACAAGAAAGAATGCTGGTCTCTCATTGGTCAGTCTGGGGCTGGGCCCATGATGTTATCCCAGCATGTCATCACTGATCTAGTCCCAACACACATATGACCAAATAACATTTAAAAAAAATCACTGCCCACTGCACATTCGATGCTGCCACCCAGCCACTTTTAAACAGCAGCACAATTCTACCTCAGACTGTCAGTTGCTCCCTGAGTGTTCAAGCAACACATAGCCCCCATCAAGTTCCAAATTCAATGCAAAAAAAAATGTTAAACTGAAAGAAAGCAAAGCCCTGACTCCAGCACTTATCAGTTCCCCTGCTTGGCAGCACAATCTTGTGAGTGCATGTGGATTACTATAAGTGCCATGTTCTCTTCTCACACTGCTCAGCTCCTCAACCAATGGCCACAATTGGTCTGCTAATGAGGAACTCCCCCCCATAAAAAATAAATCCAAAAAATTTATAGATTTAAGTAAAGCTGGATGGTGAACAGACGCTATTCACTAATAAAAGCACTTCTCCAGAGCCATCACACACTTTATTTTCACTTGCTACCTTCCTCTACTGCAGATACTGAATGAGAAATTGGTGGATTTATATTTCAATACAGCTTCACCCAATAGACACCATCAGTGTTGCACACTCTGGCAGGAGAACCTGAAGAAACTTTTGGGGGGAGAGAATGCACAGTGTAACACCAAGATAGAAACAAAACTATCCTGAGAGAGAGAGAGAGAGAGAGAGAGAGAGAGAGAGAGAGCAGACTAGCAGCAGCATTGGGATACAGGGCAACCATATACTGTAGCTGCACCACCACCTGCTGGATAAGAGAGAAACCATGGATTCCTTTTTCAAAAGGTATACCTCCCCTACAAAAAACTAAGAAAAAAAGTATTTTAAACATATGTTTTCCCATTTTCTTTTTTTAAGTGTCAGTGGCTCAGTAGGTAGCACACTCACCTCTGAGGCTGGGAGATCAGAGGGCTATGGGTTCAGTTCCCGCATCTGGCACTTGGGTTAATATTCCAGTACTGACACTGTAGTGCATCACGAGAGGGGTGCTGCACTTCTGAGGTGCCATCTTTCGGATGAGATGTTAAACCGAGGTCCCATCTGCCTGGATTGGTGGTAGTTCAGGTGGATGTTAAAGATCCCATGGTACTTATCGAAAAGAGTAGGGGAATTTCCCTGGTGTCCTGGCCAAATTTCCCTCATTCACTAAAAATACCACCAACAACTTTATCTGGTTCAAGGTCAGTTGACATTCATCTGTATCCCCCTCCCCCGGGTCATGCCTGAAAATAGGCAGGATTTGTCTAGTGCATTTACCCGGTCAACAAAAACTAAATAAATAAAAAAAATAAAATAAAATAAAGGAGCCATTTTATGATAGGAATAATGCATTCCAGGGTGTGTGTGTCATGCTGGGATAACGTCACTTCTCGGTGTTGGATGTACTTGGACTGTGACCTCATGCCCAACCACCCGAGGCATGATGTTAGCCCTCCATGACACACCCTGGAGTTCATTATTCCTTTAATGTCACATTGCACTGATTGTCTCACATCCACAACAGGAAGTTTTCTGCATCCTCTTCCCTTCCTTCCCAGACACGTTTTATCAATGAACAGTGCAGCATTCTGTTAGCCTCGACTGCTGCCTTCTACACTGCATACCCATCTTCAGGTCACTGGTAATGGCTAACCCCAAGTCTTTTTCCTCCTCTGATTCATTGAACTTGACCCCTCCTAGACTGTACTCTGCCCTCAGGTTTTTTTTTCTTCCTGTGTACATGACATTTCACTTCTTAGCACTGAACTCTATCTGCCATATGTCAGACCACCTCTCCAGCTTTGGTAGGTCTTCTTGTATGTCCTGCTCCCCCTTCATCTGAGTCTACCCTCCCACAGGACTTGGTGTCATCTGCAAAAAGACTGATTTTGCCTTAAATGCTGTCTCCAGTGTCATTAGCAAACACAGCAAACTACACTGGGCCGAGCACTGACTCCTATGGGATCTGATTGGTGACTTTCCTAGTACCTGACAGTTCTTCCCCCACACTAACATCCTTTGGGTCCTACCACTAAGCTAAATTGCCACCCACCTTGTTAATTTCCTTTCTGCCCCTAGAGCCTCTAACTTCATGATCAATCTCTTGTAGGTCTCTGCGTCAAAGGTCTTGCTGAAATTCAAGTATAGAATGTCAACTACCTGGCCCTTGTTTGCCACCTTCATTACCCAGTCAGAGAAGTTGATCAGGTTAGTTTGACATATTTTTCTTGAAATGAACCCATGTTATCTTTCATCCTGGAGCATGTTTGCTTCAAGAATCCTACTAGCCTTTCCTTCAATATGGTCCTCATCAGTTTACCTTCGATGGAGGACAGACTGGCAAGCCTGTAGTTCCAAGGATCATGCTTAGGCCCTCTCTTGTGCAGCGGTATCACATGTGCAGTTCTCCACTCCTATGGTACCTCCCCAGAATCTAACTAACTGTTGAACAGATCTACCAGCAGACTTGCCAATTCTGCGGCCAGTTCCCTCAACACCCTTGGATGCATGCCATCTGGACCTGGGTACTTGTCTACCATCAGGTACATGAGTTCTTTCTTAACCCTGTCCTCTGTTATTCTGTCCTCAGCCATGTCCCCACCCCCTTCCATCCACCCTTGCAGGGCTGATGTATCCTTTTGCTTTGTAAAGACAGAGCAGAAGTATTTGTTCAACATTTCTACCTTCTCATTACTGCATTTCACCCACTCCTCCCACTTTTTAACTTCACTATGCCCACATTTGTGCCCCTCTTCTGGCTAATGTACCTGAGGAAGTCTTTCTCTCTCCTTGATCACCTCTGCAATTTGCAGCTCCTTCCTAGCCTTGTGAAAAGCAAGTAATAGCACTTGAGTGTACGAGCTGACTACGAAAGGCTATGTTGTCAAAAAGACTTTTATTAATACATAATTTAACATTATGAACTTGTGAAAAACATGCAGAGAGGATGTTGAACAAACCCTGGCTCTTTGACCTAACTGGTCTTCATCAGGGAGTGGAGCTTCATGTAACCTAGATCATTTTAATAATATAACTAATTAACAGTTCTAGTGCTTAATTGTATTTATGTAACATCATGTCATTACCACTATGCTGTTGTGAAACAACAATCAGTTAGAACCCCACACTGAAACTGCATGTCAGAATAAAAAGCACAGGTACAAAACATGCATCATATTGTATGTCAAAAACAGTACTTGTGGGGCATATGAAAGGAGAGGGGTAAAAGCACGAGCATAATACCTGTGACTAAATTCACCCCTCAGTGCTCCAATCAGTTATTTAAGGGCTAGTTAACCAGAATATACCAAAACCCAGATTAAAGGATAAAAAACTTTGATTCAAAGTTTTTCTTCTTTTTAACCATTGCACATATGGTGCTAAGAGTGGAGAAAGATGCGTTTTGGAGATAACGTGCCAAGGGAATGAACAGTGTCACAACTTGATTACAAACCCAAAATAAGTACCTGCAAGGCCTAATAAACCCCAAAGACTAGAGGAGGAGGCTTGAATAACATGCAAATCCAGAGGACTGTTATGATGTACAGTGCTAACATCCCAACAATGTTCTAAATGGTCAAGGCATTAGGGACAGAAGGATGTAGAAAAGTAATTAAACCCAGAGGGAAGTAAAAGCACGTAACCCCACCTCCCCTGCAAGGATCAAACAACTACATGTTTACTGCGGGGGGGGGGTAACACTATATATACACAAATCTATCAGAGACATTATTGCATAAATTACAAGAATACAAGATGGACAGGTACATAATCAGAATAACTCTAATACATATAGTAAGACCTAATACTAAAGCTCACTTATTGTAAGAGTGCCGGGGACTGAACATAAACATTATTGAGAATGTCTACAAAGTTGCAGAAATATCTCTGTTTCAGGCTTCAGCTTTCAGTAATGTACCAAGTCAAACAGATTATTCCCACAGAAGGATCTGAGGTTGGCTAAACAACATAGCAGTCATAAGACAGGGATGAAATCAGGTTCTTCACTGTAACCACATGGTTGCTGGGTATTCAGCTTACTTATCCAATAAGTTTCCTTTTGCAGTAGCAGTTTGAATCTGTCCCACCTCTCACTGGGAGGGGTACATGTTCCAGTAACATATAACTAAAATCCTTAAGTTGGGTATCATGCGCTTCATCAAACTAAATTGCCAGCATCCTTTTACTGTTTTTTTAACAATGTCTGGACAGTGTTCCTGTATTCTTTCCTTTGCCTTCTGAATTGTTTGACCTATGTAGCATTTCGTGCAAGAACACTAAATAATATATTCAATTCAATACAGTTTTATTAATTGATCTGTCTTTGACAATTTCAATATCAAAAAACAATACAAATACGTACAATATTTAAAATATAGCATAATAACTTAGCTACATTAAACTTTTGTATTGCACAGTTTTATCTAGTTTCTATTAGTAAACAACAATACAATCTACAACCTTTTGAGCACTTTAGAGTCTCATCATAGTTCTAATAAGGTCATTTGCATTCTACTCAAACACTTTTATATTTAAGATGTATTGAGCCACCATCGTAATGATTAAATTGTCGTTAGTAGTAAAGAAGATCTTCAGGAGTAGATCTTGGTCTTTTGTTTGTATCATATTGCACAATGGTATAATCCATTTTTGTCTGGGCAACTTATACCAGAAACATTCAAACTTGGCATGCTTTAAATTTTCTATAGAAGAGTGTGAAGTGCAAGAACATAATCTGGCTTGACTAGAAGAGTCTCTTCTGTATATTGCATCTAGAAAATTGTTTGAAAATAATCCCAGCTTATATCGGGTATATTGAATTCTTGGGCCTGGTCAGTTAAGACAGCCAAATAATACCTATAAAAGTGGAAGTTATCATTTAGTCTTGTCCATGGTGACAATTTCAGCCTAGAATTGTTTACCAAATCTTTAAGTTTGAAATATTCTCCAATTCTATTTGTGACAATTTTTTGGTATGTCAAGCTTATTTTAACTCCTAGGTCTCCATATTTATCTAAAAAGCTCAGGTTAGTTTAAAAAAATATTTGAAAAATTAGCGAAAGCCAGCCTGATCTTAAGTGACCCAAGTTTTTCCATGAATATTTTTCTTTTATACAAAGATATATGAATCATATGTGTTCCTGCTGAGATACCTTGATCCAGCAGTTTACTAACCTAGCCATGAAAAGTGCTCTTATTTTAGGAATACCAAGCTCTGCTCATATTAAAGCGGCTGGAACAGAGTTTCTTAATCCCAAACAGATTCTCAATAGCTTATTGAGTGGAATCTCAAGTTTATCAACAAGGTGTGAGTACCATATTTTGCTACTGAACAATGCTTGTGCGCTGTACTTTTCTCTAACTGCTATTAGCAGAGGTTTTATAGAGTTTCCTCCACATTTTTTGTTGAATATACCCAAGGATGTAGCGGCCTGTTTTAGTTTTGGTAAGTAGTATACTGTACTGTTTAAACCATTTTCCATCATTGGTTAATGTTAATCCAAGATATATGTACTGTTTAGTTGAGTTTATTTTACTTGTCCCTAGATACTATGCCTTCTTAACAGAGTTTGAGCCAAATGTTAAAACCTAGCTTTTTTGTTCGTTTATCTTTAAATTATATTTTTGGGCTTATTTTCCCAGCATAGTCAATTTTTGTTGAAGCCCAGATTGAGTTTGGGAGATTAATACCAAGTCATCGGCCAAGGCCAGCACCGCACACTGTTTACCTAATATGCTAGGAGAGTCTGTCTGTGAGTAAGAGAGATTTTCCAGGAATTTATCAATATATATACAAACAAGCATTTGTCGATGCCGAATGTTTTCACACTGGCATTGGCTTTGGTAGTGCAGTGCAGAAACACATTTTGGGCAGGATGTGCAAAATGACAGCTGTACTGTTCATAAGGAGGTGTAAAAAAATGCCAGTGTTGAAAATGTGGCATGTAAACATTGCAAATTTGTGAAGTTACAAGGGTGCGTGGGAAATGCGCAACGCATGCTTGTAACACGATCGTTTTATGGACTTTTGGGACCAAATTTTCAACATAGGCATTTTAGCACCTCTGCTCATATACAGTATGACTGTCATTTCCTCAAACTGTCTCAAAAAGTGATTTCGCACAGTGACCACGCTATTCTGTGCTGGGAGTGCGAAAACACATTTCGGGCAGGTATATAAAATGACAGCTGTACTATTCATCAAGCGGTGTGGAAAAATGCCAATGGTGAAAATCCAGAGTGAAAATATTACAAATGCGCGTTACAAGCGTGCGTGCAAACTGCGCAATGCATGCTCGTAACACAGTCATTTTATGGAGTACCATCACCAAATCTTCAACATAGGCATTTTACAACCCCTGCTCATGAACAGTGTCACTATCACTTTTGTAATCTGCCCCAAACACTGATTTCCCACAGCGACCACACTATTGTGCACCGGAAGTGCGAAAACACATTTCAGCCAGTATGTGAAAAATGGCAGCTGTACTGTTCACAAGGAGGTGTAGAAAAATTACAATGTTGAAAATCTGGCATGAAAATAATTGGAATCTATGAGGCTGCTGAGCTGCAGCGTAGGAAACTGCACAACGCACACTCGTAACAGTCATTTTATGGAGTACTGTCACCAAATTTTCAACATAGGCATTTTAGGACCTCTGCTCATGAACATACTATCATATTAAAATGCCATCAGAATAGGCCTATGGTATTTCGTGTCTGCTCGTTTGGTCAGCCCCCACCCTGGGAGCTGATCTTGTTTCCCCCCCCTCACCCACTCTGGCTTCTCCCTTCCCAGTAACAGATATTCTCACTGCACTGGATTTTGCTTCCAGAACCCTTCCCCTGTACCTGTCCCACCCCCTCTTGAATAATGTCACTGTCATTTTCATAATCTGCCCCGGACACTGATTTCCCACAGTGACTGCACTATTGTGCGCCAGAAGTGTGGAAACACATTTCAGCCAGGATGTGAAAAATGACAGCTGTACTGTTCACAAGGAGGTGTAGAAAAATGACAATGTTAAAAATCTGGCATGAAAATATTGCAAATTTGCAAAGTTACGAGCGTGTGTAGCAACTGCACAGTGCACGCTCGTAAAACAGCCATTTTTGATTTCTTCCACCAGATTTTCAACATAGGCTTTTGAGAGCTCACCTCTTGAACACTGCCACTGTCCCAGACACTGATCCCGAAAGGTGATTCCATGCAGTGACTGTGAAATCACCTTTCAGGACTGATTAACATCATAACAGTGACAGAATTCATGAGGAGGGTCCCAAAACCCCATGTTTAAAATTTGGTGCAAAAATTCCAAAAAATGCCCGAGATATGCATCAAAGTTGAAAAAAAAATATTTATTACATTATACAGCTTACCGGCATTTCCTTAGTTCGAGGTAGGCTTTGAAGAGTGCAGACGTGTTCCGGGTCCACTTAAGATCATCACGCCAGACTCCGGAGGTAAGTATGGGGTGAGGGGAGTGTGGGGAGGCAGGGTGCACAGTGGGTGGGTGCGGGTGGTGGGTAGGGAGACTACCAGGGACCATTTTTGCATTACAGGGTGAAAGTAAAAAAAACAAACATCATGGGACAGTTTATTTTTTACAGGGTATTTGGCATGCTGGGGGGGGGCTCCCAGCATGCCACCTAATTGTTTGGGGGGGTTGCAGCCGATGGGGGATTGGGCACCCTAGTCAGCATACAACACGGGGTGGGTTAATTTATGCCGATGGGGATTGAAGGAAAGCGGTGGGAGGAGAGAGTTAAAGGAAATTGTGCACCCCCCTCAGCATATAACAAATGGGGGTAGAGTGCTTTATGCCAATGGGGAGTGGGCTCCCCCATCACCACATACATTGGGGCATGGGAAGCCAGCAGTGGGATTGGGCACCCCCGAAGTCAGCAGTTGAGCAGCCGTCACATACACAATGTCATTGAGCACATCCAGGGAAGGTCCGCTGCATCTGATGAGCTTTGCTCAGATTGCAGCAGACCTTTTCTTAGATGTGCTCACCACATTATATATATACATGGTGTGGCGCCAGCATGCATGCTGATTGGGGAATGAGGGACACACCTACTGGTGCATGCCCTGCATTCACCCAACAGCGACTGCGCCTCCAAAGCTGCACTACTCATAGATACATAGATAGTGTCGGCAGATAAGGGCTTATGGCCCACCCAGTCTGCCCATTTGAGCTTGTAAGTTCAGTTTGTTTTCCTAGAAGTCTGTTGCCCCTTACCCCTGACCTCCAGAATTCCTTTATGTCTATCCCATGCATTCTTAAACCCCGTGATTGTTTCAGCCCCCACCACTTCCTCTGGTAGGGCATTCCACTTGTCCACCACCCTTTCTGTAAAGAAATTCTTCCTCATGTTTCCTCTGAATCGTCCTCCCTCCAACTTCATCCCATGCCCTCTAGTCCTGGAACATCTTTTTCACTTAAAAATTGTGTATTCCTGCACCCTGTTCCTCCCTGTAAGATACTTGTATGTCTCTATCATATCGCCTCTCTCCCTCCTCTCCTCCAGGGAGTACATGTTCAGTTCCTTCAACCTGTCTTCATAGGACTTGTGATGCAATCCATGTACCATCTTTGTTGCCCTCCTCTGAACCTTCTCTACCCTGTCTATGTCCTTACGTAGGTAAGCTCTCCAGAACTGTACACTGTACTCCAGGTGGGGCCTCACTAGTGTCTTGTATAGCGGAATTATGACCTCCCTTTTCCTGCTGGTGATGCCCCTGCCTATACATCCCAGCATCCTATTTGCTTTACCTGCTGCCTTGTCACACTGTTTCCCTACCTTGAGGTCATCAGAGATGATAACCCCAAGATCTCTTTCCTGCTTGGTGCATGCTACATCCTCACCCCCAACTGATATATTGTGCCAGGTTTTAGTGCCCCATATGCATTATCTTGCACTTCCTTGCATTGAATTTCAATTGCCAAACCCTGACCATTCTTCAAGTTTCTGCAGGTCCCTTCTCATTCTGTCTACACCCTCTGGTGTGTCTACTCTGTTACAGAGCTTTGTGTCATCAGCAAACAGCGAAATTCTGCCTTCTAGGTCCTGCGAAATGTCACTGATGAAGATGTTGAATAGGACCAGTCCCAGCACTGATCCCTGTGGTACCCCACTGGTCACTCTTCCCTTTGTGGAGTGACAGCCATTTACCACCACCTTCTGTGTCCTGCTACCCAGCCAGTTACCTACCCACCACACTACTGTCCTACCCACACCCATATTCCCCAGTTTGTGTAATAGTCTTCTATGTGGCACAGTGTCAAAGGCCTTGCTGAAGTCCAGATAGGCCATGTCCACTGTCCTCCCCGATCCACCTCCCTAGTCACCCAGTCAAAAAATTCAATGAGGTAAGTCTGACATGACCTCCCCCTGGTGAAACCATGCTGCCTTGGGTCCTGTAGTCCATTGACAACCAGATGTTCCACCAATCTCTCCTTCAGTAGTGCTTCCATGATCTTCCCCACTACCAAGGTGAGGCTGACTGGTCTGCAAGATGTTGGCTGAGCAAGCGCACCAACAAAAAAAGAGGTTCTAAAACACAGCCCTATGTGAAGCAAAAGGAGTTGTACATGTCATAAATTCCCTCAGTCTAACTGTAATACCATTGTGCTCAATTGTTTTGCCAGGTGTGGCATATTTGCATATTGTGCACGGTGCACTTGAAAAAACCTGGGGGTTTTGTGGGAAGCCAGTTGGTCTGATTACTTATTGGTCCAGATGCAGGGAAAATGGCTACTGGTTATTAAATCTTTAAGATTCTTGGACTGATCAAAAGCAGTCTTTGGTTTTAAATGGACAATTTCTCTCAGTGTACTATCTCTCATAAGTACTGACCATAGACTATGTATGAGGTTGCCAACTCTTCCTCCCACTGACTCAAACCTTGTTATAAAAGAAATGGGAAAAACTTTCTCACCTTGTGTGTCTGATCTGACTATGGGTCACAGTAAATTATTGACATCCAATGTATTTACCCTCTCCAAAGCTTGCTGGAGAGTTGTTTCCTCATACCCCATTTCTCTGAATCCGCTAAGTAGCTCCTCAGCTTGACAAACAAATACCTCCAAGTCAGAACAGCTATGTTTCAATCTTAATAGTTGACCATAAGGTACGGAACTGACCCATTTACAAGGATGGGCACCAGAGGCATGGAGCACTATATTCGCTACAGTGGGTTTGCAGTAGCATTCAGATCCTATGGGTTGCTCAATACTCTCTTTTAGGGTGACATCCAAGAAATTTATTTTATGCTTGTTGTTTTCTCTTTAGCACTGAAGTATTTCCTGAATCTCATAATGTTCTCCCCCAGATGTATGTTGTGTCATCTATAAAGCACAGCCACAGAGAAACATCCCCCCAAAATGGATCATTTTGCTCATTAAGCACATATTCCTCCTCCTCCGCACCACTGTGAATAAAACGTCCTGTTAAATGCAAAAAAGGTTTTGTGAAGTATGCAGCCAAGGGCCTTTAGGAGGAAAAATGTTGGAATGTTGCCTCTGGCCTGCTGTTACAATAAAAAGTGCTCCACTGTCTCCAGGCCCAATCCATGTGGAATTACAGTGTACAAGTTGGTAACTTCTATGGTAACTCCTTCATAGTTCTCTTTCCAAGTGATATTTTGCGGTTTCCCCAGGTGGTCCATTGCATCTCGGATGTGGGACACCAGACCTAGAACTAGGGACTGTAGAAAGGAGTCCACAAAGACGGACAAGTCCTGTGTCAAAGATCCCACACCTGAGATGATGGGCCATCCTGGAGAATTAATAGAATTTTTATGAATTTTTAGTATTATATAAAACGTAGGTATGAAAGGATGTTGAGGGTTTAAGAAATCTGCTTCTTCGGCTGAAATGCACTCTCCAGAAAAAACACGATCTACCATTTCAAATAGTTCCATTTGGAACTTTTTCATTGGATGTCGCTTCAGGGACTTGTATTTTGTTCTGTTCCAAACAATTCCAACACTTACGTAACATACATTGCCTCAGGAATAAGCACAATATCCCCCCCTTGACAGAGGGCTTAATCATCATACCAGGCATGGACTGTAACTCGTGACGTGCTTGCCTCTCTGAAAAGGGGAGATTGGGTGTAGGAGTGTAACCCACTTCTTTAAGTAGTTTCTCAGTTTCAAACAGCAAAATCCTTTGAAACTGTTCTAGTACATTATACTCGATGATTGCAGGGCAAAATACAGACTTTTGCCTAAACTGTTTAGGTCTATTATAACATGTCAGATTTGTTATAACATTACATTCATTATGCACACTCGCAAATCATTTAGGTGCAATAAATCTGTTAGATTAATATCTGGATCTTTTTTTTTTTTTTGCAATCTGTTGTATGTTACTTTCCAGTTCTAGCAGTTCATATCCTGTATCCATCTGAGATGAAAATCAAAACTACACTTCATTTAACAATGGCAAGAAAAATTCCTGGACTCTGATTGGTCAGTCTTGGGCTGGACCCGTGATGTTATCCCAGCACAACATCACAGGTCTAGTCTCAGCCTCACTGTGAACCTGCAGATGACCATATGCTTGATATGCATTTGCTTGATTGTTTGCATCTTCTCTTAAAAAAACAAAAATATTTTTCCACACAAAACCATTTTTAAAATATTTTTTTTTTATTCTGTATAACAATGAGCCATTATATAATAGCAACAATACCTTCCAGGGTGTGTGTCATTTTGGATAATATTGTAATGCCTCAGTTATTGGACGCACTCGGCCTGCAGCCTTGTGCCCAACCACCTGAGGTGTGACTTTATCCCAGCATGACACACACCCTGTTGGGCATTATTGCTTAAATAATTCTGGGACATCCATGATTCTAGGCTCTGATGTTGCTTGGTCAGTCATCAGATATTGATTACTGTATACAGTGAACTGTCCTGTCAACACATCATCTGACATTAAAACCCATTCTGTGTTCTGTTGTGTTTTTTATTAAAGTAGTATGGTAGTCATAACTTTCGCACAAATTTAAATTTGTGCACCTTAATTCAGAAGGGGTCAACAGATGGGGTGGGAATAAAAAATAATCCTTTTGAAAGCATATTTTCTTGTGCTTTTGTTAGAGGTATTTCAGTAAGATTTATAATTCTTATTTTCTCCCCTTCAAGGTAATGTGCATGCGGTTCCTGTTTTCTTCTCCCCCTTTTGCCTCGTCTTGTTTTTTTGAAGAATTTTTGTTTGACTTTTTCTGTTGCTAATTGGGTTTTTTCATGTACCCTTTGTTCTGTATCATGCCTAAAAAACATCTTTTGATGTTGTAGGTTCTTTACCTGATGAATCCAAGTCCACACTTTGTTTTGACTGCTCTGATTCTTGAAACTGGACTGTAAGGGAGCGGTGTCTTCAGTCATGTCTTTCATAATGTGGACATTGTCAATAATGGAACCTGGACCAGATTATGCTTAAAGATCTGCTTGGTCTTTCTCACATGAAAATATATCCCTTCTCATAGTCTCTACTGTCTTCCTGAAGTTCTGTTTTCTTTCCCTGTAGTAATCCTTTCTGAAGCTTGGTTATGTGATTGATCTAAATGTTACTGAGTGGTTCAAATTCTGGGTTACTTTTTGCTTTAGCCAGAGCTGATTGTATTTTTGCCACTTCAGATGCAGCTTGCTGTTCTAGGCATTTATCTCTCTTGATCAGACCCTGCATAAACTTTGTGTTGCATTCATTTAAAGCACCCTCCCACTCTTCTTTATATTATCTTTCTTCCAACCCAAATGTGGGTAACTTGACCAGTGTTAAACCTCTGGGCCCAATCTTGATCCATATAATGTTCCAGGGTATTACAGTTGAAAAAATTAGAAATTACAGTCAACTGCAAAAGTAATGAAAAAAAAAACTGTCAAAAAAAAGACAACTCTCCTGATCAGTCAAAAACTACAGACCTTTCAGAGCTGCCTTGTTGCCTATACTTCCACTTCCCCAAAACTATGCTTCTCTATAGAAAAAAAAACAGTATTTGAATGATCTCCAGAAACAGAACCAAAATACACACTCTAGATGCCCAAGTTACACTAGAACAAGCTGTGAGCAATTTTGAGTCACAAAGCTTGGTTTAAAGGATTTAGAACTTCTTTTGCTCAGGCAAGCACAGGGCCAGACTTTCCTCTTACCTCTTCATAAGAATATAGTGAGCATAGTCTCCTCATAGCATACTCACCATTTTAGTACCATGTGACTTGCAGTCACATGGCACATTGCTTCCATCCAGGGAACTTTGCCTAGGAAATCAATTTTGCTGACAAAGTTTTCAATTCGCAGCTCTGTGAAGTTTACTCTGTATTGTGAAGTAACACTTCACTGGGTGGATAACCTTACAAAATGGTAAAAGATTGTGAATTAATTCACAAAGCAAATTTTTTGCACTTTGCATACCACCACCAGTGATGCTTACCCTCAGTAGGTAAAGCTAGATGGATCTTACCTTGGACTAGATGATATGGAGGGAATTTCTTTAAAGAAGTCTTTGATACAGTTTCTGACCAAAAGTCACTCAATTTTTTACAACCCTATAAAATATGAAGGAGATCTACCTCATGGTGTGTGGTCTGTATTTTGTAACCCACTACCTGGCTAGTTCAGAGGGAAAAAATTTGCTCAGCATCAGGGCTAGGTTTGTGCTTCTGGTCAGGGCACCCAAGTAAATCTGGGCACAGGAACCAATAACTGAAAATGTCCAAACCAGGAGTGGCATTCTAAAGTGTGGCTTTTATTCACTGCAACACAAGAATAACAAAGCAAGATGGACATCCACAGGGCTACACTCACTGGATATGCAGATCTACAGAGGTCAGAATGCATCTTCTTTACACGATAACCCTCAGGTTCTGAACACATCTGAGCTCACATGCCCAAAATGGTACTCTCACTCTTGGATTCCCTGGCATAGCACCCTGGCCATCACTAAGACACGTTTGTATGGCATGGAGTTTGGTGGTGGCTCCCTCAACCACCCATGAGCGTTTTCTAGCTCTAAGAGGAAAATCTCATCCTTAATCCCACATCTGGGTACTTTCTGCAGACACTGGCCAAGTGCCTAGGAGAAAGCTATAGGTGCCCAAAGTGAATCTGTGGAGGTAAACCTGGTTACTCCAGATAGGGGGATCTCCTACTTCTTGTTCCTAAATCCATACCCTGCCATTCATTTGGAATCAACACCTTTCTTTGAACTCTCTGGTTGTAGATGCTATCTCAAAATGTATATCACATTTAATAGCCTATTCTCTATGTAGCTGGTGTCCTTACTTGCAACGTACTGTAAGTGGCTATGACCATCTCTGCAGACCCCCACTGGTTAGATGCATTTCAAGATATACACATATCTTAAAAGTACTGCACTTGGCTAATCCTTTCCTGACCCCACAGTAGGCAGATACTTTTACACAACTGTCTTGGTAAAAACATGGGCTCTATGTCAGAGCAGACTCACCATGGTTCACAGGTACCCCAGGGCTTCACTCACAACACATAAAATTCTCTGGTAACTCAGAACAAACTCTTGTCAGGCAGCTTTTCCCATTCCCAGCAGGGCCAGGGGATTGCCCCTGCAATGCTGTATTTTTTCCCCCCATCCCTCCTGGGATGGGGCACTGGAACAACTCGGGGAGCGGTATCTACCACTTCTTCTGGTATCTTCAGTGTTCTTCACTAGGGTGAGAACACACTACCCTGTTTCTGGTGTAGCTCTATGACAGAGCTAGGCTCTGAAGGGCTGCCAACTGCAGCACACTTCCTCCTTCTCTTGAGTCTGGCTGAAGACTGACTTGAAATCCCCAATGTTCTAACCTAACCCCTGCAGCCAACATTCCACTGTGGCTTATGCTGCTGCGAGAATTTTATTGTGACGTCATCCCTTCAGCTCAGCTGAGACTGAGGACAGAGTGAGACAGTGTGAAACTCATTTAACTGGTGCCTCACAAGCTGCCTTTCTCTGCCTGCCGCTAGTTCTAAGTGTGATTCAAGTAACCCCGGGTGACAAGGGGGTTACACCCACCCTCAGCCAGTAAAATGACTGTCCGCAGTCATTACTTACCCAGCCCAAGCCATCCTACCTTATGTGCTACCTACGGAGAGGGGTGGTCAGCCCCTCTCCTACCATGTGCTAGGCACAGACAGGCAACACTAAGGGCCCATAGGCCATCGGTTGATGCATCAGCCTCTACTCCACGATCTTGCTATGGTTACCTAGTGGCCCTGGTAGAATTGTCCAGAGCATAGCCCTCAATAGATCAGTACTGCAGCCCTTCTGGCAGGTCAGGACCACAGCCCGTCTATCCCCCCAGCCCTCTAGGGAAAATCTATCTGACCAAAACCCAAAATTACCTGAAAACACAGGGGAACCTCCCCCCATCCTTGGACACCTGCAACCAAAACACAAGGAAGCTAACGCTACTCTCTAAGCATTTATCCCATACTCCCCCCACAACCATACCTGTGGAAGAAAAAGTTAAACACAGTAAACAACAACACAGCACTTTAGCACTTTAAACACTACTACTTTAGAGCACCTGGGGGACTCTGATGAGTCCCTCCTCCTCTTCTTGTCTTCTTTTCTTGTCTTCTTCAGGATCACCTGCAAGAGAAAAGAAAAAATGACCCCTAATCTGCAGACACAGTACTATCTAACCCTTACCATCAAAAAACTGGAGAATCACAAGAATATATTTTTTAGAAAAGTAGAAAAACAGTATAAACAGTAGAAACAGTAGAAAAAAAATGCTGGATTCTTCTGCCCCCATCCCTCCAGGGATGGGGCACTGGAACAACTCTGAGAACAGTCTCTACCACTTCTGCTGGTATCTTCAGTGTTCTTCTCTAGGGTGAGAACACACTACCCTATTTCTGGTGTAGCTCTATGACAGAGCTAGGCTCTGAGGGGCTACCAACTGCAGCACACCTCCTTCTTCTCTTGAGTCTGGCTGAAGACTGACTTGAAATCCCCAATGTTCTAACCTAACCCCTGCAGCAAACATTCCACTGTGGCTTATGCTGCTGTGAGAATTCTAGTGTGATGTCATCCCTCCAGCTCAGATGAGACTTAGGACAGAGTGAGATAGTGTGAATCCCATTTAACTGGTGTCTCACAAGCTGCCTTTCCATGCCTGCCACTAGTTCTAAGTGGGATTTTAGTAACCCTGGGTGACAAGGGGGTTACATACCTTTTCTTTTTTTATACAGTACAAGCCACTTAATTGGTGCGTGGACAATTGTGACGTCCACTTTATTGGGCCCCCCCCAGGAACCGATTAAGCAGCCATGATTTCAAAGGTGGAGCACTCTTTTTAACTGGGACGGGGGCACCGTATATATGGGATGATTCATCTCTCCAGCACCTCAGTGAGCCAACAATTGTCAGTCCCATTCACTTACTGTTAGTCTTGTAACACCTTAACAAGTTCTGTAACACCTTAACGAGTGGTGATTATGTGCTAATCTGTGTCTCTTAAAACATACCACAGGCTCAAATCTCTCACATCTCTTGCACACAGTGCTCAGTGCTCCTCTACAAGCTCTCTGTATCTTCATACAAAGCTGCTGCCAGCTCTCCAGTTCAACGTTTATGGTTCATCTCTCTCACATATAGTCTTTACCAAAAACTGCACTGTCCTACCTGCCTAAACTGTTAGTGATACAGTATATCCCCATTTTCAGTTTGGGGGTCCAGTCCAGTCTCAATAAATCACTAAACCCCATTTAAATTCATAGAACTCTCTCGCTCTCTCCCTCTCATGCAAATCAGCCTGGCTTTAGTTCTGAAATCTCTCTTGCTCTCTCACACACAAATTGCTTTCATCATGCCATGGGCAGTGAGAGAGAGAGAGAGAGAGAGAGAGAGAGAGATTGTACTGTACAAATTTAAACAGATATTTAAATGAATAATAAAATAACAAAATAAAAACATAATTCACCATGTAAATGGAGGAGTTTGTAGAGGGAGGGTTAGCAACAACAACTTCTGTTAAAGAGGACAGTTGCTTAATGGGGTCGAAAAGTTTGAAACCAGGGCATCCTGATTAAGCAACTTCTACTGTATTTGATAAGTCAATCATCTTGGCAAATTCCATTTTGTTCATTCAAAAATGGGTAAAATATATGATGTTTAAGAATTTCAATTGAATTGTTTTACAGTTCACTGCTTTAAAAGTTTTATAGGCTGACTCTCAGATTTGATCCCAGTTCCAAACTGAAGTGTCCTTCCTTGAAGCTACTGAACACCAAGTCAAATAGTCTACTGTTAATCCTCTACAGTGATTGATAAGGAATTTGTAAAAAATTGAGATTGTAGGTTTATTTGCTGTAATTGTTATAAAGTTGACTGTGTTATTAGTAATAGTAAATGGCTCTGTCCCTGCATATAGTTGTCTTACACTTTGAGTTATGAGTAAAAACTGTAATCTGAATCTTTCAGATAAAAAAAAAATGTTTTTTAAGATCAAGGAATTCTTGTCAAATAAGTGTCGATTTTTATGTCATTGATTTTTTTTAACTCCCTTACACAACCCAGTGTCTTTTGATTATTATTATCCTTTCTATTGTCAAGAATATTTGCTTGATTGGCTCTAAACCTTAATGTGGATATACAAATGAAATACTCATAAGCCTTGATATCAGTGGCAGCTAAAAACTTAATTTTTAAATTATGGGTGAATGAGAAGGCTCCAACTCTAAATAAATGGAAAATGGAATTCACAGAAGCTTTAAAAATGGAAAGGTTGTGCCACGGACTGTCATACCAATTGAACAGCTTCTGTTCAATGTGGGGTCTTATATAGTGTATATAAACTAATGATTTTAGTATGGTATTTTTCTTTTGACGAATATGGTGTACTTAGCAAGATACAAACTTTACTGTTTCTGAGGCAGGCATTTTCACAGATTCCTATTTCTTTTCCTAGTTTCTTTCTTCTTTTCATTTCTTATACTATTCTACCATATATGCTTTTCTTTAACTTCCCATTGTTTAGCCATCCAGACAGTACAGTAGTAGTGTTACCGCTCATGACACCAATGATTCGGGTACAGGAATGAACCTAGATCATTGGAGGCCAGCCAGGGATTGATGATTGAGCAGCCCAGAGGATGCTCTCCTCCTGCAGGGAGGGGGTCATCTATCACAGTGCAACCACCACCTGGGTGACTGCGGGTTGTGGTTCAGGTGAGGTGTAGCAAGGTGGTTAGGGGATCACTGATTGGCTGAATGCATGTGCATGCCTTATGTATGCATGCCCATTTCAGTCAGCATCCTTGGGGGGTGGGGGTAGTGTAGGAGAAAAGGAGGAAAATGCAGCCATGCAATACGATGGCTCCATGCAGCTCTCAGACCTGACTCCCCGCTGACCTAGGCCCACTCCTGTAGTCCCAATCTACCACTTTCTAAGGGATCTGGCATAGTCTGAGGTTCACCACTGTGAGAAGGGGATATCGGGGGTACCACACCAGGATTAAGGTAAGCTCTAGGGGAGGGCATGGGTTACTGGGTTGGGGCAGCATGGGGCTCTGAGATGGGCTATGGCCAGGGGAGAGGAGAGATAAACAGAAAGTTAACAAAAAAAAAACTACCCTTTGCTTTAGCTTCTTTCCCTTGCCAGGTGATCCCTTTCAAAAAATAAACCACTCCATACAATTTGATTGGGTGATGAGTTGGCCTTGATTTATTAATATCTCATCAGTCCATCCCTTTTATTACATTGCCATAAACCTTCATTTCATATTTACAACCAACATATACCATAATAATTTTATGCATCAATTATGTACAATGATTATATATTGTACATCCATTCTATCCATTCCTTGTTCTTTCTTTGTATACCCTTCTTCTGGGATCAGGTGCAAACCCAACGATCCCTTTGGCCCTTTGGGCTACAAATTCAAAAAGGACCCAGTTTACACAGCTGGTTGCACATCCAGCCTGTGTTCTGATTTCCTGGCTCAGTACCCCATGGGCCCCTAATATCCTTCTCCTGTGTCTCCTATTTCCCCCTTTCCCCTTCCCCCCCTTTCCTCTTCCT
The DNA here is from genome assembly GCA_016271365.2 of Neoceratodus forsteri. Lineage (NCBI taxonomy): Eukaryota > Metazoa > Chordata > Ceratodontiformes > Ceratodontidae > Neoceratodus > Neoceratodus forsteri. Next base: position 335,783,559 of record CM028136.1, on the reverse strand, counting down.
TCCTTCTTCCCTCCCTACTTTTCCACTACTTTCTTTGCTCATAACCCATCCCCTTATTGCTGTCCCCTTCTGCAGCCTTTTACAGTCTTCTTACTCCACCATCCCCACTGCTGTCTGCCTTCAGCAGTCCTGGCCAACCAACTGCTGTTTGCCTTCAGACAGTTCCTGAGGCTACACTTTCATTATACCCCCTGACATCCTCCTTCTGCAGTCTGGGCCAACCAACTGTTGTCCAGATTCAGACAATACCTCTGGCCCCTATACTTTCCCAATCTTTTCAACTTGCTGACCACCCTAGCAGATGACCCCTGTTCCCCCATCCTTTTCCCCTTATCTCCTGAATTAAACGGGTGGGTGGGCAACCAGCTGTCTAGCAAATGAAGGGAGAGCCCAGTTCTGCTCCCACTTAAATACCCTTATCCTGCCTGTCCTTCCCTCTTTCCCCTTCCACTAATCCTTGCCCTGGCTCTAAAACTCCTCCCACTTTTGTTCCACCCTTCCTCCCACAATTCTCTGTTGACCTTCTTCCCACAATTCTATCTGAGCCCTCTTCCTCCTCCTTCTCCCCTCCTTCCCTGCACCCCTCCTCCTCTGCTACCTAACCCTGAATGCCCCTGCTACTTTGGTAAGGTGACCTCTGGCAGTAGGGCTTGTCTTTTAAGCTGGAAAGCATCCTTGTCAGGGGATCCCCTTACCAAAATAAACCATTCCACACAATTTGATTGGGTGCTCAGTTGGCTTTGATGTATTAATAACTTATTGGTCCACCCCTTTTTATTACATTGCCATAAACCTTCATTTTATATTTACATCCAACATATACCATAATTTCATACATCCGTTATGTACAATGATTATGTACATCCATTCTATCCATTTCTTGTTCTGTCTTCATATACCATTCTTTTGGGCTCAGGCGCAAACCCAACATCGTCTTTGGCCCTCTGGGTGCAAACCCCACAAGGGTCCAATTTACATGGCTGGGTGCACATCCAGCCCATGTCTTTATTTCCCAGCCCAGTACCCCCCGGACCCCTATTATCCTTCTCCTTTGTCTCCTATTCCCTTCCTTCCCCAATTCTCCATCTTCTCATCCTTCCACTAGCCTATCTTCAGCTACTGCACCAGATGATTGGCTTCCCCCTTGGGCTTCCCCTTCATCCCACTCTTCCACTGCTCCCTCCAACTGAAAATTAAACATATCCAGCCCAATTTCTGTTAGGTGTACCCCTTCCTGCCTATACAGCCCCACACACTCATGGAAGATCCCTCTGTGTGTTATTACAATCCCCCCACTTCTGTTGACCAGGGTGCCACCTTATTGTTTAACTTCTTCCTGGCCCCCTCAGTCAATCTAGTGTCCCTCATGTACCGTCAAACCTGTCTTGGCATCATCTCAGACCATGTTAATGTCCCCTCTGGATACCATCTTTTAATTATCGCAGCACCCTTGTTGATGTTATTCAAAATGCCCACCCATGGCCTGGTTCCTAAATCATTATCCCCCAAGTATACAATTAACAAGTCTTGCCTTGGCATTCTCATCTTTATGTCTTCCAGGAGCAGCAACAGTTGGCCCCATCTCATTCCCCTTAGCCCTTTCCAATAAACTCTCATTGTGTCCATGCCCATTCTCAGCTGTGTCCCCCTGAGTCTGACTGCCACTCATCTCTCTGCCTAATAAACAAATGAGTGGTCCACAATTCACACATTTCTCATCTTGTCCATTTCTAGAGAAAGGAACAACAACACGTTAGTTCATCAGCTTGCTCACACATTTTTTATAACAGTCAGACTTCTACTTACCCACTCTCTTTATCTCATCAGCAGACTACCCCTTTGCTGCCTCCTCTGAGGCTGCCTCAATCCTAAATGAATGGGACAAAAAACCCTCTAGATTCTCCCCCATGAATTCCAATCCTTTCTTCAATGCCACCGCCATCTGAAAGGAGGTGGCCAGCTCCACATTCCCATGCATAAACAAAGTTTCCCTTGCTGACCCTCTGACTGCCTTATAGTCCTTCATAGCCTGTACCTCACATATCTCCCTGTCTCCCTTGTTCCTTATTACTACCATAGCCCCCTGCACCACTTGATCCACCTTGGATCTGCTTAGTCAAATTTCTATTTTATCACTACCCCACTGCACATTTTCCCAGCGTAGCCCCCGTTTCATTTCTCCTGCTCTGTGCCACTATCTCACTCACTCTACTCTAAAAGTCCCCCAGAAAATACTCAAGAATATTGCCATAAATAGCTCCCCAAAGCCCTCACCAGCCTGCCCAATAAGACTACCGATATGATCCACCTTTTATCTGGGGTCTTCCCTTTTAACCTCTGCCACCCCTGGAGCATCCATCTAACTACTGGGGCCCTACAAGGTCTTCCCTATCCTTTCTAGCTGCATACCTTCCCTATCCCTGCCAAATGAATCCCCATGGTTGAGTGTGATATCCCTTTATCCCATTTTTAACCATAAATTGCATCACCTGTGCTTCCATTACTGGCTCACTTCACTCCATTACTGCCCTCTCTTAGAAATCTTAGGACAACCTCCAAGACCCCTCATATGCCTTCTGTGTTCTTGGTGCCCAGGAGCTCTTGTACAGTAGCTGCAAATCTCCCATAAATGGGATGGGACTTCTGTTTATTTGGCTGTTGACCCCAGTGCTAGGTGCCCAAACCTGTCCAACTAAAGATGGGAAAGGCTGTCAGCCATTGTGTGCCTTACCCTCTCTATATGCCTCACCTTAAATGACAGACTCAGCTTCAGACCCTGCAGAACCATTTGCTGTAATACTCTCAAAACTGTCTCTCTTGTGGCTGTCTATCTATTTAGTGCTTCCACCACCCTTTTTGTTGTTGCACCAAAATACAACCTTCTTATTCCTAAGCTTCTCTCCCCAAATCATCATGGCCACCCATATTAGGAACATTTCTAAGAATGTAATGTCCTTCATTAGCCCTGTTTCTCTCCATTCTGCTGACCATGCTTCTGATACCCATTCTTCTTTAAAGAATGTCCCAATATCTAGTGTCCCTGCTGCAACCATAAAGAGTTCCAGGTCTGGTTTAAATAACCAGTGCTCCTGCCAAAGTGTGACCCCATTATATTTTACTAGGAATTGCTCCCAAACCTCCAGGTCCTGCCTCACCCCTCTCAATATATTTACTCAGTGGTGGGGCTGCCTAGCCCCCTCTTGTTGCCCTTGCTAGCCTTGGGGACACTGCTCTGCAAGTGAAGTTCAGGTGCCCCAATAGCTGCTGAACCGCCTTCAATGACACCCTGTGCGTCCCTTTCACTGCCATTATTGGCTTCTTCAGCTTCCTCACCTTATCCTCTGGTAAACTGAAGGCCCCAGCCTCTATGTCCACCTCTAGCCCTAGGAATTCCAATCTATGGGACAGGCCCTCCATTTTTCCTTTGGTCAGTGATACCCCTAATCTTCCACATATCTCCTCGAACCATCGCAGCATTTCTACCATCCCCTTTTTACCCTGCCCTATCAGCAAGAAGACATCCAGGTAATGCATTACTGTCTTGTGCCCGTATTGCTCCCTAAATACCCACTGTAGCCTTGTACTAAAGGTCTTCAATGTCACGCATACCACAAAGCAACCCATCAGCATCGCTTTGTCAAAATAATACTGCTCCCTGAACCTGAAACCCAGCAATTCCAGATATTTTGCTCACACTGGAAGTAAGTGAAAAGATGCCTGTGTGTCCATCTTTGCTAGCCAAGTTTCCTCTACCACCCTAATCAATTCCACCATGTTGTTCAGGGTTGCATATGACACCATGTTCTGCTCTTTTCCAAATAAATCATTCACTGACTCCCCTTCTGGGAATGACAGGTGATGATTCAAGTGGAATTCCCCTTGCTGCTTCTTGGGGACTGGCCCCAAAGGTGACACCCTGAGAGTCTCAAATGGGGGCTCATTGAAAGGGCCCACCTCCGTTCCTGCCCAGATTTCTTTATGTATTTTTCTTGCCACTATCTCCTATTTCCCCTACACTGACTGTAGGTTACTGGCCTGCATTACCTTCTGCTGGCCCTCATACTGCAAGCTAAACCCCATCGTAAAATTTCCCTAGAGCATCTCCTGTGCCCTCTGATCTGGGTATGCCCTCACCCATTCTAAAAGCAAGCCTACTCTTATTGATGTTTTGACCATCCCAAATCCTCCCCTCCCCTTTCCCTGTACCCTTCATTTCTTCATCTCCCCCCACTGCCTGACCCAAATCCTTCACTTCTACTAACCCCCCTTCTGCCCCATTCCGTTTAACTCCTCTTGGCCCCAAATCCCCTAAGGACTGCCCCCTATTTGTGCCCCTAAGATTTCTCCCTCAGTCCTGCAGCACAAAAGTGGATGTGCCCCACTGTAATCTGAACAGATGTACCTGAACTTGCAACTTGCCTACGCACACTGTGTCCTGTTGTAGCCCCAACATAATTTTGCTGGCTACCCCTGTCTGCCTTTTCCCCTTCACCTCCAGACCCTGATTGCACAATCCTGGTTTTATACCATATATCTAGGTGCCTAATGTCCCATTTTACATCTCCATGTGATGCAATTCTCTGATGAAATTTCTCGTCATATAGCAACCCCCACCACCCCCCACACATTTTGTATGCCATGTGCACTATTTGCGAATACGGTAGCAATGGGATGGCCAGCTCTGGATGCTTCTGCAGCAAGATGGCACTGAAGTACATAAAATCTGTTATCTGAGCTTTCAGCATTTTAACCCTTAAATGACTTCTCCTCTTGTATCTTCCCTAATAAAACCAATGTTGCCACCATCTCTGTTTTCCCAGTTTGCTCTTTCTCTTGTACCTCTTCACTGTCTCCTTGTCTACTAATGCAAAGATATTGACATACACTCTTCTCCAAATCTTCTCTTTTAGCATCTGAGGAATGTGATCCCCAGCCATAACCCCAGGCATCCCATCTTCCCCTGGCTGTTTATCCCCCCTCGAGCCCCGTCCCTTTGACTTTCCCCATCTGTGCCTTATATCTCCTTCAATACCAGCTCCACCCTCTCCAATTCATTCTCCCCAAGCTCTTCAATAACTCCCTCCACGAATTCCCTTAAATTCCCTGTCCAGGATAAATCAATACCACTGGGCTTATATCTTCTCCCCTTGGCTACTTTGGCCCCATTGCCTGGCCGTCCTCCATCTCGAACCTCATCTCCATCTAGAATCATCTTCCCTCCTAATTTCTTCTTTGCCTCTTCATCTTTCCGGCTGCCTCCAGCAGCTCCTGCACCTGCTGCTTCCTTTCCATGGACCGCTGTACCGGGTTCTCGCTGGTGCCAGCTTCCATGTTGCTGTTGTTTGCACCTCTTACAGCCATGTCTGCAGGCTTAAAACAAAATTCACCTCCAGCATTTATGCAGCATAATCTTTTTATAATCCTTTTCTTTTAAATCAGGCCCGCGCTACCAGTCTCCTATTCGCCGCCTATATCTTCTGTACACTGCACCCATGTGATTGAAAATGAAGTAATTATTTGTGCAGCACCAGGTTGTGCATTAGATAAAGAGTAATGTGTGCTCTGGGACAGCCCATGTTCCAGTTGCCTTGGTGATGCAGCTGGTTAGAGTGACTGGAATGGTATTCTGGGCAGCCTTGGTTTAAATCCCAGCTGAGGTACTTACTTCTTTCTCTCCTTTGTTTGTATGTGTTCCATAGATATGCACACCGCACCCATTTGATTAAAAATAAAGTAATTATTTGTGCAATACCAGGTTGTGCATTACAAAAAGAGTAGTGTGTGCTCTGGGACAGCCCAGATTCCAGTTGCCTTGGTGATGCAGCTGGTTAGCACTACCATAATGATATTTCAGGTGGCCTGGGTTCAAGTCCCAGCTGAAGCACTTACTTCTTTCTCTCCTTTGTTTGTATGAGTTCCATTAATATGCACACCATACTCACATGATTGAAATTGAAACAAAACACACATTCAGCATTTATGCAACATAATCTTTTTAATAATCCCTTTTTTTTAAACAAGGCCCATTCTACCTGTCTCCTGTTCACCGCCTGTATCTTCCCTTTGTTTATTTTTTTTTGTGTGTTATTCATATCCTCTTTTATCCCCTACTTGCCACCTCCAGCCTTCATCCCATTGCCTAGACCATCCCCTTCATTACCTTCCTTCCTTCCTTATTCCCTTAGGTTATATAACTTTCCTTTTTTTTAACATTGTTTGCATTCTCATTTCTCTATCTTTGTGAAGCCTTGCACCTGATTCCCGCCATACTGCTGTGATTCCCTGTGGTGGGGCCAGCTCATCTGCTGATGCCTTCTCTCCCCCTTTCCCACCCTTTTAGGCCCTTAAAATGGTGATGTCCCACAAAATGGTGGTCATCTTCCTCCTGAGCATGCACGCCACCGTGCCCAAGATGGCAGCTGCTATCCGCCGTACATGCACTGTGTTTTTCCCTTGCTGTCAGTAAAATATTGGCTTTCCTCTCTTCCATGCATACATGCTGGCTTACTGCCATACCCAACATGGCTGCTGCTAGTAGCATGCATGCATGACATCTGAGGGACCACATGGCCCAGCAGCTCACAATATTCCTGACTCTGCATTCCCCTTTTCAACTCTCTCTATGCTCCAATCTTCTGTTGTTCTAATTCCCCCCCATAATGCCCCTGCTTTTGCACCATTCTTCACTTTTGTTTCAGCACAACAACCGCAACCACCACAGCATCTACCACTACTGCGCATACGTGGGGTTGTGTGGGCCACGTGGTCTGCTGAACCACAGATTTTAATATAAATTCTACCCACTGTCTGAGGTTAGAATTGCACTCTCACCCATTCTCTTCCTCCAAATTCTTCACTGCCATCCACAATTCCTTGCCATGGCCCCACCTACCCTGCTCATCACATGGAAGCCAGGCTGCCTCTGCTCCTTCTGCATCTACAGCTCACTTCCCTCTTCTGCAGCATATTCCCAGATCTGTGTACCTTTCCAGCACTGCCCTTAACCCACAGCACCAGCCTATCTTCCAATAATCCGCCTCTCAAGCTTTCGGGCCACCCCTTAAACTATAGCATTCCACTTACAGTGAACCTCACTTTTCTCTCTTATTTTTGTTAAAAATACCACAACTCTCTCTGCTCTCTTCAGCACCTTCTCAACATCCACAACCTACACCACACTCACCCTTGCAGACCAGCCTCTTCCCATGACCATTCTTTCCTTTTCTCCAAATAGTCCTCTGGTCTGCCCACACCTTACAGTTGTTAAAACCCTTACCTTCTCACAATGATCCCTTAAATACCCTTCCCCCACCAGGCCTTCCCCCTTTCCCCTTCTGCCAATCCCTGCCCTAGCTCTAAAACTACTCCCCTTTTTGTTTCATCCTTCCTCCCACAATTCCCTGCTGACCTTCTTCCCAAAATCCTTTCTTAGCCCTCCTCCTTCTTCCCCCTTCCCTTCCCCACCCCTTCCCCTTCTCCTCTGCTACCTAGCCCTGAACACCCCTGTTACTTTGGTCAGGTGATCCCTGGCAATAGTTATTGCTTTTTAAGCTGGTACGCCTCCTTAGTAAGGCAGATTTTGTACTACTCACCATCCTGGTGCTGCTGCATGCTCTTTCATAACTCAGTGTGAGGAATCCCCTCCATGGTCACTGCAAACTCTCTCAGCTTGTGTTTTGCCTCCTTTATGTCTGACATAGTTAATTCACTAATGCCATACTTAACTTCCAGCATCACTGTCCTCTCACAATTTTCCAGCCGCTCAAAAATCCTTCATTTCTGGGCCACAATAAGAATGGTCCTTTCCTCATGCTGTTTCACATTGCCTCCATTCTGCAACAATGTAAACAGAAAAACCAAAACAGTACAGGTAAACCTACAAACTACAAACCTACTTTCTACTAGCCTTTTATGTGCATTGTGGTAGACAGGTGAAAGCAATTAACAAATTAGCTGAGTGACAGGTTAATGTAGTGTGATTGACAACAACCATGGAGCCGCAGAATGCAAGACCTGGAAAATGATGACTACGGTAAAAAAAAAAAAGAACAATGAAGGTCCATGCAGCCACACACAGTTCATTAGACGGCATGTTGGACAAACGAGGTTCATTAAAAGGGAATTGTAATGTATCTGAAGCTATATAATATTTAATAAAGGGAAACATATAAACTGAAGAAATGAATTCCTTGGTTAGTGATCTTTCATAGTTTTACAATTAAATGTGATTCAGTTTGTACCTAATTTTTTCTCTTAACTAAATGTGGCTTAATAGCAATTGTTTAATTATAGAATGATATTTTTTGTATTTTATGTTCTGTACTTAACCTTTCAAATATTGTGTATGCTGTATTTAACATTTTAATAAAAATGTTAATGTAACAAAACTGGACCATATGAGAAACTGGGCAGTGTCCTGCAGCCCTGTGGATTACCCTGCAGATGACCTGCAGACTGTGTCCTGCTTCACGATCCTCATGCTTTGGGGTCACTCACATGAGAGGTCACTTAGGACCGTAGGATTTTTATAGTGGACTACTAGCACCTGATTTACACTAGGCAGCCATGTACTCTCCACCCCACGGTGATGGCACTGCCCACAGTCATGATCTACCACCCCTCACTCTCAATAGCATAGCAAATTCCCAGAGGCCTGGGTGCAAGACGATGTTACAGGGCCCCTCCCCAGTTTTGAATAAAGTTCAAAATTATGATTTGGGCTCCTCAAATCTCGTGGGCCCAGGTGCCACTGCACCCCCTGCACCCTTGTAGCTATGCCCCTGCTCATTCTCCCACTATGCCCTCCCTCACCTTGACCTCCCTTACACTAGGTCCCACACAAAAACCTGTTAGTTTTCAAGAAAATTCAGCAAAATTGACTTTCAGCTCTCTCACCACTGCTCAAAGCTGCTGATTCTGTTGAACTGTTGAATAAGCAGCTGTGCTCTGCATTTTGTATCTGAGACTGCAAGCACCTAATTGCTGTTAACCAATCATGTGTTCTCCACCCGACTGTGACGGCACCATTCATGGCTGACCTCCAAACTGTGTTTTGCACAGTTCTGCTTTTATGGATAACAAGTTGTACATTCTTTTTTTGAAACCAGTAGTTAGGAGTTTTGACAATGTTGTGGTTTGTGTACAGACTCTGAGTCCTGTTCTGATAGGTCAATAGTAGTGGTTATAGTAGTAAGTCTATTGTCAATCATATAAAAAGATCATTACAAAATGCACACAGAATATGCATTAAAATCCATAGACACATACATAGTAATTTTATACATAGCTAAACAAATAAACTTGGAAAGTAGTTTTCTAAAGAACAGTTTTCAAGTAGGCATCAGATGAAACTGATTTATAGTCATCATTTAACAAATCTTTTTCTGACCTTTACTATAGCATTAAAATAGTGTACTGCTTGGTTATTATCCAGTAATCCTCTGTTGTTAAAAGTACACAAAGAATAATGTCCCAATGCACCCCCATAAGGATAACAATACTGGGCTCAGCCATACCTTCTTAGCCTTTGTATACCAAGGACAAATGCATTCACCATGTTTTAAATCCCCCCTTCCCCAAACTACACAGACAATTAATACTCTCTGGAGTTGAATTTTTCTGAAATCTAGTCAGCGAGACATTACTGTCACATAACCCAACTCTAAACAAAACATATGCTCTTCTTTTTAAACATGTTTTTTCTGTAACATTCAAATAATAACTGTATCCAGAATTACAATCATTACTAGTCAACCTTGGAGAATATTTTGAATTCTTTATTTCTCAAGAGCTTTCATTGTCCAATAGTTATTTATTTTTTTGTGTAATTTTTTTTTTTTTTTGTACTTTGGGCTTAGTTTCACATTTTATGGCACATATTTTGGAAGAGTTTGTAAGTCATATTTCTCAAACATACTCTTAATATTACTGAACCATTTCAAAGCTTTACTGTGCATCCAATTTTTCCCCAGGAGAGTATTTCTTCCCAGCATAGCCTAGGTCAATAGCTCACATTTATCACTGTGTTCACAGCTATGACCATGAAAACTCCAGCTTACTGGTTCCATAAACGCAAGTGTACATAAGCTGTCCATAAGACAGCAATGCATGCACACTTTCTTACATTAGCTTTTATTCAGGCGCTGTAGTTACAAATTGGTCATTTGGAGATATGAATATAATGTAAATAGAAACAGTTCAAGCAGCTATAAGCTGTAAGTGATTTTCTTTATCCATTCTTGTGAAAGGAAAAGTTTTTTGGGCCCCTCCAATTATGAAAACCTGTGAAAATATGTTTCAAATCAGGTCATCCTGGCCACTGATCAAATCGGCCTACAATCCTTTACTGAATCATTTTTTTTTCCAATTGTTTAACCAGGTGAGACACACTAAGTTGAAAGCTTGTTTACAGGTGCAACCTGGGAGCACAGGGAGGTTAAGTGATTTGCTCAGGGCCACACAGTATGCAAGTGGGGGCTGTGAGATTCAAACCCAGGACTCCAGATTTGCAACTCAGAGCCTTAAACCACTGCACTATACTGCCTCCAACCAACCAACCCCCCCCCCAGCACAACTAGGCATGAGTTGTCCTCTATGGGCTCCGCCATGCTGTTCTTACTATCAGACCTCGAACATCGGCTGCTTGTACATTTTGACCACTCTCTCACATTCCAGTCCTCCCACTGGCTCCCCCCCTTCCTGCCCCCTTCTCTCACTCCTTCTTCTCGACGGTGATGTGGAAAGCAACCAGGGACCCCTTAACACACACATTGACCATACAAATGTTGTCTAGGCTGGTCACTCAAGCCTTAGGATTGCACACCTAAATTTATGTGGCCTCCCATCTAAGTTCTCCGAGCTTGAGGCATGGGTGGCCCTATATAAGCTACACATCCTGGGCCTCTCAGAGACCTGGCTGAAGCCACACCTCACAGACACCTCATATCAACTCCCTGGTTACTCCATACTACAATTAGACAGGCCAGGAAGAAAGAGGAATGGAGGCATAGCACTGTATGTACTAGACCATATCTCAGCCACCACAATCGCTTACTCTTTTCCCACTTCCGCTTGTGAATAGCTTATTGCTGAGATTGTTCTGGGGGCCACAAAAAACTTCACCTAGGCTGCTGCTACAACCCCCTTCCCCACTGTGGGCATCCAGAGCCTATCCAGTTTTCTGGATGGCCTTGGGCGCTTCTCCCCCTCCAGAGACACAATCATACTAGGGGATTTCAACCTCAACTGGACTGACACCCCTATACCTGCATACGCACATGTCCCAAAAACACATCAATTAGAACAAGTCATCTCTTCCACCACAAGATATAACATGCACTTGGACAACCATACCATCTTAGACTGTATTATCACAAATCAAGTGGGCCTGTTCCTACAGGCAGGCACAATGTCTGACTCCATCTGCAACCACACCCCTACTTATATTGTCCTAACCACCAAATCAGTCTAGCCTCCCCAAAAAACTCCTGTCTTTCAGGAAGTTTCACTGACAGGACCTTGACTCCATCCTTACTGATTCCAGGACTATAAACTGGTTCATACTCTACTCGTGCAGGGATGTCTCAATTGCAGTCATATACTTTACAGACGTCCTATGGAAACTTCAGGACAAATATTTCCCAATCACCACTAGAAGAGTCAGAGGTGGCAGCACCCACTGGCCATCCAAGGAACTACTGGCCCAGATGAAAATCACGGACAAAACTTGGAAAGCCTATAAGTCATCTCCCTTCCCCCAGCTCTAGAACACATACAGACAACTGCGCAGTTTCTGCAAACAGGCTGTTAAGTTGCTAAAGTGCAAATACTATATCAACTTGCAAAAAGACACACTTGATAAGCCACACAGTTTCTGGGCCTCAATAGGATCCCTCCTAAATCCAAAGTCTAACAAGCAGACAGCACAATTAAACTCACCCTCTGATCCCATCACTTGAACCTGGTACAATTAAGACACTTTCAATAGAATGTTTACAGACCTCTCTCCATGTCTTAGCAAGCTCCCCACTCAGTCTCCCTCTGACCTATATGGCAAGTCTCAATGCTCCCAGCCCTCCCCTAATACTGCACATGCTCTTCCATTTTACTTTAAGGTTATTGACATAAAAACCACTGCCAAACTCTTAAAGACACTTCCTACCCGAGATAGCCCAGGTAGTGATGAGCTATACCCCACCTTCCTGAAACTGCTCTCCCCAGTTATTGTAAAGCCCCTAGCCTACATTTTCAACCTCACTCTTTCATATGCAACAGTTCCTGACTCTTGGAAGCATGCTCATGTCTTATCCATATTTAAGACCGGGGATCTGCACCCCCCTGAAAATTGTAGGCCCATCTCCCTACTTCCTCACCTGAGTAAATTACTTGAGAAAATCATTCACCACCAACTATCCGATCATTTAGAAAAATATCACCTCCTGTGTCCTCTCCAGCATGGCTTCCACAAACACCATAGTACCTCTTCCACCTTGGCACTTTTCTCGAACTATATGCTTAGAAATATGGACAAAGGCAGGGCCACAGGTGCAGTGTTTGTGGATATGTCAAAGGCTTTTGACCTCATAGACCACCATCTCCTTTATTCCACCCTGCTAAACTTCGACTGCTCACCAGACGCGGTCACATGGTTCCATAGTTACTTCTCAGGCAGGTCCTAGTCCATCTTGATTGGTAAAAATTCCTCTGCTCCACTACCTACCCACACCAGTGTACCTCAGGGCTCAATAGCATCACTTGCAAGGCCATCCTCTATGCTTATGATCTAGTCATATACCACAGCGATAATTCCATAGAGTCCTTGTCCATCACCCTCACAGCAAACTTTGGGGCCACACAGAGCTGGTTCCTCTCCAGAAAACTTCTCGTTAATGAGAAAAAGACAAAGACCATGCTCTTTGGCTCTAAACCATTCCTAGCAAAGGTAGCCAGGTCAAAAATCCCACTCTTGATCGCTACCCCTGCCAGCCCTCCACTCAAAACTGTCCCTGCCTTTAAATATCTAGGTGTCACCCTAGACACCTCTCTTACTTTCAATAAACACATCAGCAACACTGATGAAAATTCACCAAATATTAGGTGCTGCCTACCACCAAAATAAATTGCTGTCCCCCTAAGCTCGCCTAGCCATTGCTCAAGGAAACGTCCTGCTCCTCCTTAACTACTGCTACCCCATATGCTCTGCTGCATTCTCTTCCCTATGGACCCACTTACATACCACATACAACTCCATCTGCTACTTTGCCCTTCAAGCCCCTTTTACCACCCACCATTGCTCTCTATGCCAGTCCCTAGGATGGCTCTTTCTGTGGGTCCTTTTGACTTCACTATGGGCTGCCTCATTGACAGTGCACTCAGGAACTATCAGCTGTCTCCCTACTCCTCCCTACTCACTGACAGAGAGGTCTCTCACAGTCTCCGGGCCTCTTCTGTTCCCCCACTGAAAGTCCCTCGCACTACTGCTAGCATGGGTAGTAAAGCTTTCTCTGTCTCTGTCTCTCCCTCTTCCCTCTGGAATAGACTTCCTTTGTCCATCTGATCATCCCCCTTCTATCAGTCTTTCAAGGAAAACTTAAGGGCATGGCTCCTGGCTGAGGCCGCTTGTACCTGCAGCTGTTCCCCAGGTGGTAACAGGGCCTGTATCCTGGCATAATACCTATTCGTGCCCTCACCCGACCTCCAGTACCCCAACCCTCTTGCACTGTTCTGCTCCAATTGTTCAATCTGGATATGACAGTACGCCATCACATGGAGCACTATCATAATAGCACTGCACTATATGGCACTAGTCTGGTAAGTGCTCACATGGACAGCGAGGGGCAGATTTACAGTGCTTGCTTGTAAGCACACCCTTGGACTCTTTCCATGGTGCTGAAAAAGGCACTAGAGCACCAGGAGCCAGGAGGCTGGCTGAGCTACTCCCATGGCATGGAGGTCTGGGACATCGAGCAGCTCGGCCAGTGTCAATGGAGACCACGGTTCTAATCCTCGTCTCCATCCTTTTAACACACCTTGGGACTTGGAAATTATTTTTACATGGGGCCATAATGGCCCACAAATTTTTACTTTCCCCGGGATCCGCTCCCCCTCGGAGTGAGAATCCTTAAGATGGGGGTGGGGGGTTGAGCCCCATGCAAAAAAGAAACTGGCACTTAAATTGTCACTCTATTGTTGTCAGCTCTATTGTTGCAGGCACTCACCTAACCCAGTGCTGAATATGACTGTCTTTTTCTGAACTGTTAGTAGGTTCTGCAACTTAACCTAAGTTGCAATTCTGCCTGTGACTTGTGCCTGTACCAATCTTGGTGATAGACTGAACCTTTGTTTTAACTGTATTTATTTCCTTGGCTCCCCAGTGACTGTATGTACATTGCATGTAATACTTTACCATAATCACTATGTTAAGCCTTTTATAATGCTTAGCCACTTAATGTATGTCACTACACCAGTATGTACTGATTTCTCTGAAATATTTGTACTATGTAATTTGACCTCATACCAAGTGTATTCGGCGGTCCTGTTTTGTTCTAACTGTATCTCTGTATTGTACTGATGTTTGTTGTGTTTGCCAACCTGGTGGCCCGGACCAGACTGAAAATGGTTCACTGGATCAGTTTGCACACCCAGTTATCAAAGACATAAATAAATAAATCAATCAATTGATCAATCAATCTTAAGAGTCAGCAGTCCTGAGATATGTATTCATTTAATTATTTATTTGTGCATTTATTTAGTTTTTGTTGACTGGGTAGGATGCACTAGGCAGTCAAATGCCTATTTTCAGGCATGACCCTGGAGGTTACAAAGCAGGATAATACAAGATATCAACATACAAAGGTGGGTATGTACAAGGCACATTGAGAATGGCAGCAAATATTAGGTAATGCAAGGGTGTACAACTGTAGGATAGATACGGGTGAGATACCAGTGAATAAGAGATTACAAAGTAATAATCAGGAACTCGGTGTGGGTAGAACAAGCATAACTTTCACAATAAATTCAGACAACTATAGTTCAGCACCAACGGGTACTGCTAGTACAGTGTTGCAGTAACAAATAGGTACATATCAGAGCATGTTGCTTACTAAAGACACTAGAGCAGAATAAGAGCACTTGAATCAGAGGCCTGTGGGCAGGTGCAGTTAAGTGCTTCCATCTACCTAGGGTGTGTAAGAAGATGTTACAGTGTTATGAAGGGGCAGTAACATTGGAAGCAAGGAAGAAAATAGGAGTAGAGATGGCTGCTAAAGGTATTGGCAGCTCTATGCTGCCGTAGTGGTGGAGATAAGCTGTTCCAAGGTTTGGGAACTATGGAGGAGAAGGACATATCACAGTATCTAGTTCATGACCTGAGGATGGTCAGTTGTTCAGTACCCCCCTCCCCATGAACAGTGGCACTATGATCTTGTTAATCTGTCTCGAAATTTGATTTCCCACAGTGACCGTGCCATTCTGTGCCACAGGTGTGACAACATATTTTGGGTAGGATGTAAAAAATGACAGCTGTACTGTTCATAAGGAGGTATGAAAAAATGGCAATGTTGAAAATCTTGAATGAAAATATTAATAATTGGCAAAGTTATGAGCGTGCATAGAAATTGTGCAACGCACTCTGGTACTGCAGTCATTTCTTGGAATTTTTTCACCAAATTTGCAACATGTTGTTTTTGGGACCCAACCTCATGAACAGTGGCACAGTCATTTCATTAATTGGTCCTGAAAGGTGATTCCATAAAGTGACCATGAAATCACCATTCGGGATCGAGTAACAAAATGACAGTGACATGTTCACGTGGTGGGTCTCAAGAACTCCATGTTGAAAATTTGGGGCAACAATTCCTTAAAAATGGCTGAGATATCAACCTAAGTTGACCCCCCCCATTGACTCCCATTATACAGCACTTACCTGATTCATCAGTTTGTCTTTGATGAGTGCAGCTGTGTCCCATTCCAGAGAAGATTGCTGCTCCCAACCTCCAGAGGGTAAGTATGGGTGGGGGGGCGTGCGGGAGGTGGATGCTCAGTGGTAGGGGGGAGGGGGAACTGGGGAGATGACTGTGGACCATTTTCTATTTTACAGGTAAAACAAACAAAAAACAAAAAGATGCCGGGGGCACAGTTTTCTTTCTTTTACTGATAAGAAACATTTTGGCACACTGGGGTGGGCTCCCAAAGTGATACAATAGTGGTGGTGGGGGGCATGACGACATGGGGATTGGGCACCCTGATGTCGGCAGATTAGAGAAGGGTTTGGAGGCGCATCCAACACCAGGAGTGGGCATCCTGATGTTGGAAACTTTTTGTCACACTAGGGTGGGCTCCCAGTGTGCCACATTAATGGAGGGAGGGGGGATACATTCCGACACGGGGAATGTGCACCCCAGTGTCAGCTTTCCTTGGAGTGTGTGGTGGCAGGAGCTGTGGCTCATTACTTGTTTCACCAGGAAAGGCACACAGAAAAAACAAGTTGTTGGTGGAGCAAGGGCCAGGGACAGAGTGCTGGGCAGCAGGAGCCAACAACGTTGTGAGGGAGGGGGGAGGTGCTGCTGCAGTGATGAAACTGTTCGTGATTGCAGTGCAGATTCATTTCAACCCCTTGGCTCTCTTTGAAGCTGTTGTCATCGGCAGCTTCCCCCTTGATTGGTGGCTAAGACACACACCCAATAAAGCATCTGCTGCATAGGCCACAACATTTACACACCTCTGAAATGTGGTACTGTCGCAAGATGTTTTTTATGCAAGCAAACATAAAAATGAATATTAGGCCGATAAAGGGTGGCATCAACAAGGGATGCAGAAAACATAAAAATACAAGATTGCTTTAAAGTAAATAAATAAGGGAACACAATAGGGAGATTAGGAAGGCCACATTTATGCCTAAATGTTCTATTACTGTATTGTATATTGAAAGACAGGCAAATCAACATTTATGTTGCCTTTAATAATCTATAAAGAATGCTTGTCGTGTGACATACTGTTAGTGAAGTTCATTCTTGAACTGTACAGGGCATTCTTTCCTGGGCTCATATGATTTTAATTCACCGTAAATCTTTAGTTGTATCCCTGATTTACCACTTACTGTCCTCAATTGCATAGTACTGTTCTGATTTGGGCCAGCGCCTAGTGAAGGTTAAGATGTTGACATACCGCTTTTCAAATGTTAGGACTTGAGCAGGATTCAAACTTAAGTCTAATGCAGGGAAAGCTTGACATTACAGCAATTGGTTGACCAGTAAAAAATATGAAGATATTCATTCTAGCATTTAATCAGTTGCTTTCATCCAAGATCAAATAACAAAATTCAAGTGGAAGCCAAATTGCCTAATTAGTACAGTCTAAATGTATGTGCAACCATTGCTTAATCCAGAGCTAGTACTATAATAAGAACTGTGTTTTCCTTTCAGCCAGATTAATGTGTCTGTGTTTAAAAGAAGGGGATAAATTCCCATGAAGCTGAAGAAACAATTCCTTTCTTAGAATCACTCAATATCAGCTTGAGGAACTGTTACATTTCCTTTCTTCAAGCTGAACTTGTGAAGTCAATACTGTTGTGTCATGCTGTAAAATCTGTAACTCACACTACAGTAACCATCTTGTTTGTACTACACAGTACCTTATGATAAAGCTACATTATTGTCTTCTGCAGTCTCCCTTGAACCACTGTGGGACTGGTGACCAGATTTTCACAAACATTTTTGTACCCAGTTCTCCATTGTAACGAAAATACATTTTTATGTTTGCTTGCACGCATGTGCAAGAAACATAGTGCCACCATATGAGTTTTTATAGATGTGGCACCCCCGCTTCCAATGTCTTCAGCATTTTTGCAGGTGCGGCTGCACTGCACCAATGAATGCCCCAGCTGTCTATGACAGCAGTTCCAGATTGCAGTGGTGTACAGTTGAAACCAAGCGACTGCTACAATCAGCCAGTGGTAATGTAGGCAATTTGCATGCCTGCCATCAACAGTATGCAAATTACCTCCACGTCCTCACCCTTCAGTTGTCATGATAATTGTATGTGCATGCCCCCACTTTGTTGTGTGCCAGGGGTGCCCAATCCCCGGCTCATGCATAACCCCCAAGCATATTGTATGTCCGATGGGGTGCCCAATCCCATCGCTCCAGTACCCCTCTCTCCAAAAACAAACTTCCAGCTGCCATGCTGGGAGCCCGCCCCATTGTGGCAGAAGTTCTGCATACTCATGTGCCCCCCCCATGCACTGTATGGCCAATGGGGGTGCCCAATCCCCCGCTGGCTCCACTGCCCCCAAAACTTCCAGGTTCCATGCTGGGAGCCCACCCCAGGGTGGCAAAAGTCCCATGTCGTCCATGTAAAATGAAAAAAAAAAAAATCTGTAACAAAAGAAAACGGCCCCTCTTTGACTGTCTTGCCCCCCTCCTGCAACCCGTGCCCACCCTCAGCGTATCCCACCACCCCACACCCCTCTCCCCATACTTACCTCCTGGCGGCCAGCGCGACGATCTTCAGTGGAGAGGGAACACGTATGCACTCTTTAAAGCCAACTGTGAACTGAAGAAATGCCGGTAAGCTGTATAATGGCATAAATTTTTTTTTTTCAACTTTGGTGCATATCTCAGTCATTTTTTTGAATTTTTGCACCAAATTTTCAACATGTCATTCTTGCGACCCCATCTCATGAATTCAGTGACTGTCATTTGGTTATTCAGTCCCAAAAGGTGATTTCGCGGTCACTGCTCGGAATCACCTTTCTGGACTGATTAACAAAACTACAGTGTCACTGTTCATGAGGTGGGCTCTCAAAAAGCCTATGTTGCAAATTTGGTGAAAAAATTCCCAAAAATGACTGTGTTACGAGCGTGCATTGCGCAGTTTCCACGCACATTAGCAAATTCATGAATTTGTAATATTTTCACTCCAGATTTTCAACATTGGCATTTTTTCACACCTCCTTATGAACAGTACAGCTGTTATTTTTCACATCCTGGCCAAAATGTGTTTTCGCACTTCTGGCACAGATTAGCGTGGTCACAGTGTTTGGGACAGAGTAAAAAAATCACAGTGACACTGTTCATGAGCAGAGGTCATAAAATGCCTATGTTGAAAATATGGTCACAAAAGTAAATAAAATGACTGTCTTATGAGTGTGCATTGCACAGTTTCTACGCAGCCTCGTAACTTCACAAATTTGTAATATTTTCACTCCAGATTTTCAATGTTTCCATTTTCCCACACATTCTTATGAACAGTACAGCTGTAATTTTTCACATCCTGTCTGAAATGTGTTTTCGCACTTCCAATGCAGAATTGCGCAGTCACTATGGGAAATCAGTGTTCAGGACAGATTAAGAAAATCACAGTAACACTGTTCATGAGTAGAGGTCCCAAAATGCCTATATTGAAAAACTGGTGAAAGAAATCCCCCAAATAATTGCAATATGGGTGAGCATTGCGCAGTTTCTATGCAAGCTTGTGACTTCACCAGCTTTTTTATATTTTCACTCCAGATTGTCAACATTACCATTTTTTTACACCTCCTCATGAACAGTACCGCTGTCATGTTTCACATTATGTTGGAAATGTGTTTTCGCACCTGTGGCATTAATGGCACAGTCACTGTGCAAAATCACCTTTCCGCTAACAAACTGATAGTGTCACTGTTCATGCGGTTGGGTCACAAAAAGCCCATGTTGAAAACTTAGAGTAAAAATACCAAGACATACCCAGGGCCTTAGGATTTATGACCATAACACCCTAACCTGTAGGGACTGACAGGCATCAGGGGTGTAACTTGGGATTGTCAACAGTAATGCTCATGCCTTTCCACCCCCACCCCTGCAGCCAGTGACAGGCATTGAGGTGCACCTTGGACTCTTTGGCCTCAGAGTTCACACCATCCTCCTATACTGCACCCATTTCAGCATATCTTCTTATGGAATGAGGTGAGTGTAAAGCCCAAACACCCCAAGGCACACCTCAACATTTGTCAGTGTCTGCAGGGTAGGGTGAGGTGAAATGTCATGACCGTTACGGGTGACAACCTAAAGGAACACCCCAATGCCTGTCCATCTCTTCAGGGTGGAGTTGGAGTTGGTGTCAGTTCAATACATCACTGCCATTCCTATACTGCATCTGTCTAACTCCTGCACTTCCACTGATTATGCCAGCAAGCAAACATTCGGCATTGACAAATGTGTGTTAGACTCTGCATCCAACAGATTAATGTTAGGCAAAGTTTTGCTTGGCCAGCAAGCACTACTTCAGTGAACACTTGCATACAAGCTGGATACAAGCTACCACCAAGTGTTTCCAACTGTCGATAAATCGGGGGCAGTTGAGCATTCAGTGGCAAAGGTGCACCAGTATCATCTAAGTCTGTCAAATAAAGCTGCATCTGAAGAACTTTTGAAAATACAACCCAAGGTGTTTTTTTTTATTTCATAAGGATACCTGGGAGAGCAAACATTTAATAAATAAATTCAGACTTAAACATTTGGTGCAAAATATCTCACAGCCACTGTCATCTAGAGGCTAGACAATAGTAGCTAGGATTTATACTAGAAAGTCTTGGGCTTCTGAAGAAGTAAAAAGAGCAGCAGAGGTAGCCTTCTTGTCTCAACTAATTGTACATACTCATATAATGAATCAAACTTCCACCATCACAACCATAATGAGACCAGAAAAGCTGGTGGTAAACCGTAGCCTATTAGTTATATGATGGAGCACAGCTGAAGTAATGGAATTGATATGCTAACAATGCACATTCACCCCTTATCTGACATCCATTTCAAAATGTTCTTCTTGGCGATATTATGTTCCTAGAAAATCAGTCTTTAATTAAATCTTCTTTGGGAAATCACCATCTACTGCATATTTCTTAATGGAGAGCTGTGAAGAACACAAGCCAGTGCAATTTATCAGAAGTAGAAATCCAGTAACACTTTAGTTTGTTACTGGCTGAACACATTTTACTACTATTTTTACATAACATACCCTTACATTTAGCAAGTTATATTTTCCATTTGATATGATTTCCTGCTGTCTGTTTGAATGGAGTGACTCAATGTTCTGTGATGACTAAAAAGGAAGTTTTATTCTGTATTATGACATGCTTAAAATATTCTTCCCATGGTGTCATCAGAGGGTCATCCCAGCATATGAGATGCCAGTCATGGAATGTAAAATAAGGCTATTGCCAGGAAACAGTTTGTTCCTAATATCAGATGCGTATTTTATGGTAACCCAACTGATTCATTTCTGTTAGGAGCAGGTTAACCTCTGACATCTTAAAAAAAATATTCTTCATTACTGTACACCACAGCTTCTATGGAAGTTTGTATTTCATACCATATTTACACAATTATAGGAATTGCTAGATCAAGTATTATTCCCCCAGGATCTAAGGCAGCTGGCAGCATTTTGAAAAATGCATGCCCAGAAAGGATGGTTACAGGCATTATTAATCATGACTTAAATTGTTGCATAAGAGACAGTCTGTTACATGAAAATGATTTATTTTATTTTTTTAAACAAAAATACATACCATAGGTGCATACTTAAGAAGTACATACAGTAAATGCCTTGATATACCTAATAGCATGGTACTGTTATTCTTGCTGAATAAAAAAAATGTCATTTTGTTACTCTTGTGCCTTTGTGTAAATTAAATGTAGTTTGCAGTGCAATAGCTGACTGTCATATAAGATTGCAACAGGATGTTTGGCTTCTTCCATGTTAATGGAAGTTTGAACAATTGAATTTTTATCATCCTAATCTTTTTCCCTATCAAAAATTCATAGGCACGTCATTATAACTGTGGCATTCTGAAGTGTGCATTCCTTGAGACAGATGTTTTGCTATTATTAATGTAGGGTATAGGTCAGTGATAACAAAGGTTAATTATAATCCATTAAGCAGCACTAATTTGATCTGAGCTACATATGAGGAAAACATGTTCTCCAAAATAATGTTTAGGAAAGCAGTCCACCTTAGTAGAACAACAACCTTATATTCTTTTGTTCCAGTTTATGAATTAAATTAATAACTGCCAATAAACCTCTGGAGGGGAACCTGGAAAGGAAATTTGGACACAGCACAAACTTTCAAACAAACAGCCATTTTTAGAAAAAACTCTTCATATCTGACAAACAAAAGAAGGAAGTTATTGACATCATTTCCAAAACATAGTTGATATCCTTTGTTGCCGGCACACCTAGTTGGGATGTAAGAATAAAATATTCTCAGACTTTAAAATCCAATCACACCTTCCCTTCAATATATTACATATTATATGTTTTGCACATGAATGTTTTTCAATGAGTTGCTGTTTCTGAAAATGTATGTAACAAATCCTGATATTCTAGATAACCATGCTATGCTACCATTTTATTTTGTCATTTATGTGAATTGCATTTGTGAAATGTTTTGAAATATTGGACTTATGTGAATGTACCAGTTAACTTAATATGCAGGAGTATGTAAGTGGAAAAGATTGCTAGTTAGTACTTCTAAGAAAGATAATGGCTTACCTTTTCCAGGGTAATGTTATCAGCAATCAGTTAAATATGAAACTGCTAAAAGATATAATACTGCTACCAGGCAGATGTAACAATTTATCATTTAGCCAGGCTGCGTAACACGTAAGTGATAATGTGACTGAACAAAACTGTGCATGAAATTATCCACGTTTAAAATCAAATTTAAAAAATATGCACAACACAACACAATTTATAGCACCTTTAAAATGTAGTATGGCATGCTAAATGGATTTTGCTCAAACCACTTTTACAATTTGGTGTTTGACGGGGGGGGACTCTGAAAAGACCAGTTCAAGGGAAAAGCATCAAATAAGCAAGTTACAAGGTAAATAAAGGGAGAAAAAATGAAGAATTGGGTGAGGCATGAAGGCTACAACTGTTGACTAGAAGTTTAAAGGTCAAAGCTAGCTAGAAGTTGAACACCAAGGAGAAATGTTAGGTTTTCAGAAGAGATTAAAGAGGTTGTAATATTAAATATTGGGTGGGGGACTGGGATAGCAGCACTGTGTAGACTGCTCTATCACTTGCCTAGTTGGTGTGTGGGTTGTAGTCATCATGGCATGGTTGGACAGGTTTGTGCACAAGGCAAAATAGGAACCAATCATCATGGTACATACATACTGGCACCAATCACATAAGTAGAGACAGACCAGAGGTCATGCAACATAGATTTAGCAAACTAGGCAGGAGCAGGACCTCCAAGGAAATATTCTCAAAGGTATCACAAGTGACACATGCAGGGCCTGTAAGACAACAGGACATTGGGCAAGTAAGTGTGTAGCTAAGGGTTTGGTGCAGGGAGCAAGGATTAGAGTTCTTTGTGCACTGAACAGCATTTTGGGATAGGAGAAACCTGTACATTTCAGATGGGCTTTGCCTGAACACAGGATAGGTAGAATGTTGGGTAGGATTCAAACTAGGACAGTGATGGGTAGGGTTATGGGCAGGGGAAGAAAAATATCCATGCCCTGCCTGGGGTGAAATAAGTTGTAAGAGGCCTAAAACATGTTAAGAGCAAAACAAACAAAGGAGAACTTACTGAGGCATGCTACAATATAGTAGAATTCATGAGGACATGATGGAAGGAGGGAAAAAGTTGACCTAGTTGCCCAGTTGTATTAGCTGCCCACCTGTAGTAACCTACTGCTACATATCATTTGAGATCCAAGAAATCATCTCTTCTCCAAAAGTGCAGATGTGCCACAAGAATCACTCAATTTGCCTTTGCATATAATGTTCAGAAATCTTGGAACTCCTTACTTTCTAGTATAAAGAGTGCTCCCAATCACCTGCAGTTTTGCAGAAACCTAAAAGAATTCCTGCTCCTCTCTAGTTCTTGCACATGTCCTTGACTGGCTTTGGTCATCAGTCTTAATTATTTTCTGTTGTGACTGCCATCTGTGGGGTGGGGTGTGCTTGTTTCACACAGCACATTTACAAGAGCAACACAATCAAATTAACATCTGCCTAAAGGCCACGCAATTTCTTCAGTGGTGAACAGACCCCACAAATTAGGGTGTTTGTCACTCAGACCAATGGCCAACTTGCAAACAGGATGAATCGCAGAAAAACCTTTCCCATATGCAGGGCTGCCCTCTGGTGTATTCACTGTTCCCAGACATGGATGGCTCCTCCCGACCTAGCAGGTCACTGGGTCTCCACTCTCCCTTGTTGTATCTCCACTCTCCCTTGTTGTATCTCCACTACAAATGGTCTCTCTCTCTCTCTCTCTTTTGTCTCCCTCTCTCCCTCTCTCTCTCTCTCTCTGTCACTCTCTCTGTCTGTCACTCTCACTATCTCTCCACACTACTGCAGTCATGGATCAGCCTTTCTGGGCTCCACTTCCACACTCCATGCTGTCTCTCTCTCTCTCTCTCTCCCTCCTCCTCCTCTCCTCTCTCTCTCTCTCTCTCTCTCTCCCACTGCAGTCATGGACCAGCCATTCTGGGCTCCACTCCCACACTCCATGCTCTCTCTCTCTCTCTCTCTCTCTCTCTCCCCTCTCTCCCTCTCTCTCCCTCTCCCTCTCTCTCCCTCTCTCCCTTTCCCTCTCTCTCTCTCTCTCTCTCTCTCTCTCTCTCTCTCTCCACACTACTGCAGTCATGGACCAGCCATGCTGGGCTCCACTCCAGCACTCCGTTCTGTCTCGCAAGCATCAATTTCCATTCAGGCTAGCACATGGGTATCACTCTCCTCCTCATCAAGATGAGTAACTCTCTTTATATTTTGTATTCTCTACACCAGGCCTTGCTTGGTGCAGCTTGCACCCCCCTCTAGGACAGCAGGTGTTGCCACCAAGAGATCCTTCCAAGATCTGCCTGCAGCACAATTTCTTCTTTAGAGGCACAGTTTGGGGTTCACTTTCATTGGTGCCTGGTGCTGTCACTCAACACACTCAAGAGTAAAGAGGTCCAGGAAAATGTGAAAGAATCTGGGGCCCCTCCTGCCCCCAGAAACCTCCAGGAGTCCTTGCTTTTGTGGGGAAAACAAGTGTGGGGTTGGTGCAACCACACAGGTCCATGACAATACAGCCGACTTTGTTTCTCTTAATACACATTAGCATCCATATTATTCCAGAAGGAAGTATAGCATACTAGTTTGAGTGCACAGCTGTAAACCTGGAGAATCAGGTTTAAATCACACCACTGTCACTTACTCACTGTGTGACCCAGAGCAAGTCACATAACCTCCCTGTTCTTCATCTCTCTCTGCATAATCCCTCTCTTTGATCTGACTCATTTCTGTTTAAATCTCTGTGTTCCAAATGACAGCAACATTCTCTCTCCTCTCGCTACTTGATTGTAAAGCATTTGGGGTAAACTTTATAAGACAGATACTACTGTATATTAAGCCAGGGACTGTATTATCAGTTACTAACATGGAAGCAAAGTGGTTATTAAGACCAGTGAGTCCCCATACCAAGTTGCAAGCACTCCCCAGTCGCTTGCAAAATTTTTTGTGAGGACACAGGAAAATGAGTGGGGGGGCCACAATGCTAGTGGTCTGCAAGTAACTCTCAGTGCATTGCAGCTTTTTCAAAATGAGTGACCATATATTAAAGTCACAAATGAGCTGGTTACCTCCTGATAAAAGCAAAAGGTAATTCCTTGCAACTGTTTGCAATTCTGCAAACTGAGTTGCCAGGGTCTGCAGACTGATTGGGCAGATGGTGGGTGAAACTCCTGGATTTGTGGGATTTAATGGAAGGGTAAGTGAGAGAGTGGAGGTTTCATCAGAGGGTTGTTGGCGAGGGTATAGCACTAGATGTTTGGGGACCACTGGACAGCAAAAAAATGACAACCATGGTATCAGGGAGCTGAAGGGAGGATAACATGCAGACAGATCTGGCTAGAAGGATACTACCACTAAACACCAGGGAGTTGATAGTCTGAGTCAGGGTGCTACTCCACATGGTTGAAGGGTGGGAAGAAATATGACTTTATGGATTAGGGATAGGGGATACCACTAGGCACCAAAAATATGCTTCGTAAATGGACAGGGAGGGATGTACCACTAGGCACCAGAGCAGTGCTTGAGATGTGAATGAGGTGTTGGGCCTGCCACCACATATATAGTTCTACAGTATGTAGCACTGTGACCTATAGTATACTGTCTGGGTGCATGTCACAAAGCTAGCTACATAGCACTGTGTCTGCATCTCTAATCATACCTTGGGACTGGTAGTATAGCCTAGAGTTTAGAGTAATGAGCTGCGAATGAGCTTGGTATATCCAGAAGACAGACCTGGGTTTGATTCCCAAAACCTCCACTTGCATACTGTGTGACTCTGAGCAAGTCACTTAACCTCCCCAGTGCTCCTAGGTCACCCATGAAAACAGGCACCTGTGCCTAGTGGGCCTTACCAGGTTACCAAAGAATAAAATAAAAATAAATAAAATAATGTAAGGAGATGTTCTCCCCAATATTTTTATTTATCTCATTTAGTATTTTTGTACACTAGGACAGCTTCATTTTGGTGTATACCCTAATTTTAAAGTGGGTCAGGAAAATGTTACAGCTGCAGATTAGTTACAAGTTATCTTGTAATAAATGTTGCACTAGCTATCAAACATGATAAATAGCTGGATTACATGCAATTACAGACATTATAGTTAAAGTAAATATACAAAACATGCAAAGAGCAATTAACATATTAAGTATAGAATTTGATTTGGGAGAAGATAGGGTTAAAATTAATCCAATGGATATGGAAAACCGTATTAGATGATAATTGCGCCAGCACAACAACGATGCCAAAAACAGTGAATGCAAAACAATGCGAAGCAAGTCGGCAACAGAGCAACAGATCAAGAACAGAAAACGGCGACACCTAGTAGAAACAAAAAAAAAACAACAGACGGTAACAGAACAGTTAACCTAGCAACCAGCGTGAAACATCAGTGGAGCACAAAGGGACTCATCACACAGGAACAGCCCAAGAGGCAGCATGCGCAGCAAGAGTCCCCTAGCAAGGGAGACAGTGTGTGAAAGCAACATGTTCAGTCCAGCTGTTGACTCACTGTCTCCCACAGCAACCCATTCAGGCCAGTGCTGTATGGGGGGGGGCATCGCCCCACCCCAGCACCTCCCACTAGGAATATAAACATCCCCCAGGTCACACGCAGCAGACGGACAGCAGCACAAGTGGAACACAGTGCCAAAATGACCCGTGCTGTACTGACACAGTCACGATTTTCCATGGCGCTGTTGTTCCCAGGGCCTTTGAGAGGGGCCCAGGCCACCTGGCATGCTATTGTACACAGCTGCATAGGGGCCCCAGAGTCTGAACTTTTCTTGGGGCCAGAATTCCTCTCAAGGGCTCTGGTTGTTCCCTCGCTATTATTACTGCACTGTTCTTGCAGTGCTCTTTTCACTTGACACTACGGAAGACTGGAGTATGCAAATTAATAGAAGCTGCTGAAATCTGGATCAGCAATTTGCACCGTGCTGCACCCACAGGAGAGGTTCCACGCCCTGAGGTTCAAGATTATAATTGGGTATGCTGATTTCAAGTGGCAGCTTAAAGAACAGCTTCAAACTATGCCTCCCCATCATAAACATTTACCTGGCCCCAAGTGAACTGAACCATGAATTTTAATTAAATGCTGCCTGTATGTAACATTTGTGGAGATTGTATTTGGCTCCATGGGGCCGAAAGCCAAAATAAAGCCACTTCCTGTACTGTGAGACACATCCCTGCACTCACACATTTCATGATGTCAGTAAATGGCGAGTGCAGGGGCGTGCTCTAAAGAATATAATACAGACGTTTTCTAATTTTATTTTCTTATACTTTAGAGTTCTGATTATGACAAATCAAGGCCACTACTCAACTAACAAGGTCACGCATTTGTGAGAAAATAATCTTGTGAGAAATTTCAAGCCAAATGCTGTGAAGGCAACATGGTCAAGCTATTAGAGAACTAAACTGTGAAATCATAGGAGTAAGTCTTGAAATTTAATTTCTTTCCCATTCCTCAGTCGATCTGCCTGAAAGGCAAATTCAGTAGCACCACAATTGCTGTCAATTTTCTGGCAGATGAAGGCAGTATGATCTAGTGATTGAAGCACTGGCTTGAAAATCAGGAGAACACGAGAGTTAAATACTCAATGTGTGACCTTAAGCAAGTCATTTAACCTCTCTGTACTCCTGTCCACCCAACTGCACTAATGGGTGCAAGCAGGCCTCTAGTGGAAAAAGCTGCGCATCTCAGATGGGCTATCCTGCAAAAAACAACTGCAAATCTTGATTGTGGGCATTTCTCCTCAATCAGATAGTCCATGAAGGGAAACTTTTTTTAAATAAAACCCAGTTCAGTGACAAGGAGAAACAGGAGAACAGAGGTTCAAATTCTACCACAGTTATTAACATTCTTTATGACACTGAACAAGTCACCTGACTTCCCTGTGATTCAGCCCCCCCAAACTGTACAGTAGACCCAAGCAGGTTTCACTGAAAGCCAGATGTTGCATCTCATTTGGACACACCTGAATAAATACACTACAAAACAAGCATTTGTCAATGCCGAATGTTGTCTTGCCAGCATTGGCATTGGTAGTGCAGGAGTTAGAGAGATGCATAATAGGAATGGCAGTGAAGTATTGAACTGACGTCAACCCCACCCCCACCCTGCAGAAACTGACTGGCATTGGGGTGTGCCTTCAGTCATCAGCCATAACGCCCATGCCATTTCACCTCACCCTACCCTGTAGACACTGACAAGTGTCACAGTGTGCCTTGGGGTCTTCGGACCTTATGCTCACCCATTCCATAAGGAAATACGCTGAGATGGGTGCAGTATAGGAGAATGGGGTGAACTTTGGGGCCGATGAGTCCAAGGCACACCTCAATGACTGTCACTGGCTGCAGGGTGGAGGTGGGGGTGGAATGGTGTGAGCATTAAAGCCGACAATCCCAAGTCACACCCCTGATTCCTGTCAGTCTCTGCTGGGTGAGGTATTACAGTCAGAAACCCAACACCCCAGGTGTTTGTCGGTATTTTCACTCCAAATTTTCAACATGGGCTTTCTGTGACCCCACCTCATGGACAGTGGCCCTATCAGTTCGTTAGCCAAAAGGTGATTTTGCACAGTGACTGAGCCATTTGGTGCCACAGGTGCAAAAACCCATTTCGGGCAGGATGTGAAAAATGACAGCTGTACTGTTCATGAGGAGGTGTAAAAAAATGGCAATGTTGAAAATCTGAAGTGAAAATATGAAAAATTGGTGAAGTCACGAGCGTGCATATTAACTGCACAACATATGCCCATAACGCAATTATTTTGAGGATTTTTTTAACCAAATTTTCAATATAGGCATTTTGGGACCTCCGCTCATGAACGGGGCATTGTGATTTTGTTAATCTGTCTCAAAAGTTGATTCCCCACAGTGACTGCGACATTGTGCGCCAGATGTGTGAAAACACATTTCAGGCAGGATGTGAAAAATGACAGCTGTACTGTTTATAAGGAGGTGTGAAAAATGGCAATGTGGAAAATCTGGAGTGAAAATATTAAAAATTGTTGAAGTTACAAGCGTGTGTGGAAATTTGCAACATAGGCTTTTTGGGACCCCATCTCATGAACAATGGCACTGTCGTTTCATTAATCAGTCCCGAAAGATGATTCTGTGCAATGACCATGAAATCATCTTTTGGGACCAAATAACAAGATGACAGTGCATGTGTTCAACAGGTGGGGTCCCAAGAACCCCATGTTGAAAATGTGGAGCCAAAATTCAAAAAAATGGCTGAGATATCCACCTAAGTTGACCCCCCTTCCCCACTGATACCATTATACAGCTTACCGGCATTTCTTCATTTTGCAGTTCGGCTTTGAAGAGTCCAGACATGTTCCTGCTCCTCTGAAGATCACAGCGCCAGACCTCCAGAGGTAAGTACGGGGAGAGGGGATGTGGAGAGGGGGAGTGCACAAAGGGTGGATGTGAGTTGGGAAAGGGGCAGTTTGTGCAACAAGGGACCATTTTCTTTTTTTGAGGTACGAAAAAAAAGACATCACAGGATCATTTTCTTTCTTTACAGGTGAAAAGAAACAAATGTTGGGCATACTGGGGTGGGTTCCCAGTGTGGCCCATGACTTTTGGGAGGAATGTTGGCCACACTGGGGTGGGCTTCCAGTGTGCCACACAATGGGGGTGGGAGGGAGGAACATGCTGCCATGGTTGATTTTCTCTGAGCAGTGGCACACTGGGGTGGGCTTCCAGTGTGCCACACAATGTGGGGAGGTGGGGGACATGCCAAAATGGGGATTGCACCCCCGATGTCGGCTGTGGTTGAAGATTGTGCGGCTGTGGTTGCCGCCACTATGTTTATTGAAATGTTTCACCAGGAAAGGAACGTACGGGAGGAGTGTCATCTGTGCCGCTGCATGAAGAGCATGTCTCTGATTGCAGTGGTACATTTCTTTCAAGTTGGTGGCACTTTACATAATTCTTGCATCAGCACTAGCATGCTGGCTAATTGGGGAATGAGGGACACACCTACTAAAGCTTGCCCTGTATTCGCCAACACTGACACACCTCTCACTATGCTAATATTACAACAAGGTGTTGCTTGCGCCTGCGAAAGACAACATAAAAATGAAAATAAACTAATTAAATAAATAATTAAGTCTGTGTGCCCCCTGACATTAAGGGGAGAAAATTCAGAAGTATCAGACACAGACACAAGGACATGCTTGGATTGTAGCTGTGTGTGACCAAATTTGTCTGGGCACACTCACCCAGTTTTCAATTGATGACATCAGTCTGGGACAAAAAAGTCATGGGGCTA
Organism: Neoceratodus forsteri; assembly: GCA_016271365.2. Classification (NCBI taxonomy): domain Eukaryota; kingdom Metazoa; phylum Chordata; order Ceratodontiformes; family Ceratodontidae; genus Neoceratodus; species Neoceratodus forsteri. The sequence goes on along the minus strand of CM028136.1, from coordinate 335,752,733 downwards.
GATTCTCAAAGCTCTGGAAATACCACAGCTGCAGGACATACTCAGTGCAAATTGGTTGCCATTTGCAGAACTGCAGTTTCTCCCACAGCTACTGCATTCTCAAAAGTGGAGCCAGTTTACTACTGGCTCCACAATTTATGACAGCTTGTGGGTGGTGTTATCATACACATCCCTGCAGGTGCTGAAAAATGTTATGGCCAATGGGACCAGTCATAACATCTTCCACAGCTGCTGCAGATGAGAATACTAATCTTTGTAGGTGCAGAGATTTCAGTCCACAACTGGAGTTGCGGTGTGGGACTCAGTCTCAAAACATTTTCAGAATCTGGACCATGATTTGTGGCAATTTGCATCAAAAAGTGATGTAAATCAAGGTATGCATTATTTTTTGATTCAACTGTGGCCTTTCTCGGACATGACTGTGTCTGAAATTTAAATGATTTTTGACCATCTACTTGATGGTATATCAGGCTTAATCAAAATCCAGCACTGAAAATAATGGCACATGGATCTTAAACAGATTCGTTGGAAAATCCAGCCCATGCTGTCTCACAATTACTGTCGTTCAGGACCAAGCTGAGTGTCACTTTGTAAAGACTGTTACTGTTAGACTGCTGTGGAACCAAGAGTATAATGTAAAACTAAATAAACTAATGAGATATACATAAATGCCAGTGCTAAATTTAGGTAATGAGCAAGCCTTTTGTTTTAAAGTTAGAAGCAGATTTACTTGCTATACGACACAGTACATGAAATGGGGTTGGAGTTCCTTAATTAAATAGGTATTTCATTTTCATGCAAATGTTACAGAAATATACAATACAACACAAAACTGTAGAAAGCAATGATTAGTATAGTTTTTTGGGGGGGTGGGTCATAGCATAGTTAGGGTTGAGTAAACACCTATGTTAAAGCCCAATTTTTTTGGTTGCTTAATTCTTAGCTTTATTTTGAGTAAAGGATCAGAATATTGACATGCACAGCCTTTGTGAAAAAATACAAAATCCAGGCAAGTTTAGTAGAAATTGTTTTGCCAGTTTTAGAAACAAAGGAACATAAAAAATATCAACAGATAAAGTTGTATTGGCCTACCTAGTCTGCCCCAACCTACCTATTTATGGGACTGTGTCCCCCTGTCAGTCTTCAGTTTGAAGTTAAAAGGTGTCAAAAATGTGAAAAAATATTGATTTTCAGGTGCTTTTGGGGAAGCAGAAAACAAAAATATAGTAGAAATTTGAAGCCTTAAACTTTCTGGCTCATTAGATCATGTCACAAAGTTAGTGCTTTTGTACTTTTTGAAATTAAATAAAAATAAACAACTGTTTTCAGTAATGTTGGCCAGATATACACTGTAGTACTTTTCAGGTATTCTTCATAAAGTTTTTTTAGGTGTCCAGTATCCATAGTTATCTGTGAGTGAATGCACAATCACCTTCATGACACAAAGTAGTTGTATTTTCTCATCTGTAACTGCTCCCCCGTCCCTAAAGTAATTATCAGACATTAGGAGCCCATCTCCGATGTCACCCCCACAAAACATTTCTGAACACTGATAGTCCATCTCTGGTGTCAGGACCCTTGCACTGTTTTCCCTATTCTGGGAGCCCATCCAATTGTCAGCACTCCTGGAAATTTTCTTAGCTCCTAGAACATCTTTTTGGCACTGTGAGCCCATCCCCAGAATTGTTACTCCCCCTGCACATCTTCCTGACATGAGTGTGTCCCCGATGTCAGCATTACTCTCCACACATCTTTATACTGGCAGCACATTCCTGCTGATGGCAATCCCAACCTGTTCTGTCACAACCCCCCCACCCATGGCATTTAGCTTCAGACAACAGAAGTGCATCCCTTGGATCGCATTCCTGTACTGATCCCTCTGAGCAACAAATACAGATGCCAGAAGCCCATCCCCAGTGATGTACCACTGTCCTGACTTCCTCAACTAACCTCCCCAACCCTGTGTCATGACTGGTAGCCCATCCCTGGTGTGGCCAAATGATTCCCCATCCCCTACACTGACTGACTGTACTTCACCACATCTATATTTGCCAGTTGTCACCTAAATGCTGTTTGCACATTTTGTGGTCTTAGTCTGATAAAAGAATAGGTGTTCTATACCAACCCTTTTATTACACTTAGATCAAGAAATGGGGAGCCTTTTGGTTAGAGGAGGGGAACCAGCACACACAAGGGAGTGGGTAGATTCTCTTATTTATACACTAACACCCTTCCTAAAGGCTCTGATATGGAGACTATAGGGTGATTATGTTTTACTGTAAATTGCAACATTTTAATCAGGAATTGTATGCATTTAGCTCATTGGAAGTATCATGATTAAGGGACAACTTTCAACTTATCCGGATGAACTTGCTGCATACTTTTAAACACAGCTAATTGAGCTAAGGGTATTAGCAGGTGTTAAAGAGAGGTTATGGCCTTTTTTTGCTTACATTAGGGAGAAAAAGATGAAGGAAGGCAGGCATAGTCATACTGAAACAGGACAAGGGGTGGGTGGAAGATGACATGGATAAGACAGAAACACTAAATGGTTATGTCTGTTCAGTATTTACAAAGGAGGATAGTGGTCCACTGTCACAGAGGAAAGTCAGGCCTAGTCCAGAGGGGAGGCAAAAATGGTGTATGGAAACTATAGCCATGAAAAGTGTACTCAAGGGGCTTGCAGCCCGAAAGTAACTAAATTGTCAGGACAAGATGAAATGCTCCCCAGGGTACTGAAGGAAGCAGTGCATGTCCTAGCAGTACCCCTGGTAGACCTCTACAACTGCAGTCTGGAGACTGGGGAGGTGTCTATAGACTGGAGAACAGTGGCTTTGGTACCTCCTGCCTGCACAAAGGTACAAATAAGAATGAGACAGTAAACCTTAGTACTGTCAGTTTGATGTTAATATTTGGCAGACTACTGAACAATAATCAAGTAGAGACTGTTGGAGGTCTGGTAGCGAATGGACTTGAAGACTGAAGACAGCATAGTTCTGTTGCAGGCAGGGGTGGTAAAACATTTCTGAGTGACTTTTTAGACTGGGCAAGAAGGGTGTCTGATAAAGGACAGGCAGTTGACATAGTGTGCCTGGACTTTAGCAATACTTTCAACCCTATTTAACAAAAAACTGGACAAGCTATTAGGGAACCTCATTGTGGGGAGGGGGATTTCCAAGGTGGGTGGGGAACTGACTGAAGGAGAGGATGCAGAGAGTAATGATAAATAGGGAATTCTTGGCTTTAAGAAAGATCACTAGTAGGGTCTTCCTATGATCAGTGTGCAGGCCAGCACTCTTTAACATCTTCATTAGCGACGTAAGAGATGGTATCAGAGAGAAAATCTGCTTATTTGCAGATGACACCAAGCTCTGTGGCAGGGGTGACTATGAGCAGGTTATTCATTGAGGATAACTTATAGAAGCTTCAGAGGTGATGGAAGATCTGGCAGCTAAGCTTCAATGCCAAAAAGTGGTGTCTGTCTCGAGCTAGCCAACTGCCAATCAGTTTTAGCAATATATATTTCTGTTATATATTGTGTTATTTCAAGACATAGGGAAAATCTAGATTTTTTTAAAGGGGTGACCTTTTGACTCAAAGGCCACCTGCTTACCAGGAAGGGAGATTTTCATTCCCCGGTTCTTTTGACAGAGATGTGCCAAAAGCCATTTACCTGCCATAAACATGCACTACAGAATCAGATTGCTTGTGATCTCAGGAACTATTATATCACATTTCATGAGGGAACAGAATATATTCATCAGGAAAGACCATTCTAGCAGTACTATGTGACATTCTAACATGACACGGTGAATTAGCTTACAGGTTGCTATATTGATACATCAAAGTTTTAACAGTGACTGTCCTGTTACTAGTTAATTATGGAGGCAAAATTTATGTTGAAGCTCGGTGACATCACCAGGTGGCCAGGAAGTTGTGGGTCACTGGTAGAACAATAAACTGTTTTCCTTATGACTGAAACATTGCTGACACTGCAGTTCAGAAAAGAAAGTTAAACCCTCAGCACAGTCACTCAGTGCCATTCTCTTTGGCACTGTCTCTTGACTACCAGACTGCAGCTGCCAGCACGTGACTGCAGCATTTACAAACCAGTGATTTTTTTCTGAATTTTTGAATGTCTTCATAACAGGTAGAGACATAGTTAAACAGTTTGAATGCATTTATACTGTGTACTTTCCCATTTGTTTCCAATACTGTAACCTACATTTGAATATGTTCTCTTTTACTGCATTTATTTCATTATTTTAGTAATGACTTTCATTTTTCTAAAGAATTCTGCCTGCATGAGATTTCTTATATTGTATGCGTGTGTGACTGTAGAAGTTTTATTACAAATCTGTGACAACTGTTTATGCTTGGAAGGGTCACCAAATAGCAACCAAATTGAAAAGGGTCAGTAGATCCGGCTTGGTTAGTCAGAGTACCAGAGTCTCATATGAGTCTACAGGTATTGTGAACTGGGCTATTGCATGTCCTTTATGGTGAAGGCCAAATCAGGTTTTGGTTTTGGTGCTGCTATCCCAAAGAGAGCGTACATACCTGGGTCTTCATCCTTTGTGCAATAGCCAGGAAAAGGGTTCATATTTGGTCACAGGACTCAAGACTGTTATTGTGCCCTGATCCAAAGTATAGAGGGATACTCTGGGATCTTGTGGCAAGTTTTTCTGTTGTAAACCCAGCAAACACTCTGGGGAGACAACAGGAGGATATCCTTGTTTTCCCCCTCCCTGTCATGGATTGCACTTAGGGGTGGGCACTGTGAGCTCAGTGATCTGACCCTCATGAGTGGGTTCATGATACAGTCATGCACATAGGAAGCAATAATCCAGGAGCAGAGTAGAGGCTGGGGTGGGGGGGGCAGTTACAGTGACTGAGGAAGAAAGGGATCTAGAAATGGTGATTTAAAACAACCTCAAAAACATCAGCACAGTGTAGCAAAGCAATAAGAAAGCTACATAGACTGCTGGGATGCACTGGAATGGTGTTCAGCAACAGGAGAAAAGAGGACATCTTGCCCCAGTGCAGAACCCTGGTGTCACTATCCCTGGACTACAGTGTGTAATAGTAGAGCCCTTATCTAAGGAAGGATATAAACAGGCAAGAGACAGTACAGAGGAGGGTGACTGAGATAATACAGGGTCAACAAGGGAGACGCATGAGCAGAGACTGGAAAACCTTAACATGTACTCCCTGGAGACTGGCTAGGGTTGGGGTGCATGACTTAAATGCTTAAATACATGAAGTGTATTAAAAAAGTAGCTGTTCCTAGTTAGTGGCATCACTAATACTTGTCGGACTAGCAGAAAACTGGCTGAGGCTAGGCTCAGGAAGGATATTAGAAGTACTTTATTTACAGAGTGGGTGGAGGAAGGGTGAAATCAACTATCCACAACACTGGTTAGTGTAAAAACAGTGGAGGACTTCAAGAAAGCATAAGATAGACATAAGGGTCTGGTCAAGGGAGCTTGGGAGGTCAAGTAGGAGGAGGTCATGATCCCTTAGAGGCCATGTACAACCTCATAGGGCAGGCTGGACAACCCATAAGGATTTCTGTCAGCTGTTTTTTTGTACCTATACAGTATGGGCTAGATATTCAGAGGAGTTGCGCATTGCACAACCAAAGTGTGCCAGCACAAACACAGAAATGCACCCCGGAGCCATATTCAAAGAGCAAGAATGCGCAGCGCAATATCCATTGTGCTGCTGCACAACAGTAATGTATGCTGTGCAAGTACAGGGGGGGCGTGACCATAAATATGCTGCACAATGGCATATTCAGCTGAAAAACATGGTGCAACTGTGGAGCAATCCACAAAATGTGCCACACAGAGTTCAGCACATATAAAGGAGGCTCAACCACAAACACAGCAGAGGCTCAAACCGGGGGATCATAAGCCATGGATGCAGGACCATTGATAATGGAGTAGGTAATGAGGGGGGTCAGGAGAAAGGAGGAACAACAACATGTCCAAGGAAGGTCCCATCGGTAGTATGCCCAACACAGACAGTAGTGTGCCCAGCTCACATTTGAGGACTACGGAGACACCGAGATAGTGGGCCAGAACTGTCTGAACAGGGCAAGTCTGAGGCAGTTATGTGAGCTGTGCCATGATGAGCTTCAGGCACCCACCAGAAGGAGTCATGCCATGATGGTGGAGACCAAGGTGACAGCAGTAATGTACCTGCTCACCACGGGCGTCTTCCAGAAACCAGTGGGTGCAACCACTGGTATATCAGTTGGCCATGTCCCTCCTCCTCACCCAGGTCCTCAATGCTCTGCTGCCACATGCTTCAGAGTACATAAGATTCCCAAGCATACAGGCAGAGTGTACAGCAAACATACAGAAATTCCACAGGGTGGCATGCATGCCCAGCATGATAGGGGCCATTGACTGCACCCATGTGGCCATATGCACACCATGTGGCCCAGAAGGGGTTGCATACATCAACAGAAAGGGCTATCCTTCGATCAGCTGCCAGGTAGTGTGCCATGCCACTGGGCTCAGAATCAATGTGTGCACCACACACCCTGGGAGTACACACAATGCATTTATATGGCACCAGTCCATCCTGTGCCAGAGTTTTGATAGTGGGGTGATCTCCACGGGTCACCTAGTAGGTGAGTTGGTAATTGGAAGAGGTGAAACAGCAGCTGTGCAGGACATCACACAGCCACAGTATGGGGTGATGGGGATAGTGGACAGCAAAACATGAATGGACAGGACAGGAAATGTGAAAGGAAACAGTGCAGGGGAGGATGGACAGAGTTGCCCAGGCATGAAGAACACAGATTGGGAGACATGAATGGAGGCGCAGCAGTCATGCAGGGGAGTCCATAGCCAGGGTACACAGGATAGTGGGTGGTGGTGGTGTGAACTGTAGGTGATGTGCATGGAAACAGGCAATGACAAGCACTAACCATCATATGTGTTCTCCCCACAGGTGACAGTGCATAACCCCTCCGACCCTGGCTGCTCACCCCCATCCAGCGAACATCCAATGCTGCGGAGGAGTGGTACAACGAGGCACACATTGCCACATGCAATATCATAGACATTGTCTTTGGCATGCTCAAGATGTGATTCCATTGCCTAGATAGATCCAGTGGTGTCCTACAGTATAGCCCTGTGAAAGTCTGTGGCCTGTTCCTGGCCTGTTGTATGCTGCACAACATGACCATTGACTGTGGGATAGCTGTCCAGGTGGATGAGGGCAATAGCACCGATGATGATGAGGAGGACCTGCCGGATGGGGGTGTGCAGCCACCCATGGAGAGGAGGGACCCCCAGCTGGGAGCCCGTGCCAGGAGACACAGAGAGCACTTTGGGAACCACAGGTGAGGACCCACACAGGACAGCTGTGCCTGCATGGCACACCCCTCACACACACAGACATGCATGGACACACAGAGATGCATGCAGAGACACAGTGACACACACACACTGCACACACAGTTGGACACACAGGCATGCACACCCATGCCCACACCCCCATTGGAGCAGCAGAGGCAGATGCAACCACCCATGTGCCATATGCTGAACACACATGTGGCTGTACACAGGTAGGCACATGCAGCAGTACTGCCACAGGGTACACAGCAGGGCACAGAAGACCAGGTGGGACACACAGACAGGAGCAGTCAGGGAGGAGATGAGACACACAGCAGTACAGCAGAATGTGGCATGGATCAGAGGTTAAGCACCAGCACACAGGCAGTGACAACACAGTGCTACACTCACCACGCCCAAGCCACATGGTTCAGCAGAACTGCCTGCACACATGCTAGATGTGTCCCAGGCCACACGTATGCGACAGCACACAAACAAGGCCACGCCCAGACATGTGTGCAGCTGGCAACAGCAGCAGGTAACAGGACCAGGCAGGACACCTGTCAGGACTACTATGCAGAACCGCCACCACGGCCATGTGGGCAACATGCCCTGACTGTGTGGCAGACACAGACTGCTCAACAGCCACAGGTGGTGTCACCAACAGATTCACAGGGGTAGAGGTCTGAGAACATGACCTGGTCCTCATGGGTGTGAACAGACCGGTAGAAAGACTATTGCCGGGTGTGTCAGTGATAGGCATGGCAGTGGTCAGCGGCAGCCTTGCTGGAGTCACCAGACATCATGATCATAGTGTAGACATAGCACTATGAGAAGTATATGCCAGTGATGCAAATCCAGCAGCTATGGTCCTGGCTATGCAGTCCAGCGATGCGGTCGTGGCCTCCCGCAGTTGCTAGATCTCACCAATCAGCTGAGCACTTCCAATGTCCCCACGCTCAGCCAGTTGATGCACCTTGTCCCCAGCACATTAATCTCTTCCCCGAAACATTGCTTGGTTGTCCACAGAATCCCGTAGCAGCCTGGTGTGCTCATCCAGCCTGTCAGTGCTGGGCATATCATGGTGTTGCCACTGACATGCTGGAGGGGAAGTGGCATGCCGTGCCACATTCCTCAACTGGGAATGCCACACAGGTGTCTGCTCGGTGGTGTGGACAGATTGGGTGCTCCTATGGTGGCCCCTGGGGAGTGCTGCACAGTGACCCCCACAGTCCTCTGCAGCATGCCAACACCAGCAGCAGCAACACATGCCACTGTGTGGCCATGGTTTGGAAGGCATGCGTGTTTGCCATTCCGCCCAGGCTGCCTGCCGTTGCCTGTGCCAACACCTGTCCCCGGGGTGGTGTAACTAATCAAGTGCTGCCCAGCATCAGGGTGAGGTCATCATCACTGTCATGATGACTAGCACCATTAGGTCATCCATGAGAAGGAGGCCTGCCAGTGGATCATCATCCCCTAGGCCAAGGAACTTCACCAGTCCCATACAGGTACTGCGCCCCCTGTTCATGGCCACAATGCCAGTTGAAGTGGATGGCACAGCATCATCAGGTCCCACATCGACAGTCTTATTCCACACTGCACCCCTGAGGCATGATGGAGCAGGAAGACAGAATCTGTGGTGTCAATGGTGGTAATGTTGCAGTGCATGTAGTGTTGTGTACGGTGCAAAGTCCGCATGCACTACACAGGTGTGCCAGGCCACACTAGCATCAGTCAGTGTGGCACTGCATGACATTGCAGCCATGCCACATATGTGACACAGGGCATGTCAACCCAGATGTGTAGCCACACAGCGGTGTGTTACACCTGCACATGTCTGGCAGTCATGCCCGCCCCACTACAGCCGCCCCCCACTTTTTACCAATTGTTTAACCAGGTGAGACACACTAAGCTGAATGCATGTTTACTGGTACAATCTGGGAGCACAGGGAAGTTAAGTGACTTGCTCAGGGTCACACAGTATGCAAGTGGGGGCTCTGGGATTCAAACCCAGGTCTCCAGATTTGCAGCTCAGATCCTTAAACCACTGCACTATACTGCCTCCTGGCCATGCCCTGTGCAGTGTGTTGCAACACTGACTGTGACCACTGTGGCTGTGCATGTGCCGGCACACACTGCTGCTCCCGCACAGCCATAGGGCATGTAGGGTGACATGAGCCCCTTGACCCAGCACCTCCCTACCATCACATGCCTCATGCAGCTGTCACACAGCGCACAGGGAACATGGTCCATGCACAGTGTGGCCAGGCACATCATACACTACACCATGTTGCAATGGTCACAGGTTAGCCATACACCTGCAGTGTACCGGGCACACTGGTGGCATGCACACACTACCACCCCACAACACCCCCTGTCATACTCACAGTGTTGTGATGGGCTACCACCTGTCTGGAATTCTCCCCCCTTGACAACCTCAATGGCTGCCCAGCTGATGGTGGCTGCTACAAGCTCCTCCCCCACTGACAAGATGGGTGCTCTTGATGGTCCTATTGCAGGATGCCCTGATGGCAGCTATTTTCTCCTTGTTACACCTTCTGCTATGCTCATCTTTTTCTTGCACTCCGGTGCACTGCAGTTGTTGCAGCAATGGGCATTTACATACGTTGCCACATCATTCCACCCAGTGGCCCAGTCCTGCATGGTCCCAGTGGCCCCACTCAGTAGGTCCTCCCTCTCCAGGTAGGGCTCAGAAATGGACAGTTTTTGTCTTTACTGAAGTTTGGCCTGTGCTTCCGGGCAGGCACCTGCTCCTCAGCTCCCTCCGATTCTGACATGATGCATCCTGTGAACAGTAAAATGTTGCACTGATGATCAGCATGGTAGCAGTCCATGAGACAGTGCAGCATTGGAACATGGCAGTGCAGTAACAGTAACCCATCACACTGTGGACAGTCTTACTTTAAAGGTTGCAATACCTGTCAGTGACCAGTGTTGTTTGGTGTCACTTTCATGGCACAACTCATGCAAATGAGGCTGTGAGCAACCAGTAATGAGATGTTAATGTGAGCAACTGTGCCTGGCATTGGCTCTGTTCTATGTAATAATGGCGATCGCACAAAGGTGATTGCCGTATGGTGAATGTACATCGGTAAAAATCAGTTTCACCTTTGTAAACCATGGTGCACAGCAAATCAGCACTGGGGTCTTACATTTTTAATGTTTATGCAGGGGGCTGCACCACCCCCCGCACCCCTCTACTATAGGATTCTCAGCTCCAGGGGGGTGCATGTCAGGGGGGGTTGCAAATTAAAAAAAAATAAAACATTTGAGCTGGGCCCAACAAAATGTATGCACAAAGAACCAGGCACCCTCGCAGCTGAAGTCTGCAACCCACCCACCACACCACGGGGCAACTCGGCAGCCTGACACTGAAACATGGCACACAAACCCTCCCTCCCCTTCAGCTGTGCTCGCTCCCTCCCCACTAGTGCATGTATATATAGCGACAGAATGTTGCTATACCTGCAGTCGCCCTCCCATCCACTAGCCGTTTGATAAGGCGTCGCTATTGAGTAGCCCTCTTTGGTGTGCGCTCAGTAGCGAGTGCCCTTATCATGGTATACCCATTGGTTCATGAGGCTATTCGCATAATCCAGCTGAATATCACAGAATTGCTCCATGTACAATGGAATGTGTCAAGCGCAACATGATTGCGCCAGAGCAATCCACATGTGCACTTCTGGCACGTGAGCGACGCGCATTAGCGCACTTGCCATGCATGAAGGTGGCAGGGCACCATCCCATGACATGTATCATGCAGCCAGTTGTGCTGTGCATGCCTATCCTATCACACATGCATCTGTGCGTGCGTGCCATGCATGTGACATGGGCGTGCAGTGGTGACATACTGCACACCTGGCCCTACTGCACAATGCCATTGACTGCGCATGTGTGGTCACTGCGCCACTACCATGCAGCATGTGTGGCAATGCATGCCCTTCACAGCATGGTGACTATGCAGGCCTACACATATGCGGGTTGCAGATGTGACTCAAACTCCTGCCTGCACTTCCAGCATTGCGCATGTGCAGTATTGCATGGTAGGCTACAGTTGTGCACATCAATCGTGCAAATACATGCTGCGCGATGATGTGCTGTGTGTTCCTGTCATGCAACTGTGCAGCAGTGCTACACATGATACCGGTAGAAACTACATTGCTCGGCACCGACGATACTCTGCACAGCAAGTATGGCATGTGCAGGTGAACGCAGGAAAGGGGCCAGGAACTGGTCAGAGGTTGAAATAGTCAACCTGGTGGCTCCCCTTGAGGACCAACTGTTTGGGGCAAGGGAATTGCAGGAGACATGGTCACAGGTGTGGGCCCATGTGGCTGAGGGACTGGAGAGGTGCACAGATGTCACCAGGATGGGGGAGCAGTGTCACCACAGATATGGGGACCTGCGGGGCTGTGACCCGGAGGAGGATGCAGGATCATGCTCCTCATGGTCCAGTCCCTCAACCAGGTACATGTGTCCGTACATTGTGCATGCTGCCTCTGTCCTGTATTAGCGCATTTGCATGTGCTGCATGTGCATCTGCACCTGCACACAGGGGGGCCCAGCGATGGTGGGGGGGGTGTGTATGGTGGTGTGGCATTGCTGTGCTCCATGTGCCAGTGTGTTACATGGTGCCAGTGACATCAACACCATATCACTCACATGGGCCAGGGGCACTGCATGGGCAGCGGTGGTGCTCTAAGCTGTGTCCGGCCTGCGTAGGCGGGGGGGGGTTGGGTGTCTGTTCATGGCATGACACTCATGGTCCTTTCTGTATGTGTTTCTCCACAAGGCCAGAGGCACACAGGAGGGCCAGGGCAGATGCCTTAAGGGTGGACCTGTGCTCTGTCAATGGTGCTGCGGCTGGGCCAGCGGGACAGGTGGCAGGTGAGTGTGTGCAGTCTGACATCAGCCATCTTTGCTGGTTTTGGGATGGGTAAGGCCAGTACACTTCCAAGGCACTGCTGCCATGCAGGGCTGTGGGGTGTGCTGATGCACTGTCTGCTGCCTGTGATGGTCGGCAACTTGGGTGGGCCCATCATATGCATGGCCTCTGGGTGGTGGTATCCTGTTGCTGTCACTAGTGGGGGGGTGTGTGTGTGTGTGTGTGTGTGTGTGTGTCCCATGGTGCTCACATACTGCTTCTGGCCAAATCTTGTATTGCCCATGGGGGCATCAGTCCCATGCTGTGGGGTGTGTGTGCACAGGAGAGGGTGCATGGCAGTCTGTGGCATGCCACCCAGTATGCATGTGGGATGCTGACCTGGGCTGCTGTGACTGTCCGCTGTACATGTGCTGTTGGCAGCATCATCCATGAGGGGGGCACTGGTGCTGTCCCATGCTCACACAGACCTTGGTGGGGGGGTGGTGGCCATCTGCTGTGTGGGACCTGTCACTTAGTGGCTGTTCTGTGTTTGCCTTGCATAGGGCGTTCTGGCCAGGGAGTGGATGTCGGGGTGTTGGCATCCTTGGAGGTGTACTGCTCCAGTTACAGTACCTCACTCTGTGGCTGATCAACAGGATGGCAGCACACATCCACCTGAGCAGGAGACAGCTGGCAGCCACATGGGAGCAGGTGGTGGAGGTCCGCAGGATGCGACTGGCCTTCCTTCTGATGCTGCGATAGCTAATGGACACTGCCCATTCTCTCCCCATTTCCACCTCTCCTGCCCCTCAACCCACTTGGAATGTTTTTTGTTATCCCCTGCACTCCCTACACAGTCCCATCCCCATACCATATGTTAACCCTTTTGCCATTGCACAGGTTTTGTACAGTTGCCCCTCACTGTGTTTGCCCTGTTGGCTATTCTGTATTTAGTTCTGTTACATTCTGTTGCCTGTTGTAGTAAAGTGTTTTATACCATTTGCTCGTGTGGTTCTGTGCCTCCATTGCATGCATGTTGCTGCACGGTACTGGTGTTGTTGATTGCTGTGGTTTGGCTGGTCCCTATCTCTGTCCGTGCTGTCCCTGCAGAGCAGTTCTGGTGGGTGCACAGTAGCCTGTGTGCCACCTCCCTGCATGTTACTCTTCCATGGGTATGGGCTCTGACCCCACTCATGCATGACATGGTGCCATGTGCCCCTGTCTGCCTGTGCAGGGCAGTACACCCCCACCTGTGTTGCCCATCATGGTGCCACTGTGCTGTGTGGTGCTACGTCCTGTCTCCATGTGTGTCTGTGTGGCATGTGCGACATGCTGCCCGGTGCCTGTGTAGCAGCGTGGCTGTGGCACACTGTACATGCAGGGTGCCTTCACATGGTGGATGCTTCATCTGCCTGTCCTGTGTTGACGGTTGGGACTGTGGTCATGGGGTACTCAGTCCCTGCAGCCGTCTGTACCATGGGTGTTCTGTGCTATGTCACATTGGTCTCCATGGTCTGTGTGGGGCTCTGTGCATTGTCCACGGCCATTGGGCTCTGTGTCTGTTCTGTGCCTCTTGCCCATTGTCCCCTTGTGGTTCAATCCTGCTTCCCCTTCCATGGGTTTGGGCTCTGACCCCACTCATGTGTGACATGGTGCCATGTGCAGTTCTGGTGGGTGCACAGTAGCCTGTGTGCCACCTCCCTGCATGTTACTCTTCCATGGGTTGGGCTCTGACCCCACTTCTCTGAGATCCTGCCAGTCTGGGAGAGGGGAGCAGATGGACGGAAGGTCAGAGAAGGGGAAATAGGGGAGCTAAACACGTGGCTCAAGGGCTGGTGCCAGGAAAAAGGACACAGATTTGTAGGGAACTGGCAACAGTTCTGGGAGTGAAAGTTCTTTAAATTTGATGGACTGCATCTGACTAAGGAGGGAATCAGTGCATTGGGGCAGAAGTTTGACGTCTTTGCAGAATATTTAAACTAGCAAATGGGGAGAGGGGTGCAGCACCCCATACGTCGAATGGGAAGAACACCCCCCCCCCAGCTAGTGGTCAAACAGGGATTCAGCATGTTTGCAGTTCATTTGCATCACCAGGTAAGAAAAAGGTTTGTCTCCCCATACGACGCACAGGGGTAATGCCAAACCTCACCCAACAACTAACACACCAAAATCTGGCCAATGGAAAATCATGTACACAAATGCTCACAGCCTGGGAAATAAGATCCCAGACCTGCAGGCAATAATGTCAGAGGCTAAACTGGACATAGTTGCAATTAGTGAGACGTGGTTTACCAGTAACCACACTTGGGAGACTTCAGTACCTGGCTATGTATTGTTCAGAAGAGACCAAGGTGCAAAAGAGGGGAGAGTGGCCCTGTATGTCAATGAAAATATCAAAGCTACAGAAATTCAGAATACACATAGGAGCCAGAAGAACTGTGGGTCACCCTGAAACAGGAAATGGGACAGCCATAAGAACTGGGGTTGTCTACAGGCCCCAGACCAGGGGAGGACATAGCACATTACTGTTAGAAGATATACAAAACATGACAGCTAAAGGGAGGTTCTGATAATGGGAAACTTCAACATGCCTGATACAGATTGGTCAATACCAGCAGGAACATCTGCCAGAACTAGACACATAGTGCATTCCCTGCAAGGGGAGGGCCTCAAACAACTGGTACAGCAACCCACGAGAGACAGGGCTATCCTAGATCTAGTACTGGCTAACAAGGAAGGGATCACAGATCTCCAGGTAGAAGGTCACCTGGGGCCCAGTGACCATCACATGGTATGGTTCAATTTGGCTACTACATCTAAATCATCCCATTCCAAGGCAAAAATATGGGACTTCAGAGGAGCTGACTTTGATAAGATGGCCAACAGAGTTAAGCTAGCCCTGGCAAAAAGAAACACAGGTGAGGGGGTACAGGCAAAGGGGCAAGCATTAAGGATGCAATACTTGAAGCAACATCCCATTGTGTTAGACAGAAAAGGAAGTGCAAAAGAAGAAGGAAACCACTTTGGTTCTCAAATACAGTAGCAGAAAAGGTCAGAGCCAAAGGCTGGCCTTCAGGAAATATAAGGGAACACAGCGGGATGAAGATAGGAGGCATACCAAACTGCCTAAGGGAGCGGGAAGGCAGTAAGGCAGGCAAAGTCCCAAACTGAGGAAAAACTAGCACAAACAGTAAAAGAAGGTGACAAGACTTTCTATAGATACATTAGTGAAAGGAGAAAGTCCAGAGTGGGTATTAAGCTTAATGGAGAAAAGGGAGCATGTGAGGAGGAGGACCCGTAAAGGCGCCTATCCTAAATAGATACTTTTGCTCAGTCTTTACTGAAGAGAAGGTAGGGCAGGGGCCCACAGCTCAGCATCATGGACACGGGGAGGGAGGTGAGCACTACTCCTTCACAAAAGAAAGGGTCCCACAAGAGCTTGCTAAGCTCAGGGTGGATAAGGCAATGGAACCTGATGGCATACATCCCAGGGTGCCCAGGAGCTAAAGGTGGAACTAGCAGAGCCATTGGTAGCAGAATGTTTAGTGAGTCTCTGAGCACAGGAGAGGTCTCAGAAGACTGGAGAAGGGCTTTATGTGATCCCGCTCCACAAGAGTGGTAGCAGGGAGGAGGCAGGGAACTACAGACCAGTCAGTCTTACCTCAGTGGTGGGCAAGATTATGGAGGCACTCCTTAAGGAAAGGATAGTGCAACACCTGGAATCCATAGGGCACAGGATCCAAGACAACATGGGTTTACAAAAGGAAGGTCCTGTCAAAATAATCTCATAGATTTCTTTGACTGGGTAACCAGAGTGGTGGACCAAGGGGGAGCAGTTGATGTCGCCTACCTTGACTTCAGCAAAGCTTTTGACACTGTGCCACATAGAAGATTGATAAATACGCTGGGTAGGCTCGGGGTGGGTCAGAAGTTGGTCAACTGGGTGGCAAACTGGTTGACGGGCAGAAAACAGAGAGTGGTGGTAAATGGTATACAGTCAGAAGAGATGCAAGTCACATGGGGTACCTCAGAGATCAGTCCTGGGGCCTGTCCTTCAACATCTTCATTAGTGACCTTGCAGATGGACTAGAGGGTAAGGCTTGTCTGTTTGCAGATGACACCAAGATCTGCAACAGAGTAGATGATCCAGATGGGGTGGGCAGAATGAGAAGAGATCTGGATAAACTAGCAAAATGGTCAGAAGAGTGGCAACTGGGATTTAATGCAAGAAGTGCAAAATCATGCACATAGGGAAGAGAAACCCTGAAGCCACCTATAGGCTGGGAGGAGTTGCTAGCAGTTACAAAGGAAGAAAGAGACTTGGGCATCATCATCACTGATGACCTGAAATCATCCAAGCAGACCTCTAAAGCAGTAGGTAAGGCTAGGGGGTGTTAGAGAGTATTAGTAGGGGTATCACAAGTCATAAGAGGGAGGTAATAATCCCTCTTTACAAGACACTGGTTAGGCCCCATCTGGAGTACTGCATGCAGTATTAGAGGCCACACCTTCACAAGGACATTAACCAAATTGAGGCAGTCCAGAGAAGGGCAACCAAAATGGTGCAGGGACTGCATCTGAAGACATATGAGGACAGATTAACAGAGCTCAATATGTATACCCTTGAGCAAAGGAGGGAGAGAGGTGATATGATCGAGGCATTCAAACACCTTAAGGGCATTAACAAGGTGAAAGAGTCTAACATGTTTAAATATAAGAAAATAGCAGGACAAGAGGACACAGCATGAGATTAGAGGGGGCCGATTAAGGGGAATGTGAGGAAATTCTTTTCACAGAAAGGGTGGTGGATGCATGGAATGGCTTACCACAAGAAGTGGTGGCTATGAATACAGTGCAGGGCTTCAAACAGGCATGGGATAGACATAAGGGAGCAATACAAATGACTATGAATAGATAGGCCACTGACACAGCAAAGGCCGATGGCGCATTTATAAGGTAGAAAAAGAAATGGGCAGACTGGATGGGCCTTGCAGTCCTTATCTGCCGTCAACTTCTATGTTTCTATGCTACAGTGCCCTTGCACAGCCCTGCTTGTGTTCCCTTGCGCATGGTGCACTTTGCTCTACCTGCTATTTTCAGCATACACATTTACTCCTGCACAGTTCAGCTTGCTCTGGCACAAGTCTGTTTGTGTAATGGTGCATTTGTGCAATATTCAGTGTGTTTTGCACAGGCGCATTTCTGTGGCACATCCACTGAATATTGCTTTTGTTTCCTGTGATGCAACTGGATTGCAATGCACATCCCATTGTGCATGTTCAGGGTGCACTTTTGAATATCTAGCCCTATGTGTTTTTCTATGTATGTACTTTGGCTTGATAGAAACTGTGTGCAAAAAAAGTACATCATCATCATCATCATCATGCATAAATATAACAGTTAACATCTGTATAAATCCATTAATAAATAAACATTCATTGCCACTTAAAATGTTAGCCTAGTTCTGAGTTCTGATCAAGAAAATAAATTAAATAAAAGCTTCTTTAGTAACACAGTGACAGGGTCAGATGGATTGCCTTGGCGAGTTCAATCCATGGGGCAGGGGCTGTAACAGCTAAAGTGCTATCACCATCAGACTTTATTCTTGATTGAAGAACACTTTGGAGCCCCTGGTCTGTGGAACAGATCACTCTCCATAGTATGTAGGTATTGTGGAGATTGGAGCCCCTGAGCTGAGAAAAAGATCACTCTTCCTGGTGCATAGGCAGACAGTAGACCAGGAGGGTAAAATGTTCAGATCACTTCAGGCTTTGAATGTTGCTAATTTTATTTATTTGAAAGTTTGTGACTGGGAGAGGCACACTGAGCCACGGCTCATTTCCAGGTGCCACCCAGGGGCAAGAGAAGGGGAATATTTGCACAGATGTAAACAGACTTACAGTACCAGATTAAGCTGTTGGTCATATTTTAGTGAATGGGGAAAATTTGGCCTGGACACCGGGGAAATCCCCCTACTCTTTCAGCAGGGGGCTTGGCTTCCTGGGAGCAGAGTGGAGGAGCCCAGTATGGGTGCCGGACAGAGGAGGAGGAAGTGCTGATGTGACAGGGGAGATGGAGGTGCTGCTGGCTGAGGAGTTGCTCTCCCTCCCAGCTGAGGTAGGCCAGGAGAGCAATGTGTTATCTGTGGATATGATTGTGGATATGGATTCTACTGCTATGGATACTGTGGATATTATTGCTACAGACATATGTTGTGGATTGCAAACAGATTCTGACAAAATTTCACCAGCTCCATTGATGATGGAAATGGGAGAGGAAAAGATAGATTCTGCTTCTGAGGAATTCTTGATGGCCATTGAAGAACACCAGCCTGATGGTGAACGACCTCCAGGGATTAGCTGCACGGAGATGAAGCTAAGTGGTCAAGAAAAAAGTGTACGATCCAGGAGGCATATGGAACGTTCATCAAAAGAGGCATGGAAAATGCGATGGAAGGAGAAAATGACAAAAAAAGATTTAGCAACTGGCACTTCTAGTATCTTGTGGGAAAAACAAACCGCAAGAGAAAGACTGAAAGAAGCATTTGACTTTGCTTCACCTGAGGTACCGCTGGAGGAGTGGGCACCGGGCCCTGCAACAAGCCAAATGGCAGCAGGCTGGAACCGGTAAGTGGGTCAGTGACACTACAGTTGATTTTTCACAAGGACCCCTGGCTAATCAGGGATCGAATGTTGCATTATGTCAAAACTCTAGTTGTGTGGTATGTGACGGCAGAAGAGGAGATGTGAGACAAACACTTGTGGGGCAAGTAGAGGTGTCAGTAGGTGATATTTTACCACATTCAGATGAGGCTTTATTGATTGAAGAATGAAAAGCTATAAACAAAATGGGGAAAACAGATCAAGATATTGGCAAACAAGGGGTGGACATAGCGGATGGTATAGTTCAGCATGATGACCCTGGTCTTCTGCCATGTACTACCCAGCAAGGGGTGCCTATAGCTGATGAGAACTTAGTACCAGGGACTGGTGTAGAGAGAGAAGGGGTAACTACTTCGACAGAGGGACAAGTTGAGGAGAAGGAGGCCAGAAACTTGGAAACAGGCTTAGAAGAGGAACAAACATGTACTGATGCAGGACAGGATGAGACTAGCAGAGCAACTGATGAAGAATCTCATCAAGAGTCTAGTCCAAAACAAAGGCCCCAACCACCACCCAGAACTACTAGATTTTCTGATTTGTTTAACAGGTCCCTACCTATACCTCGCAGGCATGCAGTACAGTTGTGTTACAGAGGGGGACTGGAGGTTTTCCCAGATAGGGAATATGTGGGGAAAACACTGCCTAAAGAATCATTACACTTCTCACTGTCAGAAGTCCATGCTTTGATTCACATTGGTGGCTAAGAAAATTTTGATATCAGCTTTCGTACTGCTTTTGGATTGGACAAATTTTGAACTACATATAACCAAAAGAAGTTCTCTCCACTATGGACTCTATTTTTTGTGTCCTCCCTCACAAAGCCAGGATTAAAAAAAGTCACCATTATGTTTTGGACTGAGACTATACACATTGGAGATATTCACCATTTTCTGCAAAAGCAATGTGATGTACTAAGTGCTGAACTGATTATTGACTCGGAATCCTTCTGGACTGGGGGGTGGCATTTTAAAGTTAAACTCCGGCAGACCGAGTCAGGCACAATCCATCTGTCTAACAGTTTTTTTATTGGGAAAAACCATGGAGTATGTTTCTATGTGGGGCAACCGAAGACTTGTCACAAGCGTGGAGACCACATTCACCTAGCCAGCTTCTGTGACAAATTAAAATGTATCCTATGTGGGGAATATGACCATGTGAGCACAGAATGTAGAGATGTTGCTAGGTGCAACTTGTGTAATGCAAGAGGACATGTGTTCTATAAATGCCCTTATACGGCCCATAATCGGCAGGATAGGGTCAACCAGGATACCATCATTAGAACAGCACAAAGAAAGGCTGAAGAGCAGTCTGGGACCCCCCCATCTCCACCCCACCCCCTATCCACCATACATAGCTGAAAAACCCACTGAGGAAAAAAGTACTTCTAACCAGTGTAGTGCTCCAAAGGAACAGCCACCTGAAACATTAAAGACTAAGGAGCAATCTATTGTGGAGCCACAACAGGGGGCTTCTGGTGAGCAGATGGACTCTGACCCTGATGAGACCTCTCTTGGTTCACTATCAGCACCACATGGGGATCCAATGGATGGACAGATAAATATGGATATGGCAAGTTCACAGGAAATGTCCCCACCCCCACCCTTTCCTTTGGATAAACCATGGACTACCATTACCCTCAGGAGAAGTGCAAGACTACGTACTCCTACCACTTCAGAGACTAGTACGAGCAACAGATTTGATGAGTTAGGGGAAAAAGCAAGAATGGGGAGAGATGGTGACAGATGGGTCGGATGCGGATCTTTACTCACACTCCCTCCCCCCTGGTGAGAGATGTGAAGATGGGAAAAAAACAGAAGAAGAAAAAAATTATGAAGGATCTCAGTGACATTTAATATTTTATGATGCCTTGTTCCTTTGCTTCCTTAAATGTGTGTAGTATGTTGAATGGATGAAAGAGAAAAGCAATATTTTAATTTTTAAACCAACAGGCATTGAAAGTGATCTTTATACAGGAAACATGGCTGAATACTGCTGCAGCTGTATCCCAGTGTAAAAAAGCATAGAGATGGGGAACCATCTTATTGGTCTTTCGGGTTGGATAAAGCTGATGGAGTGGGGATTTTATTTCAAGGGATCCGTTTCCAGTTGCAGAAGCTTATTCATGTGGAACCTGGCAGTTTATTAATAATAGACGGTATACTTAATAACACAGCATGCCGGTTGTTGTCAGTTTATGCACCCCAAAGTAAGGCTGAATGGGTTGAGCTTTTTAAAAAGTACAACCTTTTTTAGTTACTTCCAGACAAGTGTTTCTTGGGGGGTGATTTCATTTGCTCCCTTGATATACCACGACCAGCTTCTGTTGGAAGGAAGGTGTATTGTGATACAAATGCCTTGGTGAACTGTTTGCACACGGAAAGAATGCAAGATGCTGCCAGATTATCTCCCCCGAACAGATTGCTAATACCTATCTTAGGGGGAGGTTGGCAACATGCATTGATTTTTGGTTTTTATCCTCAAATGTACATTTTTTGGATTTTCAGGTTATCCCTATAGAATTTTCCGACCACTGTCTACTCAGATTATGAGTGGATTTTCAAGAATGTCCTTCATGGGTTGTAAGGGGATAAAGATTGAATGTAGCCTCATTAAGTGATCCAAAAGTGCAAATTTAGATGCAGGAAATTTTACAAGCATGGCGTACAGTACGTTGTCTGTATGACACAGCTGGAAAATGGCGGGAGGACACAAAAAAGGAAATCCAGGGCTGGTTTAAAAAACATGGGGCCAGACAGAAAAATTTGGAGTTTCTTACATATTTATCCATACATCAGCAGCTACAATATCTTTAGTCTCTCACTAACACTATGATACATGATTATAGTACCCAAATTACTCAGGTAAAACAACAAATAAAGACATATCAATACGACAGAGCAGCCACCTTAATGGCGGCAATGCAGTATGGTATGGTAAAAACACCTGTAGGAGACCCTTGCCAAGTGTGTAAGACCTGACTTGAGAATTCTTGTATAACAGCTTTAAGAGATGAGGATGGGTCTATAAAAACATCACCACAGGACCTTAGCTAAACAATACAGCCTTATTTTTCTTTACTAGAATCTGGAGGGTTAGGTACAAGGGCACAAATGGATTCTTATATTTCTGGGTCTGAATCATGTTCAGGTGGCACCCGCCAGACAGAACCTGATAATTCTTTTACAAAAGATGAGCTCATAGATGTTTTTTAAAAAAATGAGGAGGAATGTATCCCCAGTACATGATGGGTTGCCTCTGGAATTTTATATAATGTTTCAAGACGTGCTTGTAGAGATGCTTCTCCCGGTGTTTCATGAAATCACAAATAACCAAATAATAAGAGAAGATTTTGCTATTGGACAACTAGCATTTCTATGCAAATCTGGAGATAAATTACTGTTAAAGAATTGGAGGCCGATTTGCCTCTTAAACACCGACTGGAAAATGTTAGAGAAAATGATACACAAAAGACTGCAGGGACACTTACAAGATTGGTTACATCCAGCACAGACTTGTGGGGTTCCTGGTTTGATGATACAGGACAACCTTATTCTTGTAAGGGACTGCTACACATGTTGCACCCAATATAAGATACCAGGGTTGTTGATTTCATTGAATCAGAGTAAAGCATTTGATAGAGTTGACTGGGTTCTGGTCAGCACACTGTCCAGATTCTCTGAACTCAGAGTTCTACAGGATGTAGTGAGTGACCACTCACCGATCTCCTTTCTCTGGAACAGTAAAATTGCCGAAAGCCCACCACGTCTCATCGAGAGCAGGGTCCTGTGAAAAGGCAAACTAGGTTTCCCTCAAATCAGCACTGTCTGCTTTCAACTGGTCCCCTATACACAAGGCACCCACTCTGGGCCAGGCACTCAGCTTTTTCGGGGAGAGTTTCAACTCCATCTGTGATTTCTATGCCCCACGCACTAAACGGAAAATTCGAGGAGTGGATAATGGCTGGCTGGATGGAAAGCTCCTCTGTCTCCTAAAAGAAAGGGACTGCCTCTGGGCCAAAGCCTTAAATTCTGGCTGTAAGCACGACCTACAACGTTACAAAACTGCTAGAAATCAGTGCACTAAACTGATCCAGCTGGCTAAGGACAACTTCCATAAGACCCAGCTCAGCAATGCTTGGGGAGATGGAAAGAGGTTTTGGGATAATCTCAAGAACACCCTTGGCAAAGACCAGAAGCTTAGTCCAATACTCAATATCAACAATGAACCCTCCACAGATCCTCTAGTCATTGCCGATGCCTTTAACCAGGCCTTCACTGACCAGTCCCCAGTACTACCCCCAGACTACCTTCTGCCGGTGGATGACCAAGGTTGCACCAACCGTACCACTACAAACCACCCAACTCTCTACTTTAAGAAGGTGACAGAAAAGGAGGCCCTAAAAATGGTCAGGAAAGTCATAGGAAAAACTAGGCTGGGGAGTGATGGGATAGACATGAAGATACTATCTCTGACACTTGATGTTCTGATCAAACCCATTACAATGATATTTAACAAATCCCTGGCCCTAGCTCAATTCCCAGAAGTTTGGAAGCAAGCCCTGGTAACTCCAGTGCATAAGAATAGAGACAAGGCACTGGTATCTAACTACAGGCCAATATCTATCCTCTCCCCCACTATCCAAAGCGCTGGAGAAAATCGTGGCAAACCAACTCACAGAATACCTAAACAAGTACAATCTGCTCTGCCAAAACCAACATGGCTTCCGGCCAAAACACAGTACCACCACTGCATTGCTTGCATACTCTGATTATGCACACAAGGCACTAGATGAAGGTAAATTGGTGAGGTCCTTATTCATCGACCTAACCAAAGCCTTCGATACCGTCAACTACCCCCTACCGATATCCCTGCTCCAAAGACTGGGAGTGGCACCAAACGCCCTAAATTGGTTCAATGATTACCTATCACAAAGGACTCAGAGAGTCAAAATCAGGCAGACATTATCCCACTCCAGAGAGGTACTCCTAGGAGTTCATCAGGGATCAATCCTTGGTCCCTTGATTTTCAGCCTCTTTGTTAATGAACTGCCCACAGCCTGTGACACCAATCTCATCCTGTATGCAGACGATGCTGTGCTGCTGTGTAGTGGCACCTCCCAGGCAGTATTACAAACAGAACTACAGACCTCCTTTAACAAACTCGAGGACTGGTTCTGTAGGAAAAGACTGCTACTGAACTACAAGAAAACCAAGGCCGTGCTCCATTCCAGCCATTACAATAAATGCAGGCCCCCCCCATTATTACGAATAACGCTGGTGAGCAGATTGAGCAGCTGCAATCATTTAAGTACCTTGGGGTCACCATTGATGAATCTCTCATGTATACGAACCATATTGACTCCCTTGTCAGATCAGTAAATACAAAGATCAGAGTCCTCTACAGACATAAGAAATCCCTCACTCCGGAAGCACTCCGAATCTCAGTCTCCAGCTCAATACTCCCCAAGATAGACTATGGGCTTGTGGTCTATGGAGCAGCAACTGACACTGTACTCAACAGGGTCCAAATTGCATTAAATAAGGCTTGCCATTGACCCTGTGCATAGACCATAACAGTCACACTTGCACCCTATATGAGAGCACTAACTGGCTTAACCTAAAAGGCAGGCTCAAATATCAAACCTGCCTACTGGGTAAAAAGGCACTCCTCGGAAAAACAAAACCCTGCATAGAAAACCTGCTCAAGGCCTCTCTTTCATCCCATATCACCAGAGGGAAGAAGAATGAAGCACTGTTCATCCCATTCCAGCGAACCTCACTTGGGCAGCGTAATTTCTCCTACCGAGCCCCCCTCTGGCTAAATGAACTCCTGCAGAAACTGCAAACACACAGCCTGCCACAGTTCAAAACAGGCCTCAAACAGCACCTACAGGCTGGCTCACAATGCACATGTTCTTCAGGCCAAACCTGAAAGACTAACCCACTCCCACCATTAAAACCCAGCACTGACACTGAAAAAACTTGCCCTTAACTTAGCCTTGCCAGGAGCACTTGTAAGCTACTAGTCCTCCTTTACAGGCTCTGCGTACAGCCCCCAACCCCCTCCCCTGGCTTTTCAACCATAGTCTATCAATAGACCTCTCGAGGTTCCTAGAGCTGATTCACCCCTAGAGTCTTCCAAGACATAACCACATTTCCTCTTACAATAGATTTGTTTCCCACTACTTGCAAATAAATCTCATACTACTCTTTAATCTGTCTAATGTGTTGAACCCAGTAATAACTGTATTAGTTCTGAAATCTATAACTACTGTATTTGTGCTAAATTCAGTAACAACTGTGTGTGTTCTGAAATCTGTGAACTACTGTGCTAGAGTATTGTATTATTTGTCCACCCTGACGTGGAACCTTTGTGACTGAATTTGTTCTGAAATCTGTAACCACTGTACTGGTGATTGTCCACCCTGACGTGGAACCTTTGTAAAAGAGCTCACACTCAAAGGTCTTCCGGAAACTCATAAATAAATTAAAAAAAATAGAGTTTCTAATACTTTTCTAATACAAGTCTTGAAACACTATGGAGTGTCCAGCATGATTATTAGTGGTATTCAAACACTCTATGGGACAGCCTCAGTTATACCTCTCATTGGAAAACTATTAATAACTCCCCAGCCACTCATGTTAGGGGTCTGCAAAGGATGTCCAATTAGTCCTTTATTATATATGTTATTTTATTATACCTGTATTCAACACCTGGTTGGAAATAATAATATTCATTGTATTAAACTGCCAGGTCAGTTAGAGGAAGTAAAAGTCACTGCTTATGCGGATGATTTATGTTTGTTTTTAAGTACCGCAGATAGTATAAATCAAGTAATACAGGAAGTACAGAAATATGTGGACATATCAGGTGCATGTTTAAACTTGGATAAAAGTGTGGGACTTTGTGTGGGACCGCCATTGGTAGAGGGGGAAGTGTACAGTGTCAAAATCTCTATTGATCCCATTAAAATTTTAGATCTTTATATAGGAGAAGGGGATATGGCACAAAAAAATTGGTCTACCGCCCTTCAAAATTGTGAATGGCAGGTGTAAAAATGGAATAATTAGAAAAGAAGAGAATTTTTATTTTAAAACAATTCTTAGTTCCCCTATTACTACATGTTAGCTGGGTATACCCTATACTGTATGCGCTGGAGACAAAAATTTTAAGTATTTTTTTCGCATGTTGTGGGGGAGTAGACTAAACTGGATTAAGATGGATTTTACCTATTTATCAGTAAATAAAAGAGAGGTGGATATGATAAAGCAACTGGTTTTTTTCCACACCATTTTTTGGGTAGGCAATCTAAAAACACTGGTGCAACCACCGGGTAATCGAGCTGGGAAGACAATATGGACAAGGACCTTGCTGCAAGGGCTGTTAAGTGTTTGCCAAGATGCTCCAATGAAACCTCTGCCAAAAATGAGAATACCAGGCTTTTTTAAGCCCACATTGATGAAATTATATAGTTGGAAAATATCAAAATCAATGTTGCTCCAAGCACCTAGGAAACCGTTATATATTGAAATAATGCAAATCACTGGTCCACAAATACCTGAGTTCAAACTTTGTGTCCCAATATAGGTTCCCCTAGCCTTAGCCCAATTTACTAATTCTTGAATGCCCTTGAGAATGGGGGATAATCTTTGGTTATGTACCTATGGGAGGTTGAACATTAGGGGAACTCTAAAACATAAAGTGATTGGAGAAAGGGCTTGTCCCTATTTGGAATGTGCAGCACCTGAAGAAATGCTGCAGCACTTCCTGCTAGAATGTGATTTTTCAAAACATATGTGGATTTTTTTATTGCAGTGGTGGAAATTACCATGGTTGGTTTGCCTAACCTATGAACAATTGGTTGTAAGTCAATTTAGTGGTAGACTTCTAGCCTTTAATTTGGGTACACTTGAGATTTTCTTTACTTGTTTAAAATATTATCTTTGGTAGTAGATATATCATACAGCAGCAACAAATGATGTATTTAGCCATTCGAAAATTAGTAGAAACAGTCTGTTTGGAGGTGTATAAAACTGACATGAAAATGTTTCCTGTACAAAGTCTTCAAGCCAAGTGGTGGGGGCTGCATAATGTACTACAGGTTACGTAAGTAAATTAGGCCTTACCAATTTTTTTAGTTTGAATGGTGTAATTTAAGTGGAGTACGAGGTCACACATTTTGGGGTGTGGGGAGGAGAGGAGTAATTAGTACGATCTGAGATTTGATGAGATATAGTAGGGTGGGCATATAGTGGAATAAATTTTAAAACTTCTCTAGCTTTTGTCAGATATAGACTGTTTGAAAAATTTTCATAATGATTCTATTTTATGCTCATTTGTTTTCCTTTTGTTCCATTTTATTTCTTTTTTTTCTTTTAAGCTATTTATTTTTCAAACATGTTTTTCATTTTTAGCCTCCTTTGTTTAATTTTCTTCCCTTGTCTTATTGTCGATACTGATTCTATCAGGGTGTGTCTTATCCTTTGCTAAGTTGTGTTTTATGTGTGGCACCCCATGACTATGTTTGTTGATGGCTCTCCTGGTAATTCTTTTTCCTTTGTACCCCCCCATGTATTGTTATGTTATGTGTTTTATTTATAGTTACTAACGTTTAGGACTGTTATGATTTATTGTGTGTTCACTGATGTTTTGTATGAGTTTTCAATACAAAATGCCCCTACTCTTCAGTAGGGGGAGCTGCTGTCTGATTGCAGGATGGCAGATGCCAGTATGAGTCAGAAGGAAGTGGTGGTCATGCAGACTGGGTCTGGTCTCTGACCCCAGTCAGTGTTTCACTAGGGGATGAAGACTTAATGAGCATCGGGAGAAATGACATGTGCTTGCTGTAAGCCATTATAGCTGACACAGAAGAAGAGATCTGGATAAACTGTCAAAATGTTCAGAAGAGTGGCAATGGTGGTTGAATGCAAAGAAGTTTAAGATCATGCACATAGGGAAGAGAAACCCTGAAGCCACCTATAGGCTGAAAGGGGAGTTGCTGGCAGTCACAAGGGAAGAAAGAGACTTGGGCATCATCATGACCAATGACCTGCAATCATCCAAGCAGACCACTAAAGCAGTAGGTAAGGCTAGAGGGATGTCAGGCTGTATTAGTAGGGATATCACAAGTCAGAAGAGGGAGGAAATAATCCCTCTTTACAAGACACTGGTTAGGCCCCATATGGAATACTGCATGCAGTACTGGAGGCCACACCTTCACAAGGACATTAACCAAATTGAGGCAGTCCAGAGAAGGGCAACCAAAATGGTACAGGGACTGCATCAGAAAACATATGAGGACAGATTAATGGAGCTCAATATGTATACCCTACAGCAATGGAGGGAGAGAGGTCATATGATCAAAACATTCAAACACCTTAAGGGCATTAACAAGGTGAAAGACTGTAACATGTTTCAATATAAGAAAAATAATAGGACAAGAAGACACAGCATGAGATTAGAGGGAGGCCGATTAAGGGGTAATGTGAGGAAGTTCTTTTTCACAGAAAAGGCGGTCGATGCATGGAATGGCCTACCTCAGGAAGTGGTGGATACGAATACAGTGCAGGGCTTTAAACAGACATGGGGTAGGCATAAGGGAGCAATACAGATGAGTATGAATAGATAGGCCATTGACAGAGCAAAGGCCAATGGCACATTTATAAAGTAGAAAAAGAAATGGGCAGACTGGATGGGCCTTGAGGTCCTTATCTGCTGTGAACTTCTATGTTTCTATGTTTCTAAGATGCTATGGAGGGTGAGCAAAGAGAGCTATCTTTTTCACCTGAAAATGACTCTGCATTACCTTTTGATCTGAGTCTTGGTTTTGAAGACATGGAACTATCACAGGAAATTGAGGTGAAAACTGAACAGCATGGTGGCACATGGACAAAGGGCAACTTGTTGTAATGGCATTGCCTGCACCTGGACTGGAGAAGAACACTAGAGCACACCTGCTTCACTCGCTACACCTGTAAGTAAGATGGCTGACTTTGGGGTGGAAACTGTTTCTAATTCTGAAATGTTAACAGTGCAGGAAGCAATACTGAAAAAAGCCTTAGCTGAAAAATGGCAGCACTTTTTAAAACAGATAGAGAAGGAAGAGGGCAAATTCTGAATAGCCTCGTCAAAGTTAAGAATGCCCATGAAGTCCATAAAAACTACTCCCTCAGCTGCTACCACTAGCTTTGATACTATTACTGACACTATTGCAAACCCTCAAGAGCTAACATCTGGTATGTTGCCTCCTGGGCAGCAAGAAAAATTTAAACAAAAACTTTGGGTCCCAGAAATACTAGTGGTCAGAAGCTCCAACCTCTTAAAGGTATTGCCAAAATTCCAAATGAAACTGTGACTCTCACGGCATCTAAACAAAATGAATGGACCACTTAGGAAGCGTTCCGGGGAGCAGGGTTGATACAAGACACTACGGGGACTTGGGTCTCTGACCCACAAGACTCTGAGGTACAAAAATTTGCAAATTCTCCATGGCATCAAAATGACAAGGACTTGGATACACCAGAACAATCAAATGACACTACCATCTCTGAGGAAACACAAGTTGTAAGCACAACACAGCCTACTATGATTGAAAATGTTGCAACTGGGAAAGTAACATCAACAAATGATCATTTGAATAGTGCAGCTTTTCAAAAGGCTATGACACAGCCTTCAGAGTGCCCTGAAATGAATAATCCTGGACCATCCCATGACAACACTACACCAGAGAATCCTGAAAATGACATGTTTTTATCTATTGGACTGGGTATGAAAATATTACAAGATCCACAAACTAGAAGAAATTTCAAACCATTGCTAAAGATTTCAGATTTATTTGAAAAAAAAAAGGAGAATCAGCACCCAGAAAAAACAGGTTGCTCTACAATGAAGGCCTATCTATACCTCCTGATAGGATCTACTGTACGTAGCCAGGACTCTCCTCATGGACTCCCTCAAATTCTATGCTTCAGAAATCCTCACACTGATTCATACAATTATGACATATGCTTTAAAACTGCGGAGAGTTTAGATAGATTCTGGTGCAAGTATAATGCCCTAAAAGATACCCCATGTGGACTCCCTTTCTTGCAATACCCATCACTAAAGCTGCAGTACGCACCATTACCATTTTACTTAAGAATGAGGGTGTGAATATTTCTGACATTCTGTTTTGGTTTAAAAAGTGCTGCGAAGTTCTGGAACATCCACAGCTGATTATTGATTCTGAGCAAATTTGGACAGGGGGTTGGAGTGTAAAGGTGAAACTGTTTATGACAAATTCTGGTATTATGCATTTGCCTGGTTCTTTTTTTTTAGGATGGGACAGGGTCTCCTTATTCTATCCAGGTCAGCCCAAGTCATGTCACCGATGTGGGTCTAGCCTCCACTGAAGTTATACCTGAGACATTCCAAGGTGCATGCATTGTTTAGAATTAGGGTATTTATTGGCCACCTGTATAAATTTATTTTGATACAATCTATGTGAAGAAAATGGTCACTCTTATTTGAGGTGTCCATGGGTCTCATATAATGATGTTGAAGCACCTTCACATGAACCTTTGATCACACAGGCTCAGAAGAGAAGAAAGGTTCAGCACTGGCATCGGAAGTCAGATTAGCCGCATTGCAAAAGGAAAAAGAGTTAAGATAACAACAAGAAAAGTCAGGCAGGAGGACCATTAACAGGCAGAACAGGAAAGTAACCCTGTAGTGGAACCCCAACCTGAACATACACCTGTCACAGAAGCAGCAATCAACTCTGAATCTGACAATCTTCCCAGTGTTAATGAACAAGACATAATGCCTTCCCCCACCGCACCCACAAAATCAAGAAAGGGCCCCTTTCAAGTTAGTGGAACATAAAAAGAGACTCAGAAACAAGACAGGGAATGGGAAAGAACCAAAAGGTAAAGAGAGGAAAATTACAAAGGGGAAGATAACAACTGTAAGTGACAACAGATACAAAGTTCTGAGTCAGAAAAGGGATTGGGATGACACAGATGTAGAAAATGAGGATTCAGATACATCCTCTATAGCTTCTTCTTCTTCTTCCAGAGGAAATTCCTCTGACAAGAAAGATACTGGAGGGGGGATAAGGTCAAAAAGAAATGAGAAACAAGATCAAAGACAACTGGATGATGACCCCTTTCCATTACTAAACCAGCCTAATACAATAAGATGTCCATTAAAGTACTCAGTCTGAATGTTAACAGCATCAAAAACTGTAAATGGAGATTAACTATTCTGAGCGATCTTGCTAACTTTTATTCACTTACAAGATACCTGACTAAAAACACTTTTTGAAATTTTGCAAACCATGAAATTATGGGATTATGGCACCTCCTTCTGGTCCATGGGGGAAAACTTATATGACAGTCTGGGTATTTTATTTAGGAACAACTCACTGAAAGTCACTATACTGGTAGATCTTGAACCTGGCAGGGCACTTATTTTAGACATTTCCCATGGTACTAATAGAATCCGTCTAATAAATAATTATGCTCCTCAAATCAAAGAGCACCGAATAGACCTTTTTCCAAAAATAAAACCATATCTGCACACTTCCAGAATAGTTTTATGGACTGGTGACTTTAATTGTGGGCTACACAGATCAAACAGGGGGCTCAAAACACAGAAACTGTTTTGTGACATGAATGCATTGAACAATATTTTAAAATACGCCAAACTTATAGATGCTTATAGAACTATGCACCCCACTAGGGGAAACACGTATTCTGGGGGCATTTATACCAAAAGAATTGATTTTCTATTCATTTCACACTACTTGCAATTAAGTAAAGTAAAGCACAAACATATGATATGGCTTTTTTGGATCACAGGGTGGTGTTTTTTGAAATTTCTTGGAGCCAGAATCCACCTTGCCAGAAAGGTCCATGGTGTTTAAATGAGACTTATTACAGAACAAAAAGGTTCTGCAAGAATGTCAAAACCTATGGAGAGCTAGGAAATCTGTACTATGTATGTACACCTCTCACTCTGATTGGTGGGAAGACACAAAAAAAGATTTCAAAAAATTATTTCAAAATTGTCTGGAAAATAATCCACCGCACAGTATTTAAAATACTTAAATACTTAAAGTTAAGAAAACATCTCCATATGCTCATTTCTAAATCTGAAACTTTGAAAATAAATTATAGCTCCCAAATTAATAAAATAAAGAAGAAAACAGTCAAATTTCAGTATGACAGGGCAAAATCTTTATCACAAGAGATGAAATTTGGAATACAAAGCAAAAGATAGACATTTGATCCATATAAAGCATATAACAATAGAACTGATAGTAGAATAATGAATAGTTCAGAGGATGACGCTGGCTCAGAACACACAATTAAAGCAGAAATCTTGTGGAGAGTAGATAATTACACAGAAAACGCACTCTGAACACCTCCCAGAACTGTAGAAAATCCGGGGTATTTTGCAAATAAATCTATACCCCCTCTAAGAAATACCCAAATGAAGAATTTTTTTTTGAGGACTATATTTCTGCACCCTTCCCTTGAGGAACTCTTTCCAGCTACCTACCTGCCCAATCTCTACCTCCTGCTGTGGTGCTGTATCTGCTCTCCTCACCTTAACCTGGCAAAATCCCTGGATCTGAACCCTCATGGGGATGGGCCGCCCTATCCTCCCGGGGTGCTCTATCTTGAGTGTAGAGTGCCGGGCTGATGTGGTGGGGGACGGAGAGGGTATAACGCCCAGTAATGGAAGTGTGGATCGAGAGGCGGCACCTTCACCTATCCTCCAGAGAAGGGTGTTTTTACTTACTTTTCCCCTTATTGGCTGGGAAGTGTAATGCACTCCAGCATGCTGCATGCTTGCTCCCGAGCACGCACACAGAAGTGCCTCTGAGCCAGTCCCTGACCATCTAGCCCCCAACTGCTGTGAGTCCCTGGAATCACCAGAGGCTACTAGGCAGTGGAAGCAGTAAACCCCCATCCCCAGGGAGGAAGATCTGTCCTCTGGAAGCTCAATCCCTTCCCTCCCCTGCTGCCCCCGATGGCCCAGGCTCATTCCTGAACCCAGGTCACCGGCGTGGTGTGAGGTGTGGCATCCAGCACCTCAACCCTCAGCACCACTGGGCCAGCTCCAGATTAAGAACTTAACATCAGAAATTACAGAAGCAGAAGTTTTAGCAGCTATACAGTCTCTTAAAAATAACACTGCACCAGGAATGGATGGGCTGACAGCAGAATTTTATAAAGAATTTAAAACAACCATCTCTTTGCACATAGTAATGGTTTTTAATGAAATTCTGAGCCTGGCAAAAGTAGCTTTGACAATGACAAAGGTATAATTAATATTTTTATTTAAAAAGGGAAATAATAATTTAACCAGTTGGAGACCAATCAGTTTGTTAAACTATCAATTCAAAATACTTGAGAAAATTTTAGCTAAAAGATTAGCTACAGTCATGAATCTTCTCATAAGTTCCACTCAGACCTTCTCTGCACCTGGTAAAAATATTCAAGACAACTTGATCTAGTTAAGGGAAATATTTTCCAAATATCAACATAGTTCAGATACAGGTATTCTGCTTAGCCTAGACATAGAGAAAGTGTTTGATTCTGTATCCCATGATTATTTACTGAACACTTTAGAAAAATATGGAATTCCAAAAAGGTTCATACTTTGAATTAAATGTCTATATCAAGCAGCCACTGTCATGCTTTCTTTTTTTTTTTGCACTGCTGTCCATCGTAATTGTAATCTTATAAAGTGTACTGTATTGTATTAATGCCCAGGACTACCTTGAAAATGAGCTCGCTCAATGGTGCTTATGCCTTATTAAATAAAGTGATTGATTGATTGATTGAAATGACTGGACTGGGACAACTATACAGTTATGGAAAGGGATAAGACAGGTATGTCCTCTAAGTCCTTTACTGTGCATATATTGTTTAGATCCTTTCTTATGAAGCATAGAAAAAGATAGTATGATAGATGGTATCTCAATATCACAACAAGGACCAGCTATCAAAACTCTAGCCTTGCAGATGATGTGGTAATAGTAGTTAGTAGTGATACACAAGAGAATGCTATCAGACATCAATTTGCAACCTTTTCAGATATATCCGAATCCAAAATTAACACAGTTAATAGCAAAGAACTCTTACTTGGTAACAGTGCTTGCAAACATATTCAAGCATATGCAGACATACAACTGGTACCCAACACTATTACCATATTGGGAATCAAATCTGGCACAGGGAACTTAGCAGTATTGAATTGGGAAAAAAGAATTCAGAAAGCAGAACTCTTACTATCACAATGCAAAGGGAAGCAAATCTCGAAACTTAAAAGGGTATTTTTAATTAAAACATTACTGCTCCCTATATTTTTGTACATTAGTTATGTCTTTCCACCACCACCTCAACTGGAAACAAAAATATATAGTTTTTATTTCAAGCATTGTGGGAAAGCCATTTGAATCTCATTAAGAGGGACACTACATACAGATCTATAGCTGGAGGGGGTTTAGGCATGAAATACCCAATAGTATTCTATTACAGTACTTTCATATACTATAATATACTGTCTATAAATATTTCTGAAAATAAACTCTGGACATTATCAGTATCAGAATGGGCAAATATTTGCATAACTGCATGGTCATTAAACATGGTTAGAATACTGGTGGCTAGTAATATTGTACCTGATTATGTCAACCCAGTTATACAAAAATTAGTCCAGTGGAAAGTCCCATACCAGCCAACATACAATAGCAGACAGATTTTATACAAAACATTACTTGCGGCAGCCAATACTACTTCTTTAGAAATACCCTATTGTCCAGGAGATCAAATAAAAGAATCCCTAACACAGTTAACTAATAGTAGAATGCCACAATTTGTTTGGGATGTGCTGTGGTTATCACTCCATGGTAGGCTTAATGTCAGAAACAATAACAAACATAAGCAACAGTCAGAAAGATATTGTTTAAGACCAGAATGATATAAGATATTGAAAACACAAACCCATTTATGTTTCAAATGTCTCCATTCATGTACTTTCTGGAAACAAGTAGATATCAACAAATTTAAACTGACAACGTATTAAATTCTTATTTTTGGCATTTATCCCCCACAATGGAAAAGTTTTCATAGAGACACACTGCAAATAATATGTGTATTATTAAAATATTTATTTATGGCAGGCTAGATGCAGATGGGTTTTATAACAACAGCATTTTTATCCAGAAGTCACTATGAGATATGTTACCTTGGCAATACAAAATGTGTATAAAACTGATATGCATAAATTTTGAAGTGCACAGATGAATGCATTGTGGAAATCATGTGATACTATTTTATCAATCAGTTGTGATTGAACAACCTATTATCTTTTTAAATAAGATGGAACTGAAACACTATAAATCTTTGTAATTATGCACTGTTTTGTTTTGCATTTTATTTCCCTTTTTCCCCAATAAAATTCTCCTACTCATTGGGAAGTGGGTACTGTTGGCCCATTTCCCAATGAAAGAGCTAGAGGAGGCTGGAGAGTCGGATGTACAACAGGCTGGGAAATGGTCCTCCACCCCAGTCCGTATGGCTAAGAAGTACGGTAAAGGAGAAAATGTAGAAATGTCAGAAACAATCGGAGGTTTTGGAAGTGGTGATGCCAAATGGAATTTAGGACGAGATAAGTTTGCAGGAGGAGAAAGTGGTAATGACTACAATGGAGTGGGATATTGAAATGGCCATGGCTCAATTGGAGTGGGAACTGGAAGAAAGATGGACAATCATCTTGAAAATGCTATTAGACAATCAAGAATGCTACTCTAAATGAAAAGTGGTACTGCAATCCTCCCTGAGCAGTAGAACCAGGTCTATACCATTGGAACGACGGGGGACTAGTGTGCAGTTGTCTTTTACAGCACTGAAAGAAATGAATACACTGCTCCCATGGACTCCCTCTCCCAGACACTCACCAGACAAGCTCACAGTGCAAGATTCTATCAAGGAAAAAAGAACCAGCACCGCCACTGCACAACAAAAAAGTCAAACACAGTGCTACATAAATCAAATAGTTGTAAAGATTTATTACCAGTAGTGCACAATAACAGCCTTTCTCAGGAGAACAGAGAGCACCAAACACCTCCAACTGGTTTTGCCATTAAAGTGTTATCAGGGAGTGGTAACCATTAGTGGAGTATACGTTTTATAGTGAGTGCTTAAAGGTGTACACACACATACAAAACCATGAGTATCATATGACTGCATACATAATGAGACACAATGGTCCCATAACATGTCGTAAATAGACAGAAAAAACATCTTCTAGATTTTATCATAAGATAAATAGAGATACCAATATTTACACATATGCATGCATATATATATAATATATATATATATATATATATATATATATATATATATACATATATATATATATATATATATATATATATATATATATATATATATATATATAGTCGTTAGTCTGTACCCCCAAAAAAACACACACATGCTCACATACAGAGATACAAACCATAACTTTCATACAATAAATAGAATAATGTGCCTATTCAGTGGCAGATCACCTTCAAGGTTGACTTACTGACCTACAAGGCACTACATGGACAGGGACCATGCTATCTACAAGAACTTCTTCACCCCTACCACTGCCTCCACTCACTCCACTCTGCCAATGAGGGATTGCTAGAGATTCCCAGGGTTCATTTGAAGACCTCTGGGGCCCAAGCATTTGAGTTAGTGGCCCCCACCCTGTAGAATTCTCTAACTCATCGGATAAGAGAGTGCCTGATGGTGGAGAGTTTCAAATCTGCATTGAAAGAATATTTGTTTAAACTTGTTTTTCCTGACTCTGAATAATTTTTTGATGCTGATTTATGGATTTTATCTGTCGTTTTATGATTTATTGTGCTAACGCTATGGTCTTTGTATGAATAGCGCTATTTTACAAATAAAGTTTGCTTGCTTGCTTGTTTAACTCTTTGTACCTAGGAGACTGGAAGTTCTTGATACAAAGGCCATACTGATGGAATTTTCTGAACATATTTTAGTGCAATCCTGCATCATGACTGACACAGGGATTCACTTATCTCATACAAGGTGGAAACTTAATACAGATAGCTTAAAAGTACCAGATGTAAATCTCAGTCTCTCCTCAGTGTTTATAGCCAGGGCATCTGTACTCCATCTGTATGACAATTTGGGAGAGTAGTGGGAGGACAGTAAATTTGAAGTATGAAATTGGAGGCAGAAATATGGAAAAACTCAGGCTGATTTTAAATTTTTTGAAGTATCTCTCCTTACAAACTCAGCTGTATAACCTGTTAACTGTCACATATATAGCTAGGATTGACCTATCAGATCAAATTTCTGCAATTAAGTAAGAGACAAGGAATTTCCAGTAGGATAGGTCAGCCACCTTGTAGGCTGAACTAGGGTTTAGGACCTGGAAAACACCGTTCTCTGATCCATGTGCTGCCTGCAAGGATAGGAAAAAATGTGTCCCAATTTTCTTGTTTGACAGATGGCTTAGGAAACCTGGTTACCAGCACTGAGTGCATCTGAAAATTAGTAGAAAACCATTTAGAAACTTTCTCCACACCAACACAGTTAGATCCAGGGCCAATGGATGCGTATCTAGTTGATTTACATTTGCCAACACTAAGCCAGGATCATTTGGAGTTTTAACTTTACCTACAGTATACCAGATCCAGAAATCTTAGATGTGATAGGAATGTTGAAATTGGGTATCACACTAGGCATTGATGGTATTCTGAATGAGTTTTATGAAACATTTCCAGACATAATAGCAGCATTTGTGGTAAGATTATTTAGGTTTTTATTATCATCGAATTCTCTACCCCAGAATTTTACTCACGGGTTGGTGACATATTTATATAAATCAGGTGACAGGATTCTCCTTACTAACTGGAGACCTATTTCCCTCCTTAACTCAGATTTTAAAATTCTCACTTATCTCTTACAAAAAAAGATTAAAAACTGTGGCACAGAACCTAATACACCCAGTGGAAATCTCACTTCATTGATGATGTCATCTGCATGTGGGGAAGGGATCAAGAAAGGATTGGAGAATTTATGTGTTGGTTTAACAAGAATCAACTAGGGCTAAAGTTCACACATAGGACAGAAAAAAGTGATATCCCATTTCTGGATGTTGTCTTGATAGGTAGAGATGGACATAATGTTATTTCAAGAGGCTATATTAAAGAAACTGCATGTAATAAATAAAAAATAATTCATATTTACATTTTAATAGCTCTCATCCTAAGAAATTGAAGCAATCGATCCCATTTGGCCAATTGCTTAGACTATGAAGGAATTGTAGCACAATGGAAATGTTTTGGAGCAATCAGAAGAAATGATAGGTTGTTTTTTTTGGATAGGGGTTATGATTTAGAGCTGTTAACAGAGGCAAGAGACAAAGTAAAGAGTCGAGAGAGAAAAGAGTTGCTTAAAAGGAAAAGAAAAGAACATTGAAGAGAGTGACCCAACAACACTTAGCATAGAATATAATGAATTAACAGAAAAGATTAGGTCTGTTGTTTACAAATATTGGCCAATACTATCTTCTGTTAACAGATCTAAAGAAATTTTTGGCAATAAACCATGCATTTCATTTAGAAATCTTAGAAATCTGAAGAATAACATAGTACACAGTAGGTTTGAAAATAAAATGGAAACTAGAAATACTTGGTTACTCCCACCTCCAAAGGGCATCCAAAAGTGCAGAAAGTACAACATTTGCCGGTATGCAAGGGAAGGGAAACAATTTATTCATCCAGTTAATACTGAAAGATTTTATATAAATGAATGTATTATGTGTGCAATGACATATGTAGTCTATGCTCTAATTTGCCCATGTGATTTAATCTATGTAGGCATGACTACATGCTCACTCAAAAAATGAATATAAGAGCATGTAAAGAATATAATCAGTAGTAATCAAACAAGTCTGGTTGCAATGTATTTTGAGGATGCCCATGGGGGGAACCCAGAGGGATTATGTTTCACTGGTCTTGAATGTGCAACAAATAGTAAAAGAAAAGGGATACCATTGGAAACAAAATTGCTACAACTGGAGGCTATGTGGATCTGGAGACTGGAAAGCATGAAACCAAAGGGGTTGAATGATATTTTAGATTTAACGCCATTTTTGAAAAATGAAAGACAAAGGACAAATGCATTAAGTCAAATTGTCACAGTGAAAACAAATAGAATTTGACCTAAAAAAAATTTTGTGAAGAATTAACAGATTATTTATGTGTTTTTATACAGAAACATAATAACTGAATGACTGAGGACATAGCGTATTTTCCTCTTTTCTGTTGGAAAGTGATGCAAAAAAAGTTAATGGAGTTGAAAATTATAGGATGTTGTTAAAGGTTATATGCATTTCTCTTAAGTCTGTACTTACTGTAATAATCATTCTTTTTTTTTATGTATTCCTGTTGAGTGTATTGCTTGCTATGTGAATTACTGCCAGTGCCTGTTTTGTGAAAAATCACTAAAGAAGTACTGGATTGAACGAAGTGCCCACAGCAGCTCCAAGAATCTGAAACCATTAAAAACACAGCAGCATGAGCCATAAAGTGAATTGGGAACTGTGTGCTTATTTTGAACTGTAGTCTAAACCGTTTAATATATCTCATGCAGCACTTATAAAAAAATTTGTTTTTCTTGTACGGAATACTTGAAAGGAAAAATTAATGAATTGTATCTTAATTATAGGATCTAAAATTGCTTTGATACGAACTATATGTGTGCCTAAGTAGATATATTTGTTTTTTCAAAGAGGTGATCTGGAGTTTAAAAATGGCTTCAAATTGTTTTGTGTAATACTGCTATATTTAATCTTGCTATTTATACAAGCTTAGTAGCATTATTGATGTAGATCATTAGAATTAGGATTGTGAAATGCTGCTATACTTAAATCCTGCTATTTATGCAAGTTTATCAACATTTATGTAGATTATTAGGAATGCTGCAGAGAAAAATAATTAGGAGCATGGGGAACATGTGAAAGTAGTTTGTTAATTAAGTTGCACTAATTTAATAGCACAAGCGCTGTTTGAGTATGAAAAGGATGGTAGTTGGAGTAATGCCACACCCCCTGAGGAAGTAGAGAGCCAAAGCATTGGGGTTAATGCTGGTGACTGGTATATGGTAGGGAATGTTTTCAGACTTGTGAAATTGTCTGTGTAATTCTGTAATTACATTTGTATTTGCATTATTTGCACGATGTACTGAACACTTTGTATCTTATTTCTTGAACACCAGGTTGATATGAATGTATAATATACTGTAAATAATCTTTTATAGTCCATTTAAAATTTTTGTATTGAGTATTATTTAAGAGGGTCTCAGTCCCTGTTCCTTGAGTTGCTCACCTTTCTTATTGGAATACCCAGTCCAAATCTGTAACTTGCTGGGGAGAAAGATTCAAAATAATCTCAGTATTATACAAGCTGTATATAGTTTTTGGGACCAGCATGATATCTCTAGGTTCCTTTTGTCATTAGACCAATGTAAGGTTTTTGACCAAGTCAACTATAATTTCCTATTTAAAGTGTTACAGAAATATGGAATACCACTTTCCTTTATTGAGTGGTTAAGTTTATTATATAATAATGTAATAACGTCCCCTTTAATTGCAGGGCAAGGGTGTAATAGAATAAGAATCCGGAAAGGTATTCGTAAGGGGTACCCCCCAAGTCCCCTTTTATATGTGTTTGCTCTGGACCCTCTAATCAGAAAAAATGTATCAAATCTCAATGTGCAGGGTATTTCTGGGACACAGGTGAGTGATGAGGTGAAATCAGTTGCATACATGGACGATATCTGTGTTTTTGCTAAATCCCAGATGAGTGTACAGTAGTAGATATAGACATTGCCAGCTATTTCCAGATATTTCATGAAATTTCTAAAGAGTTTCTCTCTGTTGCCCCCACTGTGGAAATGCAGAAAGCAGGAGACTTCTCTAGAAATATCACAGAA
Source organism: Neoceratodus forsteri (assembly GCA_016271365.2). Lineage (NCBI taxonomy): Eukaryota > Metazoa > Chordata > Ceratodontiformes > Ceratodontidae > Neoceratodus > Neoceratodus forsteri. The sequence goes on along the minus strand of CM028136.1, from coordinate 335,711,824 downwards.
ATTTTAGGAAATAGCTGGCAATATCTGTGACTACTACTGTACAGGAAATGTTAATAGAAATGGCAATGTGTCAGGATCCAGTTTGATTACATAAAAGTGTGTGGGTCTGTGGTTGGGATCTAGTACTCCTCCCAAGACCAAGGTCTGTGGGATACAAATTTCTGATTCTCCTATTAAAATTTTAGGTGTTAAATATGGTCCAGGGGATTTGATGAGACTAAATTGGGAAGAATGTTGAAAAAGGTGGAGGCAAAAGTAACAAGGTGGAGGATGGCCAGATTAAAATAGGTTCACATTATAAAGCAGTTCCTGATTCCTTGTTTTTGTATGTGGGGATGGTGTTTCCCCTACCAACTGTACTGGAAACTAAAGTATTTTTAGCATTCTTCCAGTTACTATGGGGAAGCAGACTGAACCATGTTAAACAGGAGATAACATATTTATTCAAAGTAAAGGTGGGGTGGCAATTTTGAACCCAATTGTGTTCTTCCATTCACTATTTTGGGCTGTCAACATTAAACCAGCCTTGTTATTACATCCTTCATTAACAAGGTTATGGTTGTCCAATACCTTTAAAGATATTTTACAAAAATGGGAAAACCTTCCATAGGTCTATGGGTATTTAAAAGTTACCTTTCAAAAGTTGTATAAATAGAAGGTAACTAAGCAACAATTGCTGCAAGGGTCATGGATGGAAATCCCTGTATCATCAGGTTTTGAGTACTGTGAGTTCAGAGGAACCTGAATTTAAGCATTGTAAGACTGCTAATAATTATTTAGTGTTTAAACAGTGTACTCATCCTAGATTTCCCCAGCAAATGTCGGATACTCAGTGGCTCTGCATGCATTGGAGAAAAGGGGTTGGGGGAATCATAAACACAAAGCAATCGAGAAGCGAAAATGTCTGTACCCTGAATGTATAGAACAGGTGGAAACTCAGCAGCTTTTTCTGCTAGAATATTCATATTCATCTGCAATGTGGGAATTTCTGGCCTATCAGCGGGAAGATGGTGTGGTTAAAACATTTGTCTTATGAAATGCTGGTATTGGGAAATTTTCCTCAGCCGTTGCATGTTTATGATTTTGGAATGCTGACAGTATTTTTTTCAGTTTTGAAGTTTTACTTATGGCAAGTGCGATGTCAATATCTTTTTTAGCAAAAGCGTATGCTGCACATAACTGTTTGCAAGTTCTGTGAAAATGCTTTATTAGCTGTGCATAAGAAGGATTTGAAGTTTCATTCAAGATCATGACAGATGGTGTGGTGGCAGGAGTTTTCATTGATTCAAAAATATGCATAGGGTGGGAATAAGATAGGAGTGCAGTATCCCTCTCTTGATGTACTACTGTGTCAGTACCAGGATTTATCCCATGTTCGGCTAGAACCCACCACCTTCTGATCTTCCAGCCTCAGGGATGAGTGTGCTATCTGCTGAGCTACTGACACTGCTAAATAGACCTTGTAGCCAATCGTCTACCTAATTGGCAGTCAGAGCAGTACCTGTAGTGAGGGGGTATTAATTAATTAATGTATGTATGTATTTATTTGTAAGAAGTTAAAATTTACAGGATACCATAGGTACCATGAGACACAAAGTCTCATTTAAAGAAGATACGAAGTCATAAGTATAACAGAAATATAGAAGTTTTCAGCAGATAAGGATCTCTTGGCTGACCTAGTCTGCCCTATATTCCATACGTGCTGTGCCACAGCAGACCATGCTCAATCTCTGGTTTTCTGCCCCCCCCGCCTTACTTCTAAGGTCCCCTTGTGTCTATCCCATGCATGTTTGAATCCTGTTACCATTTTAGCACCCACCACCTCTGCTATGAAGCTGTTCCAAGCGTCCATCACCTTTTCTGTGAAGAAGTATTTCCTCACATCTCTTCTGAGCACCCCCCCCAATTCATAGCTTGATCCCTTAACCTGGTGCATCATTTTCTATGAAAAATACTACCTTCCTTTACCTTATTAATACCTATGAGGATATTGAATGTTTCTATCATATCCCCCTTTTCCTCCTTTCCTCTAGAGAATACATATTTAGTTCATTGAGCCTTTCCTCACAGCGCTTTAGATGCAGGTCCTGCACCATTTTGGTAGCCCTCCTTTGTACTTCCTCCACCCTTTCTACGGTATATCCTTCTGGAGGTGGACCTCCAGAACTGGACACAGTTCTAGAGGTGTGGTCTTACCTACAGGGGTAATTCTACCTCCCTCTTTCTGCTGGTGATGCCCCTCCCTATGCACCTGGGCATCCTGCTAGCCTTCCCCCCACTGCTTTATCACACTGCTTGTCTACCTTCTGGTCATCAGATATGATTATCCCAGGTCCCTTTCCTGTTTTGTGGTTGCTAATACCTCCCTACTCAAGTGGTATATTGCCAAGGCTTTCTGTATCCGAAGTGCATGATTTTGCACTTTTTTGCATTGAAACCCAGCTGCCAAATCTTTGACCATTTTTCAAGCTTTTTCAGATTGTCCCTCTTTCCTTCCAAGCTCCCGCTGTGTTCACTGTGTTGCAGATTTTTGTGTCATCCATGAACAGGCATACTTTACCCTCCAGCCCTTCTGTACTGTTGCTAATAAAGACATTGAAGATGACCAGGCATAGTACTGACCCCTGTGGCACCTCACTGGTCACCTTGCCTTCCCCAGAGTGGACCCCATCAACCACCACCCTCTGCCTCCTATTGCATAGCCAACTTCTTACACATTTTACTACTTTTGGACCCACTTATAGGTTGCCCAGTTTACTCACTAGTCTTGTATGTGGAATGGTGTTGAAGGCCTTACTGAAATCCAAGTGGGCCACTTCAACCGCTCCTCCCTGATCCAGTTCTCTGGTCACCCAGGCAAGCAATTCAATCAGGTTTATCTGGCAAAGCATCTCCCCTGTGAACCCATGTTACCTTGGATCCTGTAATCCACTGGTTACAAGGTATTCCCCAATCCTTTCCTTCAGTAGCAATTCCATTACTTTACCTACTACTGAAGTCAGACTGACTCATTTGTAATACAGTCATCATCTCTGGTATCCTTCCTGACACACTCAGCAACCATAATCCTGTATTCATAGTCAGGAAAGTTCACAGACCCAAATCCCCACATAAAACCTTGCAACTGCACTCTTTTAAATCCTTAGAATTAGAACATCTCTTGCATAACCTAGCCCTCTCCGACTGGTCTCCCCTAGCCAACATCTCATCGGTTGATAGGGCCCTTGCTTATTTTACAGATATATTCCTAGAGAATTGTAATACCTTTGCCCCATTCAAACAAACCAGGGTTAGGGGAAAGCACTTACCTTGGATTACTCTAGAACTATTGGCCTGTCTCAGAGCTAGAGATTGCACCTGAAAATGTCATAAAGCAACCCAGCTTCCTAGTGATCTCATGCCTTACTGCAAGCTTCGAAATGCCTGGACCAGGGCCACAAGGCTAGCAAAGTCTGAATACTTTACCAATGCCTTCCTCACAAACATAAGTTCACCTTCCAAGTTCTGGAAGGTGGTTCATGCCTCTTTTCTCTCCATGTCCCACCACCCCGGCTTAAAATAAATGACACCCTTGTGGCCGACCTGGGTACCATAGCTGCTGAATTTAGCTCCTACTATACCACCTGTGCCACTGAGCTACTCAAATTCCTCCCTTCCTACCCTCACTCCTCTCCTCTCTCCAATGATACCTCTCCTCTCCCTCCTCCCACCTCCTTCTCCTTCTATACAGTCTCCCCAAATGACATGCTACAAGCCCTCCTCACTATCAAACCCTCAAAAGGCTCCTCACCAGATTGCCTAGACCCCAAACAACCCTCTCTCTCTGCCTTGGCCATTGCCTACCCCTCTTTCTCTAATTCTTAACCTCTCATTTTCTACTGCCTCAGTCCCTACCGCATGGAAACATGTTGTGGACCTCCCTGTTCCAAAAGGCGGTGATCCATCTTCCCCTTGAAATCACCACCCTATCTCTCTCCTCCCTACCCTAGCTAAATTACAAGAACACCTTGTCCTCTTCCAGCTTACCTCATTTCTAACTATCAGCTCCTACTTTACCACTTTCCAATTTGGCTTCAGGAAAAATCACTCCACCGCTACCTCCCTATTTCGGTTCACTAACTCTATCCTTACTGGCATGGACAATGGACAAATACCGCAACCATCTTTGTTGACCTCACCAAGGCTTTTTACACTGTTTCCCACTCCCTCCTCCTTGACTCCTTCTCAACAGCTGGCCTATCTCCTTCAGCCACTAGCTGGTTCAAGGTCTACCTCACTGGTAGAACCCAATCAATTAGGATCTCTGATGTCATTTCCCCTTCCCGCCTGATCAACACTAGAGTCCCTCAGGGCTCAGTGCTAGGACCCCTATTATTTTCCATCTTCCTAAATGACCTTCCATCTGTCTGCTCCTCTGTCACCAACATACACATGTATGCCAATGATACAGTTCTGTATGCATCTGGCTCTTGCCCAGCTGAGGTTACATTTAGCTTGCAGCAAGACTTTGATAAGGTTCAGCTCTGGTTTGCTAACCATCAACGTTTTATCAATGTCAAGAAGACTGTCACCATGACCTTTGGCATAAGGCAGAGACTCTCTATTGTTCCCTCCCTTCCCACTTTCCACACCCTGGATGGGACTTTACTTGAGGATACATCTTCCTTCAGGTACCTAGCAGTTTTGCTGGATCAGCACCAAAACTTCTCCAGACATATTGACACCATTCCAAAAAAATTGTGCCCCAAGCTTGGTGCCTTGTTCAGGTACCGCAGTTGTATCCCCTCTATTGTTAGGCGTGAGCTTGTTCAGAAGATGATCCTGCCCATCTTTGACTACTGTGATGTAATCTATGATGCTGCTCTCAAGTCCTCCCAGGCTAGATTGGATACCCTCTTCAATTCCTTCTGCTGTTTTCCATTGATGCTTCCTCTTGTACCCACCACTGTGATCTCCATCGTGCCCTATTCTTCCCCTCCCTTACAAACAGATGACTCTCCCACTGTGCTAAATTCATTTCCAAGCACTAGCTGGGTGAATTCCCATCCTACCTCTCCCCCTCATTTATAACACCCCTTCGCTCCCTCTCATTCCCTTAGATCATCTGACTACCATATTCTGATGGTCCCCTGCAGAGCCTCCCTCATCAGCTAATCCGGTTACTCTCACTGTCTCCAAAAAATGTGGAATTCCCTCCCCCCTCAAAATTGCCACTCATCTTCCTACTACTCCATCAGCTCTGCCCTTAAAAACTTCCTTGCATCTAGCTGTTCCTGCTACAACCCTCCCTAATTCCTCTCTCTAAACCCCTGACAAACTCTACCCCTCTCCAGTACCCATGCAATGCCCCTGCTGCAGCTCCACCCCCAACCACCTAAAAAACAGCATTCCTTCCCTTCCTCCAATTCCTTCCCTTCAGACTTTCCATTGTTCTCTTTCTGTGATTTCTCAATCATCCAAAGTTGTACCGTGGGCCAGTCCATACCCTATCCCCTTCCACCACCACCCCGCTTCTCTGCCTACTGACATACCTACCTCTCTCTCACTTTCCCTTTTCCCCCTTACGTAGTCCTAGCTATGACTGACCATTGATCCCTAATCGCTAATGCACTTGTAGCTAACTTGCACTTTTGTTATGGCTGATCCTTAATCTCTACTGTACTTGTAGTTAACTTGCACTTCTGTTATACCTTAGCCAACCTGTTCTGCTTGTGTTTGCTCTTCACTAAATTCCCTAGAGCAAGCTACAACAATTCTATTCAGCCATTTTCTAGCTACACAGTTATATGTAATTTAGTGTATGCCTAAATGCTATTTAGTGTCGTTGTATCTATCTAGTCCAAAAACATTAGCGTAGTATCTATCTAGTTCAAAACTTAGCATCCCACTATTTCATTACTCCTGTAAAGTCTGCTCAAATTATTTGAATGTAATCTACTGTAAATTTATATTGTGTACCAAATCTCTGTAAATTATCCTCATGTTCCCCTACCCCCCAGGCCATGTGGGAAGATGAGCCACATGTTGCTCAGTGTGCCTTCCTGGTGAAACATTTCAATGAATTAAATAAATAATCTCCTGCCTCCTCCCTTTTTCCACTTTTGTGTAGAGGGACAACATCTGCCCTCCTCCAGTCCCCCAGAACCTCCCCTGTTTCTAGTGATAGGTTGAACAGAGCTATCAGGGGTGCAGTCAGCACCTCCCTGAGCTTCTTCAGTATCCTGTGGTGCACTCTGTCAGGTTCCATTGCCTTGTCTACTTTTAATTGTTCCAGTTCCTTGAGGACTCTCTCCTCTGTAAAAGGGCTAGTGTCTATCTCCCTTCCTTTAATGCCCTTGTCCCTTATCTTTGGCCCGTCAGCTGCCCTTTCCTCCATAAATACTGAACAAACATATTTGTTCAAAATCTCTTACTTTTTTTTTTGTCATCTTCCTCGCCTTTTTTATTATTTGGTCCTCTTCCTCACAAACCCCTCCTTCCTCTTTTAATCTTACTACGCTCCTTCAGTCTTTCTGTTCTCATTTATGTATCTAAAGAATGTTTATCTCCTTTTCTTACTGACTGGACAGTATGTTCCTCCATTCATGCCTTTGCACTGCTAACTGCTGTCCCTGCCTCTCTTTGTTTCTCCTGGTAACTCTTCCTAGCCTCCTCCTTCTGCGTACTCTTGTATCTTCTAAATACTAGTCTTTTTTTTTCACCCTTACTTTCTCTGCTACTTCTCTAGAGAACCATAGTGGTCTCCTATTTCTCTTACCTTTGCTAGCCTGCCTGACACAGAGATTTGTTGCCTTTTCAATGCCTCCCTTTATTTTTGCCCAATTGTCCTTGACTCCCCCTAGTTTCCCTATCCCTGCTAGGATGTCCCTGAGGCATTCTTCCATTTTCTTAAAATCAGCTCTCCAGAAGTCCAGAACTCTCATCTTAGTATGGCTCAATTCTGACCCAGTTCTTATATTGAGCCACACTGTACAGTGATCACTGGTCCCCAGGTAGCTACCCACTGTGACGTTAGCAGCATTATCCCCATTTGTCAGTACCAGGTCCAGTATTGCCCCACCCCCATGAGTGGGTTCCTTAACTAGTTGCCTGAGGAACACCTCTTGCACATGCAGACAAAACATAAAGATTGTACAAATTACATGACAAAACAATTACAATGAGGTTATGCTTTTAGCATATTTGACTAAACAGTGTTCTTAAAGATGGCTAACAAATCACAATTTCTAAGCTGAGGTTCCAAGGGGTTATATGGTATGACTTCCCCACAGAAGTTAAAAGCTTCACTACCACATTCTGCACGAGCTGCAGATGGCAGATCTGGCCACAAGGCGTGCTCTTTTTTATACAGCATTTTTTTTACTCTCCCTGGCTGAAGTGGGCTAGGCTTCCTTCTTTTGTACTGACTATCTACAATCTCTCCAGGCTTACCAGCAGTCCATGCTATCCTCACAAACTGACCCTGTTGTGGGGTCAGGAAGGGAACAGCCATTGTCCCTCCTGAACTCTCAAATCCACTGTCGTCTTGCAGTGTCCCAGCAATGGAGTGGGTGGGGATGGCATGCATGGCTTCATTCATGCCTGCCTCACTGCCATCTTCCTTCTGTTTTTTCCTCCCACCCAGTGCTGGGTGCACACATCAGTACATGCATGTAAAGCCACATATGTGTGCAGAGCCATACAGTGCCCTTCCTTCTGGTTGCTCATGTCCCACACTACCACCAGGCCTCCACCTGGTGACATTCATTTGGAGTAGCTAGCAATCCATCAACTTGGGAGAGGAGAGCGGTCCTTTGGATGCACAATCCTCTTCCCCAATCTGACCAGATCCTGGCAGCCAGAGACTGATCTTGATCCTGAGTCAACAACATGGCAGTCAGTAGCACAAATGCCACACCACTGGGTCAGCATGGCAAGCCCTTTTTAGAGTGCAATGCAGTAGTCCAGCATGAAGGAGATGAAAACCTGAAATAAAGACTACAGATCAATAGGTTCCAGAAAAGGGTACAGTCTGGCAATATCTTTTTAATTAAAGGAGTAGCCCCAGAGTACTGCTGATGCCTAAGATTTAAATGTCAGCCTGTCATGAAGGACCAAACCTAGGCTGTGATCTCCTCTGTCTTAAGCTGCACCCCATCATTGGTGGGAAGTTTAAGGTTGCATTTGATTGCAGAGTCCTTTCAAGCTGACCACACCAGCAACAGCTCAATTTTTCCTGGATTAAGTGCCATCCAGTTAGAGGCCATCAGTGCACTGATTTCAGACAGAGAATGTCCAAGCAGCAGCAAAGACAATCTCCATTTGGGTGAAAAGGTAAGGTACAGCCAGGTGTCATCTGCTTAGAAATGAAACCCAACACTGTATTTCCTAATGATCTTTTGTAGCAGAGCCACATACAAAGAGAACATAACTGCCAACAGGATCAACCTCCTGGATGCATCACAGTCCTAGGCTATTGGCCATAACTGGAAAATACACATAGTGACTGATGACTCATGGTCCACGAGGAACAATTGGAATCATGTGTGCATGGTCCCAGCCAGCCCACCCATTCTCTCCAAAACTATCAGATATTGTCTGGTGGTCTACAGTTTTGAAAGCTGAAGGCAGGCTGTGGACATTCCCAACAGGCAACTCACCTCAATCTCTCACTAGAAGGATGTCTTTCCAGACTTTAATCACATCAGCACAGTGTTGTAGTGCTGCTGAAAACCAGATTGGAATGGCTCAAAGACTGTTTGATTCGAGGTACTCACACATCTACATGACACCACCCTTTCTATAGTCTTCAAGAGAAATGGCAGGTTGGAGATTGGCCAGACATTTGACAGACTGTGGAGATCTAGCAAATGCTTATTTTCTTTAAATTTTATTTTTATTGCGAGACAAGATGTAAAATAAAGAAGGCATAAAGAGAAACTAGAATAGCTAAAATACATGCTTTCTCACTGGGGATAATTTACTCATATCTAACTTTTGAAGGGACTAAATTTATTTACTAATATAAAGAGATTAACTTTAGCTGATAACTCCAAAAACTGTATAATATACTGTTTTATGCTCCAAGTTTCTTCAATTCACTAAAGTGGGCAATGAAAGAAATAATTTATACACCAAAAAGACTACCAAATTTAGGGTGACAATAATCTAAATTCAGACATATTTTCAGGAATCTAACTTAAACAAGTAATTCTTGAAATTAATAAATATAGGGTGCTTTAAACATTATCATGAATTGTAGGAACCCTGGATGGACTCTAAAGATTTAAAGTTTCAGAGTTATAAACTGGTCATTGTGCATCTCTTAAAAAGCCACGCAATGAGATGAATTAAAGAAACTGGTCAAAGTCCTAACATTAACAAGAATGTAGATGGTGTTCTCAAAAGTCATACTTCCTCATCCAAATCAAGATCAGGCAGCAATTCAAAGTTCAGGTAAAAAAAAAAAAAACACCTACCGTAGTTGCATCAAATTTCTCAAAAAAAAGTTATTTTCACTGACAGACAACCTTTAAATGAGTTTTAAGAATGTAAGACAGCTGTAGGAGCAGCCTCAATAAATTCAGATTGTATGACTAAAAGTAGCTTCCTATGGCACTGCATTGCAATGTAAAAGTCTGGGTATCCTGTAAGTGGAACTTGCCCCATTGAAAAAAAAAAAATTTTTCATCTGCCATGGAAGCTCTAACAACTTATTCATTTCCCTGAGGATTTTCAAAGTAACAGTAACATACCTGGATACCACCTTTTTTTGATGAGAGCAGAGTCAAGCTGACTCCTTGTATGTTTTCCCAGATGAAACACTGAGCCAAGTTAAAATCCAGGAGTACTGGAAAAAGACAGCTGTCAACATTTTTTCCAATCTCAGTCTCCAGATCATTTAACAGCATAGAGAATGGTAAATCTTTGTGCCTGAGGTTTTCCTAAGAAGAATGTTCCTGGTGTATCTCAGCTGTGCAGCAACATTGTTTATTTGTTTGTAAAAGTATATTCTTCAATTTCCAAGAAATGGATAACCCAATTGAGTGAACTCATTTACAATGGGGTCCAACATTCATTCAATTTTTATGCAGTTACACAATTAATTTCATATTGCAACTTCAGACACATACCTTTCATTTGAAAAAAAGAAGTACAATAAGCAATAGATAAAAAAAAGAAAAATACAATATACAATAAATAACATCCTTCTAAGCACAATGATTTTGAATGGTTGAGAGTAGACAACAGTGGTAGTTTCAACAATATTCCTTGGAGTTTACAAATTCAGACATTAACCAGTTCTTTATTTCCCTTTAAAATTTGATTTTCTTTGATTTCATTTACTTGCTCATGCAGTGCATGTTAGTTCTAATATGTAAGTCAGGTCTGACAAGTCTATGGCTGAATACAAAACTTCTGGCTACAATACTAGTGTTGGCAAAAGGATGAACCTGATGGGCTATGTGGTAAAGGTAAGCAAAGTTACAAACTGACAAATTTGTTTTAGCTTTAATTCAGATCATTTGCCTTCAAGTAGATGTATTTTCAGATTTGTGGTACCATATGGGGATCTAGCAGGCTATAAATAGGTATAAGTGACATCCTTTCCTCCACCCCTTGCTCACCCCAATGAATGCCCCCTCCTCCTCATTTCTCCAGTAAGTTTTTTTTTATTTGACTCACCAGCACCTGCCACAGTGCCTACCACTGGCATTTTTTGTTTTAAAAAAATGTTGGGGAGGATGAGACTGGGGTGAGGGAGGGAAGGCCATGAGACTAGCACTGGCCACGTGGGTTGGGCTAGGGATGTTTTTCTGTTTATTGTCCAAATGTTGAAGTAACCTGAACTGCTCCAAATGTTTGTTTCAAACTGAAGGTGAAAGTGAAGAAATATTGACACGTTCACAGAAGACAAACTCAGCATTGGCTCATCTTTAACATTGTATGTGGCCCTTACACATCTTACAAAATGTGTTGATTTTAAGTTCTCCTATTTCTTTATAGTTGAAGCCAAGAAGAGTGATGAATACTTTCATGTTATCTGGAGTATTGAGATAATAATGATATGCAAAGAATAAGACTGTTAAAACATTTACTTTGTAACTCTAAGCCCACAGGTTTGATTCTGCCTGTGGCAACAAATGTGCTTGGTATTTACAACGGAGTCATTTGCAACAACATATTTTATTGATCTGCACTGGATTCAACTGCATTCTACAGTAAAGAAAAAATGCTAACCTGCCCAGAAAAAATTAAGATGGAATGTTTTCCGTGCAAACATTTATTTTTACAGTGAGTTAAAACCTTGTCCCCTAGGATGGGAAGTAGGTTTAACTTTTAAAATCAATCTTTTTTTTAATGCAAAAAGTTAGTTGTGGCCTTGCTACATCTATCATTTCAGCCTGCAGACAGATCCTTTTGCATAGAAACTTGTTTAAAGTTATCCATTTGGGCCCACAGATAATGTGTGCAAAACAAATGGTGAATGGAAATTTCTTTTAAGTCAAGGCAAGCAAGGCAATTTTTTTTATTTCTAGAGTGCTCATTCCCAAAGGATCAGGACACTTCACAATCAAAAACAACAATATAACCACATTAATAAATAAGTATAAATACATATTCATATAATTAAAATTACTTAAAAACTGCCTGGGAATGCCTCCATAAATACGTTTTCAGGGAGGTCCTGAAGGCTTCCACCATGCAAGCTGATCAAGCATTTATAGGTAGGGCATTCCATAGCAGAGGAGCTGCCACATTAAATGCCCTGTCCCCAGTTTCTCAAGTGTAAAGTGGGTACAGAAAAAAAGCCCACATCGGAGGAGCAGAGGGAGCAAGTTGGGTGGTAGGGAACCAGGTGATCTTTTAAATAGTCAGTTCCCAAACAATGTAGGGCCTTGAATGTCTGGAAGGTGATGCACCACCACATAGGCGGCCAGTGCAGCAGCAGACAGAACTGGAGTGATATGGTCCCACTGAGAGAAACACAGGATCAACTGGACTGCACCATTCTGGACAAGCTGCAGGCATCATAGCAAACCTCCAGATAACCCTAAGCACACAGTGTTGCAGTAGTCAAGCCTGAAAGTTACAAAGGCATGAATAATCATAGCCAGATCAGCTGGGGCTAGATGTGGTTTAATCTGGTCAATGTTACGGAGACAATAAAAGCTTGATCTGACCACAGCCATCACCTGTTGATCAAGTGTCAGCTTGTGATCCAAAAGTACTCCAAGATTCTTACTGCATCTACAACTCTGAGTGTTGGCTGCCCAACAAAGGAAGGATTTACTTGCCACCTGTCATTTCTGGGCCCTGCCTACCTGGCTCAGTAATCATGACCTCCTTTTTACTGGGGTTCAGGCATAGATGGTTGGAGGCCATCCAGTCATAAATTTTGGCCAAATAACTCCACAGTACAAATGCCCCCTGAGTCCCATCAGGAGTGCCAGACAGGCATTGCAGAATGTCATCTGCATTACAATGAAACTCAACACCATATCACATAATAATCTCACCCAATACAACATGCACATGGAAAACAACATGGAGCAAAAACTGAGCCTTGAGAAAAACTACAGGAGAGAGTAGAGGCTCCAGAGATGTAGTTTCTAAGAGTCACCTGTTGCATTCTCCCAGTTATGTAGGAGTTAAACTAGCACAGAACTGCATTGGAGAGACCAACATAATTTTTCAGGTGATCCAATAACACCTTGTGGTCAGATGTGTCAAATGCCAATTAGAGATATAAGAGGACCAAGATGGAACCAAGTCCTTGATCTCTCAGCATGAGGAGATCATTTGTAACCATGATAATCACAGTCTCCATGCTGTGGTAAGACCGAAAACTCAACTGCAAAGGCTCATAGATGTTAAAATTATATAGAAGATTGATCAACAAGCTGCTCTACCACCATCTTCTTAATAACCTTCCCCAGAAAGGGAAGAGTAAAGACAGGTCTCTAATTCCCCAGCCTGTCAGGGTCCAAGGATTTTTTTTTCAGAAGGGGTCTAACCACTGCCCTTTTCATGGCAGACAGGAAAACATCCTTCCTCAGATAATACCCAACAATCTAAGAAATTGCTGGGCCCAAGGATTTCTGACAGCCTAAAAGCAGCTAGATAGACCTTGGCTGCAGTATGCAGCAGGTATGATGCAGACCAGGAATTACCCAGAATACCAACTCTTCAACAACTGGCTGAAACATACCCCAGGTAAGCAGATTGACAATTTCTCTCAAAGGATGCACATCACTGGACCATGACAGGCCACTTGAAGAGATATCCAATCTAATGTAGGACACCATGTCAAAAAAGAAATCAACAAACTCCTTGCATTTTTCAGAAGAAAAAACTCAAGCAGATCACAGACCAGATGCATTAATCAACCTGCCCATGTTGTTAAAGAGTGGATCTGGCTGATTTCTTCCTGCAGCAGTCATCTGTGACAGGAACTCTGCCATTTTATGGGTAATTGCCCACTGATATTCATCGTAGTGAGTCTTCAGTACCAATCTGTAGTCCACTGACTGGGACCTATTCCAAGAATGCTAAGACTTCCGTCCCTTAGTCTTCAACAAATGTGACTTATTACAATGTCAGTGAGAGCTGCTTTGGGATGTCAAGGGATGGACATGGTAAGGTACTAAGGAATCTAAGCCAGCCGTAAGAACCATACTATAGTGTTCCACAGCATTCTTAGATCCTTGTGCACAAGCAAGCATCATGCCTAAGACATACAATATCTTCAGGAGTTTGCAAGGCTCCAAATTATATTTCAGACAGTACTGGATCATCTCCACAGCAGGAACAACAAAACTAGGGGTCCCACAGTGAAACTAGACTGTAGGATAATCCAACCAAAAGAGCAGATCAACTTTGACCACACTTGTGTCAAGGCCCAATGGGAAGATCAGGTCCAGACTGTGTCCATGCTGATGCATACCTGAAGCAACATCCTGTGCTAGTCCCAGTGAAGTCATCAAAAGGAGGAGCTATTGGCTGAGGAAAAGTTTTTATTCTCAATCCAGACACTGACATCACCCAGCACCAAATGTCTGGGATCATTCATCACCTGTTTGACCATGAAATCTACCAGCTCCTGCATAAAATCACTTCCATATCCCGGAGGACAGTATATGAGAATGACTCTGCAATTAACACTTAGAATGCACCTAGCAGCCACATGCTCAAAAGACCTTAAACTTGCCATCACGTACATGATGAGTCCCAAAGAAGACTTAAAACAAATGGCCACCCTGCCTCCCCCTGCAATCCAACCTTGAGCAATGCACCACCCAATATCCAGGTGGGATGAAAGCCTCCAACACAAGGATGGAGTCATCCACTGCTAGATCTCAGTGATGCAAACAAGGTCAGACAAAGAATCAGAAATGAAATCATTCGTCACTGTAGTTTTATTCCTTAGTGATCTTGTGTTACAAATCATGGCCAGAAGGGGAGGAGCAGAGCTGACTAGACTAACTGCTTCCTGCTTATTGACATTAATCCAAGCTCCTAGGTCCATATCAGTCCAGGAATGGAACCAAGCTCCTAGGTGATAGGTTTAAATGCTTCATTGACAGGCTTTTAAATTAGCCAAGGGAGAGGTGCTGATAGGAAGCAGGGAATTCCAAGTCTCCCCCCTAGAAAACATGGTAGTTAGTAAGGTAAACACCAAGGTACAGAGTTTGACAGGGGGCAGGACATGGGTTAATGGAAAAAAAGACAAAGGCAATAAGGGCAGGGATGGGGCAATAACATCTAATGTCAACAGTAAATGGAGGGCAATGAGCACAAATGCCTGTAGTCTTGGAAACAAGCTACCTGAGCTAGTGGCCCTGATGGAAGAGGGACACCTGCATATTGTGGCAGTCACAGAAACATGGTACACAGAGAACCATGACTGGGATGTCAATATACCAGGGTACACAATCTACAGAAGGGACAGGGAGGATAAAAGAGGAGGAGAACTAGCTCTCTACATAAGGGAAGGGATCAAAGCTACAGAACTAAAGGGTAAAAGTGGAGGATCGGAGGCACTGTGGATCACCTTGGAGACAGGGAGTGGCACCACAATCTGCACAGGGGTTGTTTACAGACCCCATCTCAGGGGGAGGAAATGGACAAGGAAATGATAGAAGGCATTCTCAGAATGGCAGAAAAAGGGGAGATAATGTGATGGGGGGCCTGAATATTCCAGATGTTAACTGTAACACATTTACTGCAGCCACATCCAAGACCGGAGTCATTCTCGATACCCTACGGGGTTATGCCTTAGACAGCTAGTATTGGAACCCACTCGGGATGGAGTAATCTTGGACCTGGTACTCTCAAATGGAGAGAGGATCACAGATGTAGAAGAGGGTAGCCATCTGGGAACAAGTGACCACCACAGAGTGCGGTTCACGATAAACAGAACTGTGGAGTCAAGCCATGCAAAAACAAAGATATTGGACTTTAGATGGGCTGACTTTGGCAAAATGGGTGAATACCTAAGGAGTGCACTAGCAAATGAGCAGAAAGGAGGGGTGGAAGAACAATGGAGAAAAAATCAAAACTGCCATCATAGAAGCAGCAAGCCTTTGTGTGAAACAAATAAAGAAAATAAAACAGAGTAAAAGAAAACACTGTGCTTCTCAAACGAGGTGGCAGGAAAGGTTAGGGAGAAAAAGATAGCATTCAGGAAGTATAAGAATCACAGAAGGAGCAGGACAAGGAACTCTATCAGTTAAAGTAGAAGGAAGAGGGGAAGGCAGTCAGAATAGAAAAGGCCCAAACCAAGGAAAAGATAGCCGACTCAGTTAAGAAGGGGGATAAAACCTTTTATAGGTACATTAGGGAGCAAAGAAAGGTCACGGGAGGGACAGTGAAGATTAATAAAGGGGAGAGGAACTGGGTAGAGGGAGACAGTGAAAAGGCAGAAATACTGAATGAATACTTTTGCTCAGTATTCACAAAAGAAGAAGAAGAGGAGTTACCTAAACCAAACAATAGAAGCGCTCTGGGCAGGGGGTTGACACCCAGTCCATTCACAGAAGAAAGGGTCATGAAAGAACTCCTAAAACTCAAGGTGGACAAAGCAATGGGACCTGTCGGGATCACCCCAGAATTCTAAAAGAACTAAAGGGAGACCTAGTGACACCACTGACTACACTTTTTAACAAATCATGGGAGGATGGGGTGGTACCTGAGGACTGGAAAAGGGTGGATGTGATTCCCCTTCGCAAACATGGGAGCAAGGCAGAGGTAGGAAACTACAGGCATGTTAGTTTGACCTCAGTGGTAGGGAAAATGCTGGAATCACTTCTGAAAGAAAGAATTGTTGAATACCTAGAGGCCAGTAGGGCACAGGGCCTACCTAGACTTTAGCAAGCATTTAACAAAGTCTCACACAAAAGATTAATAAACAAGTTAGCTAGCCTGGGAGTGGGTCCCAGGGTGGTAGCCTGGGTAACAAATTGGCTGCACAACAGGACACAGAAGGTAATAGTAAATGGAACTCACTCCAAAGAAAGAGGAGTTACTAGTGGAGTACCACAGGGTTCAGTACTGGGACCATTCCTCTTTAATGTCTTTATAGGAGACATTGCAGAGGGTCTGGAAGGAAAAGTATGCCTTTTTGCAGATGACACAAAGATCTGCAAAAGAGTTGATACACAAGGGGGTGGCAAGGATGTGAAGGGACTTGGCAAGGTTGGAGTAATGGTCAAAAGTATGACAGCTTAGATTCTGTTCAAAGAAGTGCAAAGTAATGCACCTGGGAAACAGAACCCAGGTGAAAAGTACACATTGTGGGGAGGTACTAACAACAACAAAAATGGAAAGGGTCCTGGGGGTAGTCATATCAGATGACCTTAAGGTAGGCAAGCAATGTGAGAAGGCAGTAAGGAGAGCTGGGGGGATACTGGGCTGCATAGGGAGAGGCATCACCAGTAGAAAACAGGAAGTTGTTATCCCTCTGTACAGACAGTTGGTGAGACCCCATCTGGAGAACTGTATGCAGTTTTGGAGACCCCATTTCTGCAAGGACATAGACAGGATGGAGGCAGTCCAGAGGAAGGCAACTAAAATGGTGCAGGGTCTGCAACAAAAGCCATATGAAGAGAGACTAAGAGAGCTTACTATGTATATCCTGGAAGAAAGGAGGGAGAGGGGGGACAAGATTAAAACTTTCAAGTACCTCAAGGGAATCAACAAAGTCCAAGAAGGTAGCATCTTTCAGAAAAAGAGATGTGCAAGAAGACGGCACAATTTGAAGATAGAGGGGGTGGCTCAGGGGCAACATGAGGAAGTATTTTTTCATGGAGAGAGTGGTGGATGCATGGAATTACCTTCCTGAGGAGGTTGTGGGGTCAAAGCAAAGGGGGAATTCAAGAAAGTATGGGACAGCCATAATGCAATTATAGTGGGGGGGTAGGAGAAAGTAGGCCGTTTTAAACTAGAATCTGCAGCTTATCCAATAGATAGGGAAATGGGCAGACTGGGTGGGCCAAGTGGTCCTTATCTGCTATCAAAGTCTATGTTTCTATGTTAATCAGAGCCTTTAGGAAAAGAACCAGGCATGGCAGTCCCCAGTCCTGATTTCACTCCATCCCTGGGTGCCTTCTGGACCTCACCAACCAAATCAACACCTCTGCAGACATTATAATCAGGACCCCTTCTGTTGGTACTGCTATGCCACTTGACGATCCACAGCCCCCTGCAGAAACTGAGAACCTCTGCAGGGAGGGCTTAAGGGGCTCCATTAAGGGGGCAGAACTGCCACAGTTGGTCTCTAGATTAAATATGCCTTCCATCCCTACTGTACCTCCTTTACATATTTGTGCTCCCAGTACAGGTCCAAATCACAAAGAAAAACTCCAACCCCCCCCCCTCCACTAATGAAAAAAAAAACAACAAACCCAACAATAACAAAAAAAAATACCCCATGCAACTGTCTTCACCCAGTCACCACATTCAAGCTTAACTGATACAAAACAGCTTCTAAATGAAGTAGTTATACCATACAAATAAATATAATAAGCCACTCAAAACCAGCCAACAGTATCCAATCTAGTCACAGCTCAAACAGCAACATGCACCCTCATCCAAATGTATCCCCTTTCAAACAAGTTAGAGACACACTCAAACATACCACACTCAAACTGTTAAACAAATCAAACTTAAAAATATAAGACACATATTAAAATAGCACCAATTCACAAACCAGTATTGCCAGAAACAAAAGGTGCTGGCCAAGAGATTGTACCAATTGATTAGATTTAGAAATTACCATTCTGAAAGGTTGATATAATTTTGGAGTACCAAACCTTGTAGTAAAATACAAAAAACACTGTAGTACTTGCTAAGAAAAGTATCTGACAAACACTTTTCTCTTCGCTTTCTATAAAAAAGTGCTATCTATAATACAAAAAGTACTTTTCAATGAACAAACAAGGTGCACATGTTTACTGAGACAGCACAGAATTTTGTGTTCTTCCATGATACATATGGATGTCACAGTTCCTGAACTTCTGCCAGCACAAACTCTGAATGGACTGCACGAGACTCATTCACAAAGTTATTGCCTGTTTCCGCTCGCATTGTTCCACTAAGGAGCATGTTTGAAAAGGCATGTAGCTATAATTATTACAGAATTCCCAGTCTGGGGGAACAGTCATCCTACTTCAACTAAAATTAAGCACTTATTCTGAATACCTAACACAACAGAGTAACCAGGAAGGCAAGCTATAAATATTTTGCAATTTTTGAAGAAGAACGTTCCCAAAATAAAACCAAGGCCTATATCTTAGAAAATATTACATATCACAAAGTTTTTCAAAAAAATTCTGTTCCTGCACTACTGGATGGCATAGAACTCTTGGCTATCCTTCAGTGTGACTGCTTTTACATGTACTACCTTTGGCTTGATTGATTCTTGCCATTGCTTTATTTGTATTTCATGAGTTATTATTTGTAATAACCCAGGTGAGCTGCAACATAGCATTTTTTCATTAGACCCAGATTCTTCTAAATTTTGCACCTGAGTGAACTGAGGCAAAGTGAGGTCATGTGACTTGCTTAATCTTACACAGTGAGTTAATGGCTCTGGTGCCAGTTAAACAAGGTGTCTAGTACACAAATGTGTGCCTTAAGCATAGGGCTGTGCTGCCCTATTGCACATGTTGAAACTCTTTGTAATGTAATGTAAGGACTGACAGGGTTTTCTGTTGGCCAGATTGAACTCTGGACTTCAAAAACACTATCTTCTTTGGAGGGATTCAGGTGGTCCCTTTCCTAACAGTACTGTGGGCACAAGATGAGACACTTCTGTATGTAGAAACAGCAAAATCCTAACTTAAAACTGTAAAACATTAAGAGACATTAGCCAAGATGCACATAATAAACAGCATAAGCTCACAGTGCACTGCTGAGCCTGCAGTTCCACATGCCAGGAAATTTAGGAAGTAATTACCGCAGGTTCTATGTGATATGAGAACCAGCATAATAGCGCTGAGCAAAAGAGTGACTACATATTGCCAACGGCAATAACCACGATCAGCACCATAATGCCTAACAATTTTAAGAACCGGCACATAACTACTGTAACAGGGACAATTAAAGATTACATTCCATGTGGGTGGCTACGCCCCCTGCACCCCCATCAATATTATAATCAACTCAGAGGGGGGATGACACTGGGGGACACTGGAAATCTCAGGAGAGGGACTACATCATGGGGGGTACATGTCTGCAGGAGGGAAATGTTGGGGGGCAACCAGGGGTCAGGGGGGAAACAAAGTCAGGGGGAACAGGACATCTGAAAGAATAAGAAATAAACAACACAAAAAAAATAACCAGCACCATTCCAGTCCTGAACCCTAGTCCACCCCAGTATCACAGACCGTCACCTTAACTACCACGCCAGATGGCCAGCTGGAAGCAGCCCTCCCAAACAAAGCCCTATAACCTTCCCTCACTACTTCAGCCTCACTGTTCCTTACTTCATATTCGTTTACATTCGCTGTCATTCCCCCTCACTATTTCTTCATACTCGCTATTTGTACAGGTGCTCAAATTGAGTCGCTCAATATGGGTTGCCCATATCATGCGTTACCATTACCACATGGTCATGGAGAAGGTAGCAGTCAACTCAATGAAATGGTAGCAGCTTTCCACAGCACCACAAGTAGCATATCTGCCTGAGCTGGAAGTGGTGATCACCTGATTGCTGCCAGAGCCACACAATGATGGAGCCAACAATGATTTGCCCACACCTAACCAAGCCAACATATCAGCAGTCTCCACAATGCAACATGACCAGTGTGTTCTGTAAAACACTCAGCAAGCTACTTCCTTGCCTGAGCAAGAGCATGTTGTAGCGCGGTCTGGATTTGAATATAAGCCATGCTCCCAACTAAGTATACCACATTTTACATAAATAATGTCAAATGCAAAAAAGTTTATTTGTGACTGTAACAGAGCACAGAGAAAATGCCAGCAACCCCAGTGCTTAAGGCAAAACTGCCTTCGCCAGGGGGTATGTTGGTATACAGAAAACTCAACCCTTAAATACCCCCAAATCATTTAATGGTCTCCTAATTTAAAATCAAAACACATGGGTTAGCATTACACACAAAGGGGGGAGCAAACTTGTGTGCTGTTAAATCTCAAAAGAAAGAATGCTTACAAACAATCAATTAATAACAGTTCAATAATACAAATGAAGCAAAATAAAACATTAGTTTGTATTTTTAAATTATTACAAATATGTATAACATATTCACCATTGTTACAAAATATGCACTATTATTGTGAGATACTTATTATTTAGAAAAAGGAGGTTACTAATAATACAAGGCAAACAAAAGCATGTGAAGAAAAAAATATGTAGAATAAATAACAGTGGTGATCTCCCAAAATTTCTTTCAAGGCAAAATTCCAAGTGTAAATGGGGATCCACAAACTTTAAATAAAGAAGGAAAAGACAGGGAGAGGAGTGAAGAAGACATAAGATCAGAGAAATAGGGTGGGGGTTGGGTTTGTTTTTGGTTTAGAGATGGCAGCATTGTAGTGATCACCCACATGTCAAATCTGCTGTGCCCTCTTCAGGTTCTTGTAGGGGGATCCACATACTTTAGGAAGGAATTGTACAGGGAGTGCCTGTAAAAAGAAAGAAAACTAATTAGTTACTATCAGAGTCAGGAAAAGGCTTAAAAATACTAAAGGGCAAAAAAACACATTTAGCAAACAATAGCTTTGCTTTCAAGCAATACACTGGACCAACTGCATCAAATATGTTATTACTTTCTTTATAAAAAAGACTTTAGATCACATTCATCATTTAGCATTTTGGGATTAATGCTGTTCAGTTTGAATATCCAGTGACTCTCCTTCTGTAACAACAAATTCTCTCTATCGCCCCCGAACTTGAGTGGTGGTACAAATTCGATTACCATAAATTTTAAAGGAGTAGTCCACCCAAAATTTGTAAAAACAAATGGGCCCTGATATTCAAACTGTGCCAGGCTATGGCGCAAGCCTGGGCACAGCTCAACATTGTTGCAAAGGGGTGTGGCCTGGGCGATATTCAATGGAGCTGCACTATGGTGCAGCAGCTTTGAATATCGCACCCTGTCCACCCCCACTGTGCATGGCGCAGTGGCACTGTGCCAGCACAAGTGACCAGAGTGGAGCATGGAGATGCACTAGCGCAAGTGCCATTGTGCCATGCACGACACCTGCGATATTCAAAAGGTGACATGCAAATGGGGCCATAATTTATGCAAGGTGCACATGGGGCCATTTGCATGTCATTATGGCCCATTTGCATGCCATTATCATGCAGATGCACCGATTCCCAACGACTTGCACCTGGCACCCTGCCAGGCAGCAGCCATCATGGACCAATGCCCCCTGCAACCCGATCACGGGCATTTGTCTAAAAGAAACCCCCCGTCCAATATTCCTGGTGGTCCAGTGGACTGCTATGTGCCCAATCGCGGGCATTTGTCTACAGTAATAAGCCCCCGTCCTATATCCCTTGTGGTCCAGTGGACCGCATTCTGCCCGATCATGGGCATCGGTATTATAAGCCCCCCATGTTCAATATCCCTGGTGGTCCAGTGGACCGCTATGCGCCTGATCACAGGCATCGGTATAGTAACCCTCTGTCCAATATCTCTGGTGGTCCAGTGGACCGATCGCTGCCCGATCACGGGCATCTGTAAATCATAAAATACTCCTATTACCCTGGTGGTCTAGTGTACCCTCCTCCCCTCCCGCATGCTGCCCCGCTGCCTGCCGAGTGACAGCTCGGTAGGACTGCAGGCCCATTGTTTCACAGCATGAGCCAATGGGCGTGCAGTCCATACTGTGCAATACAGTCCAGATATGTGAATGAATTCATTCACATATCTGGACTGAGTAGTACAGTATGGGCTGAACGCCCATTGGCTCATGCCTGAACCAATGGGCGTGCAGCCCTACTGAGCTGTCAGTCAGCAGGCAGCAGAGCTGCAGGCGGGTGGGGTGCTGCTGCCCACCGGCTGACGGGGGGGAGTGGGGTGGTGGGGCTCAGTGGGTGGGGAGAGGGGTACACTAGACCACCAGGGTAATAGGAGTATTTTATGATTTACAGATGCCCGAGATAGAGCAGCGATCGGTCCACTGGACCACCAGGGATTTTGGACAGGGGGGTTAGTATACCAATGTCCATGATTGGAGACATAGTGGTCCACTGGACCACCAGGGATATTGGATGTGGGGGGGGTTATAATACTGATGCCTGTGATCAGACGGAGTGCGGTCCACTGGACCACCAAGGATATAGGACGGGGGCTT
This sequence comes from Neoceratodus forsteri, assembly GCA_016271365.2. Classification (NCBI taxonomy): domain Eukaryota; kingdom Metazoa; phylum Chordata; order Ceratodontiformes; family Ceratodontidae; genus Neoceratodus; species Neoceratodus forsteri. Next base: position 335,689,018 of record CM028136.1, on the reverse strand, counting down.
ATTCTTGTAGACAAATGCCCGTGATTGGGCACATAGCAGTCCACTGGACCACCAGGGATATTGAAAGGGGGGATTTAGCTACACAGATGCCCACGATGGGGCATGGGGGGGCACCATCAGGTGCGGCAGGAACTCGGGTGGCCACAGCTGCCGTGCAGCACTCTGCAATGTGGCAGCTTACCTGTGGGTGGCCATCACTTGTTCCTTTTTTTTTTTGGCTTAACTTTGTGCAGGTGCAGGTAGGGGTTGTGCATGCATGATTCTGCATCCGGGCTGAATATCAGGCTGTGCAGGTTGTACATGGGCACCGCCCCCCCACCTGTGCCTGCATACATTACTGATGCACTCCGGCACATCGGGATTTATGTAGCGCACTTTTCCCTTTTGAATATAGCACCGGGGCGCATCAGTGGGTTGTACATGGTGCAACACTGTTGTGCCATGCGCAACCCTTTTGAATATCTGGGCCATGTTGTGCAGAGTGTTTTGATTTATATGTGAAGTTCTAGTGCATCCTTCCCTCTGTTTGCTATTAGTTTTTCCTAACTTAGCCTGCTAGCTTTATGGTAGTTTTACGACCCTTGGGGATCTCCAACTGAGACAGCTTAATTGCATTCCTTGTTCCCACAATGCATCATGTCTCATGTGACAGTGATGTAGCAGAGACTCAACATTCAGCACACACATGCCAAACAAACTAAATATCTTGGAAACTTTACAAGCTGCACAAAAATTACCAGCAGCAAAGTTCTTTAGGACAGTAAGACCTTTATGATGAGGGTAATCACTAAGCTGAACTCTATAGATTTTAAAATATAGCCATCTCTAATGTTGTGAACTGACTGTAAAGCAATGCTTTCTGCTGGATTTATGGTCCCTGCTACCTCACTGTCACATGAGACATGGTGCATTGTAGGATAAGGAATACAATTAAGCTGTCTCAGATGGAGATCCCCAGGGGTTGTAAAACTAACATAAAGCTAGCAGACTAATTTAGGAAAAACCCTTAATAGCAGACAGAGGGAAGGACATGCTAGAACTTAACATACAAATCAAAACACTCTGCACAACATATGTTTTTTGCAAATTTTGGGTGGACTACTCCTTTAAATTCTGAGGATCTGCATTGTTGTGCTGTAAAAAGTGAAGACCAACTGGTTTGTCTTCCCTCTTGTTATGTAAGGATCGAATATGTTCCTGTATATGAGTTTTCAAGCTCTTTATGGTGTGTCCTATATATATATATATATATATATATATATTAAATTGCAGGGGCACCAAAGCACATACATAACAAAAGAAGTATCATACACAATGAATTCTCCAATATCAACTTTAAGAGCAGGGTCTCCAGGATGAGTGAAAGAGTTACCTGTACTAGTGTTCACACACATTGCAACTCTTGTATTTGTGCATGCCATTTGGTTTCTGGGGAAGCCACTGAAGTTAAGGTACCTACCAGTATTTCTGCTTTAGAGGGCAATCTGCTGTGAACTAGCTCAGCTCTGAGGTTTGCAGCCCTGCTAAAACTCACTCATGATTTCGGACCCACTGCACCTGCCAAGCTGGGATCACTTAGTAGTACATTGCAGTTCTTATGTATAACCACCACTCAAGTTCAGGGGTGATAGCACTTTTTGTTACAGAAGGAGAGTCAGTGGACATTCAGACTAAATAGCATTAAACCTAAAGGGCTAAATGATGAATGGGATCTAAAACCTTTTTTAAAAAGGAAGTACAATAATAACATACAGTATTTGATGCAGCTGGTCCAATGGATTGCTTGATAACAAATTTATTATTTGCTAAATGTGTTTCTTTAGTATTTTTAAGCCTTTTTCTGACTCTGATTGTAACTACAGTATTTAGTTTTCATTCTTTTTACAGTAGCTCCGTGTACTATTCCCTCCTAAAGTGTGTGGATCCCCCTACAAGAATCTGGAGAGGGCACAGCAGATTTGCGGTATGGCTGATCACTACAATGCTGCAATCTCTAACCCCCCCACCCCAAAAAAAAACACTCTGTTTCTCTGATCTTGTGTCTTCTTCACTCCCCCTTCCCCGTCTTTTTCCTTCTTTATTTGCAGTTTGTGGATCCCTATTTACTTTTGAAATGTTGACATAGAAGAAATTTTGGGAGATCATTACTATTATTTATTCTACATATTTTTTGTCTTCTCATGCCTTTGTTTGCTTTCTATTATTAGTAACCTTTTCTTTAAAATAGTGAATATCTCACAATAATGGTGCATATTTTATAACAATGGTGAATATGATACACATATTTTTAATGATTTCAAATAGAATAATAGATAGGAGAGTGTGTGCTACAAAGGAGTAATATCATTGAGAGGTTCCCATGTCCCCAGAACCACGAGATGGTTTTACTCCTTTGTAAAACACACTCTCACATGTATTATTTTTTTTAATTTATGGATCCGATAAAAAATATAGCTCCTGTGCATTTTTGTTCAGGCTATCCTGTGAGAATGGCTGCATGATTATGCTACTGCTCCTGTGCATTTTGGGGGGGCTATCCTGTGCCAGTGGCAGCTGAACTACGGTACTGTGTGCTCACTCACTTGCTCTAACCACTCTCTGTGAGGTTCAGGTTGGCAGTCATACCTTGTAATTGGTTTAACATAGAGACTGAAGGCAGGATCAACCACATAATGCTTTAGATGTAAAAGAAAGAAACAAAATAAAAACAGCAAAAGCACAATGGCTACACTTACTCTCCTTAAGCAAGAGACAGCCGACACATTTTTAAAACTGTTCTGCCCGCCCAAGGAGAGAAATCAACAAACCATAAATGATGCTTTAAGAAATCAGGACGTCGCATGTGTGTCAACCATGCTTGCTGCCATAGCAACTGGCTGTACACTGAAGAGTCCAGCACTTGCGTTGCTCAGTTTCTGTGATAATACTGTCGTTCAGAGCTCTGAATGATAGTATTATGGGCTCTGAATGATAGTATTGTGGCTCTTCATCGAAACTATTATCACTTTTGCACAGCTGTACTACAATAAATTTTTTGTATGCTTTACTACCCTATTAAATGGCATATCCATATATTAAAATATGCAAACCAATGTTTAATTTTGCTTCATTTGTATTATTGAACTGTTACTAATTAATTGTTTGTAAGCATTCTTTCTTTCAGATTTAACAGCACACAGGTTTGTTCCCCCTTTGAGTGTAATGCCAACCCATGTGTTTTGATTTTCAATTAGGAGACCATTAATGGATTTAGGGGTATTTAAGGGTTGGGTTTTCTGTTCACCAACATACAGTAATCCCAGATTAAGGAAGTTTTGCTGAAGTGCTGGGGTTGCTGACATTTTCTTTGTGCTCTGTTACAGTCACAGATAAACTATTTTGCATGTGACACTATTTATATAGTTTGTGGCTGTCTCTTTGCTTGGAGTGCTGACCATTTAGAGTTCTGCTCTCGTCTGTTGGGATGGCTGCCCCTGCAAGCACCCATCTCTCACTGCTGTTTGGAGTGGCTTTCCCTTGGAAACATAATACCAAAGAAGTAGGTGGCGGCAGTGACAGTGGCATTAGCATAACAACATTTTTCTCTGCCACATCTGTGACATTTATGCTGGTGGGGGCTGGGGGATGTGGCAATAAGAGGAGCAGTAAAAAGGTGGCAAAACCTCTGGCTGAGGCACTATGGTCAAAAAGGAGGCTGTTGTTGGTGTTTCTTTGACTGCTGTGATGGCACCTGAGCCTGATCTTGATGAGAGCGCCCTATTCCCCATCGAAAGTGTGAAGCTGGCGCATGAGTCAGACATGGGATATCTGATTCATGAGCAGTCTGTAGGAGAAATGGCAACAATAATAAAGAAAATGTTTTGATTCTGTTGGCCATTAAAGAATAGTTTATTGGACAAACATAAAATTGATACAACATATAGGAGGGCATTAATGACTGAAAACAAACATGTTAAACAGGGACTAGGCAGGTTCAATCCAAACAAATCTGCAGGGCTGGACAACATTCAGCCGAAGTTACTAAAGGAATTAAGAACTACAATATCAGTACCACTAACACAAATTATTAATATGTCCATTACCAAGGGAAAAGTGCCACTGGACTGGAGAAGATCAACAGTGGTGCCTGTTTTCAAAAAGCAGGATAAATTGAAACCCTAAAATGACAGGTCTTTAAGCTTGATATCCATCATATGTAAACTGGTATAAACCATAATATGAGACAGGATAACAGCTACTATCAAGGATACTGGTTGGACAGGAGAGCAGGGAAGATGATACAGAGTACAAGAAACTGAGTGCAAGTTATACAAAGTGTAGTAAAACAAAAAAATGTACAAAACAAAGCACAATAGACATGAAGACAAAATACACAAAAAAAAGGATGTGCAAAAATCCAAGTTGAACCAAAGTAAAAAATACAATTTGTGGAAGTACAAGAATCAATGAGCTGGGGAGGTATTTATATATATATATATATATATATATTTTTATTGCAAAAACTTTGTTAATGCATCAGTTAGGGTTGAAGCAACAAATGTTGTTAAATGAGGTGTTAGGGTTGACACCCTAACACCCTCACGCTATACCACCCCCACCTCCACCCACCACAGACCAACAGGTGACAGGGTGTGCCTTGGGGTTGTTGGCCCTAATTCTCAACCCATTCCATGTGTAACAAAGCTCACATGATACAGTATAGGAGAATGGGGTGAGAGTTAAGCCCAACGACCCCAAGGCTCACCCCATCACCTGTTGGTCTGTGGTGGGTGGGGTGGTAGGGTGTGGGAGGGTTTAGGGTGTCAACCCTAATGCCTCATTTCCCAACTTTTGTTGCTTCAACCCTTACTGATACATTAACAATGTTTTTTTGCAATGAATTTCCTTACTTTTTGAGAAAGTGTAATGTAACTGGTAACTGGTATGTGCTGGTGGGAGCGTGGGCCCTTTGGGCCCTATGATCCCTTCAAGATGCCCATTGTTGCATAATGATATGTGTCTTGGATGAGTGGGCTTCCACTTAAACATAACTATGGAGCCATACAGCAGCCCTATAGAGCTGAAATGGAACCCTTGTAACACTAATTTGCCAATATCTCAGTAACCATATCAGCTATGAAACAAATTTCACTGCAGTTGTTATCAAGACTTCAAAACCTCCACACATGCTTAGTTCACCCAAAGGTGAACTAAGCTATCAGGAGGGAAAAATCCATATCTCGAATCGTTTCCAAGATATGGGCACTGAAAGGCATTGTGGGCAGTGCAATGTTATCCTATGGGAAATGTCTCAAATTCATAATGGCATAGCTATGGAACTGATGGAAATGTTTGCACCTATACAGCATAATTCTGATCTGTGGGACACCCCCTTCATACCCTGCAAATTTCAAGCCAAAAGACCAAACAGTTTATTTTCAGTGCACTGGAAAAGCTTTACAATTCCTTCTTCTTGAGTTGTCAAAATCCTCATTCATGAGTTCAATCCCTGTTCACGAGCTGTCAGAATTCCTGCTTTTGAGAATTCCTTGTTCATCAGATTTTGGCCACCTGGTCTGGAAATCGCGATCAAGGATTTTGTCAGCTTGCGAACAAGGAATGGCTCATGAAAAGGGATTTTGACAGCTCACAAAAGGGGATTTTGACAGCTGATGAAAGAAGATTTAAAAAACCAATTCCCTTTTGCAAGCTGTCAAAATCCCCTTTCTCAAGCTGATCCTCTTTCATAAGGTGACAAAATCCTTGTTCATGAGCCAATCCTTGTTCACGAGATGGGCCATCTGGTCTGGAAATTGCGATCAAGGATTTTGTCAGCTCACGAAAGGGGATCAGCTCATGAAAGGGGATTTTGACAGCTCATGAAAGGGGATTCAAAAAACCAATCCCATTTTGCGAGCTGTCAAAATCCTCTTTCACGAGTTGATCCCCTTCTGTGAGGTGACAAAATCCCTGTTCACAAGATAGGACCATCTGGTCTGGAAATCGCAATCAAGGATTTTGACAGCTCATGAACAAGGATTGGCTTGCGATCAAGGTCAAATGGCCATTTTGTCATAGAAATGAAGTAATCCAAAACCATGGGTTTGTAGAGGGCATTGCCATGAACAAAACCCATGCTTCAATTACCACACAACACATCCGTGGGGCAATTACAACATTTTGTTTGTCTTAAAAAATGAAAACAAGATGGCGGCTTGCCAAAGGGGAATTTTTCCTCAAGAACGAGGATTTTATAAATCTCAATTTGTGATGTGGCAAAATCCTTGATTGCGCGCCCAATCCTCTTTCACAAAACATACATATATTTCAAAGACTGAACTGAGCATGCTCAGAATCTGAAAATTTAAAATCAAATATCTTTAGAATGGATTCATATTTTTTCACCAAACCAATGCTGAATTGTTCTTTAGGGAAACCGCTTTCTATCCAAAAAATGTCAGTCCAAAATTCTAAATGGTGTGGCCTCAGCACAATGGGCAAAAATCAGCAAAAATGGGCAAACAAAAAGCCAAAAACATGTTTTTTGGCTCTTTGCTGCATGAAAACTGCAAATCCAACCAAAACACAACTTGGTATATCAAGAGATCTACCATTTGAGACCTCACATTCTGAATTTTGTGCAAATCTGTTCAATGGTTCCAAAGTAATTAACGTGCAAAATTTGGGTTTTAAACATTAAACTGCTTATTCAACCCTAACTATAGTTACCATGCCCCTATAGTGTTTGTGTGTGTGTCTTTATATATATATATATATATATATATATATATATATATATATATATATACACACACACACATATACAGATATATATATGTGAATGTATATACTGTGTGTGTATATATACATATATAAAACATATTCTTATTTAATTGGTATAAAAAATTATTAATGAAATTGAGAGTGGATGAGTGAGTAGAAAACAGGAGGGTGACTAGGGACTAGCTGTAGTTGCAGGAAGGGGAGTAATGAACCAAACTGAGAAACAAAGAGACATAAAAATATAGAAATTGACAGCAGATGAGGACTGCCCGGCCCACCTCCACCTAGTCTGCCCATTTTCTCTACCTACTGCAATAACGAAGACCCTACTTGATCTCCAGCTTTTACCCTCTCTATCCTATTATGAGGGTTGCCTTGTGCCTATCCCATGCATTCTTGAATTCCTCTGCTTTTTCCCCCTACCACCTCCACTGAGAGGCTGTTCCATGCATCTACGACCCTTTCTGTGAAAAAATGCTTCCTCACAAGTTTACCCCCTTCAGCCTCATATCATGATCACTTGTTCTTGAACATCTTTTTTCTGAAATATGCTACTCTCTTGTATCTTTATTATGCCCTTGAGGAATCTGAAGGTCTCTATCATATCCCCCCTCGCCTCTCTTTCAGGGTATACATATTGAGGTCCTCCAGTCTCCTCTCATATGACTTTTGGTGCAGACCGTGCACCATTTTTATTGGCCTGCTCTGAATTGCTTCTATTCTGTCTATGTCCTTCTGGAGATGTGGCCTCCAGAACTGGACACAGTACTCCAGATGGGGTCTCACCAATGATTTGTACTGTGGTATCACCACCTCCTTTTTTCTGTAGGTGATACCTCTCCCTATGCACCCCAGCATCTCACTGGCTCTCCCCACAGTCTTTTCACAATGTGTGGTCACCTTTAGGTCAATAGATATGACTATCCCAGGTCCTTTTCATGTTTGGTGGTTGTCATCCCCCCCCCCCATCATTTACTCCTCTGGGTTTCTGTGCCCCAAATTCATGATTTTACACTTCTTTGCATTAAATATTAGATGCCACACTCTTGACCATTCCTCAAGCCTGTTTAGGCCTCGCCTCATTTTTTCCACCCCCCTCCTGGAGTGTCAACCCTGTTGCAGATCTTAGTGTTGTTTGCATACCTTCCCTTCCAGCACCTCAGCAATGTTGCTTATGAAGACATTAAAGAGGACTGGCTCCAGAACTGATCCTTGTAGCACCCGACTGGTCACCTTCCTGGCCTCAGAATGAACTCTATTTACCACCACCATCTGTGTTCTATCTCCTAACCAATTTCTGACCCAGTTTACCACCTTGGAACCCTCTCCAAGGCTTTCCAGCTTGTTTACAAGCTTCCTACATGGAACAGTGATGAAGACCTTGTTGAAATCCAGATAGACCACATCCACTGTCCCTCCCTGATCAAATTCCCTGGTCACTCAGTCAAAGAAATCTATCACATTTGTTTGCCATGACCTTCCCTCTGTGAATCAGTGCTGCCTATGATCCTGTGATCTGCTGGATTCAAGATATACCATAGTCCTTTCCTTTAGCAGTGATTCCATTAATTTCCCCACCGCTGAGTTGAGGTCTGCCCCCCCAAACATCCCTTACCCTGCCCTTTACCCTGTCTCACCCCCTCTTGAACCCAATAACCCTCTGTAGACTGACAACCTCAGCTGGGAGTTCATACTTCCCTGACATCACTCACTCCAAATAAATATTTTTTGATGGATTGATTGATTTTTTTTGTTTGTTTTTTTAACTTCTGGTCCCACTTTGATTCTGTCATTAGAGACTGCTGGAGTCAGAAAGAGAGTAACAGGCAAATCAGCAATACAGTAGGTTAGAATAAGAGGAAATATCATTGACACAATTAAAATCACATTTCTATTTACTTTTAAAACATCAGCTAAGGATGGGGGGGGAGCAAACATTGTAAGAGGTAAGGACTGGAGTTTAAAGTTGAGATTTTGCTCTTTCATTTAGATCCAGAAACAAATGGTTTGATACCTTTTATTGGACCAACATAGATGTAACAAAAGAAAAAGGTCTTTCATTTAGAGCAGACTTCAAAGAGACTTTAAATCGTTGACTTTATTTGTTATTTATTTAAGTCTTTGGTTACCGGGTAGGTGCACTGATCCGAGGGACCATTTTCAGGCACGACCCAGGCCAACAAAGTTGCACAACAAAATGACATACAAGTGCAATCAATGTACAGGCACTTACGAAATACTGTAGATACAGTACAGATAAATATGAAGGAAATCAGGTGTAGTACAAAATAAATAATGGTGTTTGAGGGAACAAGGAATTCTCTACAATTTACATTGGGTAATCAGGGTGGGGAAGAGTGTGATACAAATGAGGAAAACAGTGCAAAAATAGCAAATATACAGTGTAAAACAGCAAACAATATACATCATATAATGATTCCCCTAGCAGTGGAACTGGAAAATTAAGAAGCAGAAAATAGAGGGCCATAGTGGAAAAGCAGAGAAGGAGAATAGGAGGATAAGGGCAGGGGTAAAGGGGAGAAGGAAAAGCAGGTTGATATAGATTACCCTGGGTGGCACAGGCATTTGGCCTTATTTTGTAACCAGTCTTTGAGTTGGAGTTTGAAGGTGCTGTGGGTATCAGCAGAACAGACTTTCCGAGTTCAGGTTCAGGGTTCAGGGCTAAATGCACTTATTTTGCTGTAATTCAGTACTCAAACACAAATCAACCTCCCAGGTTGATGGGCAATACACCGGTATCCAACAATACCAACTATATCCATCACCCTCTTGGATGTAGCTGGTGCTATTTTCAGTATAGCTCCTTATTTATTGCAGTCAGATGAGGTGTTCAGCATCAAGTTTCTATGTGTGAATGTACCTGCTGACAGGGACTAAGTAAGTCTAGATGAAGAAAACTGGTCTAGCTGATGTAGGCCCAGATTTTCAGCTTCGATTCTGCAGGTGCAAGTCCTGATTTTGGACTGCACCTGTGACATCATACAGTAAATGTGGCAAAATGTTTGAAGGCTATTGTAACAAATATTTATTTACCTGTCTACTGACATCACCAAGATGGTTTTCTTGGTGGCACTAGCCTCATCCAAAGGTAGCAGGCTTAGACTGGCTGACGTGACAATGTCGGGTTCTTTGGCCCAACAGCTAGACGTCCAAACATGGTGAGAAGCCAGCCATTTGGAGGAGTGAAAAAGTGCTTTAATAAGTAGGAGGCACTCTTAACCTAAAACAGATACAACTGCCACCACCCAGAGAAACAGACTAAAAAGAGGGCACCAAGATCTACTAAAAGTAACCATCCACAGACAGAATTGAATACAATAAATGACCTTTACTTAGAATAAAAGACTTAGAAATAAGACGAGCAATACAATACAATACAAAACTTTCAGTACAATCAGGCTTATTCACTATCATAAAATTTATCACTTTATCATGACAACAACAATGATATATTATCCAAAGGTTATCCCTCCATTATAAACAGCAAAACTATTGACTTTGTCATAAACAGAGAAGCTTACCACTCTATCATTAACAGCAAAGCCCATCACTCAGTCATAAACAGTAAAGGCCACCCCCTCCAGGGTGAATTGCTAGCTCCCTGGTATTAGAAAAAAGGGCATCTTAAGTACTGGTGCCTGACCACATCACCACGCCATGGCTCTCTCCCAGGGTGCCACACCTCCCCCAAAGGACTGTTGTAAGCTTTGCAAAAAAAAAGATACAGGCCTTTAAAGATGTGGTACTCCACTAGCCAACCTGCTAGTTGAGTGTTCCAAAAGTAGCTGGTGGCAGGCCGCTGCCCTTACCACCACAAGCCAAGAGCCCCAAGAGTACCTTGTGGCAGCCCACTGTCCTTACCACTGCTAGTCAAATGTCCCAAAGTTACTGTGCTACTAGCTGAGCTGCTACCTGAATGTCCCAAAAGTAGCTGGTGGCAGGCCACTGTCCTTACCACCACTAGCTAAGAGTCCCAAGAGCACCTGTTGGCAGCAGGCCACTGCCCTTACCACTGCTAGCCAAGTGTCCCAAGGATACTGCACCACTAGCTAAATGTCCCCAGAATAATGTACTGCTAGTTGATCTGTTAGCCAAGTGTCTCAAGGAGCTCCACCACTAGCCACCCAGCTAATCGAGTCACCCATGGTGCTCTGCCTCTAGTCACACTGCTAGTCGAGTTGCCCAAGGTGCTCCCCCGCTAGCCGCCCTGCTTGATGAGTGTCCCAAGGTGTTCCACCATTAGCTACCCTGTTAGCCAAGTGTCCCAAGGTGCCCTTCCATTAGCCAACCTGCTAGCTAAATATCCCAAGGTGCTCTGCCACTAGCCAACCTGCTAGCCAAGTGTCCAAAGGATTCTTGCAAGGGTTTGGGGAAGGCTGTCTAGCATCACCAGCCCCCCCTGCTGCTGGATGCTAGAACCAACTGCCTAGCCTGAGTGATACAGCTCTTAAGCCCCTTAGGAAAGATAGGCTACCAGGGCTCTCCCAGCTACCCCTGCAGAACTTCTTCCAGGTGTCTCCTTCCAATTCCTTTTCCAGCTGCTCCTTCTCCTTCAAGCTGCTCCTTCTTCCTCAGGAGCTTTCCTCCTCAGCTCACCTTTCAAACTCCTATTCTAGGAGCTGTTCTCCTGCAAGCTCTCCTCCTCCACTCAAGGGATTAGGCCAACATGGTCAGCATGGATCCCCCTCAGCTCTCCATCTTAGCTCATCTTTTTCAAGAGCTTCCCCGCTCCAGGGACTCCCCTCCTACAGGGACTCTTTTCCTCCAGAAGCTCCTTTCCTTATGAGCTCTTTTCTCCAGGAGCTCCCCTGCTCCTGAACAGGGCTGAACTCTCCTGATAGCCTCTTTTTATGCAGAAGGGATGGGGCATAGCTACCTGGGGGGCCTTCTGATTGGATGGCTAAGGGGCAGTGCCGATTGAATATGTGAAACAGGGCTTGACTGCATAAACAACCAGCACTGTCAGCTGCTACACAGCCCTCAAGCTCCCTCACTAGATGGCTAAGGGGCAGTGCAAATTGGTTATGCAAATCAAGGTTGACTGCATAACCAATCAGCATCGAGAGTTGCTACTCAGCCCTCGAGTTCCTTCCCTGCATGTACACAATCACCCATGCACACATTTGATTTAAATAAATGATTAAAAAACAGTGAAAGTCAGCAGCCAGCGCCAGAGCTGCTACACTATATTGAAATACTTTGCCACATTTATGGTACTGCCAAATGCTTTACATATAGAATAATGCACATGTAACTGTGTTTTATGAGGTTTTTGTTACATTCCTGAGGTGTTTGATGACCCATAAATCTCAAGAGCAAAGCTTGAGAGGCTGATACAATCATCACACACCATGGGACTGTAAAACAACTTCATAAGAACACAGTTACATATGTTTTATTTTTTATAACTGGTGCTTGGTGTCTAAAACAAAAAAAAAGTTTTACCCCTCCCTGACTGGCCCATGCTGTCTCCCTAAGTTTGAAGCTTGTATAATTAAAAAGTGAGCTCAACAGAGATTTTGGCCTGGGTCCCTACATGCAGGGAACTTTGAAACATTTTTATTTCCTAAATTGGGGAGTAGCTGACTGGCTAGAAAATGTGAACTTTGTAACTCTTAATAAAAATGCAGGCAGGCATGGCACTAGCCACCAATGCTGCTCATGAATGACCCCTCACTTTTGGCAGATTCTGTCCAGTGTCCGAAGACATCTTCATTCTGGATCACGAAAATAATGGTACTCAGTATCTGTAGTTCTTACATTGGAAGGATGGAGGTTAGTAGAAATTAGAAAAGATGTTTCTTTGAATGACACATGATTTCCCTCAACTGTGCTTTAGTGCGAGTCAGTGAGTCAAAAAATGCCGTAATAACTGGGTGTGATATCAATGGTGTTTGAAAGCAACCGAATTCAGGTTGCTATGGGGGGGGTCACCAGTTATTAGACCCTACCGGGTCATAATGTCACATGCTTAATAGAGTACGACATTATGGCTAAACGGTTACAGCATAGTCCATAACCGCTACTGGTGCAATACCGCGTATACTACTGTATGTGGTATTGCACCAGTAGCGCTCTCCCAGGCAGATAATATGACCTCTGCTGGGAGTCAGTTCTGCTGAGCAGCTGCTGTGGCTCACAGAACTGAGCCACAGCAGCAGGGGCCCTGGCGCTGCATCTGGGACTGGGTTTGATTCCCAGTCCCAGAATCTTTTGTTTTTCTCACTTTTGTGTGCTCCCCAAGTCGAATCCCCTCCCTGGAGTTTAGAATCTTTAGTGGGGAGGTTTGGGGGGCACAGCCCCCCATAATGGGGGTGTGGGGGGCAGAACCCTCCACAGAAAAAAGACATGCCTCATGGCAGAAATCATGCTGTATTGGCAGTGAGATTTTGCCATTAGACATAATGTCTTGCGACATTATGACCCCATGCCTTATTAAAATAATATAATGACATACGCTAAATATAGATACATGCATCATTATAAGGCTTCTGATGACAAACCATGGCTGAGGTGAAAAATAGTGAGTCCATGTTTTAGGTGGTCTAAGATATCAGCACAAGTGTTGGTAATGTAGCACAACTGTGCCACTCATCCCTAATGTAGGGCTGAAACTTTAGCCCTTAGCCTCTGGCTGCTTGCATCAGCACTAGGTGAGAAGAGTGCTGTCAATAACAGCGCTGACCAGAACAGTGCCATATTGACAGCACTCTCCAGAACAGCGTCACAACATAATGCTGCCACACAACACAGCACCACCAAACAAATAATATTCACCCGCACTCCCTGATCTTTAGAATTCCCACTCCGGACAGAGCAGATCCCAGGAAAAGAAGAAATACACGGGGCCATGAATACTGTTTCCATGGCCCCTTGGGAAAAAAACCCACAAGACCCCACAAAGGAAAACCAGGATTGGAACCCTGGTTGTCACCGGCATTTGGCCAATTTGCTTTCTGCCTTAGCCATCCATGCCACGGGAGCAGCTCAGCAGCCTCTTGATTTTCTCTGTCCTTGTGGTGTTCCCTAGTACCATGAACAGTGACCTGGGGAGCGCTTGGTACTAGCTCTGTTAATACCTTATCGCTGTCCAGGGTACCACTGTATAGACTGCGTTGTTCTTCCTGGCACTATTATTGTAGTTCTGTTCTAACCGGGTAGACTTGCATCCACTGGCAAATGTGACTGTATCCAGGGAAAAGGGTCTAATGCAGCCACTTTGAAATTAGCCCTGGATTCAGCATGTACACTGGAGCTTCAAACATCCAACGCCAGGTTATATGTCAATGTGTAATGCAATGTGCTGTGTTGCTAATGTCTCAGCAAATAAATGCAAGAACTGGCAGCTACAATAAAAGAAACATTCATTGACAGTGACTGACACAGTTTGAAAGTCCATGACAATCTATTTCAAATAAGGTATCAGGTTCATCTGCAGCTGGAAGCCCTCAAGAGATACAGTTAACCGAGTCTGTTCAATATTAATACTACACTGCAGTAGGACTGTGCAGAATGCTGAATTCCAACAGTGGAATTCATGCAGAATGGCAATTCTACTTCCAGGATGCTTTTTGTAATTTCTTTTATATTTCTGCAGAATTCAAAAAAAACACCTCTATGCAAAACTTGAAATAATATTCTATGGATCACGTAATCCACATGGTGTGTAAAATCAATCTGTGGTTTACATAAAGTGTGGAATATGATTCAGCAGTTAACACGCTGCTTTTCAAATTTTGGAATTCTGCTTCTGATGGAATTCCACAGAATAAGGTGAATTTCTGAAATTCCATGGAGTTCATGCAGAAGTGGAAATTTGAAAATTCTGCACAGCTCTACACTGCAGCCATTTGTAGAACATCGTGATGTCATCAAGGAACAAACTGTGCCTAACTACACTTAGATAAGCACACCGTGTTCCTTGATGACATACAGTGTTCTAAAAATGGCTGCAGTGTGGTGTTAATGTTGAAAAGACTCAGTCATCTATATGTCTGGAGTGATTCCAGCTACAGTGAGCCCAATACCTCATTTGAAACATATTTTCACAGGCTCTCAATCTATAATGGCCAGAAAGCAGGAATGTGTCCCTTTAATGAAAGCTCAGATTGCCTGTTATTATTACAGTAACTTCTGGAAAGTGTCAGAAAAATCTCCACTCAGCCCATTGGTTCTGACTCTTGTCTCCTAAACCTATTTATTCCTCATTTGTTGTCAACCGATTAAAGGGTGGGAGGATATAAGTGAACAGAGCAGTTTCTGGAACCCAGAGTTAAACTTTCCTTATAGCTAGGGTTGTTTTCAGAATATAGTATTTTTATTATAAGTTCGGCTCATATGCAGGAGTCTGTTTAAATGCATAAAGAAAACCATATTTATATTCTGATGAATGGAATACTATTGATTCATACAAAACAAACATGAGGACCACCAAAAAGAACAAGGCATGTTGAACAATATCTCTCTGCGTACTATACAATCTATCAGTGCTTTGTTCTAAATTGGAATTACTACTGTACAGTATATAGCAATCTCAAGTCCCCTTGTGAGCTAGATGTTCCCCACTGATTAATTTTGTTAGCATGTCTCATCTGATACAACATGAACAAATATACACTGCAATTCAAAATCAGTTTTTATCACTTACCTAGCCATCTCAGAAAAATAAACCCTCTGTCCCCACATGGATGATTTAAATTATATGTTTGCTGAAGTTTGCAAAGCAATAACTGGCTGATGTGATGCCTGGGCCAGATCCTGAGACAGTTATTGAAAAGTTGGTGACTGCGATAGGTATACTGAGACGGGACTTGTTTCCAGGTGTAACCCGGGAGAGGGGATACAACAAGGCGTGAAGCAGCAATAACAAATGAAGTGACAACAGTGGGTGCCTGTACAAAAACAATGAATGCAAGGTACAAGTAATAAACAGTATATTCCTGAAAAAGAAAAAAAAACAATATAAAATCTGTACAAAGCATAACGATTATGGAGATAGCCAAGATGAGACCTAAGTGAGCGTGCCACCAATGTATGGCAAGATATCTGTAACAGAATCCGATTGGCATATAATTCAAATTACAGAGTAGCATGTGTTGTCAGCTATACAATGGGGTAAGAAGCAAAACAGATAATAGTGGGGCTTGGATAGGGCATGGGTTGTTGTAATGTAGAGACAAGAGGAACACTGAATCAACTGCAGAAGGCAATAATTGCACATGTACTCCAGCAAACTAAATGTTTGTTTGTTCTGCATCTCTTCAAACCACAAACATGCATTCTGTAGTTTCAAACTCAGTGCAAAGCATCATGGATATGCCAGCCCTTTTGTGGGGAAGGCAGACTGTTATTACTATTGTTGGAGGTATTTAAAACACAACAAAAAATATAAAAATACATTTAAACTGAAA
The DNA here is from genome assembly GCA_016271365.2 of Neoceratodus forsteri. Lineage (NCBI taxonomy): Eukaryota > Metazoa > Chordata > Ceratodontiformes > Ceratodontidae > Neoceratodus > Neoceratodus forsteri. The sequence goes on along the minus strand of CM028136.1, from coordinate 335,672,825 downwards.
ACAAAAGAAAATAAAAGACAAGCCCAGAGGGGACAAAAACTTTAAAAATTGCTGCCTGAATGCTAAAGTGGTGGATATTTGAATAAGTTGTGGGGTGATCATGGGTATGATTTTGATGTGTGTTAACTGTCGTGAGGAGTGGCTAACTTGAATAATTGAGTGGCACTTGACTGCCACGGGTTATTTAACATACTAACAAACTAGTTGCCAGCAGATTAGACCTTACGGTCTATCAAGTCTGCCAGAGCCTTAGACCCCAGGGTGGGTACAGAAGCCATCCCCCCCTCACTGTAACCCTGTGTCTCCTGTCCCCCTCCTCCTCCTCCACCCACTGGTAAAAGCTAACCTCTGCTTCATCCCTTTCCTGAACCTATCCCACCTTTCTTGAACCCCTCTACCATAGAAGCCTGAACCAGCTCCCCAGGCAGTGCATTCCATGGTTCCACCACCCTCTTAGTGAAAAACCTCCTCCTCCTTTCCCCCTCCTCATCCTTCCTCCCTCGAGCTTCCAACTATGCCATCTGGTGATTTTACCCTCCTTCAGCCTAAAGATCCCCTCCCGATTTACCCTATTTATTCCCTTAAGGTATTTGAAAACCTCAATCATATTCCCATAATCCCTCCTCTTCTCCAATGAGAACAGTCCTAGCTCCCCTAGTCTCTCCTCATACGTCATTCCCCCAAGACCCTGGATTATTTTGGTTGCTCTCCTCTGTACTCTGTGCAGAAACTGGATGTCCCTCCTCAAATGTGGCCTCCAGTACTGCACACAGTACACAAGGTGTGGTCTGACCAGGCCATTGTCCAGCAGCAGAACCATGTCCCAGCTCCTTGAGTTAATCCCCCATGCAATGCAGCCCAATAACCTGTTTGCCTTTAATGTCACCCAAATGCACTGATCAGAACTGTTCATGTTCGCATCCACCAGTACCCCCAGGTCTTTTTCCCCTACTGTGTCCTTCAACTCATCCCCTTCCAGGGTGTACTCAAATCTGGGGTTCCCCAACCAAGGTGAAACACCTTGCACTTGGAGAAATTAAAGTTTAATTGACAGGTATGGGCCCACCTGTCCAAGGTCTCCAGGTTCCTTTGCACAGCCATCCTCCCCTCTTCCTCCTCCACCACTGCACCCAGCTTGGAGTCATTCGCAAAGAGATTAATTTCACACCAAATACCCTCCCTGATATCAGAGATGTAGGCATTAAACAGAATCGGCCCCAGAACCGAGCCCTGTGGCACCCCACTAATGACCTCCCTAGGAGATGAGACCTCACCTCTAACCACAACTCTCTGGGTGCACCCAGTCAGCCTATTTCCAATCCATCTGACCATCAATGGGCCTACCCCCATCCCTCTCAGTTTCTCCAGTAGTCCGATGTGAGGGGCCGAGTCAAACACCTTGCTGAAGTCCAAGAACAGTACATCCATTGGTCTTCCCCTGTCTAGTTCAGATTTTACCCACTCATAGAACTCAACAAGGTTAGTTTGACACAATCTACCAGACACAAACCCATGTTGATGACTATCCAGAAATCCCATACCCTCCAAGGACCCCCCCAATCGTTCCTTGAGTATACTCTCCAGCATCTTGCCCACCACCGATGTCAAACAGATGGGCCTATAGTTATCTGACTCCTCCCTAGATTCCCCTTTGTGGATTGGCACCACATGTGCCACCTGTCAATCCCTAGGTTCCCACCCTGTCTCACATGACAATTTGAAGAGTTCCCCCAGCGGTGCCACCAGTACATCCACCATCTCCCATAGTACTCTGGGATGTATGTCATCCGTGCCTGGAGATCTATCCTTTTTAAGAGCTTTAAGGGCTTTCCACAGCCTTTCTATGAGCATAACACCATCGGTCCCTGCCCCCCCTTTCAGCAGATCCTTCCTTGTGTGATACCCCTGAGGCATTGTTGGTCCCTCCCCCCATTCAGTAGATCAATCATGGTGGGATACCCCAGAGATAACCCTTCCTCCTGCCTTTGCCATATCTGTTGCTCCAGCAATCATACCCCCTGCCCCATCCAACTCCAACATCTCCCTCTTTGTAAGTTTCCCACCCCCCTTCCTAATGAACACAGAGGTAAAATACTCATTTAATGCCTCTGCTTGTTCTCTCGCCTCCTCCACCCACCCCTCTTTTGTTCTCAATCTGCCTATCTGGCCCTTAATTTTTCTCAGCTCCCCAATATACCTAAAGAACCCCTTCTCCCTGCCATGTATCCCCTGTGCCAGCCACTGCTCTTTTCTTTCCCTTGCCCCCTTCACCAACTGGGTGATGTGTCTGGATGCAAGATGGTACTAGTCCTTATCCCTCCCCCCTTCGTTTTTTTGTATTCTCTATAGGTAGCCCTCTTCACCTTTATGGCCTCCTGAACCTCCTTGGACCACTAGCATGGTTTACGTGATCTTGCCCCCTTGTGCTTTACTTTTGCACAGGTCCTGATGGCCTCCTGAAGTCCCCGTTTTAAGACCTCCCATCTCCCTTCTACATCCATCCTTTGTGTAATCCTCTTTTAATGCTCCTTGAGAATCTCCCCATGCCCCTAAAGTCTGCCTCCCCTAAAGTCAACCACCATTGTCTGAGACCTATCTCCCTCCCCCCAAAATTTAGCCGAAACCAAAGAGTATCATGATCGCTCCCTGACAGGGGGTCTTCGACCGCCAGATCCCTTACCAGTTCCCCATCCGCAAGGACCACATCTAGGACATGCCCATCCCTCATAGGCTCCACCACCTGCTGAGTGAGGAAAATATTCTGGAAGCCATCCAGCAGCCTCTGTTCCCTGGCCACCATGGAAGTCATGGTTCCCCAGTCAGAAGCTAGCATATTTAGATCTCCATCAACATAACTCCCTCCCCATTAGGACCACACAGGCCCATAATGTTTTTCAGCAGACTCTTCTCCAGAGCCTCACCTATTCCTGGGTGCCTGTAAACCACTCCCATCTTAAGCTTTCCTCCTGCAGGGGTTTGCACAGTGACCCATAAAGCCTCCACATTTCTCTCTGCTTCTTCTACGTGACTGATCTCTATATTGTCCCTAATGACCATAGCCACTCCTCCCCTCTTCCCTCCTTTCTATCCTTCCTGTATACTGTGTATCTACTCACATTTAGATCCCTCCCATGGCTAGGGTTAGCCCAAATTTCGATGATCTCCACCACATCTACCCTTCCTTCCAATAGCAAGGCTTGGAACTCCGGCATTTTGTTACCCAGGCTCCTGGCATTTACTAACACCACCCCCAATCCTTATCCCTCCCCCCCTTTCCATGCCTCCCCCTCAGCACTCATATACCTCTGCCTTCCTTTCTCTCCAACAATACCCTCACCCCTCCAGGCTCACACCCGACTCTAGGGGCTGAAGGCCAAGTCCCTCCCCAAGGGGTAAGGTCATTTGGTCAGCCCCTAGATTCTGATTGGATCAGAATATATGTCTTTCATATAATATTTTTTTTGTTTTGAAATTATTTTTCAGTACCACTGTCATCTCTATCTTGCCATGTTTATTTATTTATTTGCTACACTTTTATATCAGTCGTTGCATGCTCCAAAGTGCATTTCAAACCAGTAAAGATGCAACATTAATAAAACAGATACAGTATCAACTTAAACTAAAATGAGACAAAAGGAATATTTCAGTTCATGCTTAGAACTAGTAATGGGTGACCAGTCACATGTTGTCAGGTGGAACATTCTCTGGAATCAGAGACATGTGCAAAGGCATGACATTGTGACTTACCATCATACTAAAACGGTATCTGTAGAAGGTTTTCCAGTGCACATTGCAAACAACATTTAGAATAGCACACAGGGAGTGTTGTTTAATGTGTTTTTAAGCTGGAGAATCAGTTTAAGAGACTGTATCAAATGAACTATTTTTCCATCCATGTGTGGATGGGCACTGCTTGTTGTTTTGCTGTTGACTCCCTCTGAGGTGGTCACTACTGTATTTTTCTGACCATTTGTATTGTTCAGTCTCAAGTATGAATTTATTCACCTGGCTGTTAGCAGGCCTGTACTGACATACTGTTGTGTATATTTTTCTTGTTGATTGTCATTTGATTGCTACTGTACCCTCCCGGGTCGTGCTTGAAAATAGGCAGGACTAATGCCTAATGCACTTACCCGGTTACCAAAAGCTAATAAATAAAATAAAGAAATAAATAAATAAACTTTGCTGTGGTGTGCTGTGAAGAGAAAAGGAAAGTGTTTCCATTGCCACAGTGGGCTGATTATTGCTTCGTTATGCACAATTGTGTATAGCAAAGACTGATGATTCAGTGTTTAGGTTGTAAAAACACATAACTAGTAATTACAGTACATGTTTGATAATAATAATGATAAAATTGTGTCACATCAATGGCGCACTGGTAGACGTACCACATGTAACACTAGTGATCTGTGTTCACGCCTTGAGTCTGGATTGATGGAGAGCCAGCTGGGGAAGAGGATTAAGCCTCCCACAGGATGCCCACCTGCTCCATGGAGGGAGGTTTGCAAGCTCCATTATGGTATCACCACCTGGGTGACCATAGGTGGCAGTACCAGCTGGAGCTGCAGTGAGTGGGTGTCTTCTGATGGCAACACGAGCACGCTAGTGTGCTCACATCACCTGCCGTCCTAGCCCATGAAGCACTGAGGGGATTGAGGAAACAGAACACAGGAAACTGCAACCTCGGGGCCAAGCAGGATGATGTGGTGACCCTCTGCAGGCCCTGCACCACCCACTCAGCCCCTACCTACATTTGGACTAAACAATTGAGGTGCTAGGAAACCATGAAGGCCCTGAGATGAGGCACTACAGATATGTGGCTAAGTTCCAAAGACAAGGGTAATGGGGATGGGATGGTTGTTTACAATGCAGGCCAGCTGAACAGAGGGGGTGCAAAAAAAATGTTTGCATCATATCTTGTAAGCTAACCTCATCACTGTTTTGAGAGTCAGTCCTTGTACTTTTGGATGAGAGGCCACAAAACCATAAAGTGATATTAAGATTACAGTTGTGAAAGTCTGAGTTTTTAAACAGGAATAAATGGCACATGCAAGTTGAAAAAGTCTTAGTTTATACAAAAAAAATTATATGAAAGCAAATAAACAGAAGAACCTGGAAATGCTGCATAAAGGTAATGTATGTTTCAGCATTACTCTTTTTGAAAACTACATTTATGTTGAACAAGCTCATATATGGTCAGACATTACAATTCAACTTCAGACTAATTCAGGATTTCCCATGGTTTGACTCTGATTCTTATACTAACATAATTCCATCTTTGATTTCATTTACTGTGTATTCATGGCTTGGCTTTATACTTTCATCCTATAAGCCAAGAAGTATTGCAGCAGATGCATTTTGGATAAGGCTCAGTTTATACTGCAACACAGTGGTTTAAGGCTCTGAGCTGCAAATCTGGAGACCTGGGTTTGAATCCCACAGCCCCCACTTGCATACTGTGTGACCATGAGCAAGTCACTTAACTCCCCTATGCTCCCAGCTTGCACCTGTAAACAAGCTTTCAGCTTAGTGTGTCTCACCTGGTTAAACAATTTGAAAAAAAAAATGTGTGAAAATGGCTGGTCTCGGCTTTTGACAAAAAAACTATGGACAGGAAAAGGTCCAGTTTAGTTTTCAGTATTTAAGCACTTCAAGTGAAACTTCCACATTCTGCTTGGTAAGTGCATCTATATTTCAGTTCTGTCAGGTCTTCTCTTCAGCTAAATGAATTTCATTCACACCCAGTGTTGTATTTCATTTGCTATTAAGTATATCCCTACCACAAGCAACATTCCATTCATCAAATATATCAGATGAATTGAGTTACTTAAAACAAAGTTATGATTATCTGAAAGCCCAATTTAGTTTTCTTTTTCAATTTCCTTCACCACGTTTTTTTTTATTTTTATGGCTTCCTAAAACCATTAGGTGAACCCCTTGCACAAAAAAAAGTGATTCTGTTGGTCATAAAAGAAATGTTACTACTGATGCTGTAAGCTTCTATATGACCTAATACAGAAAGAAAGAGCTCTCTCGGGGACTTACTAACTACCTTCAAATATTTACGTGCAAGATTTTATTTTTACAAGTGTGACAGGTAGATTCTTTATATAAATCTACTCAACAGCCTTATAGTATTTTGACTTGGTATTCCTTTGAGCTGATGTAATTTTTTATAGCCTCAAAAGAAAAACATAACATCAGTTATACAAAAAAGCAACTCACTTGTGAAGCCATAATATACTTAAATATACATTGGACATATACTGAAGTAACTAACTATATTTCACTGAATAAACCACTGATGGCATATATCTTCCCCTAAAAGTTATTTTAACTTTTCTTAGAAGTTTACAAACATTGAAGGTCTGTTGGTAACAAGTTGAAAGCTTTAGTACAGGGTGTAACCACTTTATTATTATTGTGTTGCTTTTTTTTTTTCTTTGTTTCCGTTCAAAAAGTTATATCCATGACTTGGGGCACACCTGTGAGGAGAACCAGGGATTGCTTTATTTCAACTTGCACACAGTAATCTAAGAGCTCATTTATGTACCCACTTGCTGTGTGTTCCTAATTCAGATGTGGCAGGCAGGAAATATTTATCAGTAAGCACCACATGCCTATGATCATCAAAATGGTCTAGCAGTTTCTAAACAAGCCATGGGAAAAGAGTAAGAACAGTGGCCTAGAGGAGTGAAAGTATTTGTACTAGAAGAAAGATTAAAAATTGATGTTAGCAACTGGGCAGATAATAACAATAAAAGGGAGCATAGGAATCAGAAATCCCTTTTATGGCTCTGAATATCCTCTATGGGTGTGGGACACAAATGATGGAGGCCAGCTAAGGCATTCCTTTTTCTTTAACTTTAAGGTTAGTTTCTCACTGTTTGTTGTTTGGCAAATGGAAGAGTTCCACTTCCATGGCGGAATTTCACTATTTCAGGCTCTAAAGTGAAAGGTGAACTTGTTTGTCAGTTCCCTACCAAGGACCCTGTTCTTAGTTTCTTCTTTCCATTCCTGATTCTTGTTTTTCTTCTTCCCTTTCAAAGACCCCACAAGGAGTATTTTGTTTTTAATTGATTTAGTGATTTATTTTTGGCAGTTTGCTGGAGTTCAGTGGTCAGCTGATCGACTACTTCTCCCCGGCCACAACTTAAACCAATTGGAACCACTCTTCAGAGCACTAGCCAGTTTCTTTTAATTGTTGTGGACATGCTCTGCTGTTTTTTCTTTTCTTTTGCCTTCTTTTCCCACCTGGTGTGTTCTTTTTTGGCCTTCTTTTCCTTCCTTGTGTGTTCCTGCCTGTCCCCCCATCTCCTAGTGGCTGGAGACTTTGGCTTCTCTGTGTGTCTGTCAGCAGTTTTGCTTGGTGTTTCTGCTGCTCCCTTTATGTTTAGCCCTGGTTTTCTGCCTCCTTTGTAGCCTTGTTGCCGCTCCTTGCTGGGCTGTTTGCTCCCTACTCCCAAATCATTTTGGTAGCTTGCTACCCTCAGAGCTCTAGACCTGCTCCATACTTTTGTTTCAGTTTTCAAAGCTGCACCACCTGTACTCCCTATGTGGTGTGAGTAAGGCACACTGTCATTGTGTTCTGGCATCTCTACTGAAAGCATTCTGCATACCCATTCTAGTAGTGGGCCTTCTTCTGTGCCTGTACAGCTCACCCAGGCACTCCACCTTCTCACTCCTTCCATATCTGTCCTATGAGCTGAGGTGGTAATGACTCTACCACAGCATGTCTATGAATTCAGGATTTTAAGTTTGTCCTGGCTCATCTAGTGTGTTACTCTCTGTAATGCCTACTCTTCCTTAGGCCCATTTCGGCTGTGTGCCTGCACTGCCTATGCCATCACAGTATTCAGCACCTCATTTATACAAGGTTCCTCCTAGAATGTTCAGATAGGGGACCTCTGCTTCCCCCAGATCCTGCTGCTACCACTGAATCAGACTCATCCTTAATGTTGTCATAAGGAGTATCTCATCCTCTGGAGTTATTCCTCTGTAGCATGTCAAGCTGTGAATAGCACTAGCTCCAGTCAGCTGTCATGACCCCCCTGACCTTCCTTGTGCACAGGCTCTCAGTTAGCCTCTTAGTTTGTGGCCATAGCTTTTCTTTGATGCCATTGGTCATCTGGATGGATCTTTGGTGCATAAGCCTTGGTATGACTCCATCTAAAGCTACAATCACCATAGCCAGAGAGTGATAACAGCAGCCCTAGCTAGGTTCTCTGCACTCCCTGCTGATCCCCTTGACCTCCATTCCTGACTTTTTGCTGTGGCCTCTCCACCCAGTGCCATCGCTCATCATAACTGTTGACTGTGGGTCCCTCCACCCAATGCCCCTACTCATCCTGACCTTTGACTGTGGTTCATCTACCAAGTGCCACTACTCATCCTGACCTCTGGATGTGACCCCTCCACCCAGCACTGTCAACCAGTCTGATCTGTGGCTGTTGTCCCTTCATCCTATTCAATAACCCATCCTGAACTCTGGTTGTGCCCTTCTGCCCAGTGCCATCAACATCCTCCTAACCTCTTGCTGTGGCCCCTTCACCTACTACCATCACCCATCCTGACCTCTGACTAAGGCACCTCCATCCAGTGCAAGCCCACATCTAATGAGTCATCTTTCTCTGAACCACTGGACAGTTTCTCAGCACACTAATGATTCTACTCTGAGCCCTTCAGCAAGAAATGGTCTCTCTACTTCAGCTTCCTCCTGCTATTTCTATACTCTTGCTGCAGCAAAACCTGTGCAAGGATTGCAGCTACATCTGCCCATACTTATGTGCTTTGACACCTTATCCTGACCACTTCCAGTGGCCCCTCCACCGAGTGTTGTAAGCCAGTCCTTCCATCATCTAAAACCAAGATAGGCACCCTCTGTCAGGTTTTGTATCTCACACAAAACTTCTTCTGCACTCCTTCAGAGAAACTGATCAAATAAATGACCTCATTATCAACCTCCACAGCTTGTTACCTGGCTATGGTCCATGCTGCCACCCAAGAGCATTCCGTCTTTGCTGTTCACTGCCTCCAGTTTGCTACCTCATGACCTGCAACCCAGACATACGATGCAGGAGCTATCATAGCAGTCCAGCTCAGTTACCTATAAGCTATTACAAGTCACTTGAGCTCCCTTTGGTGGATTTACAGCATACACTTCTTTGGCTAGAAGGGGCCTATGAAATAGTTCTATACAGAAAGAGAGAGAGAGATACCAGGAAATCAACCATTCTGTCCAGTCAGCACTCCATAGCGAGAAAGGACACTCTGCTGTTACCTTCCCAGTTGGTTGCTCTTGCATTTATGTCTCCTCTGCCACAGACATCTTGATTAACAGACCTTCTTCTGCTTGACCACCAATCACTGCACCTCTGCCATTGTCCAGTGCATTCCATCATTCATTTTTCCCAACAAGAACCATATGGCTCTGCCTCCATTTCTGTCTGGAATGCTAGTCTTGCTCACAGTCAAGTCTACTGACTCAATCTGACCTTCAGGTGCACTGTATCTACTACCCACATGAATTAACTTAGAATGGACATTAATGGACTCATGCCCAGCAGCTGGGCAAGGTCCATCACCTGCAGTCAGGTAGTAGCCATCCAGCAGTCAGGCTCCACCCACTCTATAGCCTTGTACTGCTGGCAACACCCAGCTCCAACATAGCCAGCAGTCCTCCATCAGTCAGGCTTCCTCCACACCTGCCTCGAGGACACAGTACACTTTGCTTCCTAAGGTTTATATTGCCAGCAATGCCACCAACAAGCAACATACATTGGTCTTCAGTCAGTTGGGCTATCACCCACACTCTGCCCCCAAGACCACAGTTCACTTTTCCGCCCTTTGGCTTTGTACGCCAAGCATATGCCCACCAACAATGCCCAACAACAGACAGCAATCCTTTGTCAGTCTGGCTTCCTTTGGTCTTACCCAAAGTCTCAGTACACGTCATCTCCTATGGCTTTTATTTTGCTGGTAACACCACAAACAAAAACAGGCATTGACCTTCCATCAATTGAGCTGTTGTCAGCTCTGTGCCCCCAAGAGCGCAGTATGCTTTAGCCTCCCAAGGTCTCGTACTGCAGCAAGGCCACCAAAAACAACAGGCATCAATCCTACATATGTCAAGCCTCATCTATACTCTGACATCAAGGACATGGTATAGTTTGCTTCCTACAACTTTGTACTGCTGAAATGCCACCAATGAAACAAACATTGGGCTTCTGTCAATTGGGTTTTCACTCACTCTTGGCACCTAAAAGCACAGTATGCATTTGCTTCCTATCGCTTTGTACTGTAGGGAATGCCCACTAACAGCAACAGGCAGCAGCTTTGGCTTCAAGATGCCCCCCCCCCAGGTTGTCCAGGTTCTAACTAATTTCCTCAAGGGATCCATTTCTTTGACTCTGATGACTTGCCAAGCTTAAACCAAGAATCATAAGTTTTCCGCACAGGCTATCACAGCCTTCTGTCTTTTCAGGAGACACCTTTACTGCATCAACCACACCATCACCAGTCATAGATACCAGCAGCCTAGCACTTCACAACATCCACTATGACCTGTGATTCAACCATCCTATTAATGGGCAGGCATTTCCAGGTTCCTTTGCTGAAGACATGCGATCTTCAGACTTTGACATAAATGGAGGACTTATCACCCCATCATAGACATTATATGAATGCCACATTACAGTATTTGCATGCTGCAATTTGTCCAGGCTCTGTCTACCTATTTATGGGGACTATGGGAGGCTGAGCCCCAACCCCCATATAACAAAACAAAACACTAAATATCATTTGGTTTGGTTAGAAATGTCCCCACACCACGATTTGTTTATTTTTTAATTGGGTAGTGGATCAGTTCTTTCCATTATGACTGTTACTGCTAGCACAGTACCACTGTATAGCATGGCACAGCATGTGCATTTACTAAGTGGCCATAGTGCTGGATGGGGAACCACTGGGGTCTAACAACCATAACACCATACGGTATGAGCTGGTCCTTGGTGCCCATAAGCCCTGGTAAAAGGTTGAAGTTCTGGATTTCAGAATGGTATACTTTAACCAGATGAGGAAATTGGACTGGGACAGGTTAAGTGTAGTGGACAGTATCAAGGGAGTGGAGGAGATGGGGAGAAATAAAAGGGGCCATTCTTGAGGTGAAACACATGCATGAAAACAGTTATCAAGAGAAACTGGTACAAGAGACCAATCTGGCTCTCTAAAAAGGTGAGGGAGGCAGTGAGGATTTAACAGACTGCCATCATCGGGTATAAGGAGAAGCAGGGAGATGAAGAATGGAGGAAGTACCAAGTAAGAACTAGGGAGGCCAAGTGGGCAGGCAGGGATGCAAAAGCAGACACAGAACTGAATATTACAGCAGGGGTCAAGGGCAGGGAAAAGAGTTCTATGGGACAAAAAAAAAGATGGGTGGGAGAACTGTTAGGCTAACAGAGGGAGACAAGGCAAAACCACAGAGGATGAATTGCCTTTATTGGAGAGTGGCATAAAGGCTTTTGAAAGCGGGGTGGGAGGGTAAAGGAGATGAGACAACAGGTATTTATTAGTGAAAGAGTCAGAAAAGGGCTAGCACCCTTGAAGACAAATAAGGCCCCAGGACTGGATGAGATACACCCACGGGTGCTCAGGAACTTTCATCAGATTAGGCAAATCACTGATATTGTTGTTCAATAGCTTTATTCAGCTGGGATGGTTCCAAATGATGGGAGGGTAGCAGACATAGTTCCACTTCACAAGAGTGGGGACAAAGAGCAGCCAGGTAACTACAGACCTGTCAATCTTACTTCTGTTGTGAGTAAACTGATGGAGACACTAGTCAAAGAGGACCTAGTAAACTACCTGGAAAAAAAATTGGCTCCAGGATAGTAAACAGCAGAGGTTCATGGCAGCAATGTCTTGTTTTGTCTTGTTCTCAAAGTTGACAAAGTCTTCAGCATTGCATTGTATTATATTTTATTTAATATACTTTATTAACTTTTCAGTACAAAACATTACACAACCAACACCAACACAAATGAACAGATGACATAGCAAAACAAACAAGCATTTGTCAATGTTGAATGTTGTCATGCTGGCATTGGCAGTGGCAGTGGCGGAGTTAGAGATGCATAGCGCTGTGATTTTGTTAATGTGTCCCAAAAGGTGATTTTCCACAGCGAGCACGCCACAGCTGCAGAAATGCGTTTTGGGCAATCTGTGAGAAATGGCAACTGGACTGTTGACAAGGAGGTGTGCACAAATGCCAGTGGTGAAAATGTGTCATGAAAATATTGCAGATTTACGAAGTTACAAGGGTGCGAGGAAACTGCGCAATGCACGCTTGCAACACAGTCATTTTATGGACTTTTGGCACCAAATTTTCAACATAGACAGTTTAGGACATCTGCTCATAAACAGTGTCACCGTCATTTCCTCAAACTGTCCTGAAAACTGATTTCACACAGCGACCGTGCAATTCTGCGCCGGATGTGCGAGAACACATTTCAGCCAGCTATGCTGTTCATAAGGAGGTGTAGAAAAGTGCCAGTGATGAACAGCTGGAGTGAAACTATTACAAATTCACAAAGTCACGAGCATGCATGCAAACTGCACAATGCATGCTCGTAAAACACTCATTTTATGGACTTTAAATTTTCAACATAGGCAATTTAGGACATCTGCTAATGAACAGTGTCACTGTCACTTTAATAATGTGTCTCGAACATGGACTTTCCACAGCGACCACGCTATTCTGCACTGGAACTGCAAAAACAGATTTTGGTCAGGATGTGAAAAATTACAGCTGTACTGTTCATTAGGAGGTGCAGAACAATGGCACTGTTGAAAATCTGGAGTGAAAATATAAGTTTGCGAACTTATGAGCATGCGTGCAAACTGTGCAATGCACGCTCGTAACACAGTCATTTTACGGAGCATTGTCACCAAATTTTCAACACAGATATTTTAGGACTTCTGGTCATGAACAGTGTCACTGCCATTTTTGTAATGTGTCCCAAACACTGATTTTCCACAATGACCGTGCTGTTCTCCACCGGAAGTGTGAAAACACATTTCGGCCTGGATGTGAAAAATGACAGCTGTACAGTTCACAAGAAGGTGTGGTAAAATGCCAATGGTGAGAATCTGGTGTGAAAATATTGAAAATTTGCTAACTTATGAGCATGCGAAGCAACTGCACAACACACGCTCGTGAAACAGTCATTTTTTCGATTTTTCCCACCAAATTTGCAACATAGGCATTTAGAGAGCCCCCCTCATGAACAGTGGCACAGTCATTTCATTACTCAGTCCCAAAAGGTGATTCCACGTAGTGACTGCGAAATCACCTTTCAGGACTGAATAACACCATGACAGTGACAGAACTCATGAAGAGAGGTCCCAAAAACCCCATGTTGAAAATTTGGTGCCACAATTCCCCAAAATGCCTGAGATATGTACCAAAGTTGAAAAAACCCAATTTATTCCATTATACAGCTTACTAGCACTTCTTCAGTTCGCGGTCAGCTTTGAAGAGTGCAGACGTGTTCCCGATCCACCGAAGATCATCTCACCGGCCTCCAGAGGTAAGTATGGGGTGAGGGGGGATGTGAGGAGGCAGGGTGCGCAGAGGGTGGGTGCAGGTGGAGGCAGGGGAACTATGAGGGACAGTTTTCGTTTTACAGGTAAAAAAAAATTAAACATCGCTGGACAGTTTTTTTTTTAGGGGATTTGGCACACTGGGGTGAGCTCCCAGCATGCCACCTAACTGTTTGGGGGGTTCTGTAGCCAACAGGGGACTGGGCACCTTTGTTGCTTCTGTCTGAGGGAGGAATTTATGCCGACGGGGTGGGTACCCTGTCGGCACACAAAGCGGGGGCAGAGCCAAGGATTGGACACCCCTCGGCATTAACAATGGGGGGTTCGTTATGCCGACAGGAGTGGGCTCACCCATCGCACACAAGGAAAGTGGGGGGTAAGAGCCGAGGGGGATTGGGCACCCTCCTTGGCATATAATAAATGGGGGGGTGCTTTATGCTGACAGGGAGTGGGCTCCCCCATCGGCACATACATAGGGGGCAGGGAAAACTGATGGGGATTGGGAACCCCCAAAGTCAGCAGTTTGGTGGCCAGTATGCTGCCATGTTCATAATGTGGTGAGCACATCAAAGGAAGGTCCACTGCATCTGACAAGCTTTGCTCAGATTGCAGCGGACCTTTTCTTAGATGTGCTCTCCACATTATATATGCATGGTGTGGCGCCGGCATGTAGGCTGACTGGGGAATGAGGGACGCACCTACTGATGCGTGCCCTGCATTTGCCCAACAGTGACCCTGCCTCCAAATCTCCACTGCCGCCATATGTTGGCTGCGCAAGAACACCAACATAAAAATGGATCAACTCCCAAAAGCCCACCCCCCCCATCCAACCACCCAGAGCAAAATAATCCAACAATTAACACAGAAACATAGACATTGCCGGTAGATAAGGACCGCAAGGCCCATCCAGTCTGCCCATTTCTTTTTCTACCTTATGAATGTGCCATCGACATTTGCTCTGTCAATGGCCTATCTAGTCATACTCATCTGTATTGCTCCCTTATGGCTATCCCATGCCTGTTTGAAGCCCTGCACTGTATTCATATCCACCACTTCCTGAGGTAGGCCATTCCATGCATCCACCACCCTTTCTGTGAAAAATAACTTCCTCACATTAACCCTTAATCGGCCTCCCTCTAAACTCATGCGGTGTCCTCTTGTCCTGCTATTTTTCTTATACTGAAACATGTTAGACTCTTTCACCTTGTTAATGCTCTTAAGGTGTTTGAATATTTCAATCATATCACCTCTCTCCATCCTTTGCTCCAGGGTATACATACTGAGTTCCATTAATCTGTCCTCATATGTTTTCTGATGCAGTCTCTGCACCATTTTGGTTGCCCTTCTCTGGACTGCCCCGATTTGGTTAATGTCCTTGTGAAGGTGTGGTCTCCAGTACTGCATGCAGTACTCCAGATGGGGCCTAACCAGTGTCTTGTAAAGAGGGATTATTACCTCTCTCTTACGACTTGTGATACCCCTACTGATACACCCCAACATCCCCCTAGCCTTACCTACTGCTTTAGTGGTCTGCTTGGATGATTTCAGGTCATCGGTGGTGATGATGATGCCCAAGTCTTTTTCTTCCCTTGTGATTGCCAGCTACTCCCTCCCAACCTATAGGTTGCTTCAGGGTTTTTCTTCCCTATGTGCATTATCTTGCACTTCTCTGCATTAAACCTCAGTTGCCACTCTTCCGACCATTTTGTCAGTTTATCCAGATCTCTTCTCATTCCGCCCACCCCATATGGATCATCTACTCTGTTGCAGATCCTGGTGTCATCTGCAAACAGACAAACCTTATCCTCCAGTACATCTGCAATGTCACTGATGAAGATATTGAAGAAGACTGACCCCAGGACTGATCCCTGAGGTACCCCACTTGTGACTTGCATCTCTTCTGACTGTATACCTTGACCACCACTCTCTGTTTTCTGCCCGGCAACCAGTTTGCCACCCAGTTGACCAACTTCTGACCCACCCCAAACCTACCCAGCTTATTAATCAATCTTCTATTTGGAACAGTATCGAAAGCTTTGCTGAAGTCAAGGTAGCGACATCAACTGCTCCCCCTTGGTCCACCACTCTAGTTACTCAGTCAAAGAAATCTATGAGATTAGTTTGACAGGACCTTCCTGTTGTAAACCCATGCTGTCTTGGATCCTGTGCTCCTATGGATTTCAGGTGTTGCACTATCCTTTCCTTAAGGAGTGCCTCCATAATCTTGCCCACTACTGAGGTAAGACTGACTGGTCTGTAGTTCCCTGCCTCCTCCCTGTTACCACTCTTGTGGAGCGGGATCACATGCCCCTTCTCTAGTCTTCTGGGACCTCTGCTGTGCTCAGAGACTCACTAAACAGTTCTGATAATGGCTCTGCTAGTTCCACCCTTAGCTCCCTTAGTACCCTGGGATGTATGCCATCAGGTTCCATTGCCTTGTCCAACCTGAGCTTATTGAGCTGTTGTAGGACCCTTTCTTTTGTGAAGGGACTAGTGCACACCTTCCTCCCCCTTGTGTTCATGGTGCTGAGCTGTGGGCCCTGCCCTACCTTCTCCTCAGGAAATACTGAGCAGAAATATCTTTTTAGGATAGATGCTTTTACAAGGTCCTCCTCCTCACACGCCCCCTTTTCCCCTTTGATCTTTGCAATACCACTCTGGACTTTCTCCTTTCACTAATGTAGCTATAGAAAGTCTTGTCATCTTCTTTTACTGTTTGTGCTAGTGTTTCCTCAGTTTTGGCCTTTGCCTGCCTTACTGCCTTCCCTGCTTCCCTTAGGGAAGTTTGGTATGCCTCCCTATCTTCATCCTGCTGCATTCCCTTATATTTCCTGAAGGTCAGCCTTTTGGTTCTAGTTTAGTATGCCTCCCTATCTTCATCATGCTGCACTCCCTTATATTTCCTGAAGGCCAGCCTTTTAGCTCTGACCTGTTCTGTTACTGTTTTTGAGAACCAAAGTGGTTTCTGATGGGATGGTTCCAAAGGACTGGAGGGTAGCAGACATAGTTTCATGTCACAAGAGTGAGAAGAATAAAAACTGACTCCAGATATAGAAATAGCCAGAAGAAGAACAAAATAACATAAGAGGAGAAAAAGGGAGAAAGGCAGAAAATTAATAATAAAATCAACCAATATGCTCCAAGGTAGGGTCTCGTTGAGGCTGACAGTAATGGATAGAGAGGTTCCCAATGATTATGAAATTGTTCAATGCAATGCTGCAAGCAGGCTATCTGTTTTTCAATGATCAGGGCTGTAGGATTTCCTGATGCCACTCCCTATAGGTGTGGGTGGCATCATCCTTCCAATGATGCAAAATTATAAGCTTGGCCATGATGGCTATCAAGGCCATATAGGCTTTACGGGGCCCCAAAAGACTAACTGGATAACAGCCTACCAAACAGGTATTTGGAGTGAAAAAGTCTTCCAGCCCTAAAAATGGATCTAGAGAACTCTTAATAGTACTCCAAAAAGGAGCCACATTTACATAATCCCAAAGCATATGCTTGAGATGGTCTTCAGTGAGTCCACAATGGGAGGAGGATGGGGAAGTGGCTCTACCCATCATACACAGTCTTTAAGGCTATAATACATATTATTCAATATATGGTATTGGATCCATTGATAAAGGTCCTTTTTAACATATTAATATGGATTGGGCCATATGGTCTGCCACATCTTGGGATCAGATTGAAGACCCAGGGCCTGTTGCCAGTAATAACATATCCCCATCAGGCTTCCAGGATCTATTGACTGAAAATATCCATAAAATTTAGAAACAGAATGGGGCTGTTCTACGAGAAGCAGAAAAGATTTAAAGTTTGAATATTCTTGTGGGAACCAAGGGCCAGGGCCAATATAGGCAATTGCTCTTGTAAGCTGGAAGTATTTAAAACTTTGGAACAAGGAGATAGAAAAGTGCGCTTGCAGAGTGTGAATAGGAGAAAACTTGCCTTCATCCAAAATGGACACAATAGCAGCAGCTCGAAGTTGGGGACAAAAATTAATTGGGATCAGGTGGCTTACAATTTGGATTTTATGATTACCTGAAACCAGCTGGGCAAGGTCCTTGGACCAGTCATAACCTAATTAAGTAGTGACTTGCCAATGAGCCATTAATGACCACGTAAGAGGGGTTGTTTTAAGCTGGGGGGGCAACCAAGATGGCCTTAAATAAAGTAAACTGCTTAGCTGCAACCCTGACTGTTTGCAAAGTTTATACCCGAGTGAGAGCCATAAAGGGAAAAAAGGTGCATGCAGAAGACTGTCGGCAAGCAGAACCCCACTGAAACAGTTTGCTACTATGTAAGGCACAGCAATATAAGAAAACGTTGGATAGCTGCAGACCTCCCCACTCCTTTAGGAGCATCAACTTAAAATATGAGTGATGGACAGCCCCACCCCTCCATAGAAATTCTGTAATCACTTGCTGCAAATGCACAAACTAGGATTTAGGCAAATAAACACAGAGCATTGCCAATGGGTATAAAACCCATGGCAACACACTCATTTTAATAACACTAACTCTCCCCCAGAGGGACATAGGCAAAGCTGACCATCTGTGCAAATCTGCTTTAATCATTTGGAGTAGAGGTGTACACTACAAAAAATAATATCTTGACAAGCTTAATTATCTTATTTCACTAACTAAAAATCTTATATTTTTAACCCCAAGATTATTGGTAGAGTTTTTTTCTTATTAAGAAAAAAATATCTTCTATCAAGACAAATTATATTGTTTTATCTTATCAAGAAAAACAGGCTTATTTCATGGTATATTTTTCTTATTTTAATGATCTTTAGTTTCAGTAATCAAAAATCTTATTTTATAACTTTATATTATCATCCTGTTTTTAGACTACAATACTAGTTTTTGGAGTCTTATTTTTTCTCTGTCTAGTTTTAAAATTTATTGTTTGGCAAGCTTTTTTCACCTCTTATATTTTGCAATTGCCAAAGCCTGCAATCCACATGCACCAAATTTGAAGGTGTTGAACTTACCCTTTGCAAGCTTTTAACCCTCCAATGTTTGCCACCCTCTGTTGCAGACTATTATGTGTGTTTGCCCAGCCCACTCTCTTATCCTGTCATCATCACTGCTCATAAACCCCTGAGACTTGAAAGTATTTATAGAAACATAGAAAATGATAGCAGATAAGGACCACTTAGCCCACCTAGCCTACCCATTTTCCTTACCTACTGTATATGCTGCAGACCCTACTTGGTTGCCGGCATTACCCTTAGGGTGGTTAGTTGGCATGCCAGAGTGCCTGCCTTTGATTTACTTTATTAAAAATGCTTAAATTCATTTGAACTCTCTCAGCATCTTGCATTGGCAGTGTTGGTCTCGAGTGACGCTGTTCTTCAGTTTGTGCTTTTGATGCAGATCCTGCAACATCTTAGTTGCCCCCCATCTGGACCACCTACTCTATGTCCTTGTGAAGATGTGGTCTTCAGAACTGGACACAGTACTCTAAGTGAGGTCTCACCAATGATTTTTACAGTGGCATCACCACCTCCCTCTTTCTGCTGATGATACCCCTCCCTATGTACCCTGACATCCCACTAGCTCTCCCGAGTCCCAACTGCCTTGTCACACCGTTTGGCCACCTTGCATATGGGAAAAAAGTGGCTGGTCTTCTTCCTTTCTTTGACGTTTTGTGGCCTCATGTCTGCAAATCTGAGGGTCTCATGCACTACTTTATCTCCTGCACAAGGTCAAAGGAGCATAGTCATGTGGCTAGGTCCTCTCTGGGTTCTTTCTTCTCAGCCAAATCTCTGGACTCTGAGCCTTGTAAATTACCCTGCTGCTAAGTTACCTGTACAACACTGACTGGTCCCCCATCCCTACTACCTCATCCACAGACTATGCCTTAAACTTCTTCAAAACTAAATTCCTTGATATCTGGAACCTCCACAGCCCCCTCTGGCATGCTAGGGTGAGAGGGTCCTGCTTCCCCTGGATAACTGCAGAATTACTAGTTTGTTTACACGCACATGACCAGGCCTGGATGGAACACAAACAGACAGGTTCCCCTGCTGCCTTGCAAAAATACTTCTTCATTATGTTTTGTACTCTCTTCAGAATGTGTATATACTCATTGTATTTATCTGTTTTACAAGGTCAGACATACATAGTGGCTCTATGCTCACATGTTATTCAGTAACATGCTTTAAATTGTTGTCTTCAGTTCTCATAGTTTGCTCTTGTTCAGAATTTTATGCTTCTGTATTCTGTATTTCTTAAGTTGCTTACTGTACTCTCTTTATATTGCTTTCTATCCCAGGTCAATCTTGAAAAAGGGACTGTAATTGTCTCAGTGGACTTACCCGATTACCAAAATTCAAGATAAATAAATAAATAAAAGTACTGCCACCTATGTAATACCTGCACCAAGGCAATCAGACTTGTCAAGGCTGTCTACTTCTTAAACACTTTCCAATCAAACTTAAATCATCCATCCATAAATTCTGGAAAGTGGTCCATGCCCTCCCCCCCCACCAACAACTCAGCTGCCAGCCTCTGTCCTCAGAGCAGGTGACTTCTCTCTGCCTGACTCCCTCTCTGTGTCCACTGAATTTAACTCCTCCTTCCTTTTCTGCATCTTCTCACTCCTTCCTTCCTTCCCCTATCATCCCCTTCCTCTCCCCCCTTCAATCCTCATTGTTCCCTTTCCCTTCTTCCCCCTCTTTCTTGTTTACCCCTGTATCCCCCTCTGTCATTCTTGATGCTCTCCGTGCCCTAAACTCTTCTAAAGGCAAGTGCCCTGATGTCCTTGACTCTAAACTTCTCTACCTGTCAGCCCCAGTCATTGCCTCCCCTCTTGTGGCCCTCCTAACCTCTCCTTCACAAGTGATTCTGTCCCCTCAGCCTGGACACATGCAACCTCATCCCCACCCTAAATGTGGCGACCCCCCCCCTTCCCCAGGAAATTATCCTCCCATCTCCCTCCTCCACACCCTAGCCAAGCTGCAGGAATGCATTGTTCTCTTCAAACTTTCTTCCTTCCTTGACTCCTCTTCCTTCTTCACCACTTTTCAATTGAACATCCGGAAGTACCACTCCACTACCACCACCACTCCCCTCCTCAAACTCACCAATTCCATCCTCTCTGGCATGGACCAGGGCCTCATCATTTCTGTTATTTTTGTCAACCTGGCTAAGGCATTCAACACTGTCTCCCAACCTCTCCTCCTAGATAAACTCTCTTCCACTAGGCTCTCAGGTACAGCCACCAACTGGTTCCATTCTCACCTGGTGAGTAGGATCCAATCCATTAAAATTGGTGACTCACTTTCCTTACCCCTCCCTATTAACACAGGTGTCCCACAAGGCACTGTGCTTGAACCCCTGCTTTTCTCAATTTTCCTAAATGATCTCCCTATGGTTTGCTCATCTACATCCATTCACAGGTATGTGAACTACACTGTTCTCTTTACCACTGGCCCCTCCCTTACTGATATTGTGTCCAGACTTCAGTTTGATTTCGACAAAGTTCAGCTCTAGCTATGTAGTTATTCCTAAATGCCAAAATGGCTTTCTCCATGTCCTTCGGCACTAGGCAGAGACTCTCTAGGCTCCCCTCTTTACACACCTCATATGACTCCCAACTCGAGGATGTTACCTCTGTCAGGTATCTTGGTGTTTGGCTCGACCAACACCTCAAGTTCTATGTTCACGTGGATGCCATTTACATAAAAAACTGCACCCCAAGCTTGGTGCCTCATACAGAAATCGTGGCTGCATCCCATTGCCAGCCCATCATGCAATCCTCCAGAGGAAGATCCTACCCTGTTTGACTACAGCGATGTGGTCTACAGTGCCACCCCTGGTAGTTCCTTAGCCAGATTGGACACACTTTTCCACTCTTTCTGCCACTTTGCTCTTGACTGCTGTCCTAGAACTCACCACTGCACTCTGTACCAATCTCTGTCTCTCCTCTCTCTCTCTCTTTCTCTCTCTCGAGGACAGGCACCTTATCCACTGTGCCAGCTTCTTAGTGAATTCTGCTTTGATTCTCCCCCACCCCCACCTCTCTACCTCTCTCTCTCTCCTTACCTCCTCCTAATGCCTCAGGAGCTTTGATGCTCAGACCTTTGCTGTTCCTTCCAGGTCTACCTCTGCTGGCCAATCAGCTTTCTCCCACTGTTTCCCCAGGCTCTGGAACACTCTTCCATCTCCAATACGTACTGCCTCTAATTTAATTCTAAGTACTTAGCCATTTGGTAAGACCTAGTACATTGTGCCCCATAATTTCTGTGTGCTGTGCTTTTAGGAAACAGCAAGGCAAAGGACTGCAGGGAGCACAAAGTTAGTCTCACAAGATTATGGCTGCCATTCGGGGCTTCTGGACCAGCATCATCAAAATCTCACGATAGGAAGGGTGCCATGTTTGAACAAACTGAGGCATGTGTAGCTGAAAGTGGAGGTTTCAAATTGTTTACTTGTTTAATACTATTACTATCATTTATTGTGCCCTTTGCTTTATCTTAGTTATTTTCTTTCTTTCTGACTCGCGGTAATGGCAGGAGCTGGGGAGGGAAGCGAGGGACTAGCAGAAGCTATGGCAGCGAACAGGGCCAAGCACTCATTCCTCTTATGGGAGTCTCAACATTCATCTGTGCCATCTCCTCTCCATCACATGCTGAATGCAGATAAGCAGATCTGTCACCACCAGCCCTAGCAGTAGCACTGAGTTTAGGCAGGTTGCAGTAACTTGGCTGCATAAAAATAAATAAGCCCATGCACACACAACCATATATTAATGCTGACACCACAAATATGTTTTCAAAAAGCTTTATTATAAACTAGTTACATAGCAAAAGAATAAAATGCTTGCCTGATGCATTTCTGGTCAAACTTGACCTTTTCTCAAAGGCTGCCCTCATTGCTACCATGTTGCTCCAGGAGGGTGCAGATGGGTGATAGGCTGTGTTTTGAAGTGTGGACTCTGGAAACCTGGTGATGGTGCCGTACTGTAAGGGAGAAAATGGTGGTGCATGGGGCTCCCTTACATTGCTGCCATGCTGCTCAGGGGGAGGGTGGTTGCAGGCTTCAGGCTGTGTTGGAGTGGGAACTCTGGAAGCCTGGCAATGGTGCCCTTCTGTAAGGGAGAAAGAGGGATTGCATGGGGCTCCCTTACTGTGGCTGGGCCCTGGTTCTATTGTAACTGGCAGGCAGGCCCAAGAGAGTGAGGACTGGTCACAGTGTGTGCTCCTCCAGTGAGTGGGTGCAGTTTCTGTGTTGAAGTGGTGGGAGACTTGCCGGGAGTGTAGTCAGTGAGGTTGGGGATCT
Organism: Neoceratodus forsteri; assembly: GCA_016271365.2. Classification (NCBI taxonomy): domain Eukaryota; kingdom Metazoa; phylum Chordata; order Ceratodontiformes; family Ceratodontidae; genus Neoceratodus; species Neoceratodus forsteri. The sequence continues at coordinate 335,649,933 of CM028136.1, read as the reverse complement.
TTTTATTTTAATTCTGATTTGCTTTAACTCTCATGGGGTTGGAGGTGGCTGTAGAAATTAATGATGTTTAAATAAAATTAAAGCAAAGAGCTGAAGAGAGTCTTTTGTTTATTTTCCACCAGTGTCAGTTTATAAGTTACTTGCTTTTTTTCTTTGCTGAAGTTGTGATGCTGATGATTGTTATTAAGTTATAATAACTGGTGACCCCCATTATCAACCCGTTTTTGAGTGTTGTAAAAAGTCATATCAACCCGCATGTTGATTCAAAAAAACTCGTATCAACCCTTCACAGTCTCGTGCCAAGAAGCCTGCAGTGGTTCAGACAAATTAAACAGACGGTTCACCGATCACAGAATCTAACTCACAGCATGACCTCCATTTTAACAAAAACATACAGGGAAAAGTAACAAAGCGTAATCATTTTCTTTTCTTGAATTTTAGTATTTACCAAGCAGGAAGACTCTCCACTAAAAGTGTACTTTCCCGACTACCCATATTGTGTCCACAGACGGCATGAACTTTCACCTCGGTTCCACAGCGACTGTAAAGACCCGACCCATCTAGATGATGAAACAACACAAACTGAAGCGAAAGGACTTAGCACACAAATATAAATAAAAAAAAACATTTTTTGAGTTACTTTTTTTTTTACTTCATTCCTGAGATCGTGATTTACTTTACCCGACTCGAACTGATGACCATAATGTAAGGTAGTCTTTTTTGCACCAGTTATTATAAAAAATATCTCGAGGTTTCTCTATGATCACACAACTTGGGTGTTTAAAAAAACTTCATATCAACTGCCTACATATGTGTTATTCTATATGTTCAGTGTGAGGTAGTTTGATATTCCTTTTCACCTCCTAGACAGTTCTAGAACTTTTTTTTTTTTTTTTGCTTTTTTACACAAATGTGTGTTCTCTCACTTACTTGAAAGTTAGTCCTGTTGGAACAAGCAGTCTAGTATGAAGCACAAAGCGAAAAGTCTGTTGATTCCATTTGCAGTCATTACTGGTAGCATTTTTGGATGATAGTGTAGAATATTGGGTATGCATAGGACCTATACTATTAGTGTAGAACTCAAGTTATGCTAGCTGGTACAGTCGCAGTTCCTTTATTTTTTATCAGTTTATTTGGGTTGGGGTTCACCCCTACACCACCCTGTAAAAAAAGGGGGGGGTATGGGGGGCAATGCCCCCCCCACTCAAATAAACTGACAACCAAGTAAGGCACTTGACCAAAGCAGCGCTGTATTCAGGAAGCCTCCCTTACAAAAAAGAAATCCTTTTTTTGGATTATTTTCAGCTTACTTCTGTCTTAATGTTGTTTTTCTGATTTTTTGTGGATTAATCGCATCTTCTTTTCTGAAAAATATTTTTTCCCTCAACTACTGAAGATTTATTTCGGATTTAAAAATGTTTCTAATCTCATTTCAGAAAAGTAAGACTACACATGGTTTATAAGTAGATTATCTTTTTCAGCTCAAATGCATCTTTTGTTAGGCCTCTCGCTAATTTAACATATTTAATACCATCCCTGCAGTTATTCCTGTTTTTCATTGCAAAATACCACACCTTGTGAGGATTGTATAGGCATATCCAAGTGTCTTTAACCAGCTGATAAGTATTCTTATCCAAATTTGAAAACAAAATGTGTGACTGTATTTATACTACTATTATACTTATTACTATTACTGAAAAGAAAACATTATATTTAAACATTTTTATGAAGTGTAATACATAGTCCACAATAATGTGTTTTTAAATGTTATTCATTTCATTTAATCATTTTGAAGTTATCCATATGGATAGTTCCCTAGAACATAGTACCCCATACAAAAAAAAGCAAATACCCAATGTTTAACAAAAAATTTGAGCATTAAGCTTGACCATTGCTTGAGGATTTTACTTAACTAATGTTTAATCCTTGCATCTAGCTATTAGTTGAGATGTTTTTTATGTTTACTTCTGTATTAGTTGAGAAATGAGACTTTGAAAAATATTGCAGTTATGGATTGACTGAATTTTGTAACTTAAATATAATTCAGCTCGAGACTTAGAAAATGTTTCAGTTGTTAATAACTTGAGATTTTAACTTAAATTGCTTGCAGTTACTAACTCCCCAGCAAACCAGAGAGGCAGTTTGCAGGGAAAGCAATATACTGTATGGGATCCTTAAAAGGATACTAGGAGAGAAGAATTATCCAGATAGTTTGTATTTTTCTGTATCTCTCCAAACCATGTTCATACTCTTAAGCCTCATTCTCAGAGCAATGCATCATAGGTATGCAATCCCTGTGCATGTCAGGCTGACAAGGCCATCATGGGGATGAAGGACTAGACATAGCAACTGTAAGCGAGACCTGGTGGACAGAGCTGCACACCTGGGAAATGACTATTTCAGGTTACTGTTCAGAAGGGATAGGGAGAGTAAGAAGGCAGGAGGAGTTGCTTTATACATCGGGGAAGGCATAAGTGTAACTGAAGGACAAGAGGACGACAGGGAGACTGAGCTACTGTGGCAAAGCTAGGCAGGAGGATGGGAGAATCCTTGTGACTGGGGGTGGTATACAGGCCACCTATGCAAGGGGAGGAGGGTGATCAACAGTTAATTCAGGCAGTCACAGGACTGGCCCTAAAAGGTGAGTTACTGCTGGTAGGGGAACTAAACCTCCCAGATGTAGATTGGGAAATCCCAGATGCAGCATCGTCAAGGAGCAGAGAGATACTAGCTGTGCTTCAGGGGGTATTTCTTCAACAGCTAGTCAGGGAGTTGACAAGGGGCAACAACCTGCTGTATGTATTCCCAACAAATGGGGAGAGAGTGGAGGAGGTGAAGGTGGGAGAAGCCTTGGGCAACAGCGACCACAGCACAGTAATGTTCATGGTCAGGGCAGGGAGGGAGACAAGTAAAACTAATACTACAGTCATGGACTTCAGATGCATAGACTTTGACAAAATGAGAAGGCTAGTAAGGGAGACAATGGAGGGTACAGAGAATATAGTGGCAGTGGAGGAGTTATGGCAAGCTATGAAGGGAGAGGTACTGAAAGCTGTGGAAATATGCATAAAAAAGATTAGAAAGAGCAAAAGGGGGAGGAGACCGCTTTGGTTTACAAAGGAAGTTGCAGGGGCAGCCAGGGAAAGGAGGAGGGCTTTCAGAAAATTTAACAGGACACTCAGCAAGGAAGATAAGGAAGAGTATAGGGAAAAGAGGAGTATGGCAGGGAAAAAGATCAGAAGGGCAAAAGCAGATACTGAGGAGAAAATAGCAAAAAAAGCCAAAAGGGTGATAAAATCTTTTTCAGATATGTGAGGGAGATGAGAAGGACAAGGCAAAGGATTACAAGGCTGAGGGGGGAGGGAGAAATAAAATTGGAAAGGGACTTTGAAAAGACTGTGAAAAAGCAGAGTATTAAATAAGTACTTTAGCTCGGTATTCACAGAGGAGGAGGAGGAGGAAGGTAGGGGACCTGAGCTAAAGTTGAATGGGAAAGAGGGCAAATGGGTGTATTTGAGCCCATTCACTGTGTATAGGGTTAGGGTAGAGCTAGATAAACTGAGGGTGGAAAAGGCAATGGGCCCTGACGGATTACACCTCAGGGTGATCAGGGAATTGAAGGAGGAAAACAGAAAGATAGACTTTGACAGCAGATAAGGACCACTTGGCCCACCTAGTCTGCTCATTTCCTTACCTACAGGATAAGCTGCAGATCCTAGTTAATCAACAGCTGAGGAGTTGGCCGCACCCTTGACAAGGCTCTTCAAATTGTCCCTGGATATGGGGAGAGTGCTGGAGGACTGGAAGAGGGCAGATGTAGTGCCTTTACACAAGGGAGGTAGTAAGGAGCTGAAGGGCAACTACCAACCTGTCAGCCTCACGTCAGTCATGGGGACAGTAATGGAGGCATTAATCAAGGAGAACGTGGTAGATTACCTGGAGGAGAGTGGCTTGCAGGACAGCAGACAGCATGGCTTCACAAAGGGGAAGTCTTGCCAGACAAACTTAATTAAGTTCTTTGATTGGGTGACTCAGGTGATTGATCGGGGTAGGTGGTGGATGTGGCCTATCTGGACTTCAGTAAGGCCTTTGATACTGTCCCCCACAGGAGGCTGGTGAGCAAGATGGAAAGTCTGAGGTTTGGTGGGAAAATAACAAGCTGGGTGGAGGGTTGGCTGTCAGGAAGAACTCCGAGGGTGGTGCTAAATGAGGTGCACTCCAGGACAGTGAGGGTGAAGAGTGAAGTGCCACAGGGGTCAGTTTTGGGTCTGCTTCCCTTCAACATCTACATCAGTGATATTGCTGAGGGCTTGAGGAGGAGGGTGTCCCTATTGGCCGATGACACGAAAATATGCAATAGTATGGACACGCTGGGGGGGGTGGAAGGCATGAGGGAGGACTTAAAGATACTTGAAAAATGGTCTGGAACATGGCAGCTGAAATTTAATGCCAAGAAGTGCACTGTGATGCACCTGGGGATTACGAACAGAAGAGCAGGGTACACCCTAGGTGGGGAGGAATTTAAAGTAACAGAACAGGAGAGGGATCTGGGAATCATAGTCTCCTCAAACCTAGAATTCAATGTAGCAGGGCAGTGGAAAAGGCCAATGGAATGCAGGCATGCATAGGCAGGGGCATTACTAGCAGAAAGATGGAGATAATAATGCCCCTTTACAAAGCCACAGTGAGGCCACATCTAGAGTAGATGGTTCAGTTCTGGAGGCCACATCTCCACAAGGTAATAGATGCATTGGAGAGGGTTCAGAGAAGGGTAGCTAAGATGGTGCAGGATATGCAGGGAATGTCATACAAGCAGAGGTGTAAGGAGCTGGATCTGTACATGCTAGAGATGAGGAGGAAAAGGGGAGACATGATTGAAACTTTTAAATATATAAAGGGGCTCAATAAACTGGGAGAAGAGGGTTTATTTAAGAGGAAGGGGGGTCAAAACTAAAGGGCACAGCCTCAGACTGCAAGGAAAAAGACACGGGGCAATGTGAGAGGGCGTTTCTTCACAGAGAGGATGATGGAGCACTAGAACAGACTACCAGACAGAGTGGTGGGGACTAAATTGGTGGAAGAATTCAAGACGGTATGGGGCAAGCATATGGGGCTGAGTATCAGGGGCAGGGTGGGGGCTGGCAGGGAGTGGAAGGTGTACGGAAGAAAAAAAAAAGGGGGGCAGACTAGATGGGCCAGTATGGGCCTTTTCTGCCATCAAGCTTCTATGATTCTATGGGTATGCAAGTCCCTGTGCATGTCACGTTGACAACACATCATGGGTATGCAAGTCCTTGTACATGTCAGGCTGACAAGGCATCATGGGTATGCAAGTCCTTGTGCATGTCATGCTGATAACACATCATGGGTATGCAAGTCCTTGTGCATGTCAGGCTGGCAACCCATCATAGGTATGCAAGTCCTTGTTCATGTCAGGCTGACAACCCACCATTGGTATGCAAGTTCTTGTGCATGTTAGGCTGGCAAGGTATCATGGGTATGCAAGTCCTTGTGCATGTCATGCTGACAACACATCATGGGTATGCAAGTCCTTGTGCATGTCATGCTGACAACACATCATGGGTATGCAAGTCCTTGTACATGTCAGGCCAACAAGAAATTATGGGTATGCAATAATTGTGTATGTCAGGCTGACAAGGCATCATGAGTATGCAAGTCCTTGTGCATGTCATGCTGACAACACATCATGGGTATGCAAGTCCTTGAATATGTCAGGATGACAACGCATCATGGGTATGCAAGTCCTTGAGCATGTCAGGCTGGTAAGGCTTTACCAGAACAGACACTGTCTATTAAATAGGCTTCCACATTTGATCTAATATTAGCCAAGAATAGCAAAGTACGGTCACAAGTTTCAGCCTCTTTTAGATGCCACAGTGTGTTATAGTCATGGGGCTCAATTCTCAAAACTCTGAAGTTGACGCAAGGTGCCTGCATCACACAGCAGTAACGTAAGGGGCACCTTGTGTCAAAACATGCAGAGCTTTTGTTTCAGGAAGACCCCCTGTGCCAGCCTGGACAAAGTGCACCAGACCCACCCTGCACCAGGTCTGTGTCAAGCTTTGCTGGTTCGCAGGCACAGCTGTAGTGCTACTGCCTGCAGTGCCGACAACCGTGGTTGGGAAGTGGAACTCGGACAACAGAGGGTGAACCCAGGGGGAGGAGGTTGAACATCCAGGGGACTGCTTGCCTTCTCTAGGGAGGGAGGGGATCTGGTATATGGTGCCTACCGACCTCTAGTGGTGCATGGAGGGGTACAGCAGTCCAGGACCATGCTGTGTGCTCCTCAGGGGTGGGGACCAGTGGACCTCTGCATGTCATGGGTGGGAACACACCCAATCATGCGATGAGGTCATTGCACAACTGGCATCACTCTGGCGAGGGGGAAGGGGTGCATAAAGCAAAAACACCTCAATGTGAGCCTCATGACCCCCCAGGATCCCATCCATTTCTGGGACCCAGTTGGTATGGGGGTTCACACTGGCAGTGACTGAGGTAAAAAATATGCTCATAAAAAATAAATGGTCTTCACCAAGCTGATGGGTGCGCTAGGGTGCTAGGGGGCTTGTGGCAGATGCAAGCTGCAATATCCCCAACATCGGGATTCAGGAAACCCTCCCAGAGGGCACGTGGTCTGGGAGAGAGAGACCAGGCAGGGCTGGTCTAACGATCCATGTGCCTCCCCCAGAGCCCTCCCTGGGTGGGAAGAAATATGCTCCACTGCATGCTCACTGTCTCACTCACCCCATGACTGCATGGTAGTCACAATGGCATTGTATTTATCTAGTGCACCAACCTGGTAAACAAAAACTAATTAAAAACATCTGGAGTCCTTTGTGGTGTGGTGCCCACAGTGGCCCCACCAATTGGTGCCCAGCATGTGGGTGCCCCTCAACACAATGGCGTGGCAGTGAACCTTCTACAGCCCCATCGGGGTGCTAGTGCCACCCCTACCATCACCCATCTGTGTCCTGCCAGCCCTCCCCATGTACTTCCCATCCCTCATGATCCCAGCAGCCTCCCAGTAGGGCTCTGTCCCTGGGCGCAGATGCTCCTCGACCCCACCCACAACTTGCATTAAACATCTTATGTGTGCAATCTTTTTGTTGCATGGCCACATTTGCCACAAGCTGTGGATTTTCAGTGCCAGGACCCTGCCAAATAGTGAACTGGATGTAGGGTTCCTGGCACACCGGCGATCATCGCAATCTGTCATTGGTGTGGCTTGCGCTGATCTTTGAGATTTGAGCCCATAATATCAACCAGGCAACACACCAGACCTATGTGAATGTGTCAGAACAATCCAAAAAAGTCCAGCCCACTGGGTCCTCTCCTGTACACAAACCTAGCCTGCTGGGCCTCTTCCTTTCCCCATCTCCAACCTTCTGGGTTCCTTCTTGTACTGAAGCTCAGCCACTGGATCCCTTCCTTTCACCAGTCTCAACTCATTGAGTTCCTTCCAGCCCCCAAGCCCAGCCTGCTGGGTTCCCCTCCTGCACACAAGTCCAGCCCAGTGTGTCCTCCCCTGCACACAAGTACAGCCTATATGCCCCCCTTTGCACCTAAGCTCAGCCCAGTGTATCCCCCAGGACTCAAGCCCAGTCAAGTTGTTCTCCCCTACATTTGTGTTACAGAATACTGTAGGTGGCTTTAGCTTCCCTGGTCAGAAGATGATCAGTCACACTGTCCTCTGGTTGACTCCTCTGGGTCCACTAACTCGGCCTTCTTCTGACTTTGGTTCACTTCTGGACAGGTGAGTGGATTCTCCTCTCTAAAAACCTTAAACCAAAATACCTCTTACTTTATTTCTACCCTCATCTTGTATCCTATTGCATCTGTGCTACCCTGTCTCAACTCTCACTACTGACACTTTAATGTATCCAACATATTTTCCCCCTTTTTTCCTTGGACTAACTGAACTTTGACTTTTGCTTACCAGATAAGTATTCTTTTATTTAATGCCTTATCTGTACTATTTTCCCTAAGAACTATGGCTCCCCTTTGACTCCTGTGTAACCTTTATTTTGCTACAAGTGCTCCCCAGCCACCGTCCAGAATCTAGACACAGAGGTTCCCTTTCCTGGACCAGTAAGTACCCATGACTTAGTTACTTGATTGGGAGGTGAGGGATCTGAGCCATAATGGTGAGTATGCATCCATTAGTGAGAGTCCACTGAGGTGATATGTCAAGCCGCCCTCGTCAATCTGCTCCACGACAACTTGCACCATACTACTGGCTCCAGCGTCAACTGGCTCCCTTCTCAATTTGTTCCTGAATTGTGCCTCCCTGGAGTTTAATGTATTAAATGTATGCTGGGGGTGAAGTGTCAGGGAATGATTTGTGCAAGGGGCTGATTGACGCCAGAATTAATAGTACAGCACAAGTTGTCACTGAACAAATTGACTATAATGAATTGACATGCTGCTGTCCACTGAAGGGGTAGGTGCCATGAAGCTAGCCTCATAATGAGGAACAGTTGAGAGGTATGTGATCGGCTCCCCCCAAATCTGGCCCCTTTGCAGCTTGACCCCCACCCCTCCCTGCAGCTGGACCCCCAGCTGAAGACTAGCTGTGTCCTCACAGCATCTTCTCTGTGTGGCAACACCTTGAATGGGGACAGCAATTCTGAGGGGTTGAATGAAGAAAGTCCCTCATAATGAGGTCCAGTTGAGATGTATGAGACCAGCCCCCTACATCTGCCCTGTGCACCTACAGTACACTCCCCACTCCTCCCTGCAGCTGGACTCCAGAGACAAAGACTATTTATTTACTTTTTATTAACACCGTGGGTTCACTAAGTAATCAAAGGCCTAGTTTCAGGCACAACCTAGTAGCTGTGTGGTCTCTAGTCCCTATCTGCAAGTTTAGGAGAGGGCTGGGGGAGTGGACTAGCCCCCTGGAGGCAGAATGTCTTGCAATCCACAAGGTGGCAGTGTGGTTTACATGCCCCAAGAGGGGGCATTGCCCACAGAACTAGACTAGAAAGACTACAATTGCAATGCACCTATGGGCTGCCCAGCACGAGTATGTAAACTGCACCTCCATACTGTGGATGTCAAAACCCAGAAGCAGCCACATGGACATCAACAGTATACAGCCAGCAGGCTGAGTGTCGGTGGCTTTTAAATCTTTTGAAATAGTTTTTTTTTTTTAAACTAACAAAAGTGCCATCATGTCAGGGGATTCCAAGGCATCCTGGGACAATGCTGGGTACCATAGTGACTGACATCAAACGCGATGATTTGTTAGGCACATAGCTGCTTTCAAGAAGACTTTATGTTCAGGTTAACAAAATCCTGCTTAATAAATGGAAATTGGAGCCAGTTGCCCAGTTTGGGGTTGGGTGTGCATAAGGTATGGACAGGGGTGGGAAGGTATTTGGGGTTTTTTGGAAGCTTGAGACCTAAGGGGGATTCTAAAACCATGACTGAGGGGGCTTAGAAGCCAGCCTCAAGTGTTGGGGTCGGGGCATCAGGGCTAGGGTGGATGGAGCTCGGGATTTTGTCTGGGGGGGGCCTAGGGAACTGCCATGGCTGAGCCTTAGGAGGCTCAGGCCACGGGCTGGGGGGAGGAGGAATTAGATGCCAGTGATGTGGGGTGGACTCTGGAGCATGTCACCACACCATAGCTTGTGGTTCTAGCCTGCTGCTGGGAGAGTTAGCGAGAGGTCAGAGCTGGGGAACATGCCACCAGAGATCGGTGCCTGGCTGACATAGCTTGGCATGTAGCATGCTGCCATGGCAGGTTCCAGCTTGCCACCAAGGCTAGTGGGAGGGGGATTGGGAGCAGAGGCCAGGGAGGCTGGAACAAACCACGCAGAATCCTTATTGCAGCCCCCTCTACTTCTCCCAACTCAAAAACCGCATCCGAGCAGGACATGAAACTTTATCATTTTGGTTCTGTTATTTTCACTGTTCAGTGTGGTTTAGTGTACTTTTATTTAAATTTACTGCATCTTTTTTATTTGAATTTGTTATTGTACAGTTTGCTTGTACTTTTTTTTATTTAGTTAACAAAAAAAAAATCTATGTAAAAAATGGCCAGGAAAAAAACTACCAACTATAAGTTGCAGGCTGCTTCGTGCTTGGTTTAATCCTGTGCATGATCTGGTGAGACATAATAATGTATTTTGATGACACTGAGGAAAGCCGTCTGGCACTTCTGATTGGCCAATGAAAAACACCCTTGGGGTAATGCTACCCCCCAAGGTAGCTGATGTCACCACAACTCCTTTCTGTTCTAATTGCCTGCTTATGCTGCAGTCATCATTGGTATGTTTGGCGCTTCTGTCTTTCGTGGCAAATTTTGATTTTGCAGTGAAGGCTCAGACGTGAATTTTTCAACAATTTTGATATAGGTACTGATTCCTTACAGAGACACATCACTGTTGGATTTTATACCCTTGCCCATGGCCTCTGACAGATGTTTTCCCACCCATCAAACACTACTCTCTCTCACTCCCACCCTCTTGTTCCACAACTGCCCACCCCAACCCCCCACCACCTACTACCTCTCCTTGACAAAGCCTCACCTTGGCTGCTAAAACTGCATTTCTGCAGAATACATGCACCCAGTCTGAACTGTAACATGGTTGTTAAACACTGTACCACACTTAATTAGTGCTGCATCAATATGTTTCTCCGCAATTGTGGTCCTGTTTCTCCTCACTTGTTGCACCCTACTTAATGTTGTAACTGCTCATTAATGCTACTTGTTAGTTGCTGTTCTTTCTGTTCTGCAGTGTTTCATCACCTGTAAATGTCTTGTATTCCTTGTTGACTTGAAGCCTTTGTGTAACCCCTAGATGGCGCTATCCCAGGGGCTACTACCCCTGCCTGATTTGCCACTAACAGGTTGAGGGGCCTGGATCCAATGGCGGGTGCCTCCACCCAGAGGTCAGGGTTTGCAATAGTTAAACTAACTTGGTCACAGCCCTCTGGGACACTGCAACGCCCCTTTCTTCCACTAGTGGCCCCACAATATATCAAATTACCTTCACAGTATACACTTACCCCCAGGTCTGGTTCCGGCACTGGGACCTCCTGTGAAATGAGATACATTGCAACAATCACAGTACAGTACTTTAACATGAACAAATACATCAGGCAGTATAACTTTGCTGAAACAAGCAGCTCTGATTTATTTAGGGGATATAACAAGGACAGGGAAATCAGGTTAATTAGCTTATCACTCTAATAATCTACCTATGGCTCTGTGCACAGGCCTATCCCTATCAGTTACTGTCCCTGGGTACCCAAGCCCTAGTGGCTAGTCCAAACCGTGGCAGCTGGTAGGGGCCTTCACCAGAGAAAAGGAGAATTAAACAGTCAGCAGTACAGTAATTCCATTTGGATTTAATGTGGCAATTCAACAGGGAGCGACCCTGAATTAGTACTCCGACGCTCCAAATAAGATAGGGTCCTTCAGTGTCAGCAGGGCTCACTTGAGGTACACAAACCTCTTCACACATCCATATAAAAGCACTATACCAGGCAGGCTGCATCTGTATCCCAATCGCAATTACTGCACAATACCGGAGAACACACAGCAGATTCAGTTCCTGACAGACCGAGTGCAATTTTCAGCAATTCCTCCAGTCTTCTACAGGGTGAGCCTGGTTTCTACTCTTCAGAGATCCTTTGATTCTTTTCACAGGACAGGATTCAGTCCTAACAAGCTGTTACACAAGCTGCAGACCGGAACTCTGGGCCTTACACACGTTTTTGACTAAAACTGCACACTGAAAAGCACAGGGCTCCTTCCTTCTTCACTGCCAAAGCTCAACTGAAACTCCAACCGACAAAACCGGGCACTTCCTTTGAGTTCCTCCCAGTTCTTGACTGGATTGGCTGTCACTCACAATAGACTGCTGCTGTTGGTCCAAAAGGCACTGAAGTCTAAACTACATCTCCCAGAGTCACTGCCCATACAATCCTCTTGTGGCTGGCTCAGATTATGAGTCAAGTTCTGATTCATCCAAGGCACCATTTTAGAGCTAGCTTACCCCACACTGATTGGTCCAGTTCAGCAGTTCAAAACCAGAATGGGAACTAGACAGACACAGTTCTGACTGCAAAGAAAGCAGGTTAGACAAACTGTAATTTCATTATTACTGTAAATGATTTCTGGCAAACAGTTACATCTTTCAGATGAGGTTCCCTTTGCACTCCTAGTGACTGCAAAATGAAGTGAATTGGCAGCAACTTGAGTGGTACTCAATCAAAGAAACACACAGTCCCCCATACAAACTAATTATGTCTGCAAGCAGACAGCTCTTAAAGAGACAGTACCAGAGGGTTCTAAAAACATTCACTGATAAATGGCTTAAATGCCAAACACCATTCAGGCTTGGAGCATTCAAGCAAGCTCCTGGAAGTCTTTTGGGAACCCCTATTTGCAGGGGGGTTACACCCTTCCTGGCCTGGGAAAGCTTGACGTCCGCGTCAAGCAAGTACCCCCATAAGTTTCAACTGCAACCATATACATTTGCATTAGGCTTGCACATGTAATCATCAGTCAATATATCATTTTACCAAGAACACATTTCTGAAACATTGCAGTCGTCACTCTTTACACAGTATTACATACACATTGTACCATAACTCAAGTTATTACCTCTTGTACATGAAACCTGAAGAGGGGCCCTTCCTATCAGTTACCTTGGGGCTGGGACAGGGCAAGGGCACCATATAAAGAGCAACACAAGTAACTGGAGTTAGCACCACGCTCAGTTTGGGCAATGAGTTAGGACACATACACTCCTTTATGGACAACATTGAGAGGCAAATCCACAGGCCTCCCAAGGGAATCATAACTGAGGTGCACCACAGGCTTTACAGCTCGACCAGTCTTTCTAGGGGAACTGTTACAGTCTCTGCACTCTGAGCCTCATTTTCAGCATTGTCCTCACTTGTCAGGGAGTCTCCATGGGGGTAGAGGCTGGTAGAACTTGGGGCACTTTCAGCTCCAGGAGTTACAGTTTCTGAGTCCACAACATTTGGCTCGCATGGAAGCTTTCGGACACTGGCAGTGGACTGTCAGGGCACTCAAAATACTCTTCTTGTTCGGTGTATCACCAGTCTGCCCCAATCTATCATTTTCCTCCCTGAAGCTCAAACAGTTCAACCATGCACAATGATTCCATTTCATCTGATCTGATGCTTTGCACTTCACTTTCTGGGAGCATTGGCTCCAGGGATGAAGCTGGGGGCTTAGACAGTCCAGAAGGCCCAGCTTCATCTCCAGTATTGACTAGGGATTGCCCAGAAACAATTGACTCAGTTCGTAAGAAGGATAGTATTCAAAGTCACTCTCACTTTCTTCCGATATGGACTGACAGTCATGCTCAACTAGGACTTGTGGAGGGAACACTTTAACTTTGCTTCTGTAGGTGCAGACTTTCTTGATCTTTTCTTAGCAGCAGCTCTAGTCACTGGTCAGAGGGGCATCTTCTGGGGCTCAGACTCAATTAAGATTTGTCAATGGGCAGTAAATGATTTCTATGCATTGTTTTACATCTTTTGAATTATTCTCAGGCCTTACTTTGTACACTGGCAGATCATCTAGTTTGCCCACTACAATGTGAGGAGATGGTTCCATCTGTCAGCAATCTTGTGCTTGCCATGCAGTCCCAGATTTCTTAGCAAACCCGATCTCCCTCCTGGAGTTCCTGTGCTTTCACCTTTTTATCATACCTTTCTTTGTTGGCCAGATTTCTTTTTGGCAGCCATGGTTTGAGCCAGTTAGTGCATGAGTTAGCTGGGCCTTTAACTTTTGCACATACTGTAAATAGTTGTCAGCTTGAACCCCATCAGGAGAGACCCCAAAACACACATCTACTGGTAGTCGAGCTTCTCTTCCAAACATCAGGTGGTAGGGGAGAATCCAGTGGCATCACTTTTGGTGCAGTTATAAGCATGTACCAGGGTGCTAATTTGTTGGCTCCATCTAAGCTTGTCCTTTGGGTGCAGGGTGCCTAGCATATCTAGCAAAGTCTGGTTGAAACGTTCAGGCTGTGGGTCCCCTGGGGGTGGTAGGAGTGGTTCTGGACTTTCGCACTCCCCACAGAAAACATCTCTTTGATCAGGCGACTCTCAAAGTCTCTCCCTTGATCAGAATGGATTCTTTGTGGAGCCCCATAGTGAACAAAAAGTTTTCAACAAGTACTTTGGCCACAGTGGATGCTTTCTGGTCTTTGGTGGGAAAGCTTGGGCATATCTCGTGAAATGGTCAGTGACCACCAGCACATTACTGATATTTCTTTGATCTGACTCCAAACTCAGAAAATCAATACAGACCAGCTCCATGGGTGCACTGGTGGTGATGTTAACAAGGGGCAGCCCTCTGGGGCAAAGCTTTCCTCTGTAAGCAGCGACTACAAGTTGAATGTGTTGCTCCACATCAGCCCCCATCTTAGGCCAATAGAATCTGGATCTCACCAAGTCAAGTGTTCTGTCTATACCAAGGTGCCCCATGTGGTTGTGCAAGGACCTCAGTACTGAGTCTCAAAGGCAGTGGGCAGCACTAGTTGTTGTTTGTCTACTTGTCCCCCTGTCTACTGTTTCTCTGTATAACAGTTTATTGATCAGTTTCAACTTGGACCTTCTTTGTATAACAGTGCAGTTCTCAAATCAGTGGAGCGTAATTTGGACACATCTTTTCCTGCATAGAGGGCTTCTAAAGCTGCTTTGATCATGGGATCAAGGGATTGAGCCCGAATACTGTCATTGTCCAGCTGAGGCAGTGCACCAATGTCTATTGCAGAAAAGTGGCAATAAGCAGCAGGTATGCAATTCTCAGAGGGTCCCAAGCAATCCACCATGCAGTCCACTGCGTCCGTGGACATTGTTCCTCCCTGTCAAACTTCGGCAGAGTGCCCGAATGTCAGGTTCTGCCAATCGGACCCAATCATTCTGGGGAACAGGCCTCCGGAGAGCATCAGCATCTATGTGTTCAGACCTGCTCGGTATTCAGAGCATAGTCATATGTAGATAATGCAGAAAGCCACCTATGGCCAGTGGCATCCAACTTAGCTGAGGTCTGCACATAAGTCAAAGGATTATTGTCAGTTTTACTAGTATTTTAGCCCATACAAGTACTCATGGAATTGGTCAACAATATCCCACTTCAAAGCTAGGAACTCTAACTTATGTACAGGATAGTTCTTTTCGGATGGGGTCAGGCTTCTACTGGCAAAGGCCACTGGTCTCAGGCCATTCTCGTGCTCTTGTACAACACAACCCCCAACCCTTGCAAGCTAGCATCAGTGTGCAGGACGTAGGTTTTCTTGGATCGGCATAGGCCAGCACTGGAGCATGGGTGAGTTGATATATGATCTCATGAAAAGCAGTCTCACAATCAGGAGTCCAGCGGGCCCCAAATACTTCACTCGGATGAAAATACACTCTTTCAGTCTTGAGGGACGCTGACTTTGGTATTTTTGTGGGTTGGGGATACCCTTGAGTAAGGTTAAGTAAAGGGCGGATCACTCTTGAATAGTCCTTGATGAGCGCCCGATAATAACCACAGAATCCAGGAATCTTTGCAGTTCTTTTAGATTTTTGGTCTGTGGCCAGGTGGTCAAGGCCTCAACTTTACTTGGGTCGGTCTCTATTCCTTGGTGGATACTATGTGTCCCACATACTTTACTGATGTTTGAAAGAATTGACACTTATCAATGGACAGTTTAAGGCCAAAGTCCTCCAGTCGGTCCAATACCTTAAATAATCTGCTCTCATGTTCCTCAGTGAGCTGCCAAACACAATAACATCATCTAGGTATACCAGGCACTCTAGTAAGTTCATGTCCCCACTGCACGCTCTATCAATCGTTGAAAAGTGGCTGGGGCACCTGAAATCCTTGAGGCATCCTCATGAATTCATAGAAACCAGCGGACAGATAAAGGCTGTCTTCTCCACGGTCCTCTGGGGCCAGCCGGGATCTGGTAGTACCCATTGCGGAGATCCAACACAGAGAACCACTTGCTCCCGTTTAGGCAGTCCAAAGCATCCTGAATGCGGGGCATTGTGTACTGATCAGGGATAGTCCGCCCGGTTTAGATGCGATAATCCACACACATCCTTACTGTTCCATTCTTTTCCTCACTACCACAATGGGGAAGCATAAGGGCTTCTGGATTCTTGTATTACACCAGCAGCTAACATCTCTTGCAGATGCCGTCTCACATCATCTATGTCAGCAGGTGCCAGGCGTGAGACCTCTCGAAATGGTCTTCGTCATGCAGCGGATATTGTGCTCGCTCCTTGCACATCCATCCATTCCTTTAAAGAAAACACCTGGTCTCTCTGGACAAACTTCTCACTGATCCTCACTTTCCATTCAGCTGGCAGCGGGAGTGCCGAAATCAAACAAGTCAGGCGTTACTCTGTCATTCTTCCTTGAACTCTTGCTGCTGGGTAGCACTGCAGTGTCTGCACAATGCACATTAGCCAGGATGCAACCTCTGTTTACTCGAATGTCTCTTTCAGACACATTATGAACTTGGACCATTACCCTTCTGGCATAAGCATGGGCTCTAGCGGGCAAAATACTAGGCTTGACCAGCAGTCCCTCTGGCAATTTTCCCATCGCCTGGTACATCCAACATTAATATTTTATTCTTAACATCCTTTCAATCTCGGACCTCTCCCTGTAAGGTACACTGGGCATTTGGCGCCAGGATCAGGACTCAGGATCCTTCTTCCATACAATTCCGACCGGTTCCTCTGGTTCTGTTTTTCAGCATCTCTGTGCCTCATAGGCATTCTTAATTAAAGCCGGAACTCTTAAAGCTCTACTAGTCTTTGACCCTGTTTTCATAACACAACTGTGCCAGCCTTCGAACATATGAGCATTTGTTCCAATCAACAAGGGACACCATCATACAGTCAGTGGGGGACACACTAAGGCTAGGGTCTCTACTTGTTGACCACTCCAGCCACGGAGGTGGGGAAAGACAGCCAAATAGGATGTACCGGAATAGGGGTAGGCCTTCTCACTTAACCCCATACATGCAGTCCTTCTAATGGTTTGTAAGGGTACGTCTGACAAATCCTCTGATACCAATCCTGGAACATAATTGTCACTTGGGAGCCACTGTCTAATACAGCTCTTGTGACACTCCATTCACCTTTACAGTGGTCTCCATGGAGGGACCCACTATTCTGGACCAGTCTGGAGGCGTAGTGGGGGCCTGGGCAACTGACCTTGCCACAAAGGGACGTGAATTAGCATTTTTGGTGCCCTCACTGAGATCATGTGGTACCTCTTAAACACTGATTTCTTCTCCGAAGCTCTCCTTGTAGCCTATATGTAACTTTGTCAGTGTCTTTTGGGGACTGGCATTCCCTTTCATGTGCCCATCTTTCCCACAATTATAGCAAAACATACTTTCTGGAGTTTGAGCTGGCCGGGCGCCACACTGGGAGCCAGGCGGGGTATTACTAACTGGAAACCTGGGTGCCATCTCTGTCTGTGACGTGATAAGCATTTGGAGACATCTCGTCAGTTTCTCCACTTCCATGGTCAAGGAATTGAGTTTGGAGCTGTTATCAGCAGGAGGTACATGGGTGGGTACCCCACCCCATAGCAGATGCAGTCGGATATAGGTCAGGGCCGTACTTGCAGTGGCCTTCATAAAGGGACTGTTTTTGAATTCCCGGATCTCTCTCAACAGTTCAGCCCCATTGTGGCATATCTTTCCTTGTCAGAGCACTCATTGACTGTCAACCTCTGCCCCTGAACTTCACTTGATGGGTCACCCTCAGTCACTCGGTGTAGCCACAGCTGTTGGTGCAGGTACCTCCCGAGGTCGCCTTTTCTCAACTCCTCAATTTCTCTCATTAACTCATCATAGGAGGTGGGGATTCCAGTCGATTTGCCAGGCGTAACTGAGCAACAGCAGTTCTGAGAAGGGGGCAGACTTAAGGATTCTGTCCAGTCTGGTTCGGTCCAGTTCAATCGCTGGCAAACTACCCTTTCTGAGGCATTCTTGCAACAATTTTTCCAGCCGAGATACATACACAGACAACAACTCCCTTGGTACTGTTGTGCATTTCTTACTCTCCACCATAGGTCCTCATCAGAATCTGGGCTCCCTACATTCTCCAAGGCCTCAAGATAGGCCTGTGCAGTCGCTTCAGGGTTACTGGCCCGTTTAGCACGGATGGTAGCCAGGGCAGGACCTCGGAGGCTCTCACTAACCCTCTTTCACTTTTCGCCTTCTGAGCATTGCCATTCTAGCACTTGTGGGGCAACATAGTCTATCCAGGTCTCCCAGTCATCCTCCCTTGGGGGTGGGAGGTGCCAGAGAAGATCCCCAACCTTCGGTAAGAGTCGTGACTAATGGCAGGTGCAGAAATAGGAGTCTGCATTGGTTCAGCCACCATACGGGCACTGGAGCAGGAGAGGGTGTTGGGGAGGAACACCCCAGGTGGCAAGAATAGTTTCTTCAAGTCCTCCACAGTTTTCCCTCTCCCAGCAACCATTCAGCAAATTTACGCCTCAAAGTTTCAGATAGTGGTGGGGCTGATTCCCCAGGTCTTTACTGTCCTTAGTTATCACTCTCAAGCAGTGAGGGCTCCCTCTGGGGTAATGATCTGTGGCACTTTGGAGCTATCTATGGGATCCTTAAACTCTACTAGGGCCAGGAAAGTGTGGGTGAGCAGATTAGCATGCCGACCCACCACCACGGGGTTTTGTAAACCTTCCACCTTGGAAAGTACTCCTGAACAGTGTCCGTATTGATACCAGGGGATGTCCAGGATAAGCATAGCATTTGGGGGTTGATCTCCTCCCCAGTACACCACTCCACCAGCGGTGCACAGCCACTTCTGTCAGGGTACCCATTTTTTTTAACAGTGGTTCGTAAAATATGGCCACTAGAGGACACACAATCCCAGCGGTGAGCCTCCAAGATGTAACCCCTAGATGGCGCTATCCCAGGGGCTACTACCCTGCCTGATTTGCCACTAACAGGTTGAGGGCCTGGATCCAATGGTGGTGCCTCCACCCAGAGGTCAGGGTTTGCAATAGTTAAACTAACTTGGTCACAGCCCTCTGGGACACTGCAACCCCCCTTTCTTCCCACTAGTGGCCCACACAATATATCAGAATTACCTTCACAGTATACACTTACCCCCAGGTCTGGTCCGGCACTGGGACCTCCTGTGAAATGAGATACAGTGCAACAATCACAGTACAGTACTTTAACATAGACAAATACCTCAGGCAGTATAACTTTGCTGAAACAAGCAGCTCTGATTTATTTAGGGGGATATAACAAGGACAGGGAAATCAGGTTAATTAGCTTATCACTCTAATAATCTACCTATGGCTCTGTGCACAGGCCTATCCCTATCAGTTACTGTCCCTGGGTACCCAAGCCCTAGTGGCTAGTCCAAACGGTGGCAGCTGGTAGGGGCCCTTTCACACAGAGAAAAGGAGAATTAAACAGTCAGCAGTACAGTAATTCCATTTGGATTTAATGTGGCAATTCAACAGGGAGCGACCCTGAATTAGTACTCACGACCTCCAAATAAGATAGGGTCCTTCAGTGTCAGCAGGGGCTCACTTGAGGTACACAAACCTCTTCACACATCCATATAAAAGAAAGCACTATACCAGGCAGGCTGCATCTGTATCCTAATCGCAATTACTGCACAATACCCGGAGAACACACAGCAGATTCAGTTCCTGACAGACCGAGTGCAATTTTCAGCAATTCCTCCAGTCTTCTACAGGGTGAGCCTGGTTTCTACTCTTCAGAGATCCTTTGATTCTTTTCACAGGACAGATTCAGTCCTAACAAGCTGTTACACAAGCTGCAGACCGGAACTCTGGGCCTTACACGTTTTTGACTAAAACTGCACACTGAAAAAGCACAGGGCTCCTTCCTTCTTCACTGCCAAAGCTCAACTGAAACTCCAACCGACAAAACCGGGCACTTCCTTTGAGTTCCTCCCAGTTCTTGACTGGATTGGCTGTCACTCACAATAGACTGCTGCTGTTGGTCCAAAAGGCACTGAAGTCTAAACTACATCTCCCAGAGTCACTGCCCATACAATCCTCTTGTGGCTGGCTCCAGATTATGAGTCCAAGTTCTGATTCGTCCAAGGCACCATTTTAGAGCTAGCTTACCCACACTGATTGGTCCAGTTCAGCAGTTCAAAACCAGAATGGGAACTAGACAGACACAGTTCTGACTGCAAAGAAAGCAGGTTAGACAAACTGTAATTTCATTATTACTGTAAATGATTTCTGGCAAACAGTTACATCTTTCAGATAGGTTCCTTTGCACTCTAGTGACTGCAAAATGAAGTGAATTGGCAGCAACTTGGTGGTACTCAATCAAAGAAACACACAGTCCCCATACAAACTAATTATGTCTGCAAGCAGACAGCTCTTAAAGAGACGTACCAGAGGTTCTAAAAACACTCACTGATAAATGGCTTAAATGCCAAACACCATTCAGGCTTGGAGCATTCAAGCAAGCTCCTGGAAGTCTTTTGGGAACCCCCATTTGCAGGGGGTTACATTTGTAAACGAGCCCCCAGCTCAAAAGGATTAATCTGAATTTGAAATAAATAAATAAAAAATAAAAAAATGTCGGAGGCTACCAAACTCCTAAATGTGTAAGTCATGAAGTTATATGCATTTCTGTTTTTATTCAATAAAATGTTAGGGGACGTAGTTTCTAGCCATGCAGACTTCCAGGTTTTAACCAGTATCTGCGAACATATGTTTGCAACCGTGATAGTCCCCTGGTGTTGTTATGACCCTAGGTGTACAGATTTTGTGTTGTGTGCTTACTCTTGTAGAGACCCGGACAGTGGTGCACTTGAAAACAATATTTCAGCCCATGGATGTGGTAGATTACATAGCAGCTTTACACATATCCTGGAGATACAGGCATGTTTTGCATGTGGGAGAGGTGAAAATAATAGGGTTCATCTGAGGTTCTTTATTAAAAATTGTGCAACTTTCTGGTTCCTGAAAGTCAATAGATAGACTTCCTCTGCACGTTAACAAATGACGCATTTTACTATTTTGGAAACTTGAATCCAGCAAGATTACTCAAAGAATATTGGAGGAAGTTCCTACTTGATATAGTCTGACACTGAGTGGCCTTGAGACGCCAGATAGATCAAATTAAAAGTCTTCCTTGTCTGTGAAAAGTAGCACAGCGTTAGCACTTTGAGGTGCAAATGCTACACAGTGGTTGCACCAGTTCTAGTAGTCTGGAAGGCTAGGGCATAGAAATTTGTGATTTAATAGGCATCTAGTACAACAATTAACTGGCAAGGGTCCCTGTCTCTGCTTTGCTGCAGAATACAGTATATTATTGTTGAAAAGTAAGTCATTGCAAGTGTCTTTCAAAGCTACAGAAGGGAAGGCCCTACAGCTTTAAACATATGAACAGTGTCACTGACTTTATTTTAAATTCCTGAATGCACCTTGTGTCATGTTCTCCATGCATTTTAAATGAGAACTGTGCTGAGCCAATTAGTCTGTTTGTTTTGCACATGGGGTTCTCAATCTATTGTTCTATATCTGTTTTTTTTACTGGTCTAAAAACATTGGATGTTTATGATTTGCACACAAGTGGTCAGAACTATTTTAGAACTGCAAAACTCGCAGAGGGAGCTGTGTGATGTGCAGGGTCGGGGGCTCGCAGTCGGCGGCCCGAGGAGAAGTGGCAAACGGCCGCTAACTGAGGGCTACTGGCCGGGTGGGGGCTTGAAGTCGACGACCCTAGGGAAGTCAGATAGGAGTAGGAGAAGGAGCAGCGTAGAGGAGGAGCTGTCAGCCAGTCGGGCTGCTGTAATGGAGGGGGACAGGATTTTCTTCTCACCCACCCTGCCCAACCTCAACTGCTATTAAATGCAGGCGGTACCTACAGTCTACAGTCCTGTGATTGGCCCAAGGGAGGAGGAATTTTATCCAGGGAGTGTTTTTAAGAAATGTATGGGTGTGTTATATGAATCTATGGACTTTTAATCAGGCAGGGTTATATGTAACCTGATACAGACTTTTAAACCGTGCTTCCAGAGGGATATGGTTTTTTAACAAGGGAGTGTATATGAAAACTGGTATAGACTTTTAACTGATTCAAGAGCTTTGAAAGGAGGCATAAGGCAGGGTGCTGGGCAGGAGCCCCTCCCCCTGCCTTTTGGGCGTTACAAATCCAAAAGATTGAACAGGAGTCGGAATGGGGGTGGGAGAGAGCTCTGGAGGTAGGGCTGCAAGCTTTGGTGAAGCTGTGTTGGGGGTTGACTTTTACAGGAGGCCTGTATCTGTGCTTTGCTGTGTATGGGTAGTTTTATGCCATTTCTATAAGGGCAGTCTTTATTTAGTAGCTGGCCCAACAGGCATAGGTGGGGGGGGGTCAAACAAGATCAGGCACTGTAAGGTCAATTGGGGATGGAAAAACCGAATGGGGTAGGGTCCACAGAGCACAAGGGCAGGTATCTTTGGAACTGTAGTGGGGTGCGTAGGGTGTGGGTAGGCAATAGTGCTAGTTCTGGCATGGAGGATGGGGGGTTGTATGGAGTGCCAGCGATTGGCACACCTCAGGGAGGAAGTCATGAGACTAAGGTGGGAGTTGGGGGGAAGGGAGGTGTAAAGGAGGGTGGCTCTGAGTTGGGGTGGGTTGGGGTATGGACAGTAGAGGGGAAAATGGTAAAAAGGCAGTGGAATCAAGTAAGGCACCCCCAACTGGGGGGAAACAGGTAGGAGAAGGATGACTGCAGGGGACTGTGCCACCAAAACATGTGTGTGTGTGTGTGTGTGTGTGTGTGTGTGTGGGAGTGGACCCTAGAGGAAAGAGAGGAACACCATGGGTTGGCAGAACCCTGGGCAAAGCAAGGGCCAGGGGGACTGGCACAAAGTTAGAAGCAATAAGAAACAGGGGGCCTGGCAAGAGGACAAGAGAAGGATGTCGGGGTATGGGCAGAAGAGAACAGATAGGCAGGGTGAGTCAGTAGACAGAGGCCAGACAAATTGCATAGAGCATAAAAACAGATTCTCACTGCTGACTCTGACAAATGAGGGAGGGGAATATGGAGAGGAGGAGGCACCTCTGGAGGCAGATAAGCAGGGGATGGTGATGGACACAGCAGGTAAGGGAGAAGTAGTAGATGCTCCCAGGCATAGAGCCTTGGTGGGGGACAGGATGCAGAGGGTGGCATGAGCACCGGCATGAGAAATGGGAGTCGGGGCACGGGGAGTAGGGCGGATGCAAGGAAGAGAAACTCAGGCAGGCAGGCCCAGGAGGGGCCGGAGTAAAGGAAGCGGGTATAATATGGGGAGAAAAGGTTATGCAGGGAGGAAGGTGGTAGGTACAGAGGAGGGAGGGGAAGGGGCAGTGCATTACCTGGGGGTAGGGGCCCATGTTCCTAGGGGAATACTGAGCTGGGTCTGGGGGCGATAGGAAGAGGGGAACAGGTGTTGAGGGACAGGACTGAGTGGGAAAAGAGCAGGGGGAAGGGGAGGGCCCTTGCTCCTGGGGAGATACTGGATTGATCTCAGACATAGCTGGGGAAAGGAAAGAGGCTGAGGTGGACAGGTCAGCGAGGAGGAAGACATGGGGTGGGGGTGGGTCCTTGCTGCTTGGAGTCAAACTGGAATGGACCACAGTGCTGAAGCAGGAAGGGAAGAGGCCAAGGTGGACAGGTCAAAGAGAGATATGGGTTGGAGTGGAAGGGATGGGCCAGAGTTTGGCATCAGGGGAGGGGAAGTGCATGGTAGTGGGGGGGGGGAACTGGGATAGCGAGCAGGTCTAGGGAAAAGGAGGCAGTAAGAGTGCTGCTCCTGGGAGACTCCATGATTAATGGGAATCGGGTGAACAGAAAGTGGGGGGAGACTTCCTGTAGTGTTAAGTCCAGGAGTATATCTGGCTTAATGGTGCATCAAGCAAAACATCACATCTATTCTCTAGTGCAGGAGTGTTGTGGGACCCCTGACATAGTAGTGCACCTGGGCACTAACAATATAGAGGGGAACAGTGAGCTGGAGATATAAGATAGGTTTAGGGAGCTGGCCAGAGTCTGTCAGGAGGTGGGGTGTTTGGTCTCCTTCTCGGAGATTGTACCGGTGCCTAGGGCCAGCGTGAAGAACAAGCAAAAAATAAGGGATGAAAATATATGGCTCTATAAATGGTGTGAGGCCAGGGGATATGAGTGGGTGAGAGACTGGGGAGCAACCTGGGAGGACAAGAAACTGTTTTCAAGGGACAGGCCTCACCTTAGCTCAGAGGGAAAAGAGGTCCTACAACTTAGACTGGCAGAGTTCATCCATTTCAGGTGGGGTTTAAACTTGTGAGGAGGGGTAAGGAAAAGGCTCCCTGGCAGGCCAGGCCAGGCCAGGGAGGCCCTAGCCTTCTCCCACAGATGGGAGGGAAGGGACACAGGGCAGGAGCACATGGTAGTGCATGAAGTGGTTCTTGTAGGCAGAGGGTAAGGTGGCCTCAGGGGAGAGGGGGCAAGGGGGCAAGTTTGAGGTTGGTCCTGATTAATGCCAGGAGCATGGGAAATGATGCCGGAGCTTCAGACGCTGTTGATTGGGGGGGGGATGTGGTGGCAGCCACAGAGACTTGGGCCATGTCCAGACATGATAGGGACCTAAACCTACTATGGTACACCACATGCAGAAGGGATAGGCTGGATGGGAGGGGGTAGCATTTATCATTAGGGATAGCATAGGGATAAGCAAAGTGGAGGAAGCAGAGGATCAGGTATAGGCTCTTTGGGTGACCCTGCAGGCTCCAGGGGTCAAGGGTGAAAATGGGGGTAGTATATAGACCACCCAGGCAGGGGGAGGAACAGGAGGAAGGCCTGGTGGCTAATCCTAGGGACCACTGTGGTAGGAGAAAGGACAACACTATGGTACTAGGAGACCTGAATATGCCAGGAACAGACTGGGAAACTATGGCGTCCTCATTGAGCAGGGAGCAGCCCCTGTTAGATATCTTCCAGGATGCGTTAGTTGCCCAGTTGGTAACTGAGTTGACGAGGGAAGGGCGCGTCCTGGATGTGGTCCTGTCAGATGGGGAGCCAGGGATCTAGTTGTTTGGGACCCACTGGCAGGAAGCGACCACGCCATGGTTTGGTTCTCCCTTGAACTAGGGGGTGGGATAGAACATGCAAGAACAACAGTGGTTGATTTTAGATGGGTAGACTTTGGGGGGATGGAGCAGATCCTTAGGGGCTACCTAGAGGAGATCAGGCCCAGTGGGAAATTATAAAAAAGGGGCTTCTGGAGGCTACCAAGGCCTGCACTAGGGAAAGATGCAAGTGGGGCAAAGCTAGGAGGCCGAGCTGGTGGACAAGAGAGGTCCAGGATGCGGTGAGGGAAAAAAGGCTGCTCATAGCCGATATAAACGTTCTCTGGGAGCTATATCCAAGAGGGAGTATGATAAGGCAGCCAGAAGGGTCAACAGGGTGGTGAGGTCGGCCAAGAGGGGCGAGCTGAGACTGGCACACAGGGATTGAAGGGGAGGGGTTTCAGGTATATCAAGGAAAGAGGAAAGGATGGGGCAGATTAGTCCAGCTTAGGATAGGGAGTGGGTGGGTGGAGGATGCAGGGGAGAAGGCGGAGGTACTAAATGACTTTTTAGCTTCATTCTTCACCAAGAGGATGTCGGTGTACGGGTAGGAGAGGGAGTAAGGGGACTGGCAGATGAAGCAGTGGAAATGGATGTAGAAATCCCCGGTGGGAGGGTGTGGGAAGCCCTCAAGGCCCCAAGAGTGGATAAAGCACCAGGCCCAGATGGGATCCATCCCATGGTGCTCAAGGAGATGGCTGATACCCTGGCTGCATTCCTGGTGGACCATTTTAACTTCTCGCTGCAGTTAGGGTGGGTGCCTCAGGACTTCAGGATGGCCCATATTGTGCCTATATCTAAGAGTGGCTCGCGAGAGGAGCCAGGTAACTATAGGCCGGTTAGCCTGACATCAGTAGTGGGCAAAGTGATGGAGGTCATCCTGAAGGAGAGGATGGAGTGGGTTCTGGGGGCATGGGGTCACCTAGATGATCACCAGCATGGCTTTGTTTAGGGCAGATTGTGTTAGACCAATGTGGTGGAGTTCTATGAAGGAGTGACAAGTGCGCTGGATCAGGGCAGGCCAGTGGATGTCCTCTTTCTGGACTTCAGCAGGGAATTTGACTGTGCCACATTGTGGGCTACTGGGGAAGATGGAGAATATGGGGGTGGGGGGCAGATGGTCAGGCGGCTAGGAAACTGGTTAGCTGGGTGTGTACAGAGGGTGAGGATGGGGGCTCTCATCCTCCAGGTTAATCACTAGTGGGATCCCACATGGGTTGGTACTGAGCCCACTCCTGTTTAACGCCTATATCTTAGACATCAGAAGTCATATCAGGAGTGGGATGAGCTTCTTTGTGGATGACTCGAAGTTGTGGGTGGTGGTGGATGGGGAGGAGGGAAAGCTGGATCACCAAGAGGACCTGGAGATGCTGGGGTGCCTGGAAGCTAAAGTTTAATGCTGGGAAATGCAGGGCCCTGCACCTGGGGGCCACAAATCTGACTCATGTATAAACTTGAGGGGGCACTACAGGTTTCTAGGGAGGAGAAAGACCTTGGGGTGGTAGTGGATGCCAACATGAATAACTCAGAGCAGTGTAGAAGGGCTGTGGCTCAAGGGAATAAAATGCTGGGGTGCCTAGCCAGGGGGATAACCTCAAGGAGTCATTAGCTGCTCCTTCCACTGTACAATTGCCTGGTTAGACCACACCTTGAATACTGCATGCAGTTTTGGTGACCCTACTTGAAGAGGGATATTGCGCTACTGGAGAAGGTGCAGAGGAGAGTGACCAGGGTGGTACTGGGGCTAGGAAAAAGACCCTATGAGGAGAGGCTGGGGGAGCTCAACCTGTACTCAGAGGTGAGAAGGAATGGGGGATATAACAGAGGTCTTCAAGTATCTCTAGGGAATGAATAGGGTAAGCTTTGAGGGGGTCTTTCAGTTGAGTGAGGTGGGGGCCACCAAGGAGGTGCTACTTCACTGAGAGGGTGGGGGAGCCCTGGAATGAGCTACCCAGGGAGCTGGTGGCTGCTACTACTGTGGAGGGCTTCAACAAAGGCTGGGATTGGTAAAGAGAGAGGGTGCATCCTGGAGCCCCGCTGGGAAATGAGGGATCTTATGGGGAGGGGATACCAACAGTGCCTTGGGAAGGCACTGACCATCAAGCAGACTCGATAGACCATAGGGCCTAATTTTCTGGCTTCATAGTATGTTAGTATGTATGATGTAGTTTACTTGTATGTCCCTTTTAGTTACCAAGATCTTTAGTAGAGCAGAAAGCACTGTCAACAATGGAAGAGCTCAGCAATGACCAACTACATCATATAGTTCTAAAATAGACCTACAGCTTGTTCATCAAAAGCACCTATTGTGTTCATTAAAACGCCAATAAAGATGGAACAATAACAGAATGAGAACCAGTATATGAAAACTGGCTTCCACAGAAAACACCGGCTTACAGGTTGAATGTAGCATTCCTACCAGCAGCAAACACAGCACAACCTCATTCTGCAGTGTTCTAAAACCATTTCAATTTAACTACTGAGAATGATTATCCAAACTCCCCCTTGCTGTACATCTACAGCTGAAACTTTTACTGGACTGAAGTCAAAATGTAGTATTTGTGGCATAGGCTTGGATTCAAGAATCCAAGCCACTCTTCCATAATTAAGGCCTGAACGCACTACCTGCCTACTGTGGAATTCAGAACCCTGTGCCCTGGTGGAAGCAGGTAGCAGTTGCCTGTCTGTGAATCTGGCAGTTTGCAACAAGCTGGCAGTTTGCAACAAGCTGACACTTAGAACTTGATGGCAGACAAGGAATGCTGGGCCCATCTAGCCTGCCTGTATACCCTACTTGTATCAGTGGCCGCTGATCCTACTTGGTCATTGGATTTAGCCTCTCCCTCCCACCTCTAGGGTTCCTTTATGCCTATCCCATGCATGTTTGAATCCCCCCTACTGTATTTATTCCCACCACCTCCTCAGGTAGACTATTCCATGCATCCACCACCCTTTCCATGAAAACTGCTGCCACACATTTCCCCTTATTCTGCCCCCCAGTCTCATATTGTGCCCCCTCGTTCTTGTACCTCCCCTGTACTAAAAGATGTCACCCACTTGCAGCTTATTTATGCCCTTGAATATGGAGACTTACTGGAACCAAAATGGAGGGGGTAGTGCTGTAGGCCGCGGACACCTGGAGTAGCGTTCTCCAGGACTGAGGAGTGGCTGCTGTGCGACCAAAGAAGGAGACGACCGGGGAGGACGACAGCAGTGGAAGAAGAGGACAGAAAGGGAAGTACTTTTCTCTAATAGAAACATAGAAACATAGATTTTGATGTCAGATAAGGACCGCTTGGCCCACCTAGTCTGCCCATTTCCCTACCAACAGGATAAGCTGCAGAGCCTAGTTAACCACAGCCTATTTCTTCCTACCCCCCACAAAAATTGCCTTATGTCTGTCCCATGCATTCTTGAATTCTCCCACAGTTTTAGACCCCACAGCCTCCTCAGGAAGGCTGTTCCATACATCCACCACCCTCTGTGAAAAGATACTTCCTTACATTGCCCTGAACTCCCCCCAATCTTCAAATTGTGTCCCTTGTTCTTGCACATCTCTTTTTCTGAAAGATGCTACCCTCTTGGACTTTGTTGATTCCACTGAGGTACTTAAAAGTTTCTATCATGTCCCCCCCTTCCTCCTTTCCTCAAGGGTATACATATTAAACTCCTTTAGTCTCTCCTCATATGGCTTCTCTTGCAGACTCTGCACCATTTTAGTTGCCCTCCTCTGGACTGCCTCTATCCTGTCTATGTCCTTGCGGAGACAGGGTCCCCAGAACTGGATGCAGTACTCCAGATGGGGTCTCACCAACTGTCTGTACAGAGGGATAACAACTTCCTGTTTTCTACTGGTGATGCCTCTCCCTATACAGCCCAGTATCCCCCCAGCCCTCCCTACTGCCTTCTCAAATTGCTTACTAACCTTAAGCTCATCTGATATGATTACCCCCAGGTCCCTTTCCATTTTTGTTGTTGTTACTACCTCCCCCCACCATTGTGTATTCTTCCCCTGGGTTTTTGTTTCCCAGGTGCATTATTTTGCACTTCTTTGCATTGAATCCAAGCTGCCATACTTCTGACCATTCCTCCAACCTTGCCAAGTCCTTCTCATCCTTTCCATGCCTCCTTGTGTATCAACCCTATTGCAGATCTTTGTGTCATCTCAAAGAGGATACCTTTCCTTCAGTCCCTCTGCAATGTCACTTATAAAGACATTAAAAGGACTGGACCCAGTGAACCCTGCGGTACCCACTAGTAACCCCTCTTTCTTCAGAGTGGACTCCATTTACAATTACCTTCTGTGTCCTCTTGTCCAGCCAATGTTTACCCAGGCTACCACCCTGGGACCCACTCCCAGGCTGGTTAATTTGACTATTAATCTTTTGTGTGGGACTGTGTCAAATGCCTTGTGAAAGTCTAGGTAGACCATGTCCACAGCCCCTCTCTGGTCTACTACTTTTGTCACCCAGTCAAAGAAATCAATTAGATTCGTCTGACATGACTTCCCGCTGTGAACCCATGCTGCCTTGGGTCCTGTGCCCCACTGGCCTCTAGGTACTCAACAATTCTTTCCTTCAGAAGTGATTCCATCACTTTCCCTACCACAGAGATCAAACTGACAGGTCTGTAGTTTCCTGTCTCTTACTCCCACTTTTGTGAAGGGGAATCACATCTGCCTTCCTCGGTCCTCAGGTACCACACCATCCTCCATGATTTGTTAAAAGGGTAGTCAGTGGTTTCACTAGTTCTCCCCTTAATTCTTTTAGAATTCTGGGGTGAATTCCATCAGCCCCATTGCTTTGTCGACCTTCAGTTTTAGGAGTTCTTTCAGAATCCTTTCTTCTATGAAAGGACTGGGATCAACCCCTATCCAGAGTGCTTCTTTTAATTGGATTAGGCACCTCCCTCCTCTTTTTGCAAATACTGAGCAGAAATATTCATTCAGTATCCTGCTTTCACTGTCCTCTCTGCCCACCACTGCCCATTCTATTCAGCCTCACTATCCCTCCTTTGTCTTTCTCGCTCCCTGATGTACCTGTAAAGGTTTTATCCCCTTCTTAGCCGGTTGGCTATCTTTTCTCAGTTTGGGCCTTTGCTATTCTGACTTCCCTCTGTGCTTCCTTCTGCCTTAACTGGTACAGCTCTCTCTCCTGCTCCTTCTGTGTTTCCTTATACTTTCTGAATGCTATCTTTTTCTCCCTGACCTTCCCCGCCACCTCTTTTGAGAACCATAGTGGCTTTTTCTTTCATTTTGATTTATTTGCTTCACACAAAGGCTTGTTGCCTCTGTGATGGCAGTTTTGATGTTTCCCCATTGTTGCTCCACCCCTCCTTCTAGCCTATTTGCTAGTGCTTTTCTAGGCACTCTCCATATTGCCTATGTCAGCCCTCCAGAAGTCCAGTACCCTCACTTTTGTATGGCTTGACTCTGTAGCTGAGTTTATCGTGAACCACACTGTTTGGTGGTCACTTGTTCCCAGATGGCTACCCACTTCTAGATCTGAGATCCTCTCACTGTCCCCATTTGAAAGTATGAGGTCTAAGATTGCTCCCTCATGAGTGGGTTCCAAAACTAGCTGTCTGAGGCCTGCCACCTGTAGGGCATCGAGAATTGTCCTGCTCTTGGATGTGGCTGCAGCAAATGTGCTCCAGTTAACATCTGGCATATTCAGGTCTCGCATCAACAATCTCTCCCCTTTCTCTGCCATCCTAAGAATGCTTTCTGTCATATCCTTGTCCCTTCCCTCCCCCGGACATGGGAGTCTGTATACAACCCCTGTGCAGATTGTGGTGCCATTTTCAGTCTCTAAGGTGACCCACAGTGACTCCTCTCCTCCATGTTTACTCTTTTGTTCAGTTACTTTTATCCCTTCCCTTACATAGAGAGCTACTCCTCCCCCTCTTCTCCCCTCCCTGTCTCTCCTGTAGGTTGTGCACCCTGGTATGTTAACATCCAGGCATGGTTCTCTCTATGTACCATGTTTCTGTGACTGCTACAATATCCAGGCATCCCTCTTCCATCAAGGCCACCAGTTCAGGGAGCTTTTGCCCAGACTACGAGCACTGGTACTCATTACCTTCCATTTCTGGAAGGCCTTCCCTTTTTGCCCCATCCCTGTCCTTATTGCCTTTGTCACTTTCTCCATTTACCTCTGCCCTTCTCCCTATCGACATCTCTAACTTGGTGTTTACCTCACTTACTACCCTGACTTTTTGGGGGGGGCTAGGATTTCCCTGCTCCTTTCCAGTGCCCCCCCTTGGCTAGTTTAAATGCTTGCCAATGAAACATTTAAACCTCTCACCTAGGATCCTGGTTGCCCTCCTGGACAGATGTAGACCATCACGCCAGTATTGTCAGTGTTTCCTCCATTGTTTTGTATTACAAGCCGGGAAGGGTGATTACTTTTGTCCGGCAGGGTGGTGAAATAGGAGACACATGGTGAGGAGTTGTAGGGTGTGCAGTGTCTGTTAGGGGGTGCTTGTTTCTGTCTAGCAGTGTGAGATTGGAGTATTGGAGTTGGGGGACTGCAAAATAGTGTTTGTTTGCTCAGCTGGAGGAAAGTGGGATATTTTATCCAACAGGGCGAAAGGGGTACAAGGAGGCTTGATCGGGGAGAGCAGTGGGAGGCATTTAGAGCATGAGGGCTGCTGAAAGGGACAGTGTACATAGTGAGCAGGGGAGGAGTGCAGCTCCACCACCAAATCGAGCTGCAACAGGGGAGGTGGCAGTGTGGGAAGGACCGAGGAGCACTAGTGTGGAGGGCTAATTTACTCCCGCAAGAGTCAGAGTGACCCTATTCCTACCCTCCCTGCCCCGGATACACCTGATATATAGAGGTGTGAGGCCTTGGCCATTGGTAGCTGCTAATTTACTGTTGGGTTACTATTGGTGGATAGCACAACCAGATGCTGGTAGAAGGTGTTGAGAGATCTTTAACCCTTGCTGATTGGTATACAAGGGAAATAGTAATCTAGGAGAGTGAACTGCAGCAGTACAGGGAGGGATGTATTGGGGGAGGGAGATATAATGGGGTGGAGGGTGGAACGGGGGCAGCAAGGAGTGAGAGGGTGCACCACTGGCAGGATGGTGGGTTGCAATGGGTGTGGGGCAGCTATAGGTAAACATACTATGGAGGCTAGGAGGGTGTCCTATCTGCCATAGGTTAAGGTGGCTGGAGGAAAGAGTGCAGTGGCTTGGTAGAGAGCTAGAGAGGGTGGGGGCAGATGGGATAAGGAAGAAGGCACGAGGGCCTCTCCCAGTGGGTAACAGGAGGGCACATCAGGAGAAGGACATTAGATTGGGGGGACGGGGGACAGTAGGTTCATATGTGGTAGGGGTCAACCGATGAGGGGGCAAGAGACAGGGGGTTGAAGCCAACTCAGAATTATATAGAGGGTGGGCAATAGGGATGCAGTGCTGGCATCAATGGTGGAAGAGGAAGAGGTAGGAGAGCACCAGTGGAATGAGGTAGGGGAAAGGGGAATGGAGGACACAGGGATCAGGCAGTTGGAGGAGGAGAGCAGGGGGCTGGCAGGGAGAGGCACAGCTGAAAGGGAAAGAGTTGGCAGCAAGGGTGTAGGGGAGTGGGGCAGTGCTGATAGGTCGGACAAAGGGCACATAGCTTAGAGGGGACAGGGGTCAAGGAGGAGAGAGGAGGAAATCGATGATAGCATGGGACCAAGGGGGGGGAGTCAAAGGGGAAAAATGGAGTGACATAAAGGGACAAGGAAGGGTAGACATTATTGGACAAAGAGGTAAAAGGGGGAGAGGTGGAACTGGACTGGGTGAGGGGGGAGTGTTAGTGTTTGGGGTCTCCATACTGAAGGGGATCAGATGGAGCAGTAAGGGGGAAAGGCATAGTTTAAAATGGGTTAAGGCTATTCCCGGGCTGAAGGCAGGCCAGGCAGGGCAGGCTGTTCTCAAGAGAACACTGAGGCGGTGCAAGAAACCACATGTGGTGGTGCACGTAGACACAAACGATCTGTCGGGGGACACAGTGGAGGTAGTAAAGAGGAGATCTGAGGAACTGGGGAAGCTGCGTGGGGAGGTGGGAGAAGTGGTGGCCTTCTTGGAGGTGATTCCATTACCTTGTGCAAGTACTGCAAGGAAGGGTAGGATAGGAAAGTTCAACACCTGGTTGCGTGAATGGTGTCAGTCTAAGGGGTATGGGCTGGTAGGGGTCTGGGGCACAACCTGGGACAAAAATGACCTGTATGCAGGGGACAGGCTGCACTTGAGTGGGGAGGGGAAGGGGGGTATTGAAGCAGGGGTTGGAGGGATACATAGAAAAAGGGTATCTTTAAACTAAGAAAATGGGGGTGGCAAGTGGAAAGCTGGCAGGCAGGGTTTCCAAAGAGGGCAAGCCAGATGAGTCTACTCCCCCAAGCTATAGGGGAGGGCATTGGGGTGGGAGCAACATGGAGGAATAACTGAGAGGGAGAAGAATGGGAGCAGGATGGAGGGTAATGTCACTAAATGCAAGGAGCCTGGGAAACAAATCAGCTGAATTGCAGGCTCTCTTGACGGTAGAGCAGGTGGACATTGCGGCCATAACAGAAATTTGGGCCACCCAGTACTAGGAATGAGATATAATGATCCCTGTATATAGGCTGTTCAAGAAGGACAGGGCAAACAAGAAAGGTAGGGGTGGTGGCAATCTATGTAAGGGAGGGAATAAGGTGCATAAGAGAGGAGGGTGAGGAAGGCAGGACAGAGGCCATGTGGATACAGTTTCAGGATCCAAAGGGCAGGGTACTGAGGATGGAGGTAGTGTATAGGGCACCAGCTCAGGGGGAAGACCTGCACAGAGAGTTTGCAGACCAACATTAGGAGGGTTTGCAGGAAGGGAAACACTGTGGTGGTGGGGGATTTCAACCTACCTGGGGTGGACTGGAGCACACCAACCACCACATGTGTTAGGGAGCAGGTAATAATGAGGGCATTCCAAGATAGCGTCCTGGTATAGTTAGTGCACAAGCCAACTAGACTGGGAACAACCCTGGACCTTGTACTATCAAACGGGGAGGCCATAAGGGAAATAAGTCAGAAAATGTTGAACCAGATCTAGTAAAGGATCTTCCCTGATCTTTAGAGGGAGGGAGGAGGGACTCCTCATTGGAATCCTATGAAACCCTGGGTGCTGATTCCTGAGCACCAGATACAGAACGTACAGGTTCTGGATCATCCATGGTTTGTTCAGGCCATGGCTCAAATGGAGAGTGCCCAACATCAGTTACATGACACTGTACTTTTTCTACATTCACCTCCCCCTGTTGCATAACTATAGAAGGCACTGCACCTACCTGTTTGGAAGTACTGGTAGAGGGAACAGGATCAGTACTCTGAAATCCTGTCTCTCCAGGTTGGAGTTTGTCCGAAATCAAACCATTCTTTTCCAGTGAATCAGACTCTTTTAAAGTATGCTGTTTAGCAGGGCCCAAATCCCTGTTGTGCAGCTGTCATTCCATACAGGGTGAATTCATCTGTTGTGAGGAAAAATACTCCCATTGGGAATCAGGCAACCAGCACCCACCATCCACCTGCTTCCATCCAGCCCCACTAAGCACCTTCTCTGGCGACCATGAGGCAAAATTGATTGGTCCATCTAGTTGATGTCCGCTCCTCCCGGTACCTTGTCCCTGCGGCTTGCAGGTATCTCCCGACTGTGGCACATCAGTCCCATGCTTCACCATGCCAGCTGCACTGCCTGCCTCCACTGAACCTGCTGCAATCTCACAAAGTGAGCCTATGCTAGGAAGTACAATCTTCTGAAGCAGGACTCCTGCCGATGCAACTTCTTCAGCTGCTAACTGTGACAGGGAAGGCCCCCCAGATGAACCATGAGAAAACTTACCAGCAGTCATCTCCTCAATGGAAATACTCGGCTGCAGCACTACCTGAGAGCAATCCACATCTCCAGCTTGTCTCATGTCCATATCTACGGCATCGTCACCGTCGATTTCCATCACAGATTCACCAGCAAGGTGAAAACAGTCTACCATCTCCTCCTCCATGTCAGCATCTGCCTTCTTGGACAGAGGCTCCCCCTACAGACGAGTTGGGGAACTTCCCTGGCCAAATTTTCCCCCATTCACTATAAATACCACCAACAGCTTAATCTGGTTCAAGTTCAGTTGGCATTCATCTGTATCCCACTCCCCCAGGTCATGCCTAAAAATAGGCAGAATTTGTCTAGTGCACTTATCCGGTCAACAAAAACTGAAAAAAAAAATTGGGTGCCTTGCACAGTGCCAGGAACAATCTCACTGGCGATGCTAGATGCCTTATTGTGGACAGCTCCATTCTGTCACTTATAGATTATGGGTGCCATGCCTTCAGTGCTGCCTGTGACATGGTGCTAAACAGACTAAAGCCGAACAGAGCGGGGAAGGATGTACCTCCCATGGTTGAACCTCAAACCCCTGAGATTAGGGTAGTCATCTGGCGAGGTGTTGGGCACCCACCCCCATCTGCTAGTGCTGTACCCACAGGCAAGCCCAAGGAGGTTGGTCATGGCCCCTCAAACCAGGCACTGAGTCCTGTAGTCCCTGCCTCATGCCAACCGGGGAATGGAGATTCCCAAGCCAACACCCTTACAATGACTGTGACAATATTTAATCTCTATTATACTTACTAAATTTTAAATACCCATCGGGGGAGGTGAAAAACATGTAAAAAATGCTTTTTGGGAAAATTGGGAAAATTCCTCCCTCACCACTAACCACAACCTCCCAGTAGAGACAAGGGGTTCATTGCCTGACCTGGCCCTCTAACCCTACTTTTATGAGGCCAGGTGGGTGGGTGATCATCTGGCTGAAGGAGGAAAAGTGACGGGGATCCCAAAACCCTGGCTCATTTTTAACCCCTCAGTCTCCACTTTCCAGCCTGAAGCCCCCACCCTATGGGCAGCCTTTGTGGTCCCTCCCTTGGAGGTGTGGCTCCCCAGACAGCCCTTGCCTACCGGTGGAAGGGACCCTCCCCATACCTGTCTGTCATGTAGCTGGGGGGAGGGGGTCCCAGACATTGGTCCATCAGCTGCTATCTTATGGCAGACTATTATATTGTCTGATAGGCCCTTACTTTCCACCCCTGAACAAACACACACGGCAATGATCATGTGGAAGAAATGGCCACATCCATGTATTCATTACATTCAAACCTTACATATTTTTGAAGTGGTATGTGCAGCTCAGGAATCTTACCAAGTGCATCCCCCAGGCATTTGCTCCCCTTCATCGAAGGGCCGAATGGACCAAGAAAAGGATGTATCTCCCAAGAGTGAACTTCAAACCTCAGTGAGTAGGGTAGTCATCTGGCCAGGTGTCAAGCACCCCCCCCATCTGGTGGTGCCATGCCTATGAGCAAGCCCGACAAGTTTGGCCATGGCAACCCAGAACTGGATACCGGGTTCCCTGGACCCCTCATGTCGACTGAGAAATGGAGCCTTTCAGAAGAATGCAACTCTGCTCCCTTTTTCCCCTTCTACCATCATCTTGTGAGAGTCCCAAACCACCACAGGAGGACCTTGTCTGACTTCCATAAGCCACTCACTTCATGAAATATTCAACCAAAGACTGTTGCACTGAGTCCAAAAACAAGTCCCAACCCACATCTGTTAGGTGAACTCCATCTTTGGCATATAAATCTGGCATGGCCATGATAATATTATTGTGTCTAATTATGGTGCCCCCACCCTTGGAGTCCATAAAGGTCCGCATCTTCCTGTTAATGCAGACAGGCACTTTGTCCATGGCCTGTTAGCCTTTGTGTATCTCCACTGACACCTCTGGATGATATGGGCCCAAAATAGCTTGATTCCTGGCCAATGGGCCCTAATGGACTGCATGTCCTCCTTCATCTGCAGCAAGGGATCAACCAATTTTTGTTTTACCCAGGTCATTGCCACTTGGTGCACCACGATCATGTCTGATGGCTTTTCCCCCTCATGCTGCTGCTTCCATGCTGGGAAGAAGGCCTTCCCATTGCATCCCTTGCTGACTCAGCCACTGGAGCTGCACCTTCTTGCAGGGAATTGGCATGTTCCTCCCTCCCACTCGATGTTCTGCTCTATCTTCTGCCCAATGAATGAAGGAATGACCACACATCCATACCAGCCTGGCTCCATCTGTGGCACCTGTAATACAAAGAAAGAATGTTACAACAAAGCAGGCCTCACATATCACAAAAAGACCTGGGACTTGCACCTCCCCAGGGCCTGTATCTGTTTGTCCGAACATCCCCGGACCTTAGCAGATGAAGCAGCCACAGTCCAAAAGGAGTGGTTATTAAACTCGGACAGCTCGAGGCACACCCCTGTACCACATTTCTGAGTACATGGCAGAACTGAAATGTCATCATTTGGGCACTGTCCTCATGGTGTAAGAAGGCTGCTCCCTCAGTGGAGTGCTGAGCATATAATAGAACACCAGTGGGCTACATCTCATCTACCTTGAGGAGGATCTCTCATGGCATGCCACTGCCCCATGCCCTTTTGGTCCATTTTGCTCCTCTGAAGCTTTTCTCATACGTTACCTGAAGTGATTGAAACATCCTGCTCATGGAGGGGGTGCCCGCTGTTCCGGCTTTGTTGAATCAATTTGGAGACCTGAAAGGCCTCACTGAAAACTATAAAAAAGGCAGTCTTAAACATTTTCACCTCATATGTGGAAAGGCAGACCTTTTCAAAGGCTTCCCAAACCCGCTTCAGTATGCTGGGGCCAAGTGGCTTTCTTTAATCCAGTGTTCTGATTGCCCCTCTACTCCTGCCTTCAAGTAACTTCTGGACTTCAAAAGCTCTGGTAAAGGCTTCAAACCCCAAGTCCGTGGAAAACCAGAAAAAAACATCTAGGTGTTGTCCCACTGTCCCCAGGCACAGTTCCCTCTTAATAGCCTCCAGGATGTGACTACACAGGTGATCAACTGGGACTGGCCAGTTTTTGGTAAACTTAACTCAGAGTTGGCATCATGGAAATTCTTCACTCCCCATTGATATGTTTTCTGTGTCCAGGGTGCGATGGCTTTGCTTATCCATTTCCAGACTTTACTGTCACCTCCTCCCATAGGAAGGCTGGCACCAGCTGTGCCTCCACATCCACTGCAGGTGCCAATTTCCTGAACTGTTGCCACCGTGAATGAGACAAAGCATCATCAGTATCATTTTCTATTCTCGGGACTTGACTAGCCTTGAATTGGATGTTCAACAGTAAACATCTGAGTACAAATATGTGCATCAAATCCCCTAACAGCCCCTTAGTGCCAGGTTGCCAATTAATGGTATGTACCACCCCGTGTTGTTAGACCTAAATATAACCTTCTGATCCCACAGCCGGTGGCCCCAAACTATCAAAGCGACCATTATAGGAAAAAAACTCCATTAATGTGGCCTGCAGTGACCCAGAAAGGGGGTCATGTCCTGACACACCACGCCCCTTGGAAATATGTCATGAATGCCAGGCCACCGGATGTGTCTGTAAATGACTCAGGTTTGTTGCTCTGAACTATTTGCAGCCATATTGCTGACACATTAAAGTAGATAAGGAACAAATGCCAAATCACCAAGTCCTTCCAAAAGCCTTGAGTTACCCGAATTCTGTGATGAGGCTTTCGGGCCCACAACCCACATCTATCGCAAAAAGGTGTACACCATCAGGATAATCCTGGTTGTAAAATTAAGGTGACCTACCAGCTGCTGCAACTCCTTTATGGTGACTTTCTTGGCTGCCCTGAACTTTCCCAACAGTACCTTCAGGGCTTCCACCTTTTCCTGAAGCAAATGGCAATCTTGTGCCACCATATTTAGCTCAATACATAGGATGGCCATTACTGTGCTAGGTGGCTCCACTTTACCCCAGACCAATGGGACTCCCCATTCCTGACACAAGCTGATAAATGTGTCCAGGCAGTCCCTGCGTAGTGGGGAATCTGCTGGCCCTATGAACTAGAGCTAGTTCAAGTAGTACATCATGCCTACCCCTGCATGCTCCCTCACTGCAACCCAATGCAATAATGTGTTGAACCTATACAAACAGAGGAGAGAAAGAAGGAAGTGCCTCAGCTGGAACTTGAACCCAGGTCAACTGGAATACCGTTCCGGTCGTGCTAACCAGCTGTGCCACAAAGGCAACTGAAACCTGGGCTGTCCCAGAGCACATATTACTCTTTCTCCAATGCACAACCTAGTGCTGCACACATAATTACTACATTTTCAACCACATGGGTGCGGTATGCATATTTATGGAACACATACATACAGAGAAGAGAAAGAAGTAAGTGCCTTAGCTGGGACTTGAACCCAGGCTGCCCAAAATACTGTTCGGGTCATGCTAACCAGCTGCACCACCAATGCAACTGGAACCTGGGCTGTCCTGGAGTACATATTACTCTTTCTCCAATGCACAACCTGGTGCTACACAAATGTGCCGAACTTCTTGAAGGCAGCACAGGCCTTTGCTCACCCCATGGGCATGCAGTTGTCCATGTAGTGCTGTCCCCCGAATTACATCCCCAGGAAATCCCAATCCCCTGGGTGCACCAGCAGTAAGTGGAAGTTCGATTCAATATCAGCCTTTGCCACGAGGGCCCCAGGACCTGCCTACCATACTGCCTCTACTGCCCTATTAAAGGACATGTATTGTACTGTGGTAAAACAGGTATCAATATAATCATTTACTGAATCTCTTTCCCGGATGTGGCAAATGATTAATCATGCAGAATTTTCCCAGATGCTTCTTTTTTTTTTGCGATTTATTATATTTTTTTCTTTTTGTGCTGCTCCTCACAGGCTCAGCATCCACCACCCCAAGCCTCGACCATCCCCCAAACTTACCTGTTGACGAACCAAACCCAGGCTTACCCCCACTTGGTGGGGTTGTCAGTCAGTCCAAAACCCATGGACCTGAAGTCGGGGCTGTGGCAGGAATCTCCCACTGGAAGACGCCCCTGGCTTGCCCCCCAGGGTGGGGCCACGGAACCGGATTGTGCTGGTGAACACATGTCTATCTGTCTCTGGCAGGGTTGGGGAATGGACTGGTATGGTGAGCAGGGTATCACAGCGGGAGGCGGCAGTAAGGAAGTGAAGATCCCCAGGGTTGGGGACCGGCAATGGTGACCAGCATCCACCCTGCCCCCCTTAGGGGATGGCACTCGCTGTAGTGGTACCCCAGACTCCGCCAGAGATCCCTAAAGCACTGGACACTCTGCCCCCCTTCCCCCAGAGAAGGAGAGCAGTCCCCAGGATGCTCAATCCTTCTCCCCTCCCAGCTGTCCCTCTGACTCCCAAGTCCATTTCCAAACCCGGGGATGTCAGAACTGCAAGTGGACCCCTTTCTGCTGCGCCAGTGGGCTGGCTCTCCCAGACCATTCTTGAGAACCAATCCTATAGGGGAAACCCACAACCCTGACATTGGCGGTGACTGAAATGAGCTGCTACTCTTACCTAATGCTATCTCTTTCTGCAGTCTTTACTGTACAATTTCCAGAAAATCCCTGGCTGACCTGAGTGCATCGTATCCCCAGTGTGGACAGTCATAGGGAATCCTGAAGCCAACTGGGAACCCCCTCCTTGAGCAGTGATGCTACCTGCCAATCTGGGTACCAGGAGAGCCATGGCCTTAAGCTGCTCCATTGACAGAGCAAAGGCCAATGGTACATTCATAAGGTAGAAAAAGAAATGGGCAGAATGGATGGGCCTTGCAGTCCTTATCTGCCATCAACTTCTATGTTTCTATGTTTCTAAATCATAATTATGTTTTATTTATTTTTTTGTTCAAATTTTCGCATGGTTGCTTGTCACGTGACCCCTTCCTATAAAGTGCATGCATACAGCTCTGGCGTTTTAATCCTACAGACGTCATTATTGCCTGCTCACTGAGACTGCATTTGGAGTTTCAAAAGTTTTCTGAGTTGTGCTAATACCATAACTTTTCTGTGAGCTGTTTTTTTATTTGCAGTAGTTGCAGTTTGCGAGCTCAGATGCAGTGGAGTGCAGTTAGCAAGTTACCAACTTTTGTAGTGGCAAGTAACCATTTAATCTGAGTTTGTGCCAGAACCTGATTCTGAGGCAAGCTTGCAGCTGCTACGGCCATCCAGTCTTTTACATAAGAGCACTTTAAAATCAAAAATTCCTGCTGAAGGTCTGAGGGGACTGAGTTATCTGGCCCAGTGCTTAGAGTGAGCAGTAATTGTGTTTTACTGCAGGCTTTTTCCCCATGCTGTGCTGTATATTTCTGCTGTGCATGAGTAAGTAGTACTGAATTTTTTATATGTACACAGCATCTTTTTTAATTTAAATTCAACATTCTAGTATTGTATTATGTTATGCTGTGTTACGTCTAAGTACTCATTGAATTGTTTTTGATTTAAACACATCGTAGATTCAAGTAATGAAGAGTACCCTTGAGAGAATTTATGAAATTCAGTGAAGTAAAGTGAGCTGAAACAAGCTTAAAAGCTAGTAGGAACTAATAGGCAGTAAATGCATAGTTTAGTAAATATGAAACTCATTCTTTAAGGACAGGTTTAGTTCTGCAGTTTTTTTTTTTTGTAACAGGCTCTTACTAAGTGAATTTATTAATGTTATTAGGTGGAATTAAGCTACAGTTACTAGGAGTGTTTTATCTTAAGCTATATTTTGTCTGTATTTTCAAAGCTCTTCAAAGAGTGATCAATTTTATAATACTTTGTATATTTTTACCTGGCAGTGACAACAACTGAAGCACAATGCCTATTTGCCTCTATGACTGACTGGGTGGATAGATGGTGAGCTTCCAAATATTCCCGCTGATACAGACCTGAAGTTTTGAGTTATTCTGAAAGACATTTGAAGGTTGGAGGCAGCTTCCATTGGGGCAGTGCATCTGAGCCTGTAAGGTCCAAAGCTTTAAAGCTCTACTTATTTCAAGGCAGGACTCTGTATGATTTGTAGGATTGTGCAGGACTGTGCAGGATCTTGTACTACTTTTAAATACTTTCAAATACTCCAAGACACAGGAGTTGGCACACTATGTATTTATAAGTTTTATGGTCTGTCAGTATTGTATTTTTGTATTTATTATTTTTGTTACATAGAGTAAAACGATGGCTAACACAAAGAGAATTGCAGGGTGATTGCTTCCCCTTATTGAGTCATACTCTGTTAAGTAATATACAAAAAAAGTGTGAAATAACTGAGCAAACTAAGATTACAGATCATTTACTCCCTAAATATTCTTTCATGGGAGAAAAAAATGTCAACTCCCAAAAGGAGGCTATCAGCTTCTTTACCTCTCTTGCATGACCCTCTGAGTAAAACTTATTATTATTTAAAATCCCAGATCTTATACTTTACCCTACTAATGAAACTTCTGAACCCAGTTACTTGTTAATTACTGAAGAAAACAAAGTTTCTGATAAAAATAGCTATCTGAGTTTATCAACTGATAATGTTTACAGGTAGGTATCTGAACATCCTATAAATATTACGTTAACTAGAACTTTATCCAACAAAGTTTTTGTCTCAGGGGAGGAATTTAGGGAAATGTCTGTTAGATTGCAGCAGACAATTGAAGGTATTAAACCTCTGGAATCTAGGTGTGACACAGTGTGTCCTTTTCCAGAGAAAAATATAGTAACTCCTGATAAGATGAACATATTATTACAGGAAGTTAAGTCTGAGCAAAGGCGATATTTCAATTTCTGATAAAAATAGTATATCATTACAGGAAGTTGAGTCTGAGCAATTGAGGCATTTGACTACTTGCTTAAGTGATTATCTCATATTGACACTGAAGAATCAGCGTGAAGCTAATATTTTTAATGGAAAACATGATAGTACTTAAGAATGAAATCGATACTTACGGATTTGATATAGCAGTCAATGCAGCAAAACGTGATATGATTTTATCTAAACTGAATGAAATATTCCCCTCTAAGCAATCTGACTATCTTGCCAGATAAAAGTGTCATTTTATGTTCATCCAAGGGTAGGCCAGAGTTTGGTCCTGTAATAATTCCAGATTCACCAATTACACAAAATAAAAAGAAAAGAAGAAAGCAAAAGAAAAAGTCTCACAGGAAAAACAATTTAGAAGAGACTAGTGTTAAATCATCTGGGCATGGCTGGATTAACCTGTATGCAGATTACACCATGGAGTAGG
The DNA here is from genome assembly GCA_016271365.2 of Neoceratodus forsteri. Classification (NCBI taxonomy): domain Eukaryota; kingdom Metazoa; phylum Chordata; order Ceratodontiformes; family Ceratodontidae; genus Neoceratodus; species Neoceratodus forsteri. Next base: position 335,606,677 of record CM028136.1, on the reverse strand, counting down.
GCCCCGTGGTTCAGCAGGGGCCACTCACTGTTGAATTTAACTTAATTTATTTCCTTTTTCCCTACCCGGCAGACCACAGCTGCCGACGTTGGACCGGCCATACTCACTGTACTGTTGAGTGGCCTGTGGGATCATCACATTCACAGCATTGTCAAAAAAGAAAAGCACCCCCCCCCCGAGTCAGGTCCCCCCGCTCCGAGCGAGTCTCTCAGTCTCTCCAGCTCCAAATCTCGGGGGGGGGGCAGGGTGAGCTGCACAGCACAGCACAGCACAGCACAGAGTAGTTTACGATCAGTACATGCTGACCCCACCACCACAGCCAACCATGTCTCAGAGGTCCTCCTGGAGGTGTGGCTACTGGGGAGCGGGAATCTGCGTGCATGTGAGTGGTGTCAGGGTGAGTGACCAGGCAATGGGGAGTCAAGGACGGAGAAGGATGAGTGGATAACAGTCGGTCGGAGATCGCCTCACTCTCAATTGAAGAAGACTACAGACTACTAGTAGAGAGACTGGCCGGGCTGGAGTCATCTAATTTGCCACTGCCCAACACTTCATTTCGTCAGATGTCAATGACGACTCTGACTTCGAGAGTTGGAGAGATGGCGTGCACTCATCGAGTGCTGGTTACTGTAGTCAGTCAGTCAGTGCTGCTGCTAGGCCTCTAGTCCTGTAAGGAGTCACAGGCCAAGTCCGATGACCGACCAGTCTGTTAGGGCAGGCCACATCCCCAGGTATGTTCTTACTTACTGCGTGCTAAGTGCCAACATTGTCATGTTGACTTTCTTATTTTGTCTTGACTTCAATGATTTTTGGGTTTGGTGGATGATTTGGTTGGATTGGAAACAGCGGGAAGGGAACACTTAACAGCAGTTAATTGAATTGAATCAAAAAATGACTAAAAAAAACAGAGACAAGAAAATAATTGCATTTCCATGGGGTGAGGATTGCTTGCTACTGCTACTAGCCTGGGCTCAGGGGGCTGCAAGATTCTATAGCCATGGGGGGGCTACCAACTATATTCACTGCTTGAATTTGAATTATTTGATGAATCATTTATCAGAAATCTGGAAGCAAAACCACATTGCTCTGAAAGGATTCTATTTAGCTTCACCACTAAGTTAGAGGTTAATTGTTAAATTGATGAATTGCTGATGTTTACAAGGTTTCTGCGTGCCTGGTGCCGCAGGAGTGGGATGCTGGCATTTAGTGCCCCCCTCGGCTGGGTCCCAAAATATGACTTGGAGTAGGGCCCCCCGCATCCATTAATCTGGCCCTGCATCTGGGTTTACTGAAGCAGTTAATCAGCTACCACAGAGTTTAATTTCCAATCAGTTGAACATAACTCTTTTCACAGCACCTAAACTGATAATCTAGATAAGACAGCAGAGCATTATTATAATCCTAACAAAGCTTGGCAGTCATGTGAGCCCCTTGTTTTTGAAATTCCTAAGGGAAAAATTGATTTAGGGGAGCAGTTGAAGCTGTTAGAAAATGAGATTAAATCCCTGGTGACACAGATGGGATCTTTCTTTACATAGGGTTACCACCTTTTAAGAAGCCCAAAGTGGGACATTTCTTACTGAAACAAGATTTTTCGCAGCACAGTGCGTTACCTCAACCAATGCAACAGACTTATTTTCTCTATATAATCAGAATTAAGACTAAGAATCATAGTTTCCTAGTTGCTTCTATTGTTTCTTATCATTTTAATGTATTTTAGTAAAGGTATTATAGTTTTCTACAACATTTAGTGGAAAGTTAGAAAATATTTTTTCTTCTATAAAGTCAGGACATGTTGTATTTTTCATGTTTTTTGCAGGATACAGCTGCCCAAATCAGGACTGTCCTGTGGAAGTCAGGACAGGTGGTAACCCTATTTTTACACAGGGAATTTATTTGGCCTGTTCTGGTGAGCTTAATAAAAAAACAAATGAAACTAGAATGGTTCCATCTAGCTGTAATACCCACTTGGAGCCTTCCATTCATGAGTGCATGTTACTAGGTGAGGTAAGGCCACCACCTGACCCCAGATTTAAGGAGATTCCTCTACTATTAATCACAGCTGAGAAGGGATGGCCTAATAGCCCTGACGATAATTTACACTTTTTTTATCAGTCTTGTTAATAGAGAATTAGAGCTGGAATTTATTGATATTGATGTGTGTGATGTACACAGTAGTACTGATGATAGAATTAGCAGTACTGAATTAAGTGTATATTCTCCATTTGTAGCTAATCACTTGTGGTACAATGCAGAGAGATTTACTCAAAAAGGGATTTTTCTTTTGTTTCCAAACAGATCAGTTTTTAATGTCTGTAATGCTCCTAGTAATGAACCTTGGGAGTCCTCCCCCCCCACACTTCTGACCATGTTTGGTCTTGAGAGCATGTCTAGTGAAAATAATTACAGACTTCAAGGGTCTTTCTGCAATCTGTTTCAAAATTTCCTGCAGGTACAGCTGGGTGAGAGAGGCATTCTCAGGGTGACCAGACATGAAAATAGTTCACAAACTGATATATGGGTTAAGAACTCTATGACTGCTGAGAATTTACTGCTGAAAAGTAGAATGTTGGACACTCTGGGTCTGCTTCTGGTAAAACCTAAGGATATTTTCCAAGATGATAATAATCTTACTAATAAAGTGAAGCCAAGCAAGGCCTTTAGGACCCATCCCCCAAAGCAGACATCCGATCATATAAGGTCAGTTGAAACATCCTTATCGTTGGTTAATAGATGTGGGATCCTTACTGATTGTAATAACTGACTACAAGTCCGATATCTCAATCCTACTACTCCATATTTATGTCCCTGTGATAAACTGGATTCTGCTATAGCGCAGACTAGCAATTTTTTATATGAGAATGCATTATTTGTTGCTACATGGGATATATTAGGGCTTGCAACAAAACTAGCAGATTCTGAATTTATGAATTATCTTAGGAAGCATGATATAATTAATTTACAGGAGACCTGGCATACCTTGGACATGTTAGACACTTTAATTCTTAATGGTTATCATATTTTTCATTTCCCTGCTATTAGAAAATCGAATATGGGTCACTTTGCTGGGGGCCTACTGACTTATATTAAGATTCATGATCATATACTTATCAGGAATACTATTCTTACTCAATATTCTCTTCTGATAGGGGTCAACATTTTGAATGAGCAGGTCCTTTTTGTGAATCTTTATAACCCCCAAAAAATTCTCCTCATTGTGGTGATAGTTTGTTGTCTAAACTTGCAGAGGCTATAAAAGAGATGAATAACCATTATAAACATTTAGAAATAGTAGTTATGGGAGGTCTTAATATTAGACTAGGTCAGGACAGTGAATTGGACAACTCAATGATCCAATTGCAAGAAGAGATTTATGGAACTGATCTGAGGAAGTAGCAAGATCCCAGGAACACAGACTTCAATAATTATTTAACTGTTTTTTTACACTCATTATATCTAATCATTTTAAATGGTAGATTACCTTCAGATAGGTTGGGTGAGTTTATGTGTTTCACTCATAATGGTCACTCTATAATTGATTACGCTTTTGTCTCTCCATTTAATTATTACAAATATCTTGACCTTAAAATAAATTCTAGGCCTGAGAGTGATCATCTTCCTCTATGCTTAAGTAGAAAGCTCAGAGGTAGGCTGAGTAGAGATAAATCAGACCACATGGAAATCTACAATAATAAGAAAATTATCCTATGGAATCAGATCCTCAAGGACAAACTGGAAAAAAATATAAAAACCTTTTCCAAAATAAGTGATGACCTGATCTCTACTGACCCTGACCCCGAGAATATTTATCATGAAATAGTTCAGCAGTATGATTGCCTTTTAGCTGAATATAGATCAACTCACAAACCAGATAAGATATCACAGTTGGTTCTATAAAACCTGTCATGTTCAGAAAAAGCAGTTGACCAATCAGGTTAGATATTTAAGAACTCACCCAACACAAGAGAACATTAAGAAGTTAAATAAAAGCAGGAAATTATATAGAGACCATGTACAGAAACAAAAACAGAACCATCAGTGAGACTTGTGGAAGAAAATGCTGATTGCAATACAGCAAAAAAAATGATAGAGCCTTTTGGAAGTTAGTTGGTACTGGTACAAATAATAATAAAATGAACTATGAGGGTTCTACAGTACAAGGCACATTAAACTGTTCCTTCAGTGAGTTGCTGTATAATTTCTAACTGAGTTGTATAAGTGTTGCTAAATCCAGCATGAAGCCCTGCATAAACTGTTTCTTAAAAGCAAAAATTAAGTTTTGCATTGCACTGTGACTGGACTGTAGATGCATTCCAACTGAGATGCAAATATATTTTACAAACATTGATCTTGAGCTGGTTAAGCATTGAAAAATAATGCAATGTGAGTTTCCAATGCATTGCCAACTGTAAAATTCAATGCTAAACCAACTCATTGGTGGAACAGTTTAATGTGACTTATACTGTGTCACAGTAAGAACATTGGTAAACCTTTTCAGTAAGATCTTCTACGAGTCCAGTGAAACTTCTCTTTATCACATGAGCTTAATTAATGATGAGAATATTTGGATCACAATTGAAGAAACCCTTTCTGCTATTAACAATAGCAAGCCAAACAAATCTCTGGGCCCAGATCAAATATCAATTGATTTCTATAAAGCTGATCCAGAGTGGTGGGCAATTACTCTTACAGACTTGCTTAACAAGTTCATAATGCATGGCTTCACCCCAAATTCCTGGAAGGGTAGTTACATTGTTCCAATTTTCAAGAAAGGAAATAGAGGTATTCCTGCAAATTATCGCCCAACAATTTTAATAAATAACATGGCTAAAATATATTCTAAAGTACTACTAAATTGGTTACAATTGTGGATCTTATGTAATAGGACAATATTCCCTTTACAGTCAGGTTTAAAAAAAAATGGCACAGCCAAACAAATCTTAATCCTTTTACATATTATTGAAAAGTATTGCAAAGTAAAAAAGCAACCTTTATTCATTACCTTTATTGATTTTATGTTAGCTTTTGACTCAATTTCCAGAGATCTATTATGAGTCAGCATGGAGGCTCTTGGCATAGATTCTAATTTAATAAATCTTATAAAAAGACTTTATGATGTTACTTAGGTCAAGACAAGATATAATAATAATGGTGGTATTTCATAAAAAAATTCTACCAATGTTGGCATTTGCCAAGGGTGTATGTCGGCACCAACACTATTCAACCTCTATATAAACTGTATTTTACATAGAAACATAGAATTTGATGGCAAATAAGGACAGCTTGGCCCACCTAGTCTGCCAATTTCCCTACCTAACTGATAAGCTGCAGATCCTAGTTAACCAACAGCCTACTTCCTCCTACCCACACTAGAATTGCCTTATGCCTATCCCAGATAGACAGAACTAATTAATCCATTACATCATATGTCTAAAGTTCTCGAACATTTTAGCACACGCTGATGATCTTACGCTTATTGCAACATCAAGATTGGGTCTACAGTGAAGTCTCTGTAAATTACAAGCTCTCTGTACTATGTTGAAATTAACAATTAATAAAGTAAAAAACAAAAGTTATGGTTATAGGTTCTAAAAAGAAGTACAGAAGTCTGTTTTTGGCCAATCATCTGTTGGAATTTGTTAATCAATACATTTATTTAGGGGTCACAATATCAAATAACATTTCTTGGAATAAGCATATTAGGGCTGTAGTGGCAAAAATGAGGATTACATCCTCTGCTGTTCTTCGATTTAACAGAACGTATGGTGGTATGTCAATAGAGCCAATGATTAGGGCTTTAGATAGTAAATAAATAAATCAAGGCATTTACACTATCGAAAACTGGGGAGTTTCTAGTATACACACTTCAGAATCAATTATTAATATAGTATACAAGAAAACCTTAGGATTACCTATCTCAGCAGCTAATGTATTGGTAAGGGCCCATCTTGGTCAAATTGCATTCATGGCAAAAATTCATATAAGAATAATACATTTCTGGATTAATATGACACATGAACCAATTAGTTATATTACTGCATCATGTATAAAAGAAAAAACAACATATTTTGAATTAAGTGATAGGTGGCTGTTGACCCTATAATCTTTACTTGAGAGATATGAACCATTTATGATTCTGGGCTGACCATGCAGTAAAAATACATAAAAATTACGCTAAAGTTGTTACTGCAGTGGTTTCAAAAATGGATAATAATAATAATATAATAATAATTTTATTTATAAAGCACCTTTCTTTAGTCAAGGTGCTGTACACCTTTAAAACAGATACAATCCAGTAAATAAAAAGCAAAAAAAATTCAAGTACAACAGGCAATAAATACTAATCAAGAATAATTAATCAACATAAGCAAGATGCCATAGATGGATCTTCAAGGTCTTGTCATGAGTCTGATAAGGTAGAGAATTCCAGAGGGTGAGGGCCACATGCATAAAAGCATAGGCCCCTGATGTTTTAAGCTGCACCATGGGAATCTCTAACAACCCCTGGTCAGGTGAGCGGAGAGGTCGTCTGGGGCAGTAAGGCTGCAACAGGGTTGATACACAATGAGGAGTGGAAAGGATGAGAAGGGACTTGGCAAGGTTGGAGGAATGGTCAGAAGTATGGCAGCTTGGATTCAATGCAAAAAAGTGCAAGGTAATGCACCTCAGAAACAAAAAACCCAGTGGAAGCTTACACAATGGGGGGTGGTAGTAACAACAACAAAAATGGAAAGGGTCCTGGGGGTAATCATATCCGATGACCTTAAGGTTGGCAAGCAATGTGAGAAGGCAGTAGGGAGGGCTGGGGGATACTGGGATGTATAGGGAGAGGCATCACCAGCAGAAAACAGGAAGTTGTTATCCCCCTGTACAGACAGTTGGTGAGACCCCATCTGGAGTACTACGTCCAGTTCTGGAGACCCCATCTCCATAAGGACATAGACAGGATGGAGGCAGTTCAGAGGAGGGCAACTGAAATGGTGCAGAGTCTGCAAGAGAAGCCATACGAGGAGAGGTTAAAGGAGCTTAATATGTATACCCTTGAGGAAAGGAGGGAGAGGGGGGACATGATAGAAACATTTAAGTACCTCAGTGGAATCAACAAAGTCCAAGAGGGTAGCATCCTTCAGAAAAAGAGATGTGCAAGAACAAGGGGACACAATCTGAAGATAGTGGGGGGAAGGCTCAGGGGCAATGTGAGGAAGTATTTTTTCACAGAGAGGGTGGTGGATGCATGGAACAGCCTTCCTGAGGAGGTTGTGTGGCTTAAAACTGTGGGAAAATTCAAGAATGCATGGGACAAACATAAGGCAATTTTTGTGGGGGGTAGGAAGAAATAGGCTGTTGGTTAAATAGGACCTGCAGCTTATCCTGTAGGTAGGGAAATGGGCAGACTAGGTGGGCCAAGTGGTCCTTATCTGCCATCAAAGTCTATGTTTCTATGTTTCTAAGTTCAGAAAAGGGCAACCAAAATGGTGCAGGGACTGCATCAGAAGACATATTAGGACAGATTAATGGAGCTCAATATGCATACCCTTGAGCAAAGGAGGGAGAGAGGTGATATGATCAAAACATTCAAACACCTTAAGGGCATTAACAAGGTGAAAGAGTCTAATATGTTTAAATATAAGAAAAATAGCAGGACAAGAGGAAACAGCATGAGATTAGAGGGAGGCCGATTAAGGGGGAATGTGAGGAAATTCTTTTTCACAGAAAGAGTGGTGGATGCATAGAACGGCCTACCTCAGGAAGTGATGGTTATGAATACAGTGCAGGGCTTCAAACAGGCATGGGACAGGCATAAGGGAGCAATACATATGAGTATGAATAGATAGACAAAGACAGAGCAAAGGCCGATGGCACATTTATAAGGTAGAAAAAGAAATGGGCAGACTGGATGAGCCTTGCGGTCCTTATCAGCCATCAACCTCTATGTTTCTATATTTATGTACTTAGAATTGGGATGGTCTTTTTGAAACAGTGTGTTATATATTGATTCTATTTTTTTATCTAGACAAATTAACTGGAGACTGCCAGGGCTAAAATTTGATGCACTGTATGATAATGACCCCCCGTCATTAAAAGTCTGAGAAGCATTTAAGCCATTGTGTTAAGTAATGTAATGCTGAAAGAATGAATATGTTTGTAGTTATAATTTTGTCCTGTTTTAAATATTAATGTATAAAGCATTTTTCCACGTTTCTACTGACACTACATTTTTTTCCTTTTAACTTTGTGCATGTAATGACAATATATGTCAAACAATAAACTTAAATTGAAAAAAATTAAAAAATTGATTAAGGCATTTACATTAGTGATGAACTGTAAGAAAATCCAGACTGTTGGCTTTTATTCCATCTCAGAAAAGTAAAAAGTATAAAAACCTAATTTTCGAAATAAAGACTAAATATGGACACATAATAAATTACAGTATTGAGTAGAGATACTTAGGAGTCATTGTTTTCTGGCCCAGTGGTACTGAGGGTTGAGGCACTGGATACCACACTTCATGCCACGCCAGAGTCCCAGGTTCAGAAATGAGCTCAGACAATCAGGGGTCAGCAGGAGAAGGAGAGGATCAAGCGTCCGGAGGACTGTTCTCCTCTTCTGGAGGGGGGAGATGTCCCACGCAGCCAGTGGCACCTGGTGGAGACCAGGTGCACTGCGGACAAAGGGACCATGCTGGAATGGAGAACAATGGGCGGTCACCTTCTGTATGTGAGCAGGAGTGCTCACATTGAGGGCTGGGTGGCATTGCACATCCCACATTTGGGGGAGGGCTGTAACAAGTCGAAAAATCTCTCTCACCATTGGTAGGTGAAGGCAGGTCCAGAGGTCAGGACCCCATGTCACTGTCAGGCACTAGAACACTCAATCTGGATCCTTCTGAGGCACGGCGAGCCTTCAGCACTATAGATAGAGCACCAGAGGAGTACAGCGGTCCCTCCCTGGGAGACTCAGATCTGGTGGTTGAGTTGGTCGGGCTGGAAGGGTGTCCCCACCAGAGAAGAGCAGCCAATGCTTCAGGCCAATGGGAAGAGTCATAGTACCATGAGTCCACACCAGAGAGAGGCCAATGGAAGAGAGGTGAATAAACAGAGTTTGGAAAAAAAGGAGTCATTGCTGATAAATCTCTAGAGTTCCCCCAAATATGACTAAAAAACAAACACTCCTGTAGGTGCCTTATGATGTACAAAGTGGAAAACTGGGTTATAAACTGGCTGAGGGACAAGAACTGGAGGGTGGTAGTAAATGGGATCAAATTTGAGGAAAGGAGGGTGACAAGTGGGGTACCTCAGGGATCAGTACTGGGCCAGTCCTTTTTACTGTCTTCATCAGTGACATTGCTGAAGGGCTAGAGAAGAAGGTTTGCCTATTTGCAGATAATACCAAGATCTGCAAAAGAGTAGACACTCCAGAGGGGGTCAAAAGAATGAGGAGAGATCTGGGAAAACTGGAAAAATTGTCCAAAGTGTGGCAATTAAAATTTAATGCAAAGGAGTGCAAAATCATGCACCTGATGTGAGGAAACCCTGCAGAGAGCTAAAGGATGGGGGGGGGTTGCTGACAGACAGCAGGGAAGAAAGGAATTTAGGAATAATAATCTCAGATGACCTAAAGGAGGCCAAACAGTGTAACAAGGCTGTGGGGAGGGCCAGTGGGATGTTGGGGTACATAGAAAGGCGTATCACTAGCAGAAGAAGGGAGATGGTGATGCCATTATGCAAAATGCTGGTGAGACTGCTGACTGAAAACTGCAAACCAATTAATTTTGCCAATCTTGGATTATAGATGTTCAATAATATGCAGGCATACTATTAAAAATCCACACAAAAAGTAATATTTTATACTGTAGATTATCAAGATTCATGTTTCATGTAAATATTTAATTTAATTTATTTTATACTGAAAAATCTGTGAGCAAAAAATGCCCATTTTCACAGACTTCCAGTGACAATAACAATACAAAGTAAATATAAAAACCAATAATTTAATATAAACAAAAACAACAAAAAACATATGATAACATAATCAAAACATTAAAAACGATTACAAACAACCTCAGAAAAATGTTTTTGTTCGAGTAAACCGTTAAAACCTGACACAGTATGACAGACAGTTATGTTATTTGGTAATTGGTTATACTATCTAATCAATTCAAACTGATCACCATCAAAAACTAAATTGAGATTCAGTAGATATAACGATGATAAAAATGAGAAGGCAACTGTTTTTAAGCAATTTAAATATGGTAAATCTCACGTAATAGAAAAACTAACTATATCTCAACACAAATATGGCTAAAGAGCAACCAAGAGGAGGGAATATCAAATCTGAATGATCCAGATAAGATAAAGTGAGTTAACATTCCGGTACAGTATAGCAAAATCCTGGAATGCTAGCTCATTTAATTTATGCTCAACTTGACGTGCATTGAAAACTTTTAGTACTGCTCTAAAATATGAATTCCAGCCAAGATGTCCATTCACATTTTTAACTTTGAGACTGATTGGAAATGTCTAACCATTTTCATATAATATATTCTAGGGCTAGATAAAAACTGGATTCTGCTTCCATAAAAATGTAGTGCAATTCTGCAATCTTTCTGGAATTTCACTAGTATTCACCATGGGCAATACTCACCCAGTTACACAGAATTTCTTTTTGTTTAATGGAATAATCACGTGTATAGCAAAATTTCATTGACATACTGTTAAAATCTTTACCATAAGCAATTCCATAGTTCTTAGTTGCTGTAGAATTCTGCAGAAACATATTTCATGATAATTGCAGTCATGTGCTAATCTTCATTTAGGTGGGTATGAAAGGGTAAGATGGTTATTTGCTAAATAAACACTCTCTCCATTTCAAGTGAAACTAACCCTCTTACCAAATATGAGTCCTAGGAAAGCAATATTAATTGTTATTTGATTTTCAAATTCTGTAGTGCCTCAAACAATATGGCTGTTCACTGTTGAATTCTGTGGAACACTCAAAAATGATTCTGCAAGTAATGAGGTCACATTATAGTACTCTGCTAGAAGGGAATGTAAGAGTCAAAGTATTAGTTTCTACAGCAGCTAGAGATGTGTGAAGCCAGCTAACTTCACTTCACAAATTAATTTGTGATGTTTGCAAAATCACAAAGTGTGAAGTACCGACAGCACAAAGTTTTTGACAAGCCAAGTAGCACTTTTTTAAGTGAAGTTATGAAAATTTGCAGGCGAAGATACAGCTTTACCATCACTTCACTTGACTTCATCTGAATCAAAGGGCCATTCCCCCAAGGAAAATGCAATGTGAAGTGGCAAAATGGGCAATTTGCAAAGTTATTTGTGAAGATGAATTTTGTAGTTTCATTAGAACTTCATCAGTGAAGTGAAACTTTACAGTTATAATAGCATTCCTCTCTTCTCTTCTCTTCTCTTCTCTTCTCTTCTCTTCTCTTCTCTTCTCTTCTCTTGCAGTGTGTTGTTAATAAACAAATCTGCTGCTCTTTGTGGTTTACTTTTATAAACCAAAAAGCAATATTTCATGGAACTTTTTTTTGTTAACTTTGTGTCTTCACCTGGACAACAGGTGGGGGAATATACCCCATTACCGCCTGGACTCACCCTCCCAGCATCTCCCTCCAGGCTGCCTGGCTGAGTGGCCTGTAATGTGCCTCCTACAGTAGGGCTTCCCTTGGGGTGTGGGGTGTGGGAGAGAGCCTGAAATCCACCAGAGGCTCCAGCTGAGGCTTACACCTGGGGCGTCATTCAGGAGGAAGTGTAGGGGCTTCATAGTGCTCTGTGACCAGGTTTTTCCCCCTTGGTTCCCCCAGGAATGTGGATATGTAATGACATCAGTGTGGGGTGGGCACACTCCCGCACCTGTCCTACAGGATTCCGCAGATGAGTCCACAGTGCCAGGTGGCCCTGGCTGCTCGACTCCCAGTCTCCACTAGGTGTCACTAGTATGCTGGGAAACCACAACCCCCCGTAGGTGGAGAGCTGTCACTGAGATGCTCATCCAACCTCCCTCTGGCCAACCCTCTGACACAATGTGCTCACTTCCAAACATGGGTCATCAGTGCCACAGGCTGTAGTGCTGCTGCTGCACTGGCAGGCCAGCCTATTTCATGAAACTTTGTGGTGTTTCTTTTTTTGTGAAGTCTCTGCTGATTTTTTATGGTGTTCTTAAGCAATGTAGTTCTCAGTTTATTGACTTCACTTGTTAAAGGACACTTAATAATTTGTATGATGGTGGGTGAGAAGAGAGGGAATGGGAATTTTGGCTATGGTAAAGTGGAGACCATGATGTGTGCATCATTAAGCAGTGGTGGTGGTGACGGGCATTGAGGTGGTGCTGGCATCATCTATTTAGTGTAAAATGATTCAGTATTGCTAGGTTTTTTTTGGGGGGGGGCGATGTATTACTAAATTAAGAAGCAGCAATGTCAGTGCCAAACATAAACATAATGCATGCAAACCTGTGATAGATGTGACAGCAGTAATGCTTGGATGCAGGAGCTGTTTGGTGCTCTCGAAGGTGAACAAAATTCTAGCAACTGTGGTGATTATACTATGAGTCATTACTTCAACAACAAAATTAGAATATGCCTTTTGTAGAGTATTATGAGGTTTACATACAGTAGGCCACTGCTTTACATTTTATTTATTTAGAAATACTGAAACATATTATTTACCAGCAGATAAGGATCACTTGGCCCACCTAGTCTGCCCATTCTTCGTTATCTACAGTATTACTGCACATCCTGCATGATCTTTGGCTCATACTCCCCACTTCTTTTCTTCCTAAGATACCCATATGCCTCCCCCATGCATTGTTGAACCCTACCAATGTTTTTTCCCCAACCACCTCTGCTGAAGGGCTGTTTCAGGAATCCACCACTCTTTCCATGAAAAGGTACTTCCTCACATCTCTCCTGAATCTATCCCCCTCCAGCTTCATAGCAAATCCCCTTGTTCCCATGCACCTTTTTCTCTGAAAAATACTTCCCTTTTCTACCTTGGTTACCCTCGTAAGGAATTTAGAGGTCTCCAACATATCCCACCTCTCTCTTCTCTCAGTGAATTAATGCTTTGTCATGGAATTCCACAATTTATTTTTACTTTCTCTTTATAACCTTTTTGGTCTCCAGCACCAGCATCTATCAGGAGCTCCCAAAGCACACCAAACACATTGTACTCCTATCTGTAATCACCATCCTGCACAGAGCCATGACTTACCCTCCCAGGTGGAGACAGGGTAGGGGGAGTTACTCTCAAATCTCTTATCTCATCAGAAGTCACAGCTGGTGGTGGTGTGAGGCCTGGAGATACTTGAGTCCATCATCATCACAGGTTTGGGTCCATTTTCCATGTTTCTGCAAGCCCTCTTGGACATTGACATGTTTGGAGCACATCATGAGGATACACAAGATAGTGCGCTGGTCATGACTCTGGATGATGTCCTCTCACACTGGCTAACACTGCACTACCATCTGTGGTTGCCCCATTGGTACTACTGCAGTGAAGGTAGCAGCCCTCCCTACCTGGAGGAGGAGGAGGAGGAAGAGGAGGAGAAGAAGAGCACCCTCTAGAATGCTTAATCCTCCTCTCCTGACTGGCCTTCCAATGAAAATAACTCTTTCCCAAACCCAAATAAGTGGTGTCCAGAGCAATAGCCCTACTGCTGCACTGATGGACCTGCACAGCCACCACTTTCTTAACCACAGATAAATCTCCCAGTGTATTTACATTGAGTCATGGAGTTCCGCAAAAAAAGTGTTTTTGAAGTGTCTCCTTCCAGGTACTGTAGTTCTTCAAGTTACACAAGTGTCTCTTCTTCCAGATATTTTAGTGACTCTTCTTAATTCTTTTTTTCAGTATAGATTTTTTGCCCCAATCAGCTGTCATCCTCTAGGGGATATGCCCTGATGCAATGATGTACCCTGGCCAATCTTGAGGTAACCCTCAGCTGTCATGTAGAAAGCAGCTGGGGTTTTCTTCCATTTTTCAATTTTTTTTTATTTTCTACCCCCAACCCCTGGTGTGTGAGCACAGCAGCCTTTCATTAGCCTTACAAATATACTGCCCCTGCAGCAGAAGCAAACTCCTCCTGGGTCCAGCTACTGGGGTCAAAGTTGTACTGGAGCCTGTCACCAGTGCTTCTCAACTGAGGCACGCTGCCTTGTGGCAGTTGCTTCAGTGTGGCCTGACTCAAGACATAATGACCCAAATCCACTCCTGAATGCATGACATGCTGCTACTGAACAATTAGGTGCCCAGCTCTTCCCAGTTCTAACAATGTCTCCTCCAAGTTATACAGTTCTAATGTCCTAATTACAGCAGTTGTTCCACCCAGTTACGTCAGTGTCTCCTTCCAATTATGGAAGTGTTTTCTCCCAGTTATGACAGGGCTTTAATGCCAGAGAAATGGCAGGCAGATTCTAAGAAAGGGGTGCTCTGATTTTGTTGTACAGAGAGATTATTCCCAGGCTATGGAGACACCACAACAGGGACTACTTAATCAGGTGCCATGAGTAGGGGTACTGTGCCTAAAAGAGCTAGCTTTATTATTACCTGCAGTACTCAGTCTAAGGAGGTGTAAAATACAGTTAGATGCAATTGTCACGTTATTCTACTGAACCAAGTTTTCTTGAGTGGGCAAAACATCTACCCAGAATAGTATTTTTGATGTCCACCGAATATGGCTGATGAGAGTCACTCATAGTCTTCAGCCAGTCCCCAGAACTACTACTTGGCTATTTGCTTTACCTCCTGCTAGTTTTAAGTGTAGTAAATGAAAATGTTGTGAGCTGATAGTGAAAACTAAAACATTTTAACATCTAATGACCCAGGAGGTATATTACTTAAAAAAGTTCATAAATTGTAATAGTCTATTTAGAAACTTGTTTGTGTTCTAGTTTTTATGTGGGCTGTACAAAACAGAAATTAAAGGAAAGGATGGGGGACTATCTGCTGAAATAGCACATACAAACTTGGAATATGCCACTATAGCTCACACAGTACAAGCTTCTGCACCAGCAAACCACAGATGGGCACTTCATGGAAAAAAAACCCTGAAAAACCAAACTCCCTGCTGATTGGGCAGCGTTCAGAGCAGCAAGAAATCTATGTACAAAACTCATTAGGTCAGAAAACGTAAGATATGTCCGCACAGAACTGGATTCCTCTTCCAAATGTTCAGCCAAATTCTGGAAGACACTAAGAGATACTGAGGGCTACACACCTGCTAAATCACTCCCTGAAAAGATTTCCTGTGTG
Organism: Neoceratodus forsteri; assembly: GCA_016271365.2. Lineage (NCBI taxonomy): Eukaryota > Metazoa > Chordata > Ceratodontiformes > Ceratodontidae > Neoceratodus > Neoceratodus forsteri. The sequence goes on along the minus strand of CM028136.1, from coordinate 335,591,405 downwards.
GGGGGGGGGGGGCTTCTCTACCACTAACAAACATGAAATTCTGGATCTACTCAATAATCATTTTGAAAACTGCTGGTCTCGCATTTGACGCCTCCCCCCCCCACAAATAACTTACGTAACAAGATTGATGCACTGGACCCAGTATGTATGGCCAAGTACACTTCCGTGCCTGAGGCAGTCTTCTCTTTTTCCCCTGTTTGGCTGAAACAGGTGGAAGACCTACTATTGGGTCTGGACACAAGAAAGAGCACAGGTGCTGATCAAATTGATTCTTATTTACTTAAAATTAACTATCATGTCTTGTTAGCACCAATCATGCACCTCTTCAGTCTGTCCCTGGCTCAAGGTGACATTCCCTCCATTGGAAAACAGCCCATGTCATCCCACTACATAAATCTAGCAGCCCTAGTGACCTGAACAATTACAGGTCAATGTATCTGCTCCCATTCCTCTCCAAATTGTTAGAGAAACTTGTAAACAGCCAGCTTAGGAATTTCTTGGAGATCCTAAACCTACTAAATTCAGTGCAGCCAGGTTTCTGACCACACCACAGCACAATCTCCACTCTCACAAGGGTCACTAGTGACTGGCAGAATGACTAAGATGCCATAACTTATGTATGTACCCTATTTCTTGATTTGAGTAAGGCATTTGACACGGTTGACCATGACCTGCTTCTGTTCTCCCTTCAAAAGCTTGGTCTGGACTCCCTGCCATTAAAATGGTTTACCTGCTATCTCTCTGAAAGATACCAACAGGTTAAAGCAGACAGTGAACTCTCTCCCTTGAAAACACTTCAGAGGGGAGTACTGCAGGGATCCATTTGATGGCCTCTTCTATTTGCTTTTTACATTAATAGCATTGACACAGGTATCAAATCTTCTAATATCCATCTATTTGTGGATGACACTGTCCTGTATATTGGTAGACCTACTTCTGAACTAGCATGTAAAGAACTCCAATTTGAATTTAATCAGCTGCAACTAAACCTTCTGAATCAAAAGCTGTTATTAAATGCAAAAAAAAACTAAGGCTATGCTTTTCTCCGTTTTCTAATGCACATAATCACTCCACCCTAGGTTCCTTTCCACAGATCACTACTCTTCTTGGTGAATCCCTAGAATTTGTGCCAACATTTAAATATCTAGGGTTTTGGATTGATCACAGACTTTCCTTCACTGACCACATGGAGAAACTATCTAAAAAACTCAAACAGAAATTAGGTCTCATTTTCAGAATTAAGCACCTTCTCACTCAGGAGGCTAAAACCAAACTAGTTCAAACCACGTTTATGCCACTTTTGGATTACGCGGTTTTGGATATGGCTCAAATTCCCTGTTGACCAAACTTGACACCCTCTATCACTGGGCAATAAGGTTTATTGCCAGTGTGCCTTACTCCACCCATCTTTGCTCCCTTTACGCATTGGTAGGTTGGACATCCCCAAAGTTCAGAAGGAAACAAAAATGCTGTCTTTTGGACCTTTAGAGCTCTTACGGGGTATCTACCGCAATATATTGCAGAAAGTCTGCCTAGGTGTACACCAGGTAATTACTCCCTGAGAAGCAATTCTTACACCTCCCTCTGCATCCCAAAAGTCAATTTAAATTTTGGTCTGGCATCTATATGCCATGCACTTTCTGCACTAAGAAATAAACTTCAATAAAACTCTGAAATTAGTATTTCCTGTAAAGCTGTCTACCTTTAAACTGCAATATGCACACTCTTTTAAGGAGTCCTGTGACTGATTCTACTAATCTATGGTAATCAGGGGCATGTGGTACTACTAGTGTGAGCATAGTCATCTGTCTCTCTGCACTACACTTCCTATATGTACTGACTCTATTTCCCTCTAACTCCTCTGACTCCTGCAGGATAATTATAAAACTTGCACGTTTTTATGTTTTTATTGTACATTCAGAAATGATTTATTGTAGATTTTGTATATACCAATCTTCTTTCTTTATGTACAGATTGTCATTACTATGTATTTGAAAAAAACACTGCTATGTATTTGACCCACTGTATTGCTTTTTTTTTCCTTTCTTGTGATACTGTATTGTTTTATGCTCAGACCCACCTTTCAAATGAGTTTACCTCAATGGTGTTTCACCTGGTTAAATAAAGATCGATTGATTGATTGATTATGGGTATAGAAAAAGTCCAGTTAGGTCCTAAGGGAGATCATTTAAAAGCTCTCCTGCAAAGGGAGGGCTTTTGGATTTTCAGATTAGAAACCACAAGTGGGTGGGTGGGTGGGGCTTAATGATACATTTGAACTGGTAGCATTTCTATAGATCTTCAGTTTGATTATTGTCAAGAATTGTGTATACATGTGAGTAGGATGTTTTAAAACAGGCCCAAATAATATATATTGTTGGCATTTTTCAAGCATGTAGCCAGTAACAATGTTACCTTACAATGTCAACAACTTACTACATAACAAATATATGAAACATTTAAGTGATTGTTAAAATTTGCATGAAAAAGTGAGCATGACTTTATACAACTGTGTCTACAGGTTCAAACTGATGTATTTGGAGCATCTTCTAAGCTTGCAATAAGTAACATCAAATCATAATGTTGGCCACAGTAAATTTTTACATTTTTTTAATCTGTTCTCATTTATCAGTTGGTGGGTTGCCCTCAATATATGCCTTAAAAAGACTGCAGTATAAATTGTGGGCTATAGAGGGTGACTATGACTCTTGACAAACAATTATTATGAAATGTTGAGGTGTTAGTTGATGAGCAATGTATTGTTTTCACTGTATGCTGAAATAAAATTGCTAAGAAGATTTTTCCAGTTGTATTTGGTGTGAATGAGGGTCACCGAAACCTATGTAAGGTTTCCATCAGATCTTCTAGGGGGAATTATTGCCATCAGCTCCTTAATACCTCTGTCAGTGACTCTCTTAGTTTTTGGAGTCATGTTAATACCATCATAGGGAAAAACAAGTGCAATACCATCTCTGATATGGTCGTGGATGGTTGCAATTGCAATAATCTGCTCACTATCGCTGATGCTCTTAACTCCAGATTCACTGACCTCTCCTCCTGTACTGCACCTCCTGGCCCTTTACCTGTCACTCCGCAGGATAACCTTAAACCTTCCAACCCATCGTTCACCCTTTGCCCAGTCTCTGAGAGTGAAATCTTACGCTTACTTAAGTCCATCTTTCCTGCTGGATCGGCAGGGGCAGATGGACTCTTAGCAAAATTCCTAAGAACCATTGCACCGTCTATAGTCTTTCCAGTGACTAGACTTTTCAATCTGTCTCTTCTTACAGGACATGTCCCTTCCCTCTGGAAGATTGCTCAAGTTGTACTGGTCTACAAAAAGGGGGACACCACTAACCTGGAAAACTAGCACCCTATTGCCATCCTCTCCACCCTCTCTAAAATACTGGAGAAAATTGTTGCTACCCAGGTCTCGGATTACATGTACTCCTTCAAACTCCTCACCCCTGCCCAACATGGTTTCCGATGTGGGCACAGTACATCTACTGCTCTCATACAGTTTACAAATGATGTCAGACTCGCTATGGACAAAGGCTCTCTCACTGGGGCTACTTTTATTGATCTTACAAAAGCGTTTGATTTAAATGACCACCCGCTGCTGCTATCAAAGTTGTCATCCCTAGGCTTCTCACTCTCTGTCACCGCCTGGTTCCAAAATTATCTTTCAAAGTGGCAACAATTTGTCCAGATCAGAGATGCTAAGTACCCTCTTGCTCCTACTTGGATTGGAGTGCCCCAGGTTTCGATTCTTGGTCCTCTTCTGTTTACAGTCTTCATAAATGACATCCCACTGCTCACTGGTGCTTGCTCAGGCCTGCTATATGCTGACAATCTTGTTCTTTACTCAACCTCATCAAACCTCTCAGATATCAACCTGAATCTCAATAGTAACTTCAATACCTTTCAGAGCTGGCTATTGCAAAGCAAGCTTTTCTTAAATAAAAATAAAATGGTGACTATGCTCTTCAGTTCAGGTTCAAAAATTCGGTCCTGCACCCAACCCTTAAGTATCAGAGCGCTTGATGGCTCTCCCCTTAACACAGTTACCTCTTTTAAATACCTAGGCGTAACCCTTGATCCTGCCTTGGATTTTGACCTTCACCTAGCCTCAGTCATTAAATCTGTCAATATTTAACTTGGACTGGCATACAAGGTGAGACATAGCCTAACATCCACAGCGAGGATAGCCATTGCACAGGGGATCCTGAGACCCAAATTGGTGTATGGGTTAATAGCCTTTCCAGCAAATACTTTAGGGCTCCTCTGAAAGTGGGATGTCTGCTACTACAGCATCTGCCTTTTTGCTTTGTCTTTGCCCAAACTTACTCACCGATGCACACTATACTCCAGTCTGGGATGGTTTACCCCCCTCAGCCTTCTGACAGTTTACTTCCTACTGTTTTTTAAAGAATATAATCTCCTCCCAGATACCTGACAAACTGGCTCTACTGCTCAAACCTGTGACCTCTGCCTACCCACTGAGATCAACTGACAAATCCCTTCTTGTTCAACCGAGATGTAAAACCAAAATGGGGGAGAATGCATTCTTTAGCTGGGCCTCTAAATTATGGAACTCCCTCCTGCTTAGTCTAAGAATCTTTCCTTCTCCACACAGCTTCAAATAGGAGCTTCGTATGGCTCTTCTAAGCTCTGAACCCTGCTCCTGTCCTCTATCCACTCACTCCTGTACTGGTTCCTCCTAGTTGCTTACCAGCTCCAACCTCTGCTACTCTCAAACCTCCCTGGAAATCTTGTTATTTCCTCTCTTCTAGCACTTACTCACTAGTTGTATGACTTATGACTGTTAGTTATTTGCACTTCTATTTCTGTTTTGTTACTACACATAGATTCCTGCAAATGTACTGTCATTGCTGAAAATTTTGTATAAGTGTACTATGATTGACTTCTACTTGTTCCCATGATGTTTTTTTGTATCTACTATTGTCTACATACCCTTTGTTGTAATCTCCCGGGTCGTACCTGAAAATAGGCAGCTATGTTGTCTAGTGTACCTACCCGGTTAACAAAAACTAAATAAAAAACATGTTTGTTGTTTTACAGTTTGCTAACCTTTACTTAGGAAGGTGGGAGGAACAGTTCATTTATGACCCCAAAATAAATCCAGTTAAAGAGAAAAGGGATTTCTATTATCAATTTATAGATGATCCTTTATACACTGGTGGGGTACTGTAAAATTAATTGAATTAAGGATTATCTGGAGAGCTCCAATCCAAATGTATGGTTTACAATAAACTACAACAAACATCAAGTAATTTTTTTTGTATCCGATGAGAACTAAAAATAATGAATGAACAATAATAACAGATCAATACTGCAGGAAGTTGCCATGCTCCCTATATAGTTAACAATATTCCAAACAGCCAATTTCTTAGAGCCTGGAGGAATGGCTGTTTAAATGAGACATATAATCTAAGAAGAGAAGCATTTACAAATTGATTAATAAAGCAATAAGGCGTGACCAGGGGTTATGTTAATGATCTATTAACCTCTCTAGGGGTGTAATGTGTCACAAGGTGTAGCCAAGTGCTATATGCCCCTAAAGGGTGATTAACTGACCATTAACATAACCCCTTGGAGTGCCTTATTTCTATTATAATAAAAATGTTTTTTAGTGTTAAACCTTGTTCAGCATATGATTAGGCAGTACATGTTAATCAAAGATTAACATATGAACATATGAACATAAGACATTTTGCCAGCAGATAAAGGCCTAGAGGTCTATCAAGTCTGCTCAAATGTGCAGCTAACACCCCTTATTCTGCAGCTGCCCCTCCCTTCCGCCCTTCCCCTTCATTGACCCTCCCCTTGTCCTGTCCCATCTCCTTTTGAAGCAGTCCACTGTTCTACTGGATACCACTTCTGCAGGTAACGTTCTACCCAGCCACCACCCTCTCTGTAAAAGGTATCTCCTCATCTCCCTCCTGAACCTTCCTCCCTCCAGTCTCATATCATGGCCCCTGGTGTCCCTCCCCTCCCTTACTTTGAACAGCCCTTCTGTACCTGTCTTGTTTATTCCTTTCATGTACTTAAAGGTTTCAGTCATGTCCCCCCATCCCTCCTCTCCTCCAGTGAGCACATGTTCAACTCCCTCAGCCTCCTCTCGTATGAGAAGTCCCCCAGCCCCTTGATCATCTTTGTTGCCCTGCGCTGCACCCTCTCCAGTAACTTAATGTCCTTCTTCAGATATGGGTGCCAGTACTGCACGCAGTACTCCAGGTGTGGTCTAACTAATGACCTGTACAGTGGCAGAATCACCTCCTCCCTCCTCGAGGATATACCCCTTGCAGTACAACCCAGCATTTTGTTGGCCTTTGCAGCTGCTTTCCTACATTGTGCCGAGTTGTTCATTGACCCTGTAATGAGCACCCTAGATCCTTCTCCTCCTCTGTCGGGCTAGCTGCACTCCCCCAGCTGGTAACTCTTCCTTGGGTTCTTCATCCCAAAATGCAGCACCTTGCACTTTTTGGCATTAAACCCAGTTGCCAGGTGTCTGACCAGGTTTCAAGCTTTGTCAGATCATCCTGCAACCCCTGGCATCCCCCTAGGTCATCCACCACTGCTCCTACCTTGGTATCATCAGCAAACAGGCTGATCTTACTCTTGAGGTCCAATGATATGTCTGCAATGAATATCCCAAACAACACTGGCCCCAACATTGAGCCCTGTGGAACACCACTCATCACTACCCTTGGGTGTGAGAGCAACCCACCCACCACCACCCTCTGTTGCCTTCCCTGAAGTCAGTTCCCTACCCATCTCATCAGCTTTGCACCTGCCCCTGTGCCTACTAACTTACTTCCCAGCTTTCCATGCAGCACTGAGTCGAGTGCCTTACTGAAGCCCAGATACAGGACATCCACTGCATGGCCCCAGTCCAGTTGCCTAGTTACCCAGTCATAGAACTCCACCTGGTTGGTTTGGCAGGATCTGCCTTGTATGAAACCAAGCTGTCTGCTGTCCTGTAGTACTTTGGCCTCTAGGAGGGCTACCAGCCTCTCCTTCAAGATAGTCTCCATTAGCTTACCCATGACGGATGTGAGGCTCACTGGTCTGTAGTTTCCCGGTTCATCCTTGGGGCCACTCTTGTGGAGGGGCACGACATGAGCCATCCTCCAGACCTGAGGTACACACCCCAAATGTAGTGAGGCATTAAATAGGTCTGCCAAAGGTTCTGCAAGGACCTCTGCCAGCTCCTTCAGTATCCTGGGGTGGATGCCATCTGGGCCTGGCGCCTTATCCACCCTCAGTGCCTTCAAACCCTCCCGAACTCTGCCCTCCATGATTTCCCCATCTGTCACCCCCTCGTCTCCTGTTTCTGTCATTTCTCCCCCCTTGGGTGTCACCTCCCTCTTCTCTTTAGTAAATACTGAGCAGAAGTACTCATTTAGTGCTTCTGCCTTACATGGGGCTGATAGAATGTTTACAATCAATCAGAAAGCTCTATTTCTCAGATCCTTTTTATAATTGAAAGTGGATATTCAATGAATATTACTAATGAAGGGAAAAACTTATGTTAGTGGAGCCCACTTATGTGCATATGAGATAAGCTGACATTCTGGGTAAATGCACACTGCTTCTTTCCCCCAATTTTTCCCTCTACCTTTGCAATGTTAAATTTTCTGGTTATGTGCACATTGGTTAATTGCATACTTCTGTTACGTGAGCAATTTCACAGTTCACTGATACAAGTAATAACATGTAATAAGCACCTTTTAAGTGCACAGCCTGTTTTCAGCTGATGTGAAAACAATATTTTAATGGGCATCCTGCCTGTAATGCCTTTTAACACAATGAATTTAAGTAAAAAAATAAATACACTTAAAAATAATTTGTAATCACATTAAAGTATTTTATATACTATACTTGTTTTTATGTTTGTGCAAGTTCAGAAATGAAGTAAATAAAAAAAATAGATCTCAGGCTCAGACTGTTCCATTGAAAACATGTAAGCCTGGATAAGTGCACAGCCCACTTAAATACACACTTTTATCCTGTGGAAAAGGCAAGTGCATTTAAGAGAGTTGTACTGTAATCAGAATCATGCAATATAATTGTACAGGCCCCCTTAAACTCAAAATACCAATGTTAGTACATGCTTTATCACCACTTATATCCCACAAGTCAGGCAAGTACAATCTCAGTTTATTACTATACTTTGCTATAGTTGCTTAAATATTGTTCCCTACCATGCTGTTATCTGTATCTCATGTTTAACTCCCTGTCACTTTTCCTTCTCTGTATATAAGTTATGACTCCAGGTCCACTTTAAGACCCTCAAAGCTGTAACCTGCCATATGTATATAACAAGGACTCAGAGTGTACTTTATGACCCCTTAAGCTGTTACCTGCCAGCTGTAGAGATTCCAGTTCAGTATTACTTATGCATTGTACTGTAAACGTTATGTACGTGTATTTAGATCTGGAGCCTTTGCAAAGGAGTCTATGACCCAAAGGACTGTAATTCCAATTGTCTTCAATAAAAAAATAAATAAAAAAGTACAAGAAATACTAGAAAAGAACTGGGATGTTTTGAAATTGGATTCATCTCTGTCTAATATTATAGGTGGTAAGCCCAAAATTATTTTTCGTAGATGGAAAAGATATGTGATTCTGTTGTTCACCATTTGTACAAAACACAATCTCACATTACGTACAGTAGCTCCTCAAACAGGCACTTATAATTGTGGACACTATAATCAGTGAAGATTCGATCTAGTAACTAAGACTATACAGAATCCAAGAACCAACAAGGGATACGTTTTGAAAAATTTCAAAACATGAGAGACAATAGGGGATGATCTATCAGATATTATGTGAATATCGTGCATTTTGTGTTGGCCACATAAAAAGAAATTGGCAAGCTAGGATTGTTGAACACGTGAGAGCGATAAGAAAAAAATGATAGAACTTATGCTTTTGCAAGACATATGCATTCCTTTCAATTTATTGGTCTTGAGAGAGTAAACAAGAAACCTAGAGGGGGTGATTGGGAGTAACTACTAAATCAAAAAGAGAGTTTTTAGATATTTTTCAGTGAAGCCAGATCTCCACCTGGACTGAATGATAAAGTAGAAAGTACTGACCTCTGAGCTGAAGCTCAGATTATGTCAATATGTCTGTTTGAGGCGACTCTATTGATTGTTTCTCTACTGTTGCTGTGTTTGGTTATCTTTATGTATTAGCAAATTATTGAACTCTGATAGGAGCGTGGTGAAGGCACAAGGGTAACATACAGTTTTATTTATTTATTTAGTTTTTGTTGACCGGGTAAGTGCATTAGACAGTAACTGACTGCAATGAAAAAGGTCACAGCACACACAATCGCTCCAACGATGAGTGGTGCCAATGGCAGACTTATTGTTATTTTGGTGCAATGCCATATACACACACACTCACACAATGCAAAGTTCAAGGAAAATTGTAACACACAGGATACTGGTGAACATTGCTCCTTTTATTTTCTTCAGCAGATACCAGTGCAAAACAAACAGGCAGGCTAGCAACCCCGCAGTAACCCCCAACATTTCACGCTTGCGCGCTTTGTCAAGAGGATACTGAGCAGGCACACCTATAACCCACAAATAGTGCAGCCTTAAAGGGCTAGTGCATTTTTAATTATAACATGTCATGAGTGTGATAGTGCTCAGAATGTGCAAAGAACACAAATTACAAAAAGAATAACTCAATGTAACATCAGGACCATTGAATAACATTTATCAATGTATGAACACCATATAATAATACATTATAACCATAAATCTGATTAATATTATATATTATTCTAAAATCTGTTGCATCTATATATTTAATTTCATTGTGTTTCATTCATATTTTTTCTTTGTTATTAATTGTTTGTCACATTTTAATTAAGCCCTGTTATTTTACCTCATTAATTACAGACAGATTTACATAGATACTTGACTACAAATATGGAGACAATTCAATTTTATCATTTAATCCTGGTCTAAAAATGGCTTCAGTCAAAAAGATCCAGTACTGTTCCCTTTGTGCATTTTTGAGCAAAAAAAGATTCAAATAAATCTTTTGACACCGTTCCACATAGGAGACTAGTAAGCAAGCTTGTTAGCTTAAGGGTGGGTCCAAAGGTGGGAAACTGGATAAGAAATTGGTTAGGGGATAGGAGACAGAGGGAGGTGGTAAACAGAGTTCTTATGAGGAAGGGAGGGTAACCAGTGTGTGCCTCAGTGTTCAGTGCTGGGACCACTCCTGTTTAATGACTTTAAAAGTGTCATTGCATAGGAACTGGAAAGGAAGATCTGCTTCTTTGTGGATGACACCAGTTCTAGAAGGCAAGGTCTGCCTTTTTGCGGATGACACCAAAATCTGCGATAGAGTGGACACTGCAGGGTGAGGTGGAAAGAATGATCAGAGACCTGAGAAAATTTGAGGAGTGGTCAAGTAGTGATCATGGGTATGGCAACTGGGTTTCAATGTGAAAAAGTGCAAAATAACATGAAATACTCTGATCAGTTCTAGAGTCCTCACCTAAGGAAAGACAGTGACAGGCTGGAGCTAGAAACACAGAAACATTGAAGTTGATGGCAGACAAGGGTGTTCAGGCCTACCATGTCTTCCCTGTTTTGTGGATAACGTGACCCAGTGAATCCCAAAATTAGACTAATGGTCACTCTCTTAGCACTGAACATGTACTCACTAGAAACCAATTGAGAGAAGGTAGATACAATAGAGACCTTCAAGTTCCTGAAGGGAATAAACAAGGTGAAGTGCTAGAAATTATTTAGATGGAGTAAGGTTTAAGAACTGAAGCTCATGAATCAAAACTGTCAGGGGGTCTTAAGATACATGTGAGAAAGTTCTATTTTATAGAAAGAGTGGTGGAGCCATTGAACAGTTTGCCAGTGGATGTGGTGGGTGCCATGATCATAAATGGTTTCAAGCATGACCGGGACAGAGTGAAGGGTTTGGTGGTTACTAATGTTGGTAACAGTAGGGAGGGGAGCAGAGCCTGGACTGGGCAGGGGTATAGAACCCCACATTTGGTCCTGGGCCAGATAGGGAACTACAGGCAGACAATGCTAAGAACTGTAAGGTAATGCACCTGAATAGGGCCAACCCAAGGAAGAATACTAGCTAAATGGAGTCCAGTTGAGCTCCTCTGCTGAGTACGTGATCTGGGAGCCATCATTAGGGATGACCTCAAGCAGCAAAGTCAGTGCAATATGACTTACAGCAGGGCTATCAGGATGTTAGGATGAATTGGCAGGGGGATAGACAAAAGGGACAGGGAGGTGATACCATCACTTTACCGTCAATAGTGAGGCTTCATCTGGAGTACTGTGTACACTTCTGGAGGCCTCACCTAAGAAAGGACATTGATAGATTGGAAGTGGTCCAGAGAAAGGCAACAAGAATGATACATGGCCTTCAGGAAATCACCTAAGAAGAGAGGCTTGGGGCTCTGAAATGGTACTCGCCAGAGACTAGGAGAGAGAGGGGGGATATGACTGAGACCTTCAAGTTCCTTAAAGGCATTAACAAGGTGCCAGAAGTGTAGGTTTTTACCAGGAACATCAATTCTACTACAAGTGGGCATGAGTGGAAATTGAAGGGTGGAGTGTTCAAGAGGGACATCAGAAAATATTACTTCTCAAGAGGGTGGTGGAAACCTGGAATAGATTACCTCCCAAGGTGGTGGCTGCAAAGTCAGTATCAAGCTTTGAGCATGGGTGGGGCAAGTATTGGGACAAACACATGGCACTGGCAAGGGCTAGGCTGGGTGCCTAGGAGGACAGAACACAGGTGCACAATAGTCCCCAGGATACCTCACTTGGGCAGACCTGATGGACCTCAGGTCCTCTTCTGCCATCATCTTCTATGTTTCTATGTTTAGGTGTACCTTTGGTCTTTTTCTGTCATCATAGTCTATGTTTCTATGCATAGTGTACATTAGTTTCATAACTTTGTAAATCATTATTACAGTTACAATAGTGTCTCCTCCCAGTTTTACCAGTGTCTTCCCAGTTATAGCAATGCCTGCGTCTCTTGTTATGGTAGTGTCTCCAGTCAGTTGTAACAGTGTCTTCTCCGAGTTGTGTCAGTGCATCCCACAGTTTTCACAGTTACACAAGTGTTTCACCACAGCCATTATGTCAGTGTCTCATCCCAGTTGCATCATTGTCTACTCCTAGTCACACCACTGCCAGTTGCAGCAGCATCATGTCACAGTTAAATCAGTTTCTCCTCCCAGTTACACCAGAATTTTAACTTCCCAGTTATGATCTCAGTTACACCAGCTTTTACTTACTAGATAAAAGAAAAGAAAAGCAGTTAGTCATGTGGAAACATTTTCCACGATTCACTACATTATTCCACAATACATGCCGCCCAAACTCCTAGAATTTTACAAAATTGTTTCCTATGTTTTTCATGAAATTTTACAGAAGCAAATTTTTTGCATTTCTTGAGAATTTCACTGGAGGAATTTAACTTTCACCAGCCCTAATTTTAATGTATTGATAATTGCTCATATTATTAGTAACATAATGTGTTATATACATGGAACTCATTTTACACAGGAATACAGTATTTTGTAAACAGGGTTTGCCTTAATAGTATTTATCCTGTGTGAAATATATCTTTGTCTGCTCCTCCACAAGTTGCAATGCATGGGCTTTGACTACCCCCGACTACAATGGTTCAGACACTGCCTGACCAATAGTTACCAAGAAGTTAAATGGCTTAGCATCCATTCCTGTTTGAAGCCTATTACCGATGATGTCCCACAGGGGGTCTATCCTGGGTCCCCTGTTTTTCTCTATATTTATTAATGATCTACCCAGCCACTGTGGGGGGGAACCTACTTCTGTATGCAGATGATGCAGTACTTTACCCTGAAGCAGCTCCATCCTGGGTCGCGGTGGCATTCTGTGAGGCGCCAATAGGCCTCCTGGAGCCTCCCTCCCCATTTGGAAGAATGCTGCCTGAAGCAGTTCCATCCTGGTTCATGGTGGCATTCTGTGAGTGCCAATAGGTATGGAACAATTCCACCTGCACAGCATTTTGGCAGGGGTGTTAGCCCGTCGTCACTATGCACTGACTGCCCCACCCAGCCACTCTCCCACCCAAGCTCTACCCTGAATTTATTTTCCTTTCCTGTCACATGACTTGACTTCCTGCTACTATTGTAACTAAGTCCCCACTTCTCGATTTGCAGCTTATATTCATCACCCACTAGAGGGAGTATTCCCTCATAGTGTGCTAAGCCACTCCATACCTCCCTACTCTCTTCTACTCTTGGACACTCGTGCTTATTTTGCAATTTAGCTGCTCAGCCTCCCTGTCTAGAAACGCTCTCTGCAAATCCTTCTGCTACCTTACTCTGCCCTGTACACCACCTTCTTACTCCATCCCCTGCCTGCCTAACCCCCATATCTGCTCCTCAAGCCGCCACCTACTCCCACTGTGACCACTAGGAGTTGCTATTTCTCCCACTTTTCTTGCTCCAAACCCACCCTCATCCAGCCCCTGGCAACCTCTGTCAACCTCTCCACAGGGCTCTAACACGCATCTACTGGGGTATTCGAACTTGGTACCTTCTGTACCAAAGTCAGTAGAACTACCACTACTCCATGGTGGCAGTCACCCTCACTGAAGGTCAGCTTTTGCCCTTATCTCTTACTATAAGCAAAGAACAATGGGGATCTGCACCCTGCTACTATGTCTTCTCACCTTTACCCTCCTGGTCCAGACATCTCCCCAACTTGAGCACCCGCCCACTACATCAGGCACCTCACTCCATGGCTACCCCATAATGACCCAGTGCCCCCACCTTGAGTGCACCCCCAACTCCCCAGCACACCCCCCTGCTAACACCCCCACTCCCTCTACCCTCTCGGGCCTGCCCTGGACCCACCTCTTCCTTGCCATAACCACCCTTCTTGCCTTATCTATCCCTTGCACTCTCACTATCAGGTCCTCGTCTGGGCTCTGAACCATTGGTCCCTGTCACCACTGCCCCCTAATTAGAATGATCACACTGCTATTACTACTATCTGGGAATGAACACCCCAACTCTGGACCCATGTCTGCCTGCCCTCCTAAATCCCATACCGGATCCGGCCTCCATTTTGCATCCCTGAACATGTTCAGCCTCCTAAAGAAAATAACTGCTCTCCACTGCTGGGTATTTCAACATTAACCTGACATTATCGCACTGGTAGAAACTTGGCTCTCTAAGTCCACCCCTGACTCTGCTATTTACCCCCCTGGATACCCTCTTTTCCGGGAAGACCGAGTAGGTAAACACGGTGGTGGGTGCTCAATATTCTTGCGGGACACTCTTATAAGTCATGCACTCCCTGCTCCCAAGCTTGACTATGGAGCCCAAGCCCTCATGCTAAAAATTATTCCTGACTCCCCCAGAGGCCCCCTCCTCCTCACAGTCTCCTACATACCCCTGAGGAATCAGAACCCAGTGGTCCAGTCCCTCACCAACTACCTCGCATCCCTCCCACACAAAGTTGAGCAAGTCATCCAGACCTGTCAGTTTGACCTCTGTGGTAGGGAAAGTGATGGAATCACTTCTGAAGGAAAGAACTGTTGAGTACCTAGAGGCCAGTGGGGCACAGGATGCAAGGCAGCATGGGTTCACAGCGGGAAGGTCATGTCAGATGAATCTAATTGATTTCTTTGATTGGGTGACCAAAGTAGTAGATCAGGGAGGGTCTGTGGATATGGCCTACCTAGACTTTAGCAAGGCATTTGACACAGTCCCACACAAAAGATTAATAATTAAATTAACCAGCCTGGGAGTGGGTCCCAGGGTGGTAGCCTGGGTAAAACATTGGCTGGACAACAGGACACAGAAGGTAATTGTAAATGGAGTCCACTCTAAAGAAAGAGGGGCTACTAGTGGGGTACCGCAGGGTTCAATACTGGGTCCAGTCCTTTTTAATGTCTTTATAAGTGACATTGGAGAGGAACTGGAAGGAAAAGTTTGCCTCTTTGCAGATGGGTTGACACACAAGGAGGCGTGGAAAGGATGAGAAGGGTCTTGGCAAGATTGGAGGGATGGTCAGAAGTATGGCAGCTTGGATTCAATGCAAAGAAGTGCAAAATAATGCACCTGGGAAACAAAAACCCAGGGGAAGATTACACAATGTGGGGGGTAGATAGTAACAACAACAACAAGCATTTGTCAATGCCAAATGTTGATTGCGTTGGTCTGTCGAGCTCGTGAAGTGGGCCTCTGTCATTGGCTCGGTCTGTTTGTCCCAGTGCTGCAGGCTGCTCTTTTGTACTGGGCTGGTGCATGCGTTGGCACCTTGTTCTGCCGAGTAAGGAATACGCAGCTGCCCTGAGGGAGCTCCATTGAGGTTGCTCACTCCCCCGTGTCACTCACTCATTCTGTGCCTCCTGGCACTGCAGGCTGCCTTTTTGTACTGGGCTCCTGCCTGTGTTGGTGGCTTTTTCTACCCATGAAGAAATCCACAGCTGTCCCGGCAAAAGTCCGTTGAGGTCGCTCAGTCCACCTGTCTCACTCACTCATTCCAGTTCTCCTGGTGCTGCAGGCTGCCTTTTTGTACTGGGCTCCTACCTCTGTTGGCGCCTTTTTCTGCCCACAAAGAAATCTGCAGCAGTCCCGACAAAGCTCCGTTGAGCTCACTCACTCCCCTTCTCTCACTCGCTCATTCTGTTCTGCCGGCGCTGCAGGATGTCCTTTTCTACTGGGCTCCTGCCTGTGTTGCTGCCTTCTTATGCCCATAAAGAAATTTGTAGCAGTTACAATACAGCTCTGTTGAGCTCACTCACTCACTCACTCTGGTTTTTGTGCCACTGCAGGCTGCCCTTTTGTACTGGGCCCCTGCATGCATTGCTGACTTTTTCTGCCCACAAACAAATCTGCAGCAGTCCCAACAAAGCCCCGTTGAGCTTACTGACTCCCCCTTCCTCACTTGCTCATTCTGTGTCTCCTGGCGCTGGAGGCTACCCTTTTGTACTGGACTCCTGCCTGCAGTGGTGGCTTTTTCTGGCCAGAAAGAAATCTGAAGCAGTCCTGACACAGCTCCACTAAGCTCGCTCACTGCCCGTCTGTCACTCTTGCATTCCGTTTCTGCCGGCGCTGCAAGCTGGCCTTTTGTACTGGGCTCCTGTCTGCGTTGCCGCATTTTCTGCCCACAAAGAAATCTGCATCAGTCACACTACAGCTCTGTTGAGCTCACTCAGTACTGCTCTGTCACTCGTTCATTCTGTTTGTCTTGGCGCCGCAGACTGCGCTTTTGTATGGGGCTTCTGGCTGCGTTGGCACCTTTGTCTGTCCACAAAGAAATCCGCAGCTGTCCTGACTGAGCTGCGTTGAGGTCACTCAGTCTCCCTCTCTCATTGCTCATTCTGTTTGTCCTGGAGCTGCAAGCTGCCTTTGTAATGGGTCTCGCCTGCATTGGCCCCTTTTTTCTGACCACAAAGTAATCCCAGCAGTCCTGACAGAGCTCTGTTGAGCTCACTAAGTCCCCTTGTCTCACTCGCCGCACTGTTTGTCCCACTGCTGCAGGCTGCCCTTTGTACTGGGCCCTGCCTGTACTGATGCCTTTTTCTGCCCACAAAGAAATCTGCAGCAGTCCTGACAGCGTTGGTGAGTTCGCTCACCCCCTCCCTCACTTGCTCTCTTGTTCTGTTTCTTCCAGTGCTGCAGGCTGCCCTTTGTACTGGGCTCTTGTGTTGGGGCCTTTGTCTGCCCACAAACAAATCACAGAGTCCCGACAGAGCTCAGTTGAGCTCGGTCACTCCCCTCTCTCACTCGGTTGATCTTAATCTGTCCCAAACACTGATTTCCCAGAGTGACCGTGTTATTGTGCAGCAGGAGTGCAAAAACATATTTTAGCCAGGATGTGAAAAATGACAGCTGTAGTGTTCATAAGGAGTTGTGAAAAAATGCCACTGTTGAAAATGTGGCGTGACAGTATTACAAATTTGCGAAATTAGAAGGGTGTGTGGAAACAGTTCAAAGCACGCTTGTAACACAGTCATGTTATGGCAGTCCCAACAGAGCTCTGTTGAGCTCGCTCACTCCCCTTCTCTCACTCATTCATTCTGTTGTGCCGGCACTGCAGGCTGTCCTTTTCTACTGGGCTCCTGCCCGCGTTGCTGCCTTCTTACGCCCACAAAGAACTTTGCAGCAGTTACAATACAGCCCTATTGAGCTCACTCACTCGCTTATTCTGGTTTTTGTGTCACTGCAGGCTGCCCTTCTGTACTAGGCCCCTGCACGCATTGCTGCCTTTTCCTGCCCACAAACAAATCTGCAGCAGTCCTAACAAAGCCCCGTTGAGCTTACCGACTCCCCCTCCCTCACATGGTCGTTCTGTGTCTCCTGGCACTGCAGGCTGCCTTTTGTACTGGGCTCTTGCCTGCATTGGTGGCTTTTTCTGGCCAGAAGGAAATCTGAGGCAGTCCCAACACAGCTCCACTGAACTCACTCACTCCCCCTCTGTCACTCTTGCATTCCGTTTCTGCCAGCGCTGCAAGCTGGCCTTTTGTACTGGGCTTCTGCCTGCATTGCCGCATTTTCTGCCCACAAAGAAATCTGCAGCAGTCACACTAGAGCCCCGTTGAGCTCACTCACTACCACTCTGTCACCGCTCGTTCTGTTTCTCTTGGCGCCGCAGACTGCGCTTTTGCATGGAGTTCCTGGTTGTGTTGGCAACTTTGTCTGTCCACAAAGAAATCTGCAACTGCCCCAACAGAGCTCTCATCGCTCATTCTGTTTGTCCTGGTGCTGCATGCTGCCCTTTAATACGGGGCTCCTGCCTGCATTGCTGCCTTTTTCTGCCCACTAAGAAATCCCAGCAGCTCTGACAGAGCTCCATTGAGCTCACTAAGTCCCCTTGTCTCACTCGCTCATACTATTTCTCCCACTGCTGCAGGCTGGCTTTTTGTACTGGGCCCCTATGCCTGTATTGACACCTTTTTCTGCCCACAAAGAAATCTGCAACAGTCCTGACAGCGCTTCAGTGAGTTCGCTCACTTCCCCCTCCCTCACTCGCTCTCTCGTTCTGTTTCTCCCAGTGCTGCAGGCTACCCTTTTGTTCTGGGCTCTTGTGTTGGGGCCTTTGTCTGCCACAAACAAATCTGCAGCAGTCCCAACAGAACTCAGTTGAGCTCGGTCACTCCCTCCTCTCACTCGGTTGATCTTAATCTGTCTCAAATACTGATTTCCCACAGTGACCGTGCTATTGTCCGCAAGAAAGCAAAAACATATTTTAGCCAGGATGTGAAAAATGACAGCTGTAGTGTTCATAAGGAGTTGTGAAAAAATGCCACTGCTGAAAATGTGGTGTGATAGTATTACAAATTTGCGAAGTTACAAGGGTGCATGGAAACAGTTCAATGCACGCTTGTAACACAGTCATGCTATGGAGTTTCGTCACCAAATGTTCAACATAGGGATTTTAGGACCCTCTGCTCAGGAACAGTGCCACTGCCATTTTCTTAATCTGTCCCGACCCCTTATTTCCCTCAGTGACCACGTTATTCTACACCGGAACTGTGAAAACACATTTCGGTCAGGATGTGAAAAATGACAGCAGTACTGCTTATAAGGAGGTGTGAAAAAATGGCACTGTTGAAAATCTGGTGTGACAATATTACAAATCTGCGAAATTGCAAGGGTGCATGGAAAGTGCACAACACACACTTGCAACACAGTCATTGCCATTTTCTTAATCTGTCCCAAACAGTGATTTCCCACAGCAACCGCTCTATTCTGCGCCGGAAGTGGGAAAACACATTTTGGCCAGGATGGGAAAAATGACAGCTGTACTGTTCATAAGTAGGTCTGGAAAAATGGCAATGTTGAACATCTGGAGTGAAAATATTAGAAATTCACGAAGTTACGAGCATGCGTGCCAACTGCGCAATGCACGCTCGTAACACAGTCATTTTATGGAGTATCGTTACCAAATTTTCAACATAGGCATTTTAGGACCTCTACTCATGAACAGTGTCACTGTCATTTTCTTAATCTGTCCTGAACACTGATTTCCCACAGCGACCGTGCTATTCAGCTGTCCCAACAGAGCTCCGTTGAGGTAGCTCAGTCTCCCTCTCTCATCGCTCATTCTGTTTGTCCTGGCCCTGGAAGCTGCCCTTTTGTACGGGGCTCCTGCCTACATTGGTGCCTTTTCCTGCCCACAAAGAAATCCCAGCAGTCCTGACAGAGCTCTGTTGAGCTCACTAAATCCCCTTGTCTCACTCACTCAAACTGTTTCTCCCACCGCTGCAGGCTGGCCTTTTGTACTGGGCCCCTGCCTGTACTGATGCCTTTTTCTGCCCACAAAGAAATCCACAGCAGTCCTGACAGCGCTTCAGTAGGTTCGCTCACTCCACCTCCCTCACTCGCTCTCTCGTTCCGTTTCTCCCAGTGCTGCAGGTTGCCCTTTTGTACTGGGCTCTTATGTTGGGGCCTTTGTCACTCGGTCGATCTTAATCTGTCCCAAACACTGATTTCCCACAGTGACCATGCTATTGTCCACAGGAGTGTAAAAACATATTGCAGACAGGATGTGAAAAATGACAGCTGTAGTGTTCATAAGGAGTTGAAAAAATGCCACTGTTGAAAATGTGGCATGACAGTATTACAAATTTGCGAAGTTACAAGGGTGCGTGGAAACAGTTCAATGCACGCTTATAACACAGTCATGTTATGGAGTTTTGTCACCAAATTTTCAACATAGGGATTTTTGGACCTCTGCTCATGAACAGTGCCACTGTCATTTTCTTAATCTGTCCCGAACACTGATTTCCCACAGTGACCATGTTATTCTGTGCTGGAACTGTGAAAACACATTTCGGTCAGGATGTGAAAAATGACAGCTATACTGCTTATAAGGAGGTGTGAAAAAATGGCACTGTTGGAAACATGGTGTGACAATATTACAAATCTGCAAAGTTACAAGGGTGCGTGGAAAGTGCGCAACGTACACATGTAACACAGTCAATTGATGGGCTATCATCACCAAATTTTCAACATAGCCATTTTAGGACCTCTGCTCATGAACAGTACCATTGTCATTTTCTTAATCTGTCCTGAACTGTGATTTCCCACAGCAACCGCTCTATTCTGCGCCAGAAGTGCGAAAACACATTTTGGCCAGGATGGGAAAAATGGCAGCTGTACTGCTTATAAGAAGGTTCATAAGAAGGTCTGTGAAAATGGCAATGTTGCAAATCTGGAGTGAAAATATTAGAAATTCGCGAAGTTACGTGCGTGTGTGTCAACTGCGCAATGCACGCTCGTAACACAGTCATTTTATGGAGTATCATTACCAAATTTTCAACATAGGCATTTTAGGACCTCTACTCATGAACAGTGTCACTGTCATTTTCTTAATCTGTCCTGAACACTGATTTCCTACAGCAACCGTGCTATTCTGCACCGGAAGTGCGAAAACACATTTCAGCCAGGATGTGAACAATGACAGCCATACTGCTCACAAGGAGGTGTGACAAAATGCCAATGTTGAAAATCTGGCATGAAAATATTGTAAATTCGTGAAATTACGAGCATATGTAGCAAATGCGCAATGCACGCTCGTAAAACAGTCATTTTTGGGATTTTCCACCAAATTTGCAACATAGGCTTTTTGAGACCACACCTCATGAACACTGGCACTGTCGTTTGTTAATCGGCCCCAAAGGGATTCTCGACAGTGACCGCGAAACCACCTCATGCCGATTAACACCATGACAGTTCAAGAATTCATGAGGAGGGGTCCCAAAACCCCATGTTGAAAATTTGGTGAAAAATTCCAAAAAGCCTGAGATATGCACTAAAGTTGAAAACCCTATTCATTACATTATACAGCTTACGGCATTTCCTCAGTTCGCGGTCGGCTTTGAAGACTGCAGACGTGTTCCCGGTCCAGCGAAGATCATTGCGCCATGCTCCGGAGGTAAGTATGGGGTGAGTGGGGAGGCTGGATGCGTAGTGGGTGGCTGCGGGTTGTGGGGGGGGTGCGGGGAGACTACTAGGGACCGTTTCCTTTCTTTCAGGTACAAGAAAACATCGCGGGACACTCTCCACAATTCAGAGGCATGGGGCATGCTGGGGTGGGCTCCCTGCGTGCCACCGGAGTCTGGGAGGGACAGCTGTAGCCGATAGGGGATTGGGCACCCCCGTCGGCAAACAACAAAAAGGGAATTTATTTCTGCCGGCCAGGGATTGGGCACCCGTTGGCAAATAACAAAAGGGGATTCTTTTCTGCCAATGGGGATTAGGCACCCCTGTCAGCAAACAACAAAGGGAAGTTTGATTTCTGCTGACGGCGACTGGGCACCGTCAGCAAACAAAAAGGAGGATTCTTTCTGCCGACGGGGATTGGGCTCCCCAGTCGGCAAATAAACATTGGGGGGGTACATATTGTTTGTGAATACAGCGGCAAGCTGCCGCCATGTTCACAAACAATACCACAGATCCTACATCCCGCCCTGCAATGACGGGTCGCTCCCTCATTGCAGTGGATGGCTGACACTGCAATGAGGAAGGGGCCCCTGATTGCAGCTGCTAATTTGTTTGAAAGTTGTGGCACGCTGGCTGAACTAGTGTCAGCAGCAGCATGCCACGGCATTGGGGGATGGGGGACAAGCCTTTGCAGGCTGTGAGGGCATTGGGCACAACAGTGCCATGCCTCCACAACCTGCTTCTGCAGAAACCTGCTACAACATGTTTCTTGCGCATGCGCGCAATCAACATAAAAATGGAAAGGGACTTGGCGGTAATCATATCAGATGACCTTAAGGTTAGCAAGCAATGTGAGAAGGCAGTAGGGAGGGCTGGGGGGATACTGGGATGTATAGCGAGAGGCATCACCAGCAGAAAACAGGAAGTTGTTATCCCTCTGTACAGAGAGTTGATGAGACCCCTTGTGGAGTACTGTATCCAGTTCTGGATACCCCATCTCTGCAAGGACATAGTCAGGATAGAGGCAGTCCAGAGGAGGGCAACTAAAATAGTGCAGGGTCTGCAAGAGAAGCCATACTAGGAAAGACTAAAGGAACTTAATATGTACAGCATACCCTTGAGGAAAGGAGGGAGAGGGGGGTGACATGACAGAAACTCTTAAGTACCTCAGTGGAATCAACAAAGTCCAAGAGGGTATCATCTTTCAGAAAAAGAGATGTGCAAGAACAAGGGGACACAATTTGAAGATGGGGGTGGTTCAGGGGCAATGTAAGGAAGTATTTTTTTACAGAGAGGGTGGTGGACACATGGAACAGCCTTCCTGAGGAGGTTGTGGGGTTTAAAACTGTGGGAGAATTCAAGAATGCATGGGACAGACATAAGCCAATTTTTGTGGGGGGGGGTAGGAAGAAATAGGCTGTTGGTTAACTAGGATCTGCAGCTTATCCTGTAGGTAGAGAAATGGGCAGACTAGGTGGGCCAAGCGGTCCTTATCTGCCGACAAAGTCTTATGTTTCTATGTAGATGATCTTAATGTTATTTGGCTTGCTCCCACCACTTCCCAAACCAGGGATGCCTTCGCTGCCCTGGACATGGCCCAGTTAGTCTCCCAGCCCACCAGATTCAACCAATCTAGTGGCACCAGCACCCTCCTAGACGTTATACTATCAAACCATCCCTATAAAATCCTGGATATCACTGTCCTCCCAGACTCACTTAGTGATCACTCCCCAGTCATCTGTCTCTGGTCATCCTCCTCACCGAAACCAGTGTTCCAGGCCACTCTGCACCAGCACCTACACCCTGGTGGCCTTAGAAAACTAAAACAGCATCTAGCACAGCTTGACTGGTTCCCTATCTTACATGCTACAGATATTGACTCCACTGTAGACCTCTTCACAAGTGCCTTCTGCAAGGCTTGTGTCCTCTTCACCCCTCCCCCCCACTAGGATGCACTGTAAAAAATAAAATGCTGCCAGGATCACCCTATTACTCATCCATAAACTTAAGAACAGGGACAATCTCTGGTACATCACTGTCAAATCTGGCAAGGCATCTGATAGACAAGCCTACAATGCAGAGTGCAATAAGTGCACTTGGGCCATTAGACGGGCCAAGGCAGAGCATTACTAGGTCACCCTCGCTTCCCCCTGGGGTTTGGCCCATACTTTCTGGGATAGCATGAAAGAGCTAAATGGGAAGACCCACTCCCCTCCACCCTCACAGCTTTCCATTGAGGGCTCTGCTACCACAGATCCACTACATATAGCTGATTGCCTCAATACCACCTTCTCTGATCTAAGCTCTGTCCTCTTCAGCAGCTTTTTTGATCCAATGCCTGCCTCCCTCCCCCCCATCCTGCATTGCCCCCATTCTACCTATGCACCTTATCCCAACATGAAGCCAGGCCGCACCTGCTAAAAGCCCTTGGTAGCAATAACCCCAGAAGTGACCCCTTGATTCCAGGATCCTCCGCCTGGTCCTGGATGTTGTCCTAGTCCCCCTGACAGATCTACTTAACCGGTCCCTATGCCTTGATCAGTTCCCCAGCACTTGGAAAACTGCAGAAATCACTCCTATACACAAGAGCGGAGATTGTTCCGCCCCCAACAACTATCGGCCTATCTCCATCCTCCCTCCTCTCTCTAAAGCCCTTGAAAAAGTGGCATCTATCAACTATCTGAATAACTGGCCAAGTATGACATTATGTTCCCAGAGCAACATGGCTTCCGCCCAGGACACAGCACAACCACAGCTCTCCTGGAGTTCTCTCAATACCTACACTCTGCTCTTGACTCCGGCAACCTTGTTGGAGAAGTGTTCATTGACCTCTCCAAGGCCTTTGACACTGTTTGTCACCCCTCCTATTCGACTTTCTTCACCTACTCGTTTTTTGTGCTGGTCCCCTTGCCTGGTTTTCCAGCTACCTCTTTGCTAGATCCCAGCATGCAAAGATCAACTTCTCCCTCTCCAACACTCATCCAGTCCGCTCTGGGGTTCCTCAGGGCTCCATCCTGGGTCCCGTACTTTTCAGTCTCTACCTCAACACTCTCCCCACCTTCTGCACTGGCAAAAAGCTTCTCTACACTGACAATGCGGTTCTCTTTGCCTCACACCCTGATCCCTCCACTCTCCAATCATCCCTCCAGCATGCTTACAACCAAACTGAAAGGTGGTTTCTCGATCACAGAGTAGTTATAACCCTAAAGAAGACCAAGTCAATGCTCTTCTCCCCACCACCAAAATAAAGCTAAAAATACCCTCTCCTGATTATCTCCAGCACTCTTCACCCGTTAGAGCAAGTGTCCAGATACAAATAAGTAGGCATCACCTTCAATACTGCCCTCACCTTCCACACCCACATCAACACCCTTTCCTCTGCCATAATCTCTCAGATTGGCCTACTATGCCACCATAGGGACTGCCTGCCCCAAGTTGCCCTCCGGCAGGCCATCACCTCCTCCGTCCTGTCTCTAGTGGACTATGGCTTGCCCATCTACACTGCAGTGGACAACACTGCCCTCTCTAAGATCTAGCTCTCCATCAGTAAGGCCTGTAGGCTCCCTGACTGGAGCCTCCAGCTGCACTCACACCTGTCTGCTCTACTCCTCCACCAACCCGCTCAACTTCAAGGAGTGTCTGCATTGTCAGACCTGCCTACTCACCAAGAAATCTCTGCTCAGACTTTCCCCCACTGGGGTCTCTGCCTCCCTACAGCATGCGTCCTTGTCTGTTGCCACCCACAGCTCTGTTAAAGTAACCTTCCTGGTGCCAAGAACCAAGATCTCCCTAGCTCAGATGTCTTTCTTCTACTGAGCCCCGCCTGGTTCAACTCCCTCCCACTCTGCATCTCCAGCACTGCCAAAATTGGCCCCTTCAAAACCACCCTTCGGAATCATCTCTTTAATATCCGCTGTTGTAGATGCAACTAATCCCTGACCCCTCCTAATCCCACACCGCTGGACCTCCCCGCCATGCTCCCCTGACTTGATAATGTCCCCTGGACAGCCTATCCACCTCCCCACCCCTCCACTACCTTGCCCCACTTGGTTTATGCAAGGATGTACCACTCTGTAACACCTGAGGAATTAGTACATTCAATGTTTGTAACCTGTGATATATACAATCTGTAACTGAGTGTATTCTATGTTCTATGTTTCTCTTGCATCTGTAATGTTGTCCAATGTTGTATCCTGCACAATGTACTATTGTCTGCCCTCCCTGTGATGAGGTGCCTTCGTAAATGAGTCTGTGACTCAAAGGTTGTAAATCCGACTTGTACAAATAAATAAACAAACACAGAAGCTGCACTGATGTAAACTTGATCAGTTCCCAGCTTGCCTCTTATTTCTCTACACTTGAGAATTACATATGTTATACAGGTTATCTCAGAGCATAGAAGATGTATGAAGAACCATGAAGTAGTTAATTATAACCCCATATCTCATCAGTCAGCTAGCTGTCTAGTCTGCATTTGAATACGTGCATATTATTACTGGCCACCACTTCGGCTGGTAAACTATTCCAGATTGGAACCACTCCTAAATTAAACCAGTGTTTTGTCTTTGTGGTTTGAAATCTCTCACCCTCCAATTGTAGGGATGTGCCCTCGTTTGGTACACTCACTCTTTTAGTACCAATCCTAGTTTGCCCCTAAGCCCTTCATCAGACATCGCCCTGTAAACCAAGCACATGTCCCCCCTTAACCTGCGAAATTCCAGAATATCCATTCTAAGTTCAGATAGTCTATCTGGGTATTCCTTGTCTTGTAGCCCATTGATCATATGGGTTGCCCTCCTCTGGACCCTCTCCAGTGATCTAATCTTGGTTTTATACCCAGATGACCAGAGCTGAGCACAGTACTCCAAATGTGGCCTTACAAGTGACCCATACAAAGGAAGCAACACCTCTCTTCTCTTACTCCTAATATGTCTAGAAATACTGCTAAGTATACCACTGGCAGTCCGAATCACTTGGCTACAGTGATGTTTAAATTGTAGGTCATTAGAAATCCTTATAGCCAGGTTCCCGGCATCAGTGACCATTCTTAGCTTTTTACCACTTAGAGTGTAGTCTGTCATACTGTTTTTCTCCCAGCATGCATTACTGTGCATTTATCTATATTAAAGGCAAGTTTTGAACCCTGCACCCATTATTCCAATTTTGTTAATGCTGTCTACAGCCTATTCGCCTGTGTGATGTTATTTACTATGGTGCCAACACTAGTATCGTCTGCAAATTTTGATTCCCATACATCAGCCTTACTTGTCATTGAGTGTATGTAGATGTTGAAAAGGCACAGCTCCAGCACAGATCCCTGTGGGACACCGCTTCCCACCTCAGCCCATCCTCAGTATGACCCCTTAATACAATCCCTTTGCATTCTATTTTTTAGCCATGAGGCTGTCCATCGATTGACATTACCGTGGATATTGCATTCAATGAGTGCGTCCACCTGTTCCCCATGTGGGACCTTGTCAAAGGCTTTGGAGAAATCCAGGAAAATGATATCCACTGAATTTTCCTCATCCAGCACTCTACTCATCTGGCCATAGAATTCCATAAAATTCATTTGGCATGAACAACCTTTTTTAAAACCATGTTGTGTATGATCTATATCACCTGTTTGGTCCATGAAGTCCACAACGTAATCCTTGATCATCCCTTCTAGGACCTTGCCCAGGACTGCAGTCAGGTTTACCAGCCTATTGTTCCCTACATCTTGCCTTGATCTTTTTTTGTAAATTGGCACCACATTAGCCTTCCACCAGACATCCACCACCTCTCGCCCATCTAGTGATGCCTGAAAAAGGGATGTTAATGGGTCAGCCAGCTCCACTGCCAGTTCCTTGACCACCCTCGGGTGTATTCCATCCGGGCCCTGAGATTTACTTGGGTTAAATTTTAACACTCTACCCTTGATGTCATTAACTTCCTGTATAAGCCTATTCTCCAGTGTGTGATCATGGTGCTCCTTTGACCCCTTTGTTTTTGATTAAAAACTGATGCAAAGTAGTTATTGCAATGTTCTGCCATGTTTGTATTATCACTAATTAAGTTCCCATCATGATCTTTGATTGGTTCAATAGGTTTCACTACTCCCTTTTTGCTACTAATATAATTATAAAAGGACTTATAGTTTTGTCTTTAACTGCTCGCCAGTTTCAACTCATATGCACTACTTGAGCTGTTTATTGCTTTTTTTTGTGTCTTTTAACACTTTTTTTGTACAATTCCCAGTCCTTTAAATGCCCACTTTTCATAGCTCTTCTGAATGCTTTCCTCTTTTTATTGATTAACCTCTTGACCTAGTGCATCATCCATGCACGGATTATTCCTGACTTCTTGTATTTCTTTTTCTTAGGCACGTGTTTATTAATTACATTAGTAATTTTTCCTTCCAAGATGTCCCACATTGCCTGCACTGATTTTCCTTCAATGTCCACCCTTCAATTCTATTTCCTAAACTCCCTCCTAAGTTTGTGAAAATCAGTTTTATCATAGTTTCTTTTTTCCGTACTTCCAGACATACCAGCCCTTTGCCCTGTTAAGCTGAAACTGACCATTGCATGGTCACTGGAGCCTAGTGGTGTAGTTACTCTGCACATTTGCATGTTGCCTCCCATATTACTCATGAGGAGGTCCAAAATATTATCTTCCCTGGTTTTATCTAGTACATATTGTTCCAGGTCTGCCAGGTTAAAGGCGTTCATGTATCTTAAGTCAGACTTTGATCTTGCTTTTTGGTTAACGCAGTCAATGCCAGGTAGATTGAAATTTCCCAACAAGATAATATTGTCAGATGCCATTAGTTTCTCAAAAAATTCACACAACCTCTATTCCTCTAGATGGGTAAATGAGGGAGCTCTAAAAAGCACCCCAATAATAATTTTAGCTATGCTGATTGATGTAATCTTTATCCAAATGTCCTCTAGTCCATTTAATGTGGACATTTCAAATTGCTCTGACATAATGTCTTCTGCCATATAAAAGGCTATGCCCCCTCCCTCTTTTTTCCATCCTATCTTTACAATACATGTTGTAACCAGGGATGTGCCTGTCCCATGTATCCCCACCATCCCACCATATTTTTTGTTAAGGCACATATCTTTATATCCTCAGTGTGTACAACATAAATCAATTCACTGAATTTGTTTTTCAGACTTCTGGCATTTAGGGACAGGCATTTCCACAACGGAACTGTTTTGACCTGCCTATGTTTACTACTACTGCCATCCTTAGGTTTCAACTCGCCACCCCCAGGCCCCCCTGTTGTCAGTTTAAATGTTTGTTTGCAGCTTGTTTGATTTCTTGTGCCAATATCCTTTTTCCACATTTATTAAGCCCTAGAGTGGATAGTCTACAATCAGCTGGTAGAACACCTTGATAAATATCAGCTAGTGTCTAGAAAGCTATCCCCTCCCTATGACATCACCTTCTCAACCATCTGTTTAGGTGTCTGATGTCTCTTGCTTTGGCCAGTCCTGCTTTAGGTACCGGGAGAATTTCAGAGATCAGTACTTCACAACCCCTGGTTCATAGTGAAGACCCTACATCCTCAAAGTCCCTTTGAATGTCCAGCTTTCTTTTCCCAACATAGTTCACTCCTACATGCAGTACCATGACTGGTTTGTTTGTGTGATTCAAAAAGCCTGGCAGGAGTTGCCTCTGCCCCTGGCAGTGTACTAACTGTTGAATGTTAATTTCTGCCTTTACACAGGGTCTGGTCTAGGTATCTAGTTATTGAATCCCCTAGTACAAGTAGTTCCCTGGGGGAATTGGTGGCACATTAGTAGCCTCCTGATTCTGCTCTTTTGGTGTTTGAGCTGTAGAATCTGTACTGTTATTAGCCAGTTGAGGGTTAATTTATGTTGCTGCTGCATCTTGTAATTTTCCTCTTCCAAAATACTATAGCTGTTATATGTATGTATGTATAGCTCCTGAGCCACCTATATTTCTCCTTCCCTTTCTACTGCTTTTGCAGACCAAACACCAGTCCTCTACCTGGCCATTCTGTTCATTCATCTCAGATCCTGTGTGTGTGGTCACCCTTTGTTCCCCCAATTGCTTTGTGTTACTGCTATCATGCTCTGACTCTCTACCCCGAGTCTATGCTGTCTGCAGCTTTATCGATAAATGATTCAAGTATACCAATTTCTTTTTGTAGGTTTACCCTTTCCTGCAAGGTCTCTATTTCACTGCCCAATACTTCTACCAATGTGCACTTGTCACATGTAAACTCCCTATCTTGGTCCCCTTTTATATACATTCTGCATTTCAGACAACATTTCCAGTTCTCCATTTTGTTTCCTGTTCTATACCCTATATCCTGCCTAATTATTTGATACTTGTTAGGTGATGTCTATTCGTTTGCCCCTGTCCCCAGTCTTCCACAGCAGACACGCATAGAAACACGCATGTCTCTGTGCAGGTCTCCACACATGGAACTGTGTCCTCACCCCACTCATGCTCACCCTGCTCACTTGGAGGGTTGCTTTATCAAGGCACTGAAACCGGAAGTATCATTCCGCCTCACTTCCGATTTCATTATGTCACAAAACAATAAAAATAGGTATATTTACACTACAAATCCACTCACATTGAGCCCCTTTACCTCCTTGGCCTCTCTGGGACATCTGGCAACCCTTCCCTTTGCTGAAGTGGCCAAGTACAATTTTCCTTGCTGCAGTGGACCTCCAGAGTACCTGCAACCCACAATGCTCCATTACTCAGGAGCCTCTCTGGTGCCTGGAATGTCACACTGATTGCACCTGTTGCCTAGGAAATGTCCTGGCAATTACCTTATCTCCACAGAGAAATGCCCAACACATTAATATTTTCAGCTGTTCAAATAATAAAACCATGAGAATGCATAAAGCTAGTAGCACTCCCCTCAGATCAGAGCCTCCTTTGATATCTGGTTCCATGACAGCAGACTTTTCCTAAATGCAAATAAAACCAAGGTGGTACTCTTTGACCTCAAGCAACTTGGACCAGACAGGCAGCACCTGCTCTCACTTAACACTTCAACTGGTGCATAAATTTAAGTGGTTGAAAAAAATGAAATACCTGGGGATCTTCATCAACCAAGAACTCACCTTTAAACCCCATGTAGATCAAATCACCAACTCTATCTTCAAGTAGGCTTCAACTGCTTGCAGGAGTGGTTACTACAGAACAGGCTCCTAATGAATGCTAAGAAAACTGTAACTATCTTTTTGGCCCCCCGTCAAGAATCAGATCTCTTACTCCAGACTTATTGATACATTCTCTAGATGACTCCCCTCTTGAATTCGTTACCTCCTTCAGGTATCTAGGAGTCACTCTCGACCCATCTCTTGACTTTAACCTCCACATTGCGGCTACATGTAAGACAGTTTAGGGGAGGCAGTATAGTGCAGTGGTTTAAGGCTCTGAGCTGCAAATCTGGTGACATCCAGCAGACCAGACCTGGGTTTGAATCTTACAACTTCCACTGGCATACTGTGTGACCCTGAGCAAGTCACTTAACTTTCCTGTGCTCCCAGGTCGCTCCTGTAAAAAAGCTATCAGCTTAGAGTGCTACTCCTGGTTAAATAACTAATAAGAAAAAAAATAAGTTTACTCAGAACTTGGTCTTGCCTTTAAAATTAGGTCCTCCCTCAGTGATGTTGCCCAGCTTGCTATTGCACAAGGATTTCTCCTCCCTGCTCTGACATATTGCTCTCAGGTTTACCTTAAAGCTAGCAAAGGAGCGCTCCAGAAATGGAGCACCTGCTATAACAGTATATGTAGATTTGCTCTCTCTGCTCACAGACTTACCCATCATTGCCTGCTCTACTCAAAACTAAATTGGCTCTCCCCAAACTCTCTCAGACACTATTCTGTGAGCTGTACAATTGATAATATGATCAGAACGGGGTCCTCTAAATACCTTGCCAAACTATTAACTCAGCCCTTCCAAGCATACCTCCTCAGGGTATCTGCTCAAACTCAACTTGAAATTCCCAGATATCTCTCAAAAAAAGGAGAATGATCCTTCGCCATATCTGCTCCCTACTCCCGGAACTCCATTCCCTCCCACATCAAACTCTCCAAATCCCACAAGGCCTTTAAACTGGGTCTTTGGGCACACCTATTAGAATCCGACTGGAGCTCTTGTGCTGTAACTTGAGCCTCTCTCCTAGCATTTTCTCCTCCCTATGGCACTTACTGATTTCCTGCTGGTCTCCAAAATCTGAAAGGTTCCCAAACCCAGCAGAAATCCTATTGTTATAATGCTACTTCATTTAAGTTTTGTTTGCTGTTTGTCATTTTAATTTAGTCATTGATGTATCATCAGACAAAAATAATGAATGTAATGTTATCTGTTTCTCTTTGTCGTCACTGATAATGACTGTACCTGGCTGTATACTGTTCAAATGTTTGTTCTCACCTCATGCTGCGTCATGAAATACTCTTTAATGTTGACTCTGGTCTCCCCTGTCTGTACTCTCCCAGGTCATGCCTGAATATAGGCAACATTGTTGTCTAGCGTACTTACCCGGTAAACAAAAACCAAATAAATAAATATACACCAGAAAATTGGTCTACTATATCACCTGGGTAATGCTCTCTTCCCTGGATTTAGGCTTGCCATTTTAAATTGTGTCTTGCTTCTCACCCTCCTATACAGTGCCCCATACTCCAGTTTCTCAGGGGCTCTGAGACTAGTAGGTTCAAGGTTCTGTAAAACAAAATTCACTGCTTTGCAGTTTTAGGCCTCTCCCAGGAAGAATCACTGTGAGGTCCCCTTCTCCCTGGAGGAGTGGATGATGTAACCCCTGTTACGCCTAGCTTTCAAGTTCATCTCAATTTTTATCCCCCCCCCAATGCTTTCCAGCTTATTAATTCCTTAGCCTGAAAGGCACCTCCTCTGAACCTAAAGTTATCATTTATAATTTGCTTGAAGTATCCAGGGTTAAAACAAATAAAGGTAAAAGATCGTATGCTTATTTTTCCCCCTCTCTCTGGAACTCCCTTCCTGATGAGCTGCAAAATGACTCCTCCCTTTGGGGACTTTAAGAAAGGGCTAAAAACCTTTCTACTCGAAATCTGTCACTGTGCTTGCTAGTGTTGCTTGACTGTCTTATTTTGCACTACCTCCCCATGTTTATAATGACCATTGTGCTTGTTTTCTATGCTGCACTGTGTGCTAATATCTTGTGTTTATGTCCCTCTGATAGTTTGTTGTCATGTATGTTTGTTGCTATTCATATAGTGCTAGTGAATTAATTTATCTTACATAGTGCAAGGTTCACATTACTTCCATGTGCTGCTTATATATCAGCATGTACTTAAAGAACCCCTGACAGAATTAGAAAAACCTGAAAAAAATGTGAGATTTAGACACAGTTCAATTTATATTCCATATATTGTGTATAATTCTTCCCTGTTTTTCATTATTGCTGAGTACAGTTGCATGAAATACGATTAATGTCCTTTAGACTTTATCTGCTCTTTATGCTTGACTACACCTGACATCATAAGCCTCTGTTTATGGCATCATAATTATCTCACAGCAACAGATGGTGATGTCATTAACAGAACTGTGATGTCAGGTTTAGGCAAGCAGCAAAAACAGATAGGTCAGTGATCCTGTTGACATGCAAATGTCCTTAGTAATAAAGAAGTAGCAGTGAGAATTACAAAAAAAAAATATATATATAATCAAACTTGTGTCTAAATATTGCATTTTTTCAAAGTTGTCACAATGGCATCAGGGGCTCTTTAAACCTATACCCTATGAAGTGTTGTATTCAATGTTTCTGCTCACTGTCTGAACTATTGCCTGTAATTAACTCTGGGTTGCCTCTGAAAAAGGGACCTCTGGTTCCAGTGGGCCCGCCCAGTTATCAAAATTCCATAAATAAATAAATATCCATGACTACAACTTTGAGTATTATTACTGAAATGTAATATATGAATAGGTCACTTTAATACTACTGAAAAGTATACCCCAAAAAATCCAGTAATAGGACTGGTGAAAAGTGATAATACCATCGATGAAGAGTGATAATACTATCGTTCAGACCTCATAATGCTATCGTTCGGAGCTCTGAATGATAGTATTATCAGAAAAGCACCGGATCGCAAGCACAGGACTCTCTCTCAGACTGTACAGCTGGTTGTTATGGTAGGAAGTGTAGTTGCTAGACATGTGACATAGGATTTCGGAAGCATGTTCTCTGGTTGGCTGCTTTTTCTCTGTCAGAGGGCACAAAAGTTCCAAAAACATGGTGGCTGTATCTCACTTAGTGAAATTAATTTCTATCCATATTGCTTTTGGCACTGTACTTGTTTAAATATTTTTACATTTAAAGTCTTATATGGTTGCTCCTGCCTTCTCCGAGCTCCAAAAACTAACATGTAGCATGAGCTACCAAAGTGGACAACTGCAGGCACCCCAGAAAGAGAACTTCAAAAGTAAGTCAGAGTGACTATACAGTGCAGTAGTCAACCAGTCATTACCACAGAACAGCTCCAAAAGAACTCACAGCAGCAGATTTTTAATTCAGATCCATATATTACTAAATATAATAAATAGGTGAAAGTGTATTACAAGGGAGAAATACCATCTCGAGGTTCTGGGGACATGGGAGTCTCTCTAGCTTCACTCTTGAGGTTCCTCTGTCCTCAGAACCTCTCAATGGTATTAATCCCTTATAATGTATTTAAGTGCCTATTAACCACCATAATCAGCAGTCACACAGCTTTGCTATGCACTGTTTAGAATTTTAAAAAGTTGTTAACCACACTTCAGAACTTCCAAACAGTGCATAACAAAAAAGAATGCACCAGAGTTCCATAACTCTCACACATAGAATGCAAACAGTGTTTTTTTGACCATACACTATAAAAGATGATGGCTGGGGATCAGGTGACAGCCACACTGAAATCACCTCTCGTGGTTGCAACGGCTACAGTAAACCTCTCGAGCTGCGCTCTCGAGGTTTATCATGTTGCCCTAGCGACCACTTCGAGGTGATTACAGCATGGTTATCACCCAATTCCCAGCCATTATCCTCTATGTAATACACTCTCACCTATCTATTATTCTATTTATATTCATGAATTATAACTGATGTAGCCTGTTGTAATTAATTCTGTATAGCAGTGCAGAATATATTCAATACTGGACATGTAACCAATATGTGGCAGATAGTACATTGTCCCAACAAGCATTGTGGACAATTGTCTGGGTTATCTAGAGTTATCATGTGAAGACTGCATATAGGGTGTAGTAGGCTCTGTGTAGGGTGGTAAATTAAATTTGTTGTAAGTTGCTACTTATAAGGCCTTTTGAGGGTGTCATGCAACTGTAACTCTAAGATGAAACTACTTAAAAAAAAGTGTTGGGGAGGAATGTTGGCTCTATTTTGTAACCACTGTAATATATCATTCATGTAGAATTGGGCAATGCAACTACTGTATGGTCTCTATTCTATATGTCTGATTTCTAAATGATGACTCATGAATGATAGGAATAAACTTTGAGGTAGATAGAAGTATAACAAAAGATTTTCTGTTCCATTTTATTAATTCAAGCATTTTTTCCAGATCTCTGCAGATGTTTGTTTGGAATTATTTCTCTGAGATTGTCTTTCCCGTTTTAAGTAATCTCAATTGAGAATGTTGCCAATGTTTTTCTACAAGAGAATGTACTGTTTTATGTTACCATTTGAAATTACAGTATATCTTGGTCATTACCGAACCAATATTTATTGTAGTTTGAGATATTTGATAGGCAAAAAATGGTGTTAAGCAGGGAACAGGGCTTGTTGGTTTTGATCTGGTTCTCTCTAAATTAGTCCTGAAAAGAGCTTATTATTTTCAGTCTTTCTCCCAAAACTTATCACCAAAAGGGTTGTAAATATTGAATTTGGTTCCCCAAACATGTAGCCATGAAAAGGGTTTTTATTCAGTCTAGTGTTCCATAATGTAGCCATGAGAGGGCTGTTAATAATTGTGCCAGCTGCAATATAAGATGGGGGCAGGGTTGGTGTTTGGATAAAAAAGGGGAAAGTAGAGGGATAATTGATAATTGAGAATGCTTTGTAGGGAACAGGAGGAAGGCACTATGCCCTATGGAATGCTTGACATGTGATAGGGAGAAGAAAGGGAAAGGGGAAATTGTTTAACCAGGAAAGGAACACTAATCCACAGATTGTTTCCAGGTATGACCTGGGAGCACAAGGAAGTTAAATGACTTGCTCAAGGTCTCACAGTGTGTAAGCGAGGGCTGATAGGATTCAAACCTAGGTCTATTGGTTTGTAGCTTGGTGCTCTTAACCACTACATTATAGTGTCTCCGAAGAAGGGGGAGAAGGAGAGGAAGGAAGATAGGTACCACCAGACACCAGGGAATGCTTAGCAATCCACTAGGAGAGGAAGTGCTCCCAGACACCAGGTAGTGATTAGAATGGGAGGAGGAGAAGGAGAGGGTACCACTTGATACCAGAGAGTATTTGGAATAGAAGTGGGAGTGGGTGTTGTTACCATTGGACTCCAGTGAGTGATTGGTAAGGGACAAAGAGGGAAAGGGTGTCACTGTACATTAGGGAGTGCTTGGCTCAGAACACACTGACAGGGTTTTCAATACAAATTAGTGTGCATTTGTGGTAGGGATGTTCAAAATATAAATTCTGTTGGTGGAATTCCAGTGGATTTGCCATTCTTCCTCAAAAAGTATTTTATTCAGAGTTTGTTGGCCAGGGTTGAAGAGCTAGACAGTATTGTCTATTTTTATTTTTTTAAAGAATGTTTTGTTGTTTTTATGTGTGTGAATTTAGTGCTCATGAAAAGTGCTGGATTGACAGAAATGGGACCTGAAGACCTCCATTTATCCACATGAGAGGTACAGCATGGGCGATCACAATACAAGCTTCCCCACACTGCACTACCAATGTGCCCCATCCCTGCCAGGGACCACCATTTAGGTAGTTTAGATTCCATGCCCATTTAATCCTTGACCTCTCATGTGAGACTGCCAACAAGGGTGACAATTAGTGCCAACTGTGTTGATGGGTTTGTGATGTGGACACCTGCCCACTGGGAAATGGGCTAAGACAACCACAACTCAATTCACATAGGCCACTGAACAGCCTTTAGGTGATAATGACTTTCGAACACTTCTGGCCTGTGCTGCTTTTGAACCTGTGACCTTGAGGTGAAAGGCTCCTTAACCCATTACCAGTCCACAGAGCCATCCATTTCCCATATATTGCCTATTTTTTGCCTTGTCCTGGAGTGAGATACAGATTGAACCAACTGAAATTAAGCCAGTTTAAGTTATTTTTGGTAATTTTAATGAATGAGGGAAATTTGGCCGAGACAACAGGCAAATTCCCCTACTTTTGCTGCGAGGGGTGCTACACTTCCTGTAATCAGGATGGAGGAGCCCAGTTTGGAGATGGATAGAGAAGGAGGAGGAAAAGAACTTGGAGCAGAGCCTACTAATGGTGCAATAAATAATTTGCTTCTACACAGCATACTTCACCTACATTGGATCTTAATACCATTCAGACCATGGTTACTACATAAGTAGCAGATTTAACTCATGCTGAGAATCAGCTTCAGGATGACCTGTTGGGAAAAAAAGCAAGTATTATTGGCACAAATGACAGAAATAGAGCAAACTTACTTTTTGAAGAAGACAAAACTGAAAGATGAAAATAAAAGGAATCGGCAACTTGAAGTTTCGCCAGAATTTTGAGAAACAAAATCTTCTAAGATTTTTATTTTTGGATCAATGCAGCAGAACCTGGATTCAAACCCGGTGACAACAAAAAACCTTCATGGCCCTTCTAGTATTGGAGAAGAATAATGGATGCCCAAAATAGCACTGCCAAATGCAGGAAGGAATAAATCACCTTTAGGGAATTGGATTCTGGAACCCAACATCCCTGTTCCTGGGTCCCCGACTGTATTTTCTTCTACAGAAACAGATACAAATTATATGCCTTCCACTTCTAGGGATGCACCTGTACCTGTGGATGCAGCCCCAAGGAACAAACCTACACAGATTGAAGGCCAGGAGGGAGCAAGTACAATCTCTTATTCTCCCTGGAGAATACAAGAGAAGTTTTTTTTGAAGGTTTGACAGATATAACTCAGATCATTTCTAAAGTAAGTACAGCTCCTTTGGTTACCAAAGAGCTGCCTGGAACCTTGGCAGCACAACCTGCCATTACACCTACCCCTAATGTTACTTATGCTGGCCTTTTACAAAAAACGCTTGAACAACTGAAATGTAGACATGCTGTCTATCTGCAGTTCTTGGTGGCATGGAACTACCACCGGATAGTTTTTATGTCGGCAAAAATTTAATTAAACAAACTTTGGGCTTTTCACCTTCTGAAGCATATGCCCTAATACACGCTCTAGGGAAGAATTCTTTTGATATTAGCTTTCGATCTGCCAATTTACTTGACAGATTCTGGACATTCTATGTCTCCCCAAAACAGGCTCCTTTATAGACCCCTTTCCAAGCCATACCCCTCACAAACCAACTTTTAAACTGGTTACGATTCTATTTCAGAACAAAGTTAACATTTATGATATTATATTTTGGTTGGGAAGAAATGTGATGTACAGGGCACCCCATGCCCCATTATGAATAGGGAAGGATTCTGGACTGGGGGTGGAAGATCTGTGTTAAACTCTACCAGGATGACAAGGGTATTCAACACCTGCCTAACTGTTTTTATATACTGTAGGCAGAGACAAGGGGATTCTTTTCTACCAAGGTCAGCCTAGTTCTTGTTATAAATGTGGCTCCCACTGCCATATGGGCAACACATGTGAGATTTTAAAATATATCAAATGTGGTTCTGTGGGACACTCGGAGCCTGATTCTGAAATACATGGTGCAACTCATGGGTGTATGTGACTTGTGCCATGCGGCACTATGCCAGGGATCCTGTGCCATATTCCAGGACAAGCAGGGTTCCCGACACCTACGCCCATGACTTGTGGCAGCCGCAGGCTAGCGCCAAAGGCATGGCACACCAGACCTGGGTGCAGAAAGTCACGGCATGCATTTTACTGCCCCCCAAGCCCCCCATCTTGGAATACAATGGCATGCACCTGGGGGCATTGGGAGGGTTGGCTGGTTGGCACATGCACTGGGGGCAGTGACGGAAACAGACCAGGGATACCTGATGTTCATGGGGCTAGTGGACATGACAGGGTGGGGGCATGGGAGCACAGCAATGTACTCTTCTGGTAGTGTTGGGGGGCATCCATCACTGTGCAACGATGGATGCCCCTTAGACCACCTCTTAGCTGGTCTAACTCCGCTACACCATTCCCTGTTCTGGAATGGCATAAGTGGGTTATTGCAGCTGCCCTTCTGGAATAGGATGTAGTTGCTGCCATAACCCACCCTTGCACCATGCACTGTGGGTTGTGGGTGTAGTGGGTGCTGTAACCTACATGTGGTGCAACCCAAATATGGCATGGTGCAAGGCACCTTTTGGAACTGCAACTAGTGTTATGCCTGGCGTAAAGTGTGATTTGTGCCATCGGGTTTGGCACAAATCGCTTTGCACCAGGTGTAACGCCTTTTGGAATTGGGACCTCAGGGTTTAACTGTACTTCTACCCTACTATGCCATCTTTGTGATGAAGGAGGGCATATGTTTTTGAAATGCCCCTGGGTAGCACATAACACTGAAAATGCAGACTATGGTGAGCAGGACTTCTATATTAATAAAGCAGCAAAAATGTCTCACCTACGCTCTGCCCATAATGTGGCCCCAGTTGCTGCAGAAACCATCAGACCACTGCCTTTATCAATCCCTGCCCCTGTGGAACTCCCCAGAGCAACTCCCTTTGTGCTCCCAGACATTTCAAAGGATACAGATTTGGCTCTTCCTGAGGTCTCTGTCCCCCACAGCCAGCTGCAGTCAGCTAGTACAAACACTACTGGAAATGAGATCCCAACCCCTAATCCTGAAGGCTTTGGTTTTCAGAACATTTCAAAAGGGAAGCAGAAGAAATTAAATACTAAATCTTTGCCAGTGGATTCAATTCCATTACAGAATACATTTTCTACTTTGCAATGGGGGGGGGGGGCATAGATATGGAGAATGACTCTGATACCACTTCTGGACACTCTTCTCCAGTCAAGAGTGTTTTGGAAGGAAAAGAACAATCCCATAAACTGAAAGTGGACCCAAGAAGGAAAAGAATGGGAACCAGATCAAGCCTCAGAAAGAAGCCACCAGACTAAAACCTGTTTATGAATACTTGTGACCTTTTAATAGCTTCCTTAAATGTAAATAGCTTCAAGTCTGACAAAAAGAGGAAATCTATTTATGCATTTTTTACAAATTGTATTTATGACCTGTTTGTTTTCCCAAGATGCTCAATTGTTGACTACCTATGAAATTCAAAAGGCTAGTGCAAAACAGTTGTAGGGACCCACACACTGGTCCATTGGGGAAGATGCATGTAGTGGGGTTGGAATTTGTATTAATAACCCTACTATTAAAATAACTTGCACAAAAGACGTTTCCCCAGCACTAATAATGGACATTTCTTTAGAAGGACAGGACTTTCAACTGATTAACCTATTCACACCCCAAACTAAACTAGGCCATATAGAAATCTTAGGCCTTACCCAACCATACCTTTTTACCTCCAAAAACATCTTATTTGGCGGTGACTTTAATTGCAGTCAATTTAAAAGTGATAGAAACTTGCAGACTGGGAAAGTCTTATGTGATGCTTCCTTCTTAAATAAATGAAATCAACAAATACAACGAATTGATGTTTTCCATCAACAGCGTATTAAGATGCAGTATACTTCCTTTCGAGGGAAATTGGCAACCAGGATTGATAACCGATTCCTGTCCCTGAACCTTCCAGTGACACATTCCATGCTCTTACCAATGGCCCCATCTGATCATGGCCCCCTACAAGTTAAAATCTCTACCTTCACTAATGTTATGGCTGGCTGAGGCTATTGGAGACTTAACACAAGCCTGTTAGAGGACAGAGACATAATGCAAGGTCTCATCAATATTATACAGGCTAGAAAATCTGTTTTTTTCTTATATGATTCCCCATTTGATTGGTGGGAACAGAGAAAATCTGATTTTACCTCCTTTTTAAAATTAATAGGTAAACTTATTGGCCACCATAAGAATATTCACTATGATTCTCTAAGACAACAGTTGTATGATTTAATTTTCTTACCGACAGAAACTTCCCAGGACTATTCTTCCCAAATCACAACAATTAAACAGGATATGGTATTGTATCAATACAACAGAATAAAATCCCTTGAATTTGAACAATGATTCATTACTAGTGGTACTCAATTTCAGGTTAACGCCTTTGAAAATTGTTTAAAACATAACACAAAAAAAAAGGTTACCTCCATTACAATCCCAAAATATGAGAGGATTACAGGGAACAAGGGAATACTGAGGGCAGTAGAAAAACATATCCATACACTGTTTGGTGACTCTTTCTTGGGTACTACTCAATCACAAGAGTGTCTACAATCATGTGATCTGCCAACAATATTTCCTTCCAATGCAACCTTGTTGACTAAATCAGTTACGCCTCAAGAACTGCAATTGGTGCTCTACCATTTGACAACTGGAACAGCTTCAAGAATAGATAATTTACCACATGCATTTTATAAGAAAATATTTCCCCATTTATTAACTGCACTGATGGATCTCTATAAAGATATGCTCACTCAAGACCAGTTACCCCAGGACATGTATAGGAGTTTAGTGATACTTTATATAAACAGGGTGATAAGGAACAACTATCCAACTGGAGTCCCATCACTTTGTTGAACT
Source organism: Neoceratodus forsteri (assembly GCA_016271365.2). Taxonomy (NCBI): domain Eukaryota; kingdom Metazoa; phylum Chordata; order Ceratodontiformes; family Ceratodontidae; genus Neoceratodus; species Neoceratodus forsteri. Next base: position 335,550,588 of record CM028136.1, on the reverse strand, counting down.
CCAATTTTAAAATCTTAACCAAGATTCTTAGTATTAGATTGACTCATACATTAAATTCTGTTATTCATCCCACTCAGGTTTGATCTCTCCCTGGTAGTAAACTGTTAGATATATTAATACTATTGCGATAAATCATGGAAAAAGGCATCAATGGGGGACTGACTGGTTATTTACTTAGCCTTGTCCAGTCTAAGGCTTTCAAGAGGGTTTCCTCATACCTATTTGTGGCAATGTATGCAAGCTTATGGAATTCCTGTATGTTTTATTTCCTGTATTAAACTATGTTATAGATTTGCTAATGTGTCCCCTATATTAATGGGTGGATTGGTAACCTGTGTGAGATTAAAAATGGGGTTTGACAAGGGTGTCCCCATAGCCCCATTTTATATGGTTTGATTCTCAATTCCTTTTGATACACAAAAAATAAATCACCCCTTCGATCATAGGACTCTCCATCACAAGCCATGATACTGAAATTAAAACCGTTGTTTATGCATATGGTATTTGGGCTGGTAGTATAGCCTAGAGGTTAGAGTAACAAGCAGTGAATGAGCTTGGTACATCCAGCAGACCAGACCTGGGTTTGATTCTCACAACCTCCACTTGTATACTGTGTGGCTCTAAGCAAGTCACTTAACTGCCCAGTGCTCCCAGGTCACCCCTGAAAACAGGCACTTGTGCCTAGTGGGCCTTAACCACTTACCAAAGACTAAAATAAAAATATGATCTGTGTTTAATTTTAGCATATCATATATCAGGCTACAATGCCTAGCCTCTTTTATAATGATTTTCACAGATCTCTGGCTTTCAGATTAATTTATAAAAGAGCCACTGTGTGCCTATAGGACCTGGTTGCCTTCAAGTTTCAGAAACCATTGGAATTCCTATTACAAAGGACCACTGTAAAATATTAGGTATTTAGTTTGGATATGGTAATCTAGCTTATTATAACTGGGACTACACCGTCGATATTGCTTTGGATAGGGTTGCCCAATGGAACAAGTGGAGGATGAGTAAAAAGAAATGCATTTATATGGTTAAAACATTTGTAATCCCTACATTTTTATACCTTGGTTATCTTTATCACCCCTCCTAAAACATTAGAAACCAGATTGCTGAGCTGCTTTTTCCAATGTGTGGGGGCAGCAGGTTAAACCCCATCAAAAGAGGAGCTCTGTACTTGGAGATTTCTTCTGGCAGTTTGAAGATGGTTAACCCTTTGGTTTTCTTCCGTAGTATCTTTTTAAATGTGAATATTAAACCTATTTTGTCTGGATGTTTAGCACTATGGTCCCAATGGGTCCAAGATCAAATTTCCCACATTACACAATCCTGGCACTAACTTCTCTAATTCGCAAATAAACACCCATGGTAGATCTCCCCCAGTACTTGTCAGATAGACTGCATAAGCTGAAACAATGGCAAGCTACTAAACAATTTCTTTTAACTCATGATAGAAAACAACTTTACAAAGTCATACAATTACAATATCATTTGGTAGCTCCAATTTTTTCAGATAGAACTATTCCAGATGCTGATCACATTGCCCACATGCTTACTGATCCCAGGATCCCACCCAAAATGTGGGATGTTGTGTGTCTTTGTTCCCAAGGTAAGCTTAATGCGAAAAATAATTTGAAACACAAGGATATATCTGAACAATATTGTCCTAGACTTTTGTGCCAGGATGTTTTAGAAACCATGGATCATCTCTATTTCAATTTCCTCTTTGTTTTACAATTTTGAACTCTGATTAAGAGAACGGGAAGGGGAAAGGGAAAATTGTTTAGCCAGGAAAGGCACACTAAGCTGAGGCTTGTTTCCAGGTGCGACCTGGGAGCACAGGGAAGTTAAGTGACTTGCTTAGGGTCACACAGTATGCAACTGGGGGCTGTGGGATTCAAACCCAGGTCTCCAGGTTTGCAGCGCAGAGCCTTAAGCCGCTGCGCTATACTGCCTCCTGTTCAGGATATCTAGGTACAGTTTCCTCACTATATTATTTCCTCAGATGGTTTATTTTTAGGAATTCTCACCTATCAAAGCTTCCCCTACCATGTTAGCACCCTTATGGTAGTAATAGTTTGTTTTAAGTATTGGATCTGGCATACCAGATGCAGATTAACATTACAACAATTAGTAGTACGAAGAGAGCAGCTTCTACAATCTATTTTAGGAAGTATTCATGGCATTAGTGGGCAGGAATAGTGTACTCATGCACAAGCCCTTTACCTGGATGGAACGATGGGGAGCACTTTCCTGGTTACATTAAGTTTTCAGATATTTAATATGACATATGTTTCTTATGATTTTGCTATGTTTCCATTCTGACCTGTGTGTATTGGATGTTCCTTTTCTTTTTTCAAGTTTATGTCTATTCTTGCTTTTCATTTTTGTATATGCTCCATATAAACCTTTATTTCCTCAAAAATAAAATTCCCCTACTCTGTTAGTAAGATGGGAAGATATTGTTTTAGTACTTTACAATTGATTGTATTAATTTTTTCTTTCTGCCTTGGTTTTCTTAAAGTTATGAATGAAATAACAATTTGTTATATGTTGCTTTATGATTTTGATTTGTAAATTTGTTTCACAAAATATTTCAATAAAAAAATTCCCCAACTATTTTCAAGTAGTGTCATGGAATCTTTAATGTCCAGCTGAACAACCATCAGAAAAGAAAAATAGGATCTCACTTTAATGTCTCAGCCAATGGATGGCACACCCCAACAGTACAACATCCCCTTAGTACTGCATTTGTGTGCTAGCATTTATGATGTGGGTCTAATCCTGGTGCAGGACTAGAACCCATGACCTTCTGGCCCAGACGTGAGCCACTCTAACACAACAAATATTCCGTGGAATGTTTAAAAAAAATTCCTTGGCCTTCCTTATAAGGTAAACAGTTGACTTTTCTTTGTTACCCAAGTGTTTATGCTCCTGGCAGAGGCAGGCTGGGATCCCGTCAGCCATTTTACCACCATCTACCAACTCTGTAGGCTTACCTGCACAGTCCAGGAAACCCCCATCGATTCCACATGTGGCTGGGTCATGAGGGGAAGGGCCATCCTCCCTCCCCAAGAGACATATCCAGCTCTGGCTGGTAGGGTCCTGGCAGTTGAGTGGGTGGGGGATCAGCATGCAGAGTGTCATGCATGTCTGCCTCACCAACCTTTATTCCTCTAGTTTTTATGTTCTCTCAACTCAGGGGTTTGCACATCAGTGTACACGCTGAAGAGACCCACAGCTCTCTCCCATCTGTGCCACTCTTGTCCTGCACTACCACTAAGCCTCCACCTGATGGCAGTCATTCGACTGAGATGGTGACCCCCCCCCCCCCGGAGAGGACAGCACTCCATCAGATGCTCGAGCCTGTCTCTCCGCTTGGCCAGCCCCCAGCAATCTGAGATCACTCTCAAGCCTGGGTCGACGGCATGGTGGACAATAGCGCTACCACTGCACCATTGGGCCAAGTAAACAGCTGGATTTTTGATGTATGATATTGTAATCTGAAGAATGTTTTATTAAAGTTAGTGTAAAGTGCAGATTTTAGTATAGTTTTTTCTAACATACACCTGTACAGTAGAATGGCAAAGACATTGATGAAAACTGCAAATGTTTTACCCAAGTTAATATAAACTACATTTATTTCTGGTAGTTTCTTCTCACATTTAAAATAGACATCTATGTACTGTACACAATGGAATTTCACCATGTTCTGCAGATAAATGTGAGTTCTGTGAATTTTGCATCTGCAGAATTCCGTGGAATTCTTCAAAAGTCACTAAATTCTGCAAATTTACTGCAGAATTGGAATTTGAAAATGTTAAGTATTGTTCAAAGCAGGTTTGGCATTACCCTAATTTTGACACCCACTCTCCAAGCACAACAAAACTGATTTGCTGGTATGTAACTAAATCTTGCCTTAGGACAGTGCTGAAGTTAGGCTAACAGAAACACTGCTCTGAGCAGTCGTTTAGACTATTGGAATGTCACACCCCATAATCACCAAGGTTCAGCAGAATTTTAACCAAGACACTGTATTTCAAATATTTTGCTCACTAGTATACGGGCAAATGTTTGTGATCATCCAGTGGCAGACAATGAGATACAGGGAATGATCACAGCACATTCATTTCCAGGACTCCATCTGGCCCCCGTATACTGTAGCTGTAAGAACAAGATGGACTCACTGTCCCAACAAAGCCCTCTTTGATAGTGTCATGAAGTATGGACGTATTCATTAAGAGATGTGTTTAGATGTTGTTATTATTTGTGATTTTTGGTAATAAAAGGCACAAAGAGCTCAGGCACCTCATTTCCTGCTGCATCAGGGAAAGAGGGCTGGTTAAAGGGATCTATTTTACTGACAAGGGGAATGCTAGCCAAAACACACCCAGAACATTCTGCTCTTATGATTAGTACCCTGAGCTCTTTATCATCCACCTGGACAGTTACAAGTGACAATAGTTTAAAATTTCAGCTGAAAGACAGCGCCTCAGCAGTCCAGCACTCTCCTAGTGCCACACCACAGTGTCAGAATTGGTAGTAGCCCAGGGTCCAGATGTGGGACTAGAACCCATGACTTTCCAGTTTGCCACCTCCATAGGTGAGCATGCAGTCTACTGAGCCTCTGTCACTGATAAAATTGTTTCAGCAGTATACTGCTGAAGAGGGTAACCCTAAGCTGCAGAGCTTGCTTTTCCTGCTGGCTTCAGCAGAATTTGCCTTCACAGACACCCAATGTGCATGGAGTAAATGACTGACTGACTTGTCTATAGAAGGATCATGCCACACTCTGCCCATGTCAGTGGTAGCTTGATTTTGTCTTTAACAAATCTGCATGCACTAGACACTGCTCTTTCAGAAAAAGGTGTGCTGTGATGGAATGCCACAACTTGACTGTACGTGAGCAAGAGGCCATTAAAGACCAAATACCTCTACCTCTGATTATGACTGCAGATTCAGAGTCATTATCTTCATAGTCAACTACAGCATGTGCTCTTCACAGTCCTTACATAGTTGCTGCAATATTTCTTTGGGGCCTGTAAAATGTGTTGAACTGCAGTATAGGCCAGCCTGCTGGAATGTATTTAAAGCACCAGACTGTCAACCTTGCCAGATGTGATTTTTTTTTGAGTGGGGCCCCAAACAGTCTGCCTCTAGTCTGAAGTAAAACAGAAGGCGTTCCCCAGAGGGATATATTTTACCTAAAATGTGTGATTTCCATAACTATCCCCAATTTATCTATATATTTTATGTCACTGCTACCAGAATGACCTAGGGCCTAGGGTTACTGGAAGTAGGGGTGGGGGAACTAACATTTCTTGGAAGTTTTCTTTCTAGCATACTAAATCCCCAAATGCCTGACACTTTCCTCTCCCAGCTTCAACAATTGTTTATAGTAGGCATGCCACAGATTTCTTTATGTTTGCTGGGCTTTAACTCTTAAAAGGGGCCTTACCATTTGTGAAGATAGTTTGAGGAACGTTGTCTGGCAATTGTTCTACAAAATTAAGCAATAAGCCCAACTCTAGTTTGCTTTATAAGATAATAGACACAAAAGGGGAAGGGAAGTTCAGGGCCTATGCCTCAGGTGATAGTGTAGTAATCCTTAAGAGCATTATCCAGTGACTGAAGTCCCCTGAATCTCAGGCTTGTTGAAAATATTTATTTAGAATTTTTGGCTGAGAAAAGTACACCCTTATGTGACACAGGAACACAGGGAGGTAAAATGACTTGCTCAGGGTCTCTCAGTACACACATGGACAAGGCAAGGCATTTTTATTTATATAGCACCCTATGCCAATGACTCACAGCACTTCACAATATTATAAGGCAGAATAGACATACAATAATAATTTATACAGTTATTAACAAAAAACAAAACAGATATCATGAAACATACTGAGGGAAAGGGTGGAACAGTCACTAGTCTCCACAGGCTGCCAAAAACAAATAGTATTTTAGCCCAGTTTTAAATGCCTCCACTGAGGGCGAACTGCTAAGATGGATAAAAAGAATGTTCCAAATAAGTGGAGCTGCCACCGAGAACACTCTGTCACCAAACAACTTTAAATGCTATCTCGGGGTAGCAAAAGCAATCCCTCTGTGAAGTGGAGTGAGCAGCCAGGAATCTACCAAGGCAAGTGGTCTTTAAGGTGGGCAGGACCCAATCCATGCAGGGCTTTATACATAAGTAAAATGATCTTAAAGGTGGTATGCCTCCTAATTGGTAGGCAATACAGTTGCTGCAGCACAGGTATTATATGGTCCATATATGATGGCTCATGATAAGTCTTGACATGGCATTCTGCACCAGCTGTAGGTGGCACACCAACCTCCCAGATATCCCCAAGTAAAGAGCTTTACACTAGTCAAGTCTTGAGGTCATGAACATGCATACTAATGCTGCCAGGTCCTCTTGCATCAGATATACTGAAGTTGGAAAAATTCACTGTGGACCACAGCTGACGTCTGATGTTCAACTGTTAATTCTAAAGCCACGATGACGCCCGTATTTTTCACTCTATCTGTGGTCTTCAAGACAGCACCATTTAATGAAGGTAACCTGATGGCATCTTGCCTGGCAGCTAACATGTGAGGACCTGTTTCCACCAGTAGCAACTCTGTTATGGTTAGATTTAAGCTCGGCCAACTGGAGGCCATGCAGTCAGTGATCATTTGTAGGCCTTGTTCCAACACTGAAATTGTGCTTTGCCTGTCAGGTGTAAAGAACATGTACAGCTGAGCATAATCTGCATAGCAGTGAAAACTCATGCTGTACTGCCTAATGGAAAGAGAAAAAGCAGCACAACTCTGGAAAGTTATGGGGATGCAGATGAAGGCAGCTAACCTGGGCTAAACCCTGGCAACTAGAAGTACACAAGGAGGTAACTCCAAATAAATAGTGGAACCAAAATGTAAAGAAAATAAATCAGAGTTTTATTTGCTAGAGCTCAAGGCTGAAAGAGGACTCACTTGCTGCAGCGCTTTGACCCATGCAAGTCTTCAGGGGGCATGACTATCCCTACTACATCTAGATATTTATCCCTGGCACTTAAAGGCGCAGTAGGTACATTTTATACTTAACATACAACATTACAAAACTGATCTCATTATAGCATTAATAGTTCACGTAATGTGTGATTTTGCAGTGTAAACAAATCAGAATTGAAAGAAGTGAATAGTGCCACATAAAAAGAGTGATGGGGGTGAAGTGAATAGTGCAGGGATGGAGAGATTTTAAATTGAAAGACAGCAAAGTAATTTTTCAATTATAAGTGCATAGGAACTAAATACTAAACAGATTCGTATATTGTTAGTATTAAATTGCAGCAACACTATATGAATGGTTCCTATTATATAAACAACTTTCAGCTACATCGGTTTCTTGCTGCTTACAAAAAACATGTATGAATTACAACACAGAAAAAGACATTGACACAGGCATCCTAACAAAAATATTTAGATACCAAGCACTAATGTAAGCATAGTCTGACTTGACTTTGCTATGGTGGATTGACCCTCAGGTTTTTAAGAAAGGCATTTAATTGGCCTCTTCATTAAGACCTTGTTGGGACATAGGGCTCAATTTTCAAAGCTATGAGAATGCAGCAAGCTCCTGCTGCACCGATTGTTTGTCACATGAGTCTTGCATCTTTCTCCTGGCTGGTAATCATGATTTACAATCCAAAGCGCCAAATGCTGCAAGTTAAACCAGCATTTCCCTGGTCTAACTTGCGATGTTCAGGGGACCCTTTTTACAGGGCTTGTACCAAATATCTGGCACAATCTGCTGTAAACTGAGGAAACTATCACAACTGTGACCAGCAATATAAAATCAGGTGCAGTTGTGGCAAAGACATTTGGTGCAACAGCACCAACAAAGGGCTTTGACGCAGGGCTAGATGCAAGCCGAATGTCAGACTTTGAAAATCAAGCCCATGGTATTTAAAGAGACCATACACTGGGTTTCCTTTTGCAATAGTTTTGTGATCCCATGTCACCCCCTCTTTTTACAGGGAGGTACCTGTTCCAGTGCTGTGAAATTAAGACTGCTGGGATTTGAATTGTGGGAAATGGCAAAATGTGTATGCAGGGCAATTCTATCACTACCATTAGTGATGGCCCTTACATGCTTTTGAATTTGAGTTTTAAGAGGGTGTATCATGGGCCCCACATAATGCTTGGGGCAAGGGTGTCAGGTTATGTATACCACAGAAACGGTAATACACGTTATAAACTGGCACATCTGTATGGTATATTTATTATGGTAATGTCTATAACTGTTTCCCTCTACCATATTTACTGATGTTACAGGTGCCACATCTATAGTAGTCTAATGGTTTAGAAGATAATCAATTGCATGGATTATGATTGTATGTTGGGATGAAACGACTTACCTTGAGCATATCTCCTAAGTTTGCTACCCTCTTAAAAGTTACTCTAGGTTTAGGATCACTTTCCTTTTTAAAGACATCATCACTTGGTAAAATAGGTAGGAGTTTACGTATGGTGTTTCCTACTTTCCCAACCAAGATGTTGTGTATTGTGGAGAAGGCAACTGTTTTATTGGACTCATGCAGTCTGGTTTTGGGGTTCAGAAGCATTCTTCTGTCAAGGCTCCTAGACCTTTGTAATGCTTCTTCCAGGGCAACTGAATCATGGCCCCTCTCAGTAAACCTGGATTTCATTTCTAAGGCTTGTTTTTCAAATTCTGTGAGTTATAAACCGTTTCTTCTAAGTCTTATAAACTGGCTGCATGATACAGAATCAACAAGTTTGCACAGGTGAGCACTTTTGGCTTGTAATAACCTATTAGCTGTGGTGGGTTTACAGTACCCTGCAGAGTTGACACTTGTCCTGGATCACACTAAGCACTACATCCAAGAATGATATGGATTTTTTTTGGCAAATTCATGGAAGAATTTGAGGTTAGGGCTTGTCATGTTAAGAGATGTCTTGAATTCATGTAACTCATCCTCAGCGCCCCTCCATACAAAATAATATAATCAATAAAGCATTTCCAAGTAACGACTTTATTGTGATAATGATTGGTGTTGCTGTTGTAGACATGCAACTCTTTTCACCTGTTCATAAAGAGATTTGCATAAGAGGGGACTACAGAGACCCCCCCCATTGCTGTACCACATTTCTAGTGGTAAAATTAGGTTTACCTATGCCGAATTGACAACACTGTTGTTGAAGTTCATCATAGCAACATTCCCAATGTTGACAGGTGAAATTTTACCTTACTGACATTGGTGTGACTCACTCAGGGGCTGTGCCCCCAACCCACCATCCAAGGGGCTGTTCCCCCATGCCCTCCCTACTAAAGATTATCAACTCCGAGTTGGAGTTGATTTGGAGGGGAGGATGAAACATGGCAAAAGGGCAAGTTTTCACCCTCAGGTCCCTCACAACACCAATCTTGAAACCTGTCGAGATTGCCGCTGTGAGGGATTTCACCGTCAGGGTTTTGATGTACGGTCAGCACACCGGTAACATTTGCCTTTGAAAATGAAATAATTATGTTCTAGTACAAGTTCTAGGGCAGATAATAGGAATCTGGTGGGAATGTTATCACCTCTAGTGGATTTTTGGAGGTAGTGTTTGACAGATGTTACACCCTCAGAATGTTGTATACAGGTACATGTATATATAGACTGTTAACATCTACAGTTACCCAGTAAAAGTCTTCATGCCATACAAAATAATTTATTATGTTAAGCAGGTGCATAATCTCTCTGATGTAGGAGTCCAGACACAGTACAAATGGCTGCAAAAATAAATTAATAAATGTTGAAAGATTCAGGGTCAAGGAACCTGCAACAGAAGCAGTTGGTCTTATTGGTGGATCAGTGAGATATGTATGTACTTTAGGGAATGCTTAAACTGTTGGAATAATCGGGAAGTCTGGCTTGGGCTTGGCAGATTCTTCACCAGTTATCCAATTGTTTTTGGAAGCATAGTCCACCAGGTTAAATACTGTAACTCTAAACCATATCAGACTGTTGGATCTCCTGCTAAACATTCATAATTGTTTCCATTTTATAACAGGACAAAACGTTTGTGACAGAAACATTCATCCATTATTACTACGTTGCCTCCTGTAAACACTGTGGTTTTGAGTTCTGGCTATCTGTTTGCCTGTTTTGCCTGTCTTGCATTATTTATATTTATGTTTCATTTATTTATTTTTCTTTGTACTGCTACGATTGTTTTAATGTTACTTTGCGGTTGCCATCTGTCGTTTCATTTAGAATCTGTGGATTTTCACTCGGCTGTGAATCACTGTGACTCTGTTGACTCCCTCCATGTATGCTGGGTGTTTGCTCAGAAGTCTGTTTGAATATTGAGAAGCCGCTTGAAATACTCTGAGTCAGGTAGTAGCTGGGACTACAGTGACGAAAACTGAAGCTTGGAGTTGGAGGCGGAGAAGATTTTGGGAGCTGAAAGAACTGGCCGTTTTACTTCGGAACTGAAGGAAGGGGAGAGGATCTTGACTGGTAGCAGTTCCAGGTAACTGGTAACTGGTAATTGGTGGAGAAGAATTTCCTGACCCCAGCCTAGCCTAAGCCTAGCTGTGTATTGCTCGCAGTACTTTTGTTTGTTCAGCAACTGGCAGGCTGCCGTGACATTGAACTGGTTTGGGAGAAGGGTTGGGGCTGGGTGAAACTCTTAAAATGATCTGAAAATCTGAAAGTCTCCTGGAAATTTAATTGTTTGGCCCGGTTTGTGGGGTGAAGAACTTACTGAATTGGCGTCTGGCTCTTTGGTTGCCTCTGTTTGTGACTCTACCTTCCTTTCTTGGTCAAACATGCAGACGGTCAGTGTATGTGATTAAGATCTGCTCCCAAAGTATAACGTTGCTCCCTGACCTCTCTTGGGTTGATACCTGAACCTGAACCTGGGTGTATCACTGGGGGGATTTTGATTTGAGGATTGGGCCCTCTGTTATCGGAGGATGAATAGAGGGCGCAAACACCTTGTGGGTCTTGGGGAGGGGGGGAGCTGAAGAGCTTGCCTCACTCAGATCTGATTTATTCGGATCCCGGCTGGTGTTCCTCTCGGGGGATGGTCTGTGGTTTGATGCTGGAGAGGTTAAAGAACACTGATGGAGCAGCGGCTCGATATGTAAGTTTATTGACTTCTGAGTTTGTGGAAAGAACCATCAGAAAATGAGTCGGTGAGATCTTTACAGCCTAGTAAGATCATTTTCTTACTTTTGCTGGATGGACTGTGTTTTCTCTTTAAAGACAGTTTAAAGGATTTATTTTATTCCCTGCCTGGAGGACAATGTAAATGTTTTCTCTCACAGACAGTTTAATAAGATATTGGGAACATTGAAAGCGTTTTACTTTCTTTAATTAAATTATTTATATCCCGAATTGTACTACTGAAGTGAGAGTTTGGTGGGGGATATGTATTTCTGGTGAGGTGAGAGCTCCCAGAATTTATAAACTGTTTCAGAGAGAATTGTACAAATCTTTTTATAATTTTTGTTGTAATAACTGTTTGTTTTTATTAATTTTATTTTTATTCATTTTCTATTTTTGTTCTTTGGGGTTTTTAGTGTGTATATCTTTGTGTGTGAAGATGTGTTGGGGAGTTACTCGGACGGTCAGGCATTATTCCCCCTCCCATCTTAGGGACCTCCACCCTTTTAATTGTCCCCCATTGTCCCCGGAGGTATATAGATGTTGTAGGGCTCTGGGGATTGTGAGGAGGAGGAAGGTGGGGGCCCGACCTGGAGGGGGAATGGAAAAGAGTGGATGGATTGGGACAGTGAGGACAAGAAGATGCCCTGGGGTGAAATGAGCTCAGGAAAGAGGTCCACCTTGCCTGATTCCCATACCCAAGGGCTCTGCTTTCAGCAGGCAGGTAGCTCGGTCTTCACTGGCAGCTCATCCAACTTGGACGGTGTTATGTAATGCCAGGTCCATTAAAAACAAGACTGCTATAATAGCTAATCTTGTCGGATCATCGGACCTGGCATGCATGACCGAGACCTGGCTGGATGAAAATGCTGGCCCTGTTTTGGCTTCAGCTATACCAGTCGGGTACTCAGTGATACACCATCTGAGATTGGATCGTAGAGGTGGGGGGCAATCTGTTTTAGAACGGAACTGAATTTGATGGAGGTAGCAGTGAGAATTACCAAATCTTTTGAATGTATCTTGGGTGAGGGTGTGGGGTACAGGATTCTTCTCATTTACTGTCCACCAGGTAATGGGAATGTTTTCCTGTGGGAAGTCGCAGACTTCATCATTGACATGACATTGGGATCCTCCAGATGGCTGATCCTGGGGGAGTTCAATGCCTGGGTCAACGATGAACTCTCGCAGTTTGGTTCTGACTTCCTCCAGCTAATGAACTAGCTGGGCTTCACACCGGTTATTTCCTCCTCTACCCATATAGATGGTCATTCATTGGATTTGGTATTCCTCGTGGGGATGAGATATCCAATTAGGTGGTGGAGCCAGTTGGATGGTCTGACCATCACACCATCAGGTTCAGTTTCCTGACCCCCACTGGTAGGTCAGTCTCTACGGAGATGGTCCGGTACCGCCCTTTGAGGGGTGTCACCCCAGAAGACCTGATGGCGGTGCTGGATCTATGAGTTTGTCTAGTGAATGCATGGATCCTGGGGACCTGGTTCTTGCCTATAATAAGGTGGTAGTAGGGGCCCTAGATTCCATTGCTCCTGAATGTGTTCGACCCCTCACCCTTCGCCCAAAGTCTTCTTGATTCGATGAGACTTTAAGGGAGTTGAAGAGAGTGGGAAGAAGGCTTGAGAGATGTTGGTGGAAATCGGGTCTGGAATGTGACAGGCTTAATTTGATGGACCATTATCGTGTCTATCAATCAGCAATTACCTGTAAGAAGGCAGAATTCCTGTGCAGGGAAATTGCTGCTGCACAGAATCAACCAGCCCAGCTCTTTCGGACTGTGGACAGACTGTGCAATCCACTCTGTCTTCAGCCCGAGAGAGCATTTTCACAGGAACGCTGTGAGGAGTTCACTCTATTCTTTGCTGATAAGGTTGCCACAATCAGGTCCGATCTCCTTCTAACTCTCTCACATGGGAGTTGTAGTGGTTAGCAGGAGATGTCAGACACCCCAGTTTGTGTGGTCTGACTTTGACCGACCCACAATCAGTGACATAGTGATGATCGTCCATTCACTGCGACCGACCAACTGTAGTCTGGATCCGGGCCCCACCTGCCTCTTAGTAGGATGTGTGGATAAAATTGGCCCGATCCTTGCTGAGATAATCTGGTTGTCATTGGAGAAGGGGATCTTTCCTGACCCTTTGAAGGAAGCCGTGATTAGGCCCCTTCTAAAAAAAAACGCTCCTTAGACCCGGAATGTCTGGCCAACTACAGGCCTGTCTCTAACCTGCCTTTTGTAGGCAAGGTTATTGAGAAGGTGGTTGCATTGCAGTTGGATGATCATTTGACCAGCCACAATGTCTATGATTCTCTCCAGTCAGGATTTAGGAAAAGACATAGTACCGAGACAGCCCTTGTTAGAGTACTTAATGACCTCCTAATAGCGAGAGATCAAAAGACTAGTTCCATCTTGGTCCTTCTTGATCTCTCTGTGGCATTTGATACCATTGATCATGGGGTTCTTTTGGAGTGCCTGCGGGTTATCTGTGGGCTGTCTGGTTTAGTCCTCATTTGGTTTTCGATCATTCCTCGAGGGCAGGACTTAGAGAGGTGGTGTCTGGGATTTGTTCCTCGACATCATTCTCCCTATCCTCTGGGGTGCCGCAGGGCTCTATTTTAGCACCCATGTTATTTGTGGTATATATGCTGCCATTGGGAGTGATCATTAGGTGGTACGGCTTGAGTTTTCACTGCTACGCAGATGATACTCAGCTGTACATGTCCTTTGTGCCTGGCCAGGATGATGCTGTCTCGGGTCTTTAATAACTGTGTTACTGAAATTCAGGACTAGATGACTGTGAGCTGGTTGTGGTTAAACCCTGAAAAAACTGAGATGTTGGTTGTTGACCCAGGCCATCGAGAGGTAGGTTCGTTGACTGGGTCATCCTCAGGTCTTTGGCTTGGAAGGACCCAGCTGATGACCTCAGACCGAGTACGGAACTTGGGTGTTATATTTGATGACTGTCTGACCCTTAAACATCAGGTGTCAGCTGTTGTCAAGACCTCTTTTTACCATCTGAGGAATATAGCCCAAGTGAAGCATCTGGTTCTTGTTGATGACCTTCCAACATTGGTCCATGCCTTTGTTACCTCCCGCTTGGACTACTGCAACTCCCTGTACCTAGGACTACCGGGGGTGGCTATTCACCGTTTGCAGCTGGTGCAGAATGCAGCGGACAGGCTTTTGACTGGTACGTCAAGGACCAGTCATATAATGCCTGTCCTCCATGGACTGCACTGGCTGCCAGTTCAATGGCAAATCACCTTCAAGGTCGGTTTGCTGACCTATAAGGCCCTACACGATCAGGGACCTAGTTACCTGCAAGATCTTCTTCGCCCTTACTGTCCTTTCTGCTGGCTCCGATCCACCAATGAGGGATTGCTAGAGATTCCCAGGGTTTGTTTAAAGACATCTGGGGCAAGATCATTTAGTTTTATGGCTCCAACCCTGTGGAATTCTCTACCTCATCGGGTAAAAGAATGCCTGACTGTCCAAAGCTTTAAATCAGCTTTGAAGACATATCTGTTTAACCTAGCATATCTGGATTTTTAAAATATATTTATGGATTGTTTTTAAGAATTTAAGTTTTTTGTATTGATTTGTTGTTAAAGCGCCTTGGTTTTGGAAAGGCGCTTTTTAGAAATAAAGTATTCATTCATTCATTCCTTTATCAGAAGATTTAATCCATATGTTTCTAGTTGCACACAGTCATTGTAGTGTTTCACTTTCTGGTACAGAGAGATTACTACCTATTATAGCAATGCAGGAAGGAATTCAGTTTCAGTTAAAAGTTGCCCGTTTTCACAAGTGTCCAGTTTTGGACAAACAAAACAAATGATACACAATATACAGTTTGACAATCAAGGAATAACAGTTAGGTAATACACTGCACATGAAAACATGACAGTTCAACAGTAGCTAAAAACTAAATAATGTTTGAAGTGCAGTGGTATGAGGAAGTGCTAGTAGGGAATGAAGTAATCAGGGGATGAAGTATACTGTTTTGAGAGCAAAAATAATCCCATGGAGGTAGAAAGGAGTGTCAAACGACACCTTAAGAAAGTTTTTTAGGGTGGGGATGGACCAGAGGGACAGGCCCAAGATAGGGAGATAGACAAGCAAGGGGACACTTGCAGTAAAAAGACATGGAGAGGTGTTTCCTTAAGTTGTACTTAAAGGAAGAGGTAGTTTTACAGTGGATGAGAGTAGGGGGGAGGTTGTTGAAGAGTTTAGTGCCCTTGTAGTAGATGATGTTTTGGCCATGGGAAGAGCAACAGAAATGGATGGCAAATGAGAGGGAGGAGAGTCTGGTAGGCCAAGAGGATTCAGAATTAGGGAAAAGGGATTCGATGCTGTGAGGGAGGATGCCAAGGGTTAGCTTGAGAAAAAAAGTGATGATTTTGCTATTGAGTCTGTCTTCAAGGGGGGGCTTGTTGGAGAGTCTGCAGAGATGACAGTGGTGGGTGCATTTGAGGAGTCCAGAAACAAAATTGATAATGCTATGATAGGCGGTCCGGAGCTTGTTTATATTACCCTGCATATGGGGTGGAAAGTACACTAGAGTGCCATAGTCAAACAGTGAAAGTAAAAAACTGGTAGCTAGGATGGTCTTAGATTCAGTGGTGAGGAAAGGTCTCACCCAATAGAGCATGCCAATCCTTTGGTGGACTTTCTTGATCAATTGATTAATGTGGGAATCAAAGTTTAAGTGGCAGTCAAGGTGCAGGCCAAGGTATTTGAATTTGTTGACTCTGTCTATTTGGTTACCATTGTTGTCGTGTAGAGCCTTAGACAACTAGTATTGGAGCCCACTCAAGAAAGAGCAATCTTAGACCTGGTTCTCTCAAATGGAGATGAAGAGAGGATCACAGATGTAGAAGTGGGTAGCCATCTGGGAACTAGCAACCATCGAACAGTATGGTTCACAATAAACACAGCAATAGAGTCAAGCCATACAAAGGCAAAGGTACTGGACTTTAGGAGGGCCGACTTTGCCAAAATGGGTAAGTGCCTAAGGAATGCACTAGCACTTGGGCAGGAAGGAGGTGGAAGAACAATGGGAATAATAAAACTGCCATCACAGAGGCAACAAGCCTTTGTGTGAAGCAAATAAACAAAACTAAACAATGTAAGAAACCACTATGGTTCTCAAAGGAAGTGGCAGTGAAGGTTCAAGAGAAAAGAAAGCTTTCAGGAAGTACAAGGAATCGCAGAAGGAGCAGGACAGAGAACTGTATCAGTTAAAGCAAAGGAAGCTGGGAAGGCATGGAACAGCAAAGGCCCAAACCGAGGAAAAGATAGCCAACTCAGTTAAGAGGGATAAAACCTTTTATAGGTACATCAGGGATGAAGGAAGACCAAGGGAGGATAGTGAGGACTTAATAAAGGGGAGGGTGGGCAGAGGAGACTGTGAAAGGCAGAGATACTAAACAAATATTTTGCTCAGTATTTACAAAGGAGGGGGTACCTAGAACAAACAGTAGAAACACACTGGATACAGAAGTTGATACCAGCCCATTTAAGAAGAAAGGGTTCTGGAAGAACTCTTAAAACTGAAGGTGGACAAAGCAATGGGGCCTGATGGGATTCATCCCAGAATTCTAAAAGAACTAAGGGTAGAATTAGTGACACCACTGACTACCCTGTTTAATAAATCATGGGAGGATGGGGTGGTACCTGAGGACTGGAGAAGGGCAGATGTGATTCCCCTTCACAAAAGTGGGAGCAAGGCAGAAGCAGGAAACTACAGACCTGTTAGTTTAACCTCAGTGGTAGGGGAAATGATGGAATCACTTCTGAAGGAAAGAATTGTCTAGTATCTAGAGGCCAGAGGGGCACAGGACCCAAGGCAGCATGGATTCACATCAGGAAGGTCATGCCAGACAAATCTGATAGATTTCTTTGACTGGGTGACCAAAGTAGTAGGTCAGGGAGGGGCTGTGGACATGGCCTACCTAGACTTTAGCAAGGCATTTGACACAGTCCCACACAAAAGATTAATATACAAGTTAGCTAGCCTGGGAGTGGGTCCCAAGATGACAGCCTGGGTAAAAAATTGGCTGGAAAATAGGACACAGAGAGTAATAGTAAATGGAGTCCACTCTGATGAAATGGGGGTTACTAGTGGGGTACCGCAGGGTTCAGTATTAGGACCAGTCCTCTTCAATGTCTTTATAAGCGACATTGCAGAGGGACTGGAAGGAAAAGTATGTCTCTTTGCAGATGACACAAAGATCTGCAACAGAGTTGATGCACAAGGTGAGGTGGAAAGGATGAAAAGGGACTTGGCAAGGTTAGAAGAATGGTCAAATGTATGGCAGCTTAGATTCAATGCTAAGAAGTGCAGGTAATGCACCTGGGAAACAAAACCCAGGGAAGAGTACACAATGGGGGTGAGATACTAACAACAACAAAATGGAAGGGACCTGGGGTAGTCATATCAGATGACCTAAAGGTGGGCAAGCAATGTGAGAAGGCATAATGAGGGCTAGGGGGATATTGGGATGCATAGGGAGAGGCATCACCAGTAGAAAACAGGAAGTTAATATCCCTGTGTACAGACAGCTGGTCAGATCCCATCTGGAGTACTCCGTGCAGTTCTGGAGACCCAGTCTTCGCAAAGACATAGACAGGATGGAAGCTGTCCAGAGGAGGGCAACTAAAATGGTGCAGGGTCTGCACGGAAGACATATGAAGAGACTAAAGAAGCTTAATATGTATAGCCTCGAGGAAAGGAGGAGAGGGGGACATGATAGAAACTTTCAAGTACCTCAAGGAATCAACAAAGTCCAAGAGGTAGCATCTTTCAAAAAAGAGTGTGCAAGAACAAGGGGCTAATTTGAAGATGGGGGCGGCTCAGAGGTAATTTAAGGAAGTATTTTTCACAGAGAGGGTTGTGGATGCATGGAACGGCCTCGGAGGAGGTCGTGGAGTCAAAAACAGTGGTGGAATTCAAGCATGCATGGGACAGTCATAAGGCAATTCTAGGGGATGGGGGTAGGAAAAAGTAGGCTGCTGGTTAACTAGGGTCTACAGCTTATCCAGTAGGCAGGGAAATGGGCAGACTGGGTGGGCCAAGCGGTCCTTATCTGCCGTCAAATTCTATGTTTCTATGTTTCTATGAGTGAAATCAAAAGAAGTAGGTTTCCAAGGGCTGGAGAAGATCATGTTTTTTTTTTCACATTAAGTACAAGCCCTCGAGATGAGAACCGGGAGTGTAGCAAGAGAAAGTCATGTTGTAGCTTGTCACATTAGGATGGGGGGCCTTTGTCCTTGCAGAAGAAGGCAGCATCATCAGCATACAAGATGAGTTCGATGTTCAGGCAGATTTCAGGGAAGGAGTTGACAACCAGGGTGAAAAGAAGAGGACCCAGGCTAGACCCTTGGGGTACTCAATATTTTATGGGGTATGAGTTAGAGAGGACGCTGTTTATAATGGTTTGATGAGACCTATGGCTGAAGTAGTTATGAAACCAATTTAAGACATCTGTAGAGAAGTGTAAACCAGTGAGGGTTGTGAGAAGGTCATTGTGGTTGATGAGGCTGAATGCTTTAGTGAGGTCAATAAAAATTGACCCAGCATAGAGGCCATCATCGGACGCCCTATTAATAAAGTCAATGAATTTGATAAAGGCAGTCTCTGTGTTATGGCCAGCTCTAAAACCATGTCGTACCTCAGTAAGCAGGTCGTGTTCCTTGAGGAATCCAATGGTTTGCAAACTGATAATTTTTTCCAAGATTTTGGAAAGGGGGCAAGGAGGAAGATGGGTCTGTAGTTGTTGATGTCATCTTTATGATCGGACTTATAAAGGGATTTGATAATGGCAAGTTCCCAATTAACAGGGAGAGAGCCGGAGCAGAGGGAGTAGTTGAAAATTTTGATAAGAGGAACGGCAAGGGATTCACAGACCTTTTTAAGGACCCTGTAGTCTATGTTGTCATGGCCAATGTAGGGCCTGGGGTCATTCGTTTTGATAAGTTTAACCACCTCAGTGTAGGTGGGGTAGCAAAAATACAAACTAGGGTGGGGGTTGGAGTGGGGCAGGGAGGCCTATGCAGGAGCAGGGGGAAGGTTGGTATTGTACTTGTCTAGATTGCCAAAGTGGTGATTAAAAAGTGTGGAGACTTCCAAGGGATCCGAGACCACTTGTCCACAGGAGGAGAGGCTGATTTGCTCATTGTATTGCCCTCTTCCAATAAGGTCATTGAGGATGTTCCATGTGTGCTTGGGGTTTCCTTGTGAGCTTCGCTGTTTTTCGGTGAGAACATTTACTTTAGCTGCTCATACTGCAGACTTACATCAGTTGCGAAGGGTTTTGTAGTGTTGGAGGAGGTGGGGGAGCTTCCGTTTCTTGTAGTTGACCCATGCCCTGTCTCTTTCCCTCATGGGTTTTTGGATGTCAGAGAAGCTGTGAACTTTTACTCTGATTTTGTTTAAGAGGGTTGAGAGTGTCACATATGGCAAGAAATTTGTTGCTGAACTCATCGTGGCTGTGTCAATGTCCTCAATGGATTCAGTGAAAGATCAGTCAGTGGCAGAGGCTGCATTGGAAAACTCAATAGGACTGAGTTTCTTAAGTTGTCTGGTAAAGATTAATTTTGTGCTCACAGTGAGTTTTTTTGTGGACCAACAACATAAAACAGTGCTGTGGTCACTGATAGAATTAGGCAGTACCCCAGAGGAGATAATATGGGAAGGGTGAGAAACGAGGATCCAATCAAGAAGAGATTCACACTCGGTCCTTTAGTTGGTGTGTGTGGGGGTGGCATCAATCTGAATCCGGAGTTCTGTCTTCTGATTGGTGGAAATCTTTTCTGCAACCTTACATTAATCTTTAATTAATATGCATGTAGTGTCTCATTACATGCAGCAGGATCTAAAGTATGTACTCCTATAGTGGAATACTGGAAGGGTGTTCTCCAGCATTCCATGACAGTTTCATGTGGCCGCCATTACTCATCTTTGGGTCCCTTACATAGATCTTGAACTCAGCTGTAGATTAACAAAGATTGTGGCAGAAAAAAGTACATTTAAACTGTAGACATGTAAAGCCCTATTAATAAATGTTAAAAATGAATGTAAAATGCAATGTCAGCTTCCGAGTGACAGACAACCTCGATCAGCTTTTCCTGTCACTGACAAACGCGGCGGCCATCAGACACAGCTGACAGTGCTAATGGCACTGAAGTGTCTGACATCACTAAGAAGAACTTATTTATTTTGCTTCACTCATAAAACATTCCCCAGCTCTACACATGAGCTCTTCATGCCACCGTGCAATGTGGCTTTCCTTTTATTGAACTCAACTGTTGCCATGCTAACATTCATAAAACTGCACATTTAGCCTAGAATATTTGCACATTCCCAACCCATTTACATTTAACATGGCCCCTACCTTATTGCTGCAGTGATCATAAGTTTGCGGAACAGTGATCAAGAGACCCCGAGATAAGCTTATAGTATTGCAAATAATGTCCACCCCCATCATTTAAGAGCTGCATCGGGTGAGACTGACTGATTGCAGCATGTGGAAAAGAGACAGCGAGATTCTGACAGGCAGTGTCCTGAAAGCTACACCTCTGAGACAGTTACTACAGACACAGTATGGTTCCAGAAATGAAAGTTACAAATAATAAAACAAGAACATGCGAGGGGTTAATTTAATCACATAGGATGCTGGGGGGGGGGGTCATTTGACTTTCACGGAATCCCTGTATAGGACACTACCTGTTGCAATAGCACTCTCCTCTTACTGCAGTTGGTCTCTGTCCCCCAGCTGCAGGCAAGGAAGTTAGAAATAAAAGAGACAGTAGTGAAATTGGCTGTTTGACTTTCAAATCTGGCTCTAGTGAAGGAAGCAGAGCGGGCAGCTAAACTCTGCTATGTCAAGGTGCTGTGTTCAAAACAGTGTTTAGGACCCAAGGCAGCAAAATGCAGGTCTCCTGAACTCCCACCTGCTGATGGCCATCCACAGCACAAATGACACATGCAACCATTGTTCCAATACCAGAAGGAGGATGGACTATTTCACCTCAAAAATGAGGTAATTTTAATTAAAAAAAAGAAAAAAGGCTTGACATTAATTAGAAAAAGATGGACATTGCTATAATACCAATAAGGTACTCACAAGGGTTATAGTAACTGTGTGTTAATCATCCCCAAAGGGTATGTGGCACTTGGCTACACGTCGTGCCACATTACACACCTAGGGGATGGGTAACAGATGGTTAATATAACCTCTGGTCGTACCTTATTGCTTAAATTACCTGTCCTAGCAGTAGCATATACACCAGGAATAACACGGGTGACAGAACCAGTCCCTGAGGAACACCACAGGTGACTGTTGATGGCCACAACAGTTAGGTGCCCATCACAACTCTCTATCAATGACAGAGTGGAGAGAGAAGGATGTACCATACTGTGGATCCACATTGCCTTTTCAGTTTAGAAAGTTGAGTGTATTAGAACTTAAGAAGGGCCTAATGAATATTAAATTAAATAAATCACCAGGACTAGATGAGTTAGAGGGAAGGTTCTTGCAACTGGCGTCAGATTATATTGTGCCTACTATAGCCTATATATTTAATTGAAGTTTTTGTTCAGGCTCTTTCCCTTCAATGTGGAAGCAAAGTAAGATTATTCCTATTTATTTATTTATTTATTGACGATATCAGATTGTATGCCTTTGAGTCAAAGACTCCTTTACAAAAGTTCCATGTCAGAGTTACAGAGACTTTAAATACAGTACAATACAAAATTTAAATACAGCATATTTACAAAGGGGGTGGACAAAATGATCCAGGGAACTATTGCCCAATTGCACTGCTGTCAGTTTTATCAAAGTGTTTAGAGAAACATGTACATTTACAGCTAATTGGATATCTGGAAAGATATACTGTAAAACAGGTTATTAATACTGAGATTTAATCTCGCTGTGTTCGTTGGTTGCCTAGCAGTGCGAATTTAGCTTGACAGCAATAATGAATGGCTGCAAAAGTAAGTGAGTGTAATATTTACTTATTCAAGTAATGATGCGCAAATAAAAAATTAAACAACAAAATCCCATCACCCAGAGGTTCCCTGTCATTAAGCAGACACTGTTGGAGGAATTCTACTCATCTTAGTCCCATCTGCTGAACATGTTGTCTAAGATAAAAAAGAAAGAGACAACACATTAAGTTCAGCATTCTGAAATGGTGTGCAATGGTGTTAGTGGGCAGTATGAGTAAGCAGCTTACTTGTCAATGTGTTTTACTAATAGTGGGAGCTTCTCTTGCCAAATCCCACACTGCACATCTGGTAACTGTGGGAGAGAGAGAGAGAGAGAGGGAGGGAGGGAGGAAGAGAGAGATAAAGCGAGAGAATAAGCGAGGAGGAAACTGCACAATGGAACATAACAGTCTTTTGTTTTGTTACCTCTCCTCTTCGGTTCTGTCTCTTCTGTCTGTGTCTATGTCAGATGTTCTGGGGTTGTGTTCCAATATTCCTCCTCCACATTTGCAAGCAAAAAGCAGAGAGAAAATATTAATGAGCTGAAAAATAAACATTTAGAAACAGTTTATTTGATCTCCTTACCTGTCCTCTTCTGTTCAATCTCTGCAGTCCTTTCATGATTCTCTGGTATTGTTAGGGTGACTGTAGGCAGAAACGGACACAGGACACATAATTAATCTGTATCAAAATACATTTTTAACTGACAAGTTGTCAGCTTACCTTGCTCACTGTAAGTGTTGGCTTCAGCTGCAGGTGTACCGTCAAGTTCCAGATCACTTTCTACCAATTGCTGTAGCACCCCCAGAAACCTGGTGGCTAGCTAACCTACAAACCTGTGTTACTATAGTTCGCAGGTGACATGTAGCATGAACTAAGCTTTGCGTTTTGTGTTCTGAAAGCCAGTAAATGTGAAATTTGCTTTGCGTTTCATTAACTGGTTTCACAGTAATTTGTTGACACCTTTTCAGTCAGGATTTAGGAGAGGGTACTCAACTACTATAGCTCTATCTGAGTTCAATGACTTGGTGTCTACTTCATTGGATGCAGGATTAGAGACTGCAGTTTTATTTGTAGACTTGTCGAAGGTCTTCGACCTGGTGAATCGCTTCCTGTTGCTAAAAAGGATGACACTGAGCATAACAGATGGCTCCTGAAATTGGATTAAGTCTTATTTGGCTGGTCAATCCCAGAGGGTATCTGTATCCCAAGTTCTGTCTTCAAGTAAAGGGGTAAATCAAAGGGTCCCACTGGGATCTGTTTTGGGACCATTGCTATTCCTGATGTTCATAAACAACCTCCTGTTGGAAGTAAAGCATTCTCAAATAAGACTCTATGCTGATTATATGGCATTGATTACTACTGGGGTAGGATGGTCTGAACTGCAGGATAAGCTGCATAGGGACTCTGATGGCATTGAGGAGTGGTTCACCAGGTCAAGACTTCTAATGAATATCAAAAAGACTAAAGTACTCCATTTTGGAGGAAGGAACACTTCTGAGCTGACCATGTTTACTTTAAACAAAATAAAGTTAGAACAAGTGACAGAATATTGTTACCTGGGAATAACATATGATGCTGAGTTAAATTTTACCTAACACATTACAAATGTATTAAAAACCTCAATGGAAGTTAGGAGTGCTTAGGCATACTTCTAGGTGCCTAGATTTAAAAACTAGAAAGAGCTTGGTTGAACAGATGGTTTTACCTGCAATGGAATATGGTAGCAATATATATAGGGTAGTGAATAAACGGATGCTTTTAAAGTTAGATAAAGTCCAGTATAGACGAACTAGATTTATCTTAGGATGTAGCTTCCATACACATCACTGTGACATGTTAAAAGAATTGGGGTGGTATACCTTAGACATAAGAAACAATATGGCTTGGTTAAAGCTACTTAACAAGTTTTTTGTAAAATGTCCTCTACATTACATTTCAGTTACAGCTTTGAGTAGGAATGAAATATTAACTCAAGTATTAAATAAGACAGTACACATAAACAAGATATCTACTACCTTGTGCAGGACTAAGTATGGAATCAAAACATTGAGATATCAGGCTTCTGCGTTATGGAACAGGTTAGCCCATTCCATGCGTACTACTACTTCATATAGTGTATTCAATTCTATGCTAAAATCCATTTTTTCTATGTTATGCAATGCAAATGTTAGTATATTTTGTGTATTTTTGTATACATATTTGTCTCTTTGTACAGTTTGTGATGTGTATTTATGTATTTATCTTATATGTATTGCTGAACATCTAAACAGGACTGTCTTGTAAACAGGGTATATGCCCTTATGACATGTATTTATCCTGTGTAAAAATAAGTGTTTTATCTATCTAGCTAGTATCTACCTGACAGGAGCTACTGCAACTATTTCAAGGCAGTTCTAGTCAGTCCCCCATATTTCTCAGACACTCCATAAAACCCTATGATCCACTGTGTTGAATACCACCAAGAGGTCAAGAAGAATGATAAAAGATGACACCATCTCTCACCAGGAGCAGGTCATTGAGCACCTTGATGAGCACGGTGAAAGTGCTTTGATGGAATAGGAAATCCACCTGAAATGGTTCATAGATATTATATTTCTTAAGGCAGGACTTCAGTTGTACTGCCACCAACTTCTTGATAACTTTCCCTAGAAGGGAAGGTTTGAGACAGGCCTGTAATTCACCAGCATGTCTGAGTTCAGCAATAGTTCCACCATCAGCATTCTCACTGAGACATTTTTAAGCACCCCAAGAAAACTACCCTCAATCAGGGAACACCTGACAATGGCAGCAAACATTGGACCGAGTGTCTCATGACAACCCACCAACAGACCTGTGGGCACTGGGTACAGGTCACAGCAAGTGGGAATCAAACCACAGATCACCTTGAGCACCTGCTCCAACAGACTACTGTCTCCAGACCCTTCCAATCCCCCCCCCCACTATTCGACCATCTTTTCTACTGAAAAAGGTCTACAGAAGGAAGATCATCAAGCTATTAACACACACTGCCTCTTGTATCTAGTCCCAGCCCATATGGGATTGAGTCCTGTATCCTCTGACTTGGTGCTGCTGTACTTTGCCTGCCCATCATCCATATTTTTAATCTCCACTCACCTGCAGAGTTGTCACCTTCCAATGGAAAATAGCCCAAATTGTCTCTGTTCCCAAAAAATAGTGACTGTACACTACTCACATAGTGTTCTCCTATTGCCCTACTGCCTCTCCTAGGCAATTTACTTGAAAAGGTGGTTGCCTCCCAACTAACTGACAATCTACAGTCATACAGCCTTCTTACCCCTCACCAACATAGTTTCTGTAAGGAACACAGTACAACCACTGCCCTGGTCCAGGTCACGTATGACATTAAAACTACCATGGGCAGAGGTTTTCTCCTGGGTACAGTCTTCATTTACCAATCCAAAACAATAGATTTAGTGGGTCACTCCCTATTGGCCTCTCCCCCAAGACATTGCCTGCTTCACTAACTATTTGGCAGACAGGCAGCAGTTTGTCAAATTTGGGGATGCTTCCTCAGGACTCTTGCCAATCATTTGTGGCATCCCCCATGGATCCATACTAGGACCACTTCTCTTCTACTTCTATATAAACAACCTCCTCACTGCCTCCTCAAAATGCTTTGTAGTCATGTTTGCTGATGATATTGCTGTCTACTACAGCATCCAAAACTTCCCACAAATTAGTGACCAGGTTAACATTGATGTCTCCCTCATACAAAACTGGCTTGAGGTCAACAACTTAGTTCTTAATACCACTAAAATTCAAATGATATTATTTGGACCTAAAGCACACAGAGCATCCCTTCCCAGTCCATTGGCCATCTGCTGCTCCAATGGCATCCCTCTCTCCACTGTGAATGAATTTAAGTCCTTCTTGATCTCTCTGTGGCATTTGACACTGTGGATCATGGTGTGCCTGTGGCTTCTTTGTGGACTGTCTGGAATAGTTCTACATTGGTTTTGATCTTTCCTTACAGGCAGGACACAGAGGATTGTCACTGGAATTTGTTCCTCTGACACCTTCTCCCTGTCCTATGGGGTGCCGCAGGGCTCTATCCTGGTGTCCATGTTGTTCGTAATGTATATGCTGCCATTAGGAGAGATCATTAGGTGATACAGTTTGGGTTTTCACTGCTATGCAAATGATACCCAACTGTGTCTGTCCTTTATTCCCAGACAGGATGATGCGATCTCCATGCTTAACAGCTGTCTAGTCAAGATCAGAGATTGGATGAGCACTAGCTGGCTGAGGTTAAACCCGGATAAGACTGAGGTGTTGGTTGTGGACCCTGGTCACCATGAGGTGGGTCCTAGGGCTGGACTTCCATCTGGCTTATGGCTTGATGGTGTCCAGCTCCTGACCTCAGACTAGGTGCATAACCTGGATGTTATTTTTGATGACGGTTTGACCCTGAATTCACAGTTGCCTGCCATTGTCAAATCTTCCTTTTATCATCTTAGGAATATCACCCAGGTGAAACACCTGGTTCCTCCGGCTGACCTTCCCTTATTGGTCCATGCCATCATGACCTCCCACCTTGATTACTGCAGTGCCCTTTACATAGGGCTGCTGGGGGTTGATATCCACCATTTGCAGCTAGTGCAGAACATGGCAGCCAGGCTTTTGATTGGTACATCTAGGTCTAGTCATATTGCACCTGTGCTGCGCGGATTGCACTGGCTGCCGGTTCAGTGGTGGATCACTTTTAAGGTCAGGTTACTGACCTATAAAGCCCTACATGAACAGGGACCAAGGTACCTGCAAAATCTTCTTACTCCCTACTGCCCCTTCCGCTCACTCCAATCCACTGATGAGGGATTGCTAGAGATTCTCAGGGTTCAGTTAAAGACATCTGGGGCAGGTGCATTCTCCTATGCTGCCCCTTCCCTGTGGAATTCTCTACCTTGTCAGATAAGAGAATGCCTGACTGTCTCAAGTTTTAAATCTGAGCTCAGAACATATCCATTCTCTAAAGCTTACTCTGAAGGATTGTAAATTTGATTGTTTAATTTGATCTAATTGTATGGTTTTAATGTGTTTGTGCAGTACTTTGGTTCTGAAAAGCACTTTAAAAATAAAGTTTTACTTTTTTACTTACTTAGTTTTGTGTCTCTCTGATCTCTACCCTGGATTTCTCCTCTCATATCTCTACCACAGGCAAGAAGAAAGGGAAACCAAGACAGCAGCAGCTGAAAACATGGCTTGCCCAGACTTACTCACCAACAAAGCCTTTAACTTCTGATAGAGACAGCAAACTAGGAAGACAGGAGAGAAGAAAGGGAAACCAAGAGAGCAGCAGCTGAAATTGTTTTTTACAGGGTATATTTTCTGTTAAATTGTTGTGCAGGTTGCCTTGCTGAAAGGAAGGAAGGAAAGCACTCACCAGGGTGGTGGGTCAGAGCTGTAGCTGATTGTTTCTGGAGGATACAGGCTTAGCCAACGGGAGGAACTGAAAAGGCGCAGGGAAATCCCCCCCCCCACAAAACAGGGCAGTTAGTGAGGTAAACAGGTAAATACCAAGGTAGATAAATTGATAGGGAGCAGGACAGGGGTAAATGGAGAAAAAGGCAAAGGCAATAAGGACAGGGATGGGGCTAAAAGGAGTAAGGCCATCAAAACTGGAGGGCGAAGAGTACCATTGCCCATAGTCTGGGTAACAAGCTCCATGAACTAGTCACCTTGATGGGAGAGGGATGCCTGGATATTTTGGCAGTCACAGAAACATGGTACACAGAGAACCATGACTGGGATGTTAACATACCAGGGTACACAATCTATAGGAGGGACAGGGAAGGTAAAAGAGGAGAAGGAGTAGCTTTCCATGTAAGGGGAGCGATCAAAACAATGGAATTAAAGGGTAAATGGGGAAGAGAGGAGGCACTGTGGGTCACCCTGGAGACAGGAAATCGTACCACAATCCGCATGTGGGTTGTATAGAGAACCCCATCTCAGGGGGAGGAAATGGACAAGGAAATAATAGAAGGCATCCTTAGAATGGCAGAAAAAGGGGAGATATTGTTGATGGGTGACCTGAATTTGCCAGATGATAACTGGAGCACCTTTGCTGCAGCCACATCCAAGAGCAGGGTCATTCTTGATGCCCTACAGTGGACATGCCTCAGACAACTAGTGTTGGAACCCACTCAGAAGGGAGCAATCTTAGACCTCACACTCTCAAATGGGGACAGAGAGAGGATCTCAGATTTAGAAGTGGGTAGCTGTCTGGGAACAAGCGATCACCAAAGAGTGTGGTTCATGATAAACACAGCCATAGTCAAGCCATACAAAAGGGAGGGTACTGGACATTTGGAGAGCTGACTTTGGAAAAATGGGAGAGTACCTCAGAAAAGCACTAGCAAATGGGCAAGAAGGAGGGGTGGAGGAACAATGAGGAAAAATCAAAACTACCATCACAAAGAAGCCTTTATGTGAAGCAAATAAACAAAACTAAGCAAAGGAAAAAAACACTATGGTTCTCAAAAGAGGTGATGGGGAAGGTTAGGGAGAAAAAAAACAGCATTCAGGAAGTACAAGGAAACTCAGAAGGAGTAGGACAGAGAACTGCACCAGTTAAAGTAGAAGGAAGCAGAGAAGGCTGTCAGAATGGCAAAGGCCCAAACTGAGGGAACAATAGCCAACTCAGTTAAGAAGGGGGATAAAACATTTTATAGGTACATTAGAGAGCAAAGAAAGACCAAGGGAGGGATAGTGAGACTTAATAAAGGGAAGGGGGTGGGCAGAGGGTGACAGTGAAAAAGCAGAGATACTGAATGAATACTTCTGCTCAGTATTCACAAAAGAAGAAGGGGGTACCTAAACCAAACTATAGAAGTACTCTGGATAGGGGTCGATACTAGTCCATTCACAGAAGAAAGGGTCCTGAAAGAACTCCTAAAACTGAAGGTAGACAAAGCAGTGGGGCCTGATGGGATTCACCCCAGAATTCTAAAAGAATTAAGGGGAGAACTAGTGACACCACTGACTACCCTTTTTAACAAATCATGGGAGGATTGGGTGGTACCTGAGGACTGGAAAAGGGTGGATGTGATTC
Organism: Neoceratodus forsteri; assembly: GCA_016271365.2. NCBI lineage: Eukaryota > Metazoa > Chordata > Ceratodontiformes > Ceratodontidae > Neoceratodus > Neoceratodus forsteri. The sequence goes on along the minus strand of CM028136.1, from coordinate 335,521,351 downwards.
CCCATCGCAAAAGTGGGAGCAAGGCAGAGGTAGGAAACTACAGACCTGTTAGTTTGACCTCAGTTGTAGGGAAAATGATGGAATCCCTTCTGAAAGAAAGAATTGTTGAGTACCTAGAGGCCAGAGGGGCTCAGGACCCAAGGCAGCATGGATTCACAGCAGGAAGGTCCTGTCTTATTTATTTATTTATTTATTGAAATGTTTCACTGGGAAAGCACAATGAGCAACAAGTCACTCATCTCCCGGTGAGACCTGGGGGAGGGGGACAGTAGGAATGAGACATTAAACATTCAGGTTACAAGATCAACATTAACACAGTTGTAAGGCAGGTGTTTCAAACAGTATTACAATAATGTTGTGCATAATATGTAGAAGGAGTGGACATAATAAGTGTTGGGTTAACAAGTAAACAAGTGCTTACATGAAAGAAAAGTGGGAAAGGGGAGGGAGGGGTGAGGTGGGGGATGAAAAGAGTTGTGTCCCCAGAGAACCCCTCCAGATGTGAGGAACCCTGCAAGGGGACTGGGGGGACCAGAGAGAAGGGGATAAGGCAATGTCCCAGAGAGACACCTTTAGGATGGTGGGGGAAGCGAGTAGATGAGATACACAAACCCCTTGGTGGAGTAGGAGAGGGACCAATGGACAGCATTTGGGATCCTTTACTTTCTGTGAGAGATCAAGGGAGGCCAGTAAGGGGGAGCAATTTGGGGAAGGGGTGGAGGGCTAGAAATTTGGGAGGGGTGTGCACAGGGTAAAAAGAAGGTGACAGTAGAGGGGTAGGGTTTGTTCAGAGCTTAGAGGAGTGAATTAGGGAGGGACATGGCAGAAGCAGCTAGGTGCAAGGTAATTATTGAGGGCAGAGCTGATGGAGTAGGCAGAGGATGAGTGCTGGATTTGAAGGGAGAGGGAATTCCACATTTTTGGGAGGCAGTGAGAGTAACCAGATTGGCCAATTTGAGTGGATCTGCTGTGAACAACCAGTGTATGGGATTCAGTTGATGTAAGGGAATGGGAGGGTGGGGGAGGTGTTATAAAGGAGGAGAAGGTGAGGTAGGAAGGGAGCTCACCCAACCAGTGCTTGGAAGTGAATTTAGCACAGTTGGAGAGTCACCTATTTGTAAGAGATGGGAATGATAGGGCACAATGAAGATCACAGTGATGGGTGTGGGGGGGCATCCAGGGCAAAGCAGCAGAAGAAAATGAAGAGGGTGTCCAGTCTGGCTTGGGATGACTTAGTGGCAGCACCATAGTCTACATCACAGTAGTTGAAAATGGGCAGTATGATTTTCTGAAGAAGTTCATGCCTTGCCGTAGGAGAGATGAAACTATGGTTCCTGAACAGGGCACCAAGCTTGGGGCACAGTTTTTTCTGGATGGCGTCAATACACCCAGAGAAGTTTAGGTGTTGGTCCATCCAAACACCTAAGTACCTAAAGAAGGATGTGTCCTCAAGTAAAGTCCCATAAGGAGTGTGGAAAGTGGGTAGGGAGGGAAGCCTAGAGAGTCTCTGCCTTGTGCCAAAGATCATGGAGACAGTCTTCTTGGTGGTGAGGAAAAGTTGATGGTTGGCAAACCAGAGCTGAACCTTGCTGAAATCGTGCTGTAAGCTGGTTGTAACCTCATCAGTACAGGAACCAGATGCATATAGGACTATATCATTGGCATACCTATGTATAGAAGAGGATGGGGAACAAACAGAGGGAAGGTCATTTAAGAAGATGGAGAATAGGAGGGGCCCTAATACAGAGTCCTGGGGGACTCCAGAGCTAATAGGGAGGGGAGGGGAAGTAGCGTCCAAGATCTTAACTGATTGGGTTCTGCCAATAAAGTAGGCCATAATAAGGTATGTCAGACAAATCTAATAGAGTTCTTTGACTGGGTGACCAAAGTAGTAGACATGGGAGGGGCTGTGGACATTGCCCAACACAAAAGATTAATAAACAAGTTATCCAGCCTGGGAGTGGGTCCCAGGGTGGTAGCCTGGGTAAAAAACTGGCTGGACAACAGGATGCAGAGGGTAATAGTAAACAGAGTCCACTCTGAAGAAAGGGGGGTTACTAGCGGGGTACTGAGACTGGTCCTCTTTAATATCATTATAGGTGACATTGCAGAAGGACTGGAGGAAAAAGTACACCTCTTTGCAGGTAACACAAAGATCTGCAACAGGGTTGATACCCAAGGGGAGGTGCAAAGGATGAGAAGGGACTTGGCTAAGTTGGAGGAATGGTCAAAACTATGACAGATTAGCTTCAATGCAAAGAAGTGCAAAGTAATGCAACTGGGAAACAAAAACTCAGGGGAAGAGTACACAATGGGGGGAGTACTAACAACAACAAAAATGGAACATGACCTGGGGGTAGTCATATCAAATGGCCTGAAAGTAGCAAGCAATGTGAAAAGGCAGTAAGGAGTGCTGCAGGATACTGGGTGCATAGGGAGAGGCATCACCGGTAGAAAACAGGAAGTTGTTATCCCTCGATACAGACAGTTGGTGAGACCCCATCTGAATTACTGCATGCAGTTCTGGAGACCCCATCTCTGCAAGTCTGCAAGGACATAGACAGGATGGAGGCAGTCCAGAAGAGGGCAACTAAAATGGTGCAGGGTCTGCACCAGAAGCCAAACAAAGAGAGACTAAATGAGCTTAATATGTATACCCGTGAGGAAAGAAGGGAGAGGGGGCACATAATAGAAACTTTCAAGTACCTCAAGTCCAAGAGGGTAGCATCTTTTAGAAAAAGAGATGTGCAAGAACAAGGGGGCACAATTTGAAGATAGAGGGGGGACAGCTCAGGGGCAACATGAGGAAGTATTTTTTCATGGAGAGGGTGGTGAACGCATGGAGTGGCCTTCCAGAGGGGGTCATGGGGTGAAAAACAGTGGAGGAATTCAAGAATGCATGGGACAGATACAAGGCAATTTTTGGGGGGGTAGGAGGAAGTACACTATTGGTTAATTAGGATCTGCAGCTTATCCAGTAGATAGGGAAATGGCAGACTAGGTGGGTCAAGCAGTCCTTATCTGCCATCAAAGTCTATGTTTCTATGTTTCTACTGCAAAGTCCACAAACTCCAAATTAGGCATGGCCTATTGCCTCCTCCACTTCCTAACTCCTGATGCATGCAGGACCATATCCAAATGCATTAGCAGTGTCAGTGGCTCAGTAGGTAGCACACTCGCCTCTGAGGCCAGGAGATCAGAGGGCTGTGGGTTCAGTTCCCACATCTGGCACTTGGGTTAATATCCCAGTACTGACACTGTAGTGCATCTTGAGAGGGGTGCTGCACTTCTGAGGTGCTGCCTTTCGGATGAGACGTTAAACCGAGGTCCCATTTGCCTGGATTGGTGGTAGTTCAGGTGGATGTTAAAGATCCCATGGCACTTATGAAAAAGAGTAGGGGTAGTTTTTATTTAAAAAGAAACATTATAAGTAAATCCATTTAAACAACTTTGAAAAAACAAGGGCAACTTTTAAACATAATAATACAAAAAAAAATTACAATCCATACTTCATGAAAGGAAAATAAAAGATTTTAAATTAAAATAACAGATTCCTTAAATAACTAGAAGAACCTTCCATAATATCCCTTTTACCATTCACCTTTTGTGTTAGCACTTATCCCAATTCCCCATCAATATACAGTGGTAAAATATCCCAAACTGAAATTAATTTAACATATTTATTCTAAACACCTTATTTATATTTTATAAAGAATGAAAAACCTTTCCACCATCTTTGAACTTGCCAAACCATTGAATGTGTGGTATCTTTAACATAAACTTGCCTCATAGCGTTGCTGACAAAAATCCTAACCGTCTCATAGGACTTTCTATTCTGACATAGTACCCAACTACATCTAGCCTGCCATAAATAAAATTTTAAGCAGCATAAAAATATAGCAAGAATATCTGAATGAAAGCTGGAGCCCAAAAAGGTATAATTGCCTATAACATATATTTCATAAGACATATTATCAAGCCAAGGTATTTTCCACACTTTGGCTAAATAGCCCCATAATTGTTTTGAGTAAGAACAAGAAAATAAATAATGCTCCATGGTTTCTTCCACATTTATACAATCCGGATAGGGTCAATTCCTCTCCTCTAAGGCTTTATGCTTGGTGTTCTCCCTAACCTGTGTTCTTCCATAAACTGATAGCCACAAGTGTTCCCACATCTGAGGTGGGATTCTAAGGTTAACTAATTGAGCCAAAATATAGTTGTTACACTCTGGAGTACAAAATTTAAAACTCGGCTCTTTTGGATATATTTGATCTAAAACAGTTTTATACAGTTGTTTCCCAGATTGAACCTGAATCTCCATTTTGTGAGATTCCATATATATAATTTAGAAACAGCCGATCTGAAAAAATTGGGAACATTCAAGAAAGCCCCTAATCTTGGGGCCACCACCCCCCATGCCCTAAAATATCTAACCAAACTTAACCTACACCATGCCTTTTGCGGTGACAGTGATGATCCTAAACCACATTTAACCGCCTGTGGTAAAAAAAAGGGTAAGAAAAAAAACAATGGGTCTAACATTCCCAGTCCCCCCCCCCCTTTGTTATGGAGACAAGTAAAGCACCTCCTAACGGGATTTAATCGATTTCTCCAAAGCATCTGAAAGAAAGCACCATTTAATCTTACCTCTAACTGTTTTTATGGGGGATACAACATTACAACATAAAGTAACATTGGAACCAGGAATTTTTTATTATCTGTACACGTTTTACTTTCAACATAATCCATGATTTCCAGTTAGATACTTTTGTTTCCACTTTTTGTAAAGATGTTTCCCAATTAAACAAGGCCATATTCTGGGGTCCAAAAGTAATACCCAAAAGTTTCAAAGGCTCAGGGGATACACATAGACCCTGTACAGTCTGAGCCTCCGGGTATCCGATCCCGATGTATAGACCTGGACTTTTTGCTATGTTCAGTTTAGAGTTGAACACTTTGGAAAAATCCAACATGATTCTTAAAAATTTCTGAAATTGTGAAAGTTCAGAAAAAAAACGGCAGAGATCATCAGCGAATGCTTGGGCATTTATAGCTGGTTGTATGCCTGTTCCTTGAATACCTTTCCATTTGGGTTTATCCATTATAAATCTTAAAAAAGGATCCAAAGAGATGACATAAAGAAACGGGCTCGGGGACACAACTGACACACCCCGAGCTGGGTCCTAAAGTTATAAACAATTTGATTTCATATAGTTGGATACACTGTTGTTGATCTATAAATTAATTTAATAAGCCAAATTAAATACTCCGGAATCCCATAGTACTTTTAAACCAAAAACATATAAGTATTTGAAACCCTATCGAATGCTTTTTCTTGAACTATTGTTATTAAAGTACCGAATTGGCCTGAAAGAGAAAGATGTTCAATAACGTCCCTCACCACTATTAGGGCTGATTGTATTTTCTGAGAGGGTAAACTACAGTATTGAACTGGGGATATTACCTGATCAGCAAAAAGCTTTAACCTATTATTTAAAATGTGTGTAAATATGTTGTAATCAGAATTTAGTAAAGTAATAGGTCTCCAATTAGAAATATTCTGCCTATCACCTGATTTATAAATGTACATTAGAAGGCCATCTAAAAAAGTAGGGGGGATAGTTTTGGAAGTCTTGTTTGGAGTCCAGCCACCATTGGCTAATATCCATGTATTAAAAACAGACAGAACATCTTGCATTAATGAGAGCTCTTATACCTTGTTGGACCCTTAGATCATCCAAAGCTTTTATATTCAATTTCCATCTGGTAGAAAAGGATGTACTTGCAGGATTTTCATAAATATTTACTATTAATAGTACATGGTCTGAAAATTACACTGGACAATTTTCCATTTTTACATTAGACAGAGTATTAGATACCAGTACATAGTCTATGGTAGACTTAATATTCCCCTTTCTAAATGTAAAGTTGGGACCCCGTTCCCTGAACTTGTTACAATCTATCAAGTTTACTGAAGATATTAAATCAATCAGGGCATTAGAATCATAATTGATTTTAGCCGTTGGCTTTTTAGTTTTTATATTAGATGGAAATTCGCAATTAAAATCACCACAGAAAATTATATTATGAGTGGTCATTAAATAAGGTTTAACTGCTGTAAACAATGCCACTCTCCCTGCTTTTGTCTGTGGACTATAAATATTAATCAACCTGTAATGTTTATTCTTCCATGTGCCATCCAATAACAAAGCTCTTCCTGGAAGGATATCCACCAATTTTGTGCAATGAGAAGAAAATGAATTAAATACAATCCCCACCCCATCAGCAGTATCCTGTCCGAAAAACCAAAAAGATGGCCCCCAAAACCATTTTCCCTGAAAGTTTCTAATATTATGTGTAGAAAAGACCCAGGTTTCTGGTAAAAAACAGATTTCCAAATTGTGCGTATGTAAATAATCAAACATCTTTTACCTGAGTTTAAAAGACTGTGCACATTTAGTGAGCCAATTTTCAGTTTTGCCATATGAGGAAGTTTTTAAACCTTCTTGGTGATCAACTTTTTTTTCTTCTTTTTTTCCTTTTCCCTTTATACCCTGCAAACCCCGGTTTTTGTATCTCTATGTCTTGGTCTCTAGGATTACTGTCCCCTTCTTCTTGGTCCATATCTGAATCCCCCATTCTGGTGCCAGTACTGCAAAAGGGTTATTGGATGGAACAATTTCTGAAGGGGGAGTAGAGGGATGGGGAATACTAAGTGACCTTTGATTCCTAGAGGATCTATGCCTCTGAGGGGGGGATGAAGCTAAAGGAACACTTTCCTGTGCTGGTTCATTATAGCACACAGCAGTAAAACACTCCTGCTGGAAAACCTGCTGCTCCAACATTTGAGAGGTGGGGGGGAAGGGATGTTAATCTGGGTAGGTAAAGCCTGAATTTCTACCTGGCCCACATTTCTATCAGGAAGATGCCCTTTTTCTAATTCTTTTTATTGCAGTTGTTCTGGTACCTCAGCTATATCTTGTGCTTGTTGGATTAGGAGATCTGGACTGATGTTACAAGCTGCATTTCTTGCCACCCGGGGCAGTCCTTAAAGGCATGGTTCACATCCTCACACAGGTCACATTTTGTGTGTGATGCACATTGAAAGGAAATGTGTCCCACCTCCCCACAATTCCCACATCTAGGTTTATCACATGTGCTTGAAATATGAGTACGGGAACCACATTTATAACAGGCTTGGGGCTGCCCAGTGTAAAAGCACACACCCCTGTCTCTACCTAGCATAAATGAGTTTGGAATATGGACAATGCCTGAATCTGTATTTTGTAGTTTTACCTTATATCTCCAACCCCTGGTCCAAAAAAGTTCTGTATTCAAAATGGCCTCAGGGTCACTTAAAATTTCACAATGCTGGGACAACCAATATGTAATATCTGCTACATGCACGCCCTCATTATGAAACATTGCCGTAATGAATTTAACCAATGGTTTAGACAGTGGAATAACCACAAAGGGAGACCAAATGGGGGAGTATTCACCTGGGCATACCTTTCCCAAAAAAGATCTAAAAAATGGGCAGAGTGAAAACTTATGTCAAAATTGTCCTCACCTGAGATGTTTATGAAAGAAAACACCTCTCTGGGAGAAAACCTTAAAGAGTCCTTCAATAGGGTTTTGCCCACAAAATGTCTGTCCGGTCTGTCATCTATGCCACCTTTGTACTGTATTCTCACCACATTCCTCCTAGAAGCTGCTTCTTTTTTTATATTTGCAAATAGTTCTGATAGTAGAGGTTGTTTGTTCGACGATTCATCCAAATTTTGATCAGTCTCGGATTCCACATTGGTTTTAAATTTTTTTTCAACCAGTTTCATGGGTTCCGCTCCCACTGTTGGAAAAAGTACTTCAATGGTAGCATTTATAACATCTGTCGATTTTAAATCTGGCGCCTCTTGGCCTTTGGGTGTAGTTACTGTTTGATCTAGACCTTGTCCTGGAATCCAAGTAGATGAAGAGGGAGTAAATGATAAGTTATCGTCCCACTCTGGATCCGGTGCCCAAATCCCTGCAGGGTTTTGTTTCCAACCAGACCGGGACAATGCTTCACCCAGAGTCCATGTTGCGTCTTGCAACTCGGCTGTTTTATGAGACGGTACCGATACAGCTTTTAAAGGTCCCATATTTAAATGTCTGTTTGCTACGGTTTGTGCAAACCTTTTATCTTTCTGTATTTCTTTTTGGCCAAATTTAGTTAAATTTGTAAAAGAAAAATGCGTCACTGTAGCTTGTGAGTCCAAGTTGTTTGTTTGAAATTTAACAGCCGCTTGGACATCAGGTAGGGCCATGAAACCTGAAGTTTTTTGACAGTGCTGAATGCCCTGGTTTAAGGGTAGTGTCAACAGTTTTAATGTTATTCCTTGTAATAGGCATCGGGACAGTCTCACTGATCCCAGATTGTTTAACATTTTTAACTAAGGGGCTCAGCTGTAGGCACACGTTTGAATCTACTACATTTAAACTGCCAACAGGCTGATTCTCCCCTTTCACTTTTTCAGAGACAGTAGAAGAAACATTGACAACAGTGACTGACTCACCCTGCCCCAGCTGGGCCTTTGATCTTGCTGCATCAGAGGGTTCCCTGACAGGCTTCTCCATTAAATTTACACTTAAAGCCAAACGTGTCACCTCCTCGAGTTTTGCTTGTAACTTGGCTTTTTCCTGAGCATGCCTCAGTTCCTCTTTTTGTAAAAATAAACGTAAAGTCTGTTCAGCATTTTCAGCTGTATCCTTAGGGTTTGTGGCCTTCTCCTCATTTTTTTAATTAACTGTAAGATCCTCCATGGAAAAAATTCTGTTGGAGTATTACTTTCTTCATCTGAGTTTAACAGAGTCTCAACCAAATGCTTGAATTCCATACTGTGAACTGTCTGAGAGATTTCAGACTCCTGTAGAGCTTGCATCTCCATCCTCTCTGACTGCAGGTCTGGACTGGCCATTGCATTGGCCATAGGTTCCCCCTACTGACAGCAATGGAGTAGGGGAATTTTATTAGGCAAAGAAACATAACATCAAGTATATACAAAAAGGAAAGAAAAAAATGAAACAATGAAATCACATGAGAAATAATACAGTTCAACACAAATTACAAGTAAACATCGTGGAAGAGCAACAAGCAAACAGTATTATAAGTGCAATTAATGCAAAAAGGTAACATTTGTCCAAAAAGAAGTAAAACATGTAACTAAAAGTCTGTGTCTCTCTGATTCTCTAATATTTGACAAAGCAGTTTCTATTTGCTGAATAACATTTGTAGGAGACATCAGTACCTGTTGTAAGGTATATTGACAATGAGCTTGCCACAAATAATATTTACAAACTGAAAAAATAATTCTAAGGGTACTGGGGTGACATGGCAACCGAGGAATAGAGAAGTCACTCAAAATCAAAATTTGATAAGTAGTACGGCTAAGAAATGGCCATTGCCATTTGTTAGCCAATGTTTTCCAGAACCAAAGCGCATCCGGATGGTCAAGAAAAAAATTAGACATGGTTTCCTCAATATTATAACAAGAAGGTTTGGGGCAATATCTCTCCTGGGATGGTTTATGCTTCAAGTTCCCCCATACCGGTAATTGTCCATGACAACATAACCATGTAATGTCCCACATATGTAAGGGTATACGTGTATCCTTCAGCATTGATAAAGCACTTTCTATTCTAGAAGGAGAACATACTGGAAATTGTATAACTGGCCTAGAGAGGTTAATAAAAGCATCATACAAGTGTTTCAGAGGGAGCAGCATTATGGATGCTTTAGTAAGTTTCCAGCTGTGTAATTTTTTAAAACTATCCACTGCATAAGTTGGGGAACCGGGGACATGGGCAAGGATGGGAGGAAGAAGGACCCAATTATTCCATACATCTTGCATGTGGTAATTAATCCATACATCACAAACATGGGTTACTGATGGAACTCTAGAAAAAAGTTGAAAAAGAAAAAAAGAGAGAGATAAAAGCAATAGGGTGTACCATAGCAAGTCCTCCCTGTTTAATAGGTAAATATGTTAAGTCATGCTTAACAGGGTTCAGACGGTTTCCCCATATCATTTGAAAAAAAAATGCTCAAGATCCTAGTCTCGAGAGTGCGGGGCGGAGTGTATACATAACTGAGGTATAAAAATAGTGGAATGATGAATTGTTTTACCACTAGAACTCTCTTTTTTTCCCCAATTTCCAGGATTTCCAAACATTAACCTTAGTGTCTCCCAAACCTAAACAATTTTCCCAATTATGTAGGGCAGAATGTGGGACATTAATCCAAATCCCCAATATACGGTGAGGAGACAAACATAACTGAATCCCACCCACATCCGGCACTACAGCAGAGTCAGGGTCTAAGGGGATAGTAACACTTTTCTGTAGGTTAAGAGTACCTCCAGAGGGTTTGGAAAAGGAGTGAAAGATAGCCACAGCACAGTCTCCTGACTGTTTATCATGAACAAATAGTACAACGTCATCTGCATAGGCAGAAATCTTAACATGGGGCAGTGTTGGGTGAGGTGCAAGACCTATAATAGAAGAGTCCCATAAAATATGGAGTATAACAGGGTCTAGCGTGAAGGCGTACAATAGTGGGCTGAAAGGACAGCCCTGATGAAGGCCAATCATCTGAAGTAAGGTATTACCTAGATGACCATTAACAAGGGGCACAAAATAGGCCATAGAAAACAAATGTGTGATCCATTGTATGAAAGTAGCAGGGATACCATAGGATGTCAGAATGTATATCAAGTATGCATGTTGTACGGAATCAAATGCTTTCGCTTGATCTAAGGAAAGTATAAAGCCAGAAAGAACATGACTTTTTTTGCCTCAAAAATTTCACGAAGAAGGAATAAATTGTTTTGTATGGAATGTCCCGGAACAGCGCAGGACTGGGCAGAGTCCAGTAGGTCAGGAGCTATGCATGATAATCTAGAACTTAGAATTCGTGCAAGGAGTTTGTAATCGGTATTAAGGAGATGCAGAGGTCTCCAATTCAGTAAGTCGTGGGCATCACCTTTCTTGTAGATAAATTTAAGAAAGGACAAACAAAATCTGGGATAACTTCTGTACAAAGTAAGATATAGTTAAAAACTTGCGTCAAAATTTCCAGGAGATTGTCCTTAAAAGTTTTATAAAACTCATGGGTTAATCCATCAGGGCCCGGAGAGACCTGTAGCGATAGATGAGATATAGCAGAAGCCACTTTCTCCTGCGTAATAAGTGAAACAAGATCCGGGGCACGATGAGCAGGAAATCATGGAAACAGGGCATAAAACAGTGCAGAAAAGTTTGGTAATGAAGGGAAAGGTCTGCAAAATTGAGACTGTAAATGAGAATGAATTATATTCAGCATGCTATGTGTGTCATAATTAATAACACCTTGCTGATTTAATAAACCATTCATCACTGTGTTCTGAATCCTATCTTTGTGTGCTAAAAAAGGGTTCATACAGGGCAGATTTGAGGTTCCCACTCTCATAAAAAAATCCAACGTGCGAGCACTGTTGTATTGATATGAGACCATATGACATTTAATAATGGCAATTTGGGAGGAGTAATCAATAGGGGATGTTGTGGATAGAAATAGTAATTTATGTAATTGATTTCTATGGGATAGATATGTGATATATTTATCTCGGGCTATCCGTTTTCCCATAGTTTGAAAAAGACGTCTAAGTTCCAACTTAGTATCCGACCACCACAGTAAAATGGAATCATAAAAACATATTACAGAAATCCGGGCACGGAAGAGAAGATGTACACGGTCTTGTATCTCCAGCAAGGGAATGAGAGTGTTATTCAATTTCCAGTGAGTAGATGAAGAAAGGGAGGAAACAGAGGACTGACTGATGCAAAACATGCATGAAAGTAAAAAATGGTCTGAAATTTCCAAAGGTTGAAGCGTAGCTGTACGTGCTACACATTGTGGGGAAGAAAAAAAATTGTCAATTTGTGTATGAAAATGTAATCCATAATACGTATAACCAGCAGTAGTGTATAATGAAAGGTAGGCATCAAGGAGACCCACATCTCTCACAAAGTCAGAGAAGGCTAGGGAGTCACAATAAATTTTCTTACCCTCCGCAGTTCGATATTTAACATCCAAGGAACAATTAAAATCACCCCCCCAAATAATATGTTCCATGGTACATAAATATGGTTTAATTAATTTCAGTAAAGCAATACATGTTGCCTTAGTTTGTGGACCATATATAGTAATCAAACGAAACTGAAAATTGTGAAAGGTACAATCACGGATTAAGGCTCTACCAGGACAAACATCAATAATGCGTGTAATAGAAAAGCGTATAGAAAAGAACAAAATAGCAACCCCATCTGCAACATTGTCTCCAAAGGTCCAGTATGAGGGCCCTTAAATCCAACTTCGTTTAAGGTGTTGTACCTCCAACAGTGTGGAGATAGGAGTTTCCTGTATAAAGAGGATGTCAATGTGTCGGGAAGCAGCGAGATGAAAAAAAACATCCTCTTCTTGTAGCTTTTAATGCTGCAAACGTTGAGAGTAGCTACAGTAAGGGATGCCAGGAGAAAGCATAAATTCACCCACTGCCATCAGTGATGGTCATGTTTTTCTGCTTCTTACTGCCTTTGAGGGATTTGTTAGTTTTTTATGGGATACATCAGGAGGTTTGGGGGTAGACAAATCCATATCTGAGGGAAAAATCGAATTGTCTGATTCACCATCTGACTCTTCTCTGCCACCCTTCAGGCAATCAAAAGAATTAGAGAGGGAAAGGTCAAAAGATTTCACATTCTTCCGAGCAGCAGCTCTAGTGACCCTTCTACTTGGCTTAAAACCTTCCTGGTCTGTGGTAGGGGTCACTAGAGTAGCCGTGGGGCAGGGCGAGGAAGTAGAAGTAGGTATAGGAGGAATAGGGTAGTCCAATAGAATAGGTGTGACATCACTGTCCACAGGAGTGGGAAAGGGGGGGGCAACATCCATGAGATTTGAGACATCAACCATAGAAGTAGGTTTATCCTGTCTTTTATCCTGTGCCTTTTGTATTAGCACATCAGGATCCCATCCTTCCTTATGGTTTTTGCTTGCCCAGGGACATTGGTGGTAGGCATGCCCTGTTTCCTCACATAAATTACACCAAAAAACATTCTCACAAGAAACACTAGGGTGTCCATACCCACCACAGAGACTACATTTCAAGAGATCACATGTGCTGCTTAAGTTCGTGTGAGCCCCACATTAGTAGCATGCCCTGGGCTGACCTCCATAAAAGCACACACCCCGATCCTTACCCAAAAAGAAACGGTTAGGTAAGTGGAGGAGTTTGGAGTTAACCAGAAAAAGTTTAACACTGGACTTCCATCCTCCCGTCCAGAGGCCTTCCTCATCTAAAAGTGCCTCAGGAGGGGTTAACACAGTGCAGTGATTCTGTAACCAATGATTAATGTCACTAACGCTGACCCCCTCATTCCTAAACATGATAGCGACTGTATGAATGGAAGGTTTAGTGAGGGGAATGATATAAAATGGAGTCCAAGGGGAGGTATTCTTTAAGGAAGCATATTTATGCCAGAATCTATCTAAACCAGCAGTAGTTTTGAAACTGACATCAAAGGTTTCTTCCCCAGAAACATTAATCAAGGCATTTATATCAGAGGCCTGAAAATGCATAGTCCCTTTCAACAACGTACGAGCTACATAATATCTGTCTGGGAAATCCTGAAGCCCGCCCCTATAACGTAAACGGACAGCATTATGGCGTGGAGCTTGTTCTAGTTTGTTTTTAAACAAATCAGAAAGCATAGGACCATTGTGGGGGGCAGTGGGGGGTACTGCTGGGGAGGGTTGCAAGGTAGGAGTCAGGGAGGACGGGCCTTCTCCAGGATCATCTAGCAGGGAGAGTGGAGGAGGTGGAACAGAGTCCGAGAGACATGTGGAGGTTTGAACATTGACTGGGGCATGGACAGTGGAAGACTGGGCATCATACGAAGCCCCTGCATCAGGATGCACAGAGAAAAGTAGAGGTTCACTGGGGTTATGCTGTACTGTAGGGGGCTGAGATGATATAGCGTCATGTAAATCCATAACATCCCCCCAGGCTACCTTAGGCACATTAGACTGTTCAGCACTAGTACCATCAATAATTGGAATGTCCCCTTTGAGAACAGGTACCTCGGTGGAGCTCGTAGGTGTTGCAGGCCTGGAGGGTGAGAACAACACGCCATGGTGGTCCGCGTCCCAAGAAGGGTCAGGGGTCCAAGATCCAGATGCTGTTGTAGTCCATCCTGCTTGTCGTAAGACTGTTGAAGCAGTCCAGGGAGGATCACAAGCAGGGTCATCCTTTGATAGTCCAAAGCGAGAGTGTAGCTGCGCTGATGTGGTAGAAGGAGAACAAGGAGGGAGCTGGGCAGGCAGTGATAGTATAGAAATCGCAGGTATATCTCCCGAAAGCGACATCTTGGTCACAGCCCCTGCAGGAACGGAAACACACGGGGGACGGTCCGGCGGGTGACACCGCGTCTGCTGAAACGATCGTTCTGCTAACTGACTGGAAGCAGGAAGCAGCTCTGAATGCAAGGAATCCGTGACATTAGAATCAGAAGGTACAGGGATTTTGTCAGCAATATTCGGTAATAAGGCGTTATCCAAAGTTCCAGGTTTCTCGGGCGAGAGTGCAGTAGTCTGTTGATAAGGCAAGTCAGTCTCTTTCAGCATAGCGAGCTCCAGAGTCAGTGCAGCACCATCGTGATGCTGACACCACGTGAAATCATCCATGTCTGTGTACCGGAAATCCCCTACCGACAAGAGTAGGGGAATTTCCCTAGAATCCTGGCCAAATTTCCCTCATTCACTAAAAATACCACCAACAGCTTAATCTGGTTCAAGGTCAGTTGGCATTCATCTGTGTCCCCTCCCCCCCCCCCGGGTCGTGCCTGAAAATAGGCAGGGCTTGTCTAGTGCACTTACCCAGTCAACAAAAACTAAATAAAAATAAAAATAAATACAATACTTCTCCCCTCCCTCCAATACAGCTCACTTGTCCTCACAAATGCTCCCAAAACCTTGCAACTTTAAATGGGATATTACTTTCAATAACATCTGTTGTTTTACCCTTGCCTTCCCCTGCCTGACACATCACTGCTCACTGTACTCCACTTTGGGATGGCTCTCCCCCCTCTGCAGCATGCTCCTATGTCCTGGGCTGCTTTATTTTCAAACTTCTCTGGTTCACCTCCCCAACCTCCCCTATCTCACTAACACACAGCGCGCACCCCACCTACTCAATTCAGTTGACATATGCCACCTCCCTGGTTGTTCAAAACATGCAACTAAAATGCGTGACCAGATTTTCTCATCATATGACCCAAAGCCATGGAACTCCCTTCCTGCAACATTCACAACTCCCCCAACCTTCTCTGACTTCAAAGCAGCTTTGAAGACTCATCTCCTATCAAGTGCCTGTACATGTAATTAGCATTTACCCTACACCAACTGCCTACTAAACATTCTTCTGCACTGTGTGATCAAACTGCCATGTTCATTCCAAGTCTCTGCTCTTAGCAAACTAGACTACATCACTGTTACCTCCTTATGGCTAAATTAATATACTGAATGACACTTGGTGTCATAATAATTTTACAAAATGTTTTGTTACTTGCTGTCTCAATGTAACATTCATATGCCTTTGATGTTCCTGTAACTGCTGTATGTTTGTAACCTGTCTTGCTCAACTATTTGTCAATTGTTGTTTTTTCCTGCCTTGTACTCTCCTAGGTCACACCTGAAAATAGGCATTCAGTTATCTAGTGTACTTACCCAGTTACCAAACACCAAATAAATAAACAGTGCTGGCTGAAAATCAGACCACAACAATGGAGTGCAGTCATACCTTTTCAACTTGGTTGCCACTGGCCCTTGAAACCCTAACCTGTAGAGATCACAGCCCTAATGGAAGACACTTTGTCCAGGAAGAAGCAGCCAAACTTGTCACATCTGTCTTGTGACAAAGCACACCCAGACTGTAGGCATGACACATATGTTAGCTTGTCCACAGTGTGGAAGAGTTGAGCAGGTCTGTTCTTACCTAAGGCAATAATCAGTGAAAGGAATTCTACTTTATTCAGAGTTATTGCCCTCTGATGGTCCTTGTGATGAGATTGAGTCATTTAGAGAACCTAATCCCTTCCAGAAATACTCATTATTAAACCATGGTGAGCTTCAGCGGGAGGTCAGTGGGCAGACATGGTGTGATGGAGTCCAGTGCCATCAAGAGAGCCATATTATAGCTCTGAACAGCTGCCACTGAACCCCTCTCACATTCTGCCTACATGCTCAAGATATTTAGTAAACCCAAGAGCATTTCTGGCTCCAAATTACGTATAGTGTGATACTGAAACATCTCCAGGGGAGATGGGGGGAATATTTTTCAGGGGGCCCCTACTTATAACTGAATAATGCAGAGACCCAACCATCCTACTGGTCCATCTTATCATCCTTAATGTCCATCCCAAAAAGAAGACAAGGTCCAAGGTGTAGCTTTATTCATGGGTAGCAGCGGAAAATACCTTTCTGAGGTCCAGTGAATCCATCAACTGGAAGAACTGCTGAGCAAATTGTGAGGTTTCATCATTGATCCACTCATTGAAATCCCCTAGCACAATCAGATTAAGAGCATTTAATGAAAGAATAACAATGAAATTCACAAATTAGTTTAGGAATTCTTGGCCTCTGCTCAGAGGTCAGTAAAAGAATCCTACACCTTACACTTGCATTATCCTTCATAGCCACACGTTAAAACAACCTTGCCTCTTTCAGTGGATATGCCATTAGTTTCAAGCAGGATATAAAACAGATGGCCACCCACTTCTCCTGCCCTTCTGCCTTGGGCAGTGTACTACTGAGAACCCAGCTGGGATAATTGCCTCTAAAGATTCCCAGAGTCATCCCTCAGCCAGGTCTCAGTGAAACATACCAGATCCCTAGAGGTCTCTGCAATCAAATCTGATATCATGGCTGTTTTATTCCTTAGGAATCTGATATTGCACAACATGCAACAAAGGGGAGGGACAGGAGTAGCTGGCTGTTTGGCTTCCTCCCCACTACTCCTAGAGGGCTCACTGGGGAATGGGACAAGGTAAGAAGGACCCCACTCACCATACCTCTTTATACCAAGGGTGCTGCCTCAGCCTGACACTGTCGATCTGACCTATCCCAACACCAATCCTCAGGTCATATCTCCACCCCATGCCCTACCCTCTTGGAATCCCCATCCCAAACAATGGTACAAGATCATTGGAGAGGGGGCTGGGGTCCAAAAATGATGGAGCTGGTGGAGTAGCCTCCATGAGTAGGGGTGTGTGGGGGCCACAGACCCACAAAACATCCCTAAACTAAAAGCCCAACACTGATCCTGAAGTACAAACAACCCCCATCTCCAGCAGACATCCCGCCCCAATTTACTTTCACTTAAGACCCACAAAAACCCACAAAGCAATCACTCCTAAAACAACATCAAATAAATAAGCCCCCCCCCCCCATCAAATGCTGCCACCAGATTAGGGAAAAACTGTAGACATTTTTCTGGTTCAAAGTTCAGGTCTGATACGGATGGTCCAGGCAGAGGGAACAACAAGCAGAGGGGGCAACACAGCAGGAGGAATGTGATGCTGTGTGTAACACAACAGTAGGTGAGATCTTCTCCTCTAATCACCCTCTCACAGTACCATTTTTTTTTATTGGGCCACAGGGTTGTTGCAGGGACACTCAACAATGCTGAGCTGATGGGCCAATGGCCCAAAAAGCTCACAAGGAGCTGATGGCTCACACCCTGCCACCACTTGTGTCCTGAACCAGCTCCCACCCTCAGGCCATACTCTCACCTGGAACTGGAGGGGCTGTGGGATGTTTCACCAGCCAAATCACTCCATCCAGCAGCATTAGTCTGAGTCCACTGAGCCTGCTAAAATGTGAACCATTGGAGTTAAGGCTACTCATTGACAAATCTAAAATAAAACCGTAACACACTAAACTACTGTAACTACATAATAAAAAGGCCTTAATGATCCACAATGCCCTCTTCTGCTCTAACATTAAAGAGTAAAATTGTCTACATGCAACACTGCAGGCACAAAATGCCAAGCTGCTGAAGTAAAGTAAGTGTAAAATGCAAAATTTTGCCAAAACGTTGCAAAATTCCACCCCAAAATTTTGACATTTCACATTTCATGGTAAAATATTGCCATTTTCAGGTGACATTTCGCAATTTTCAGGTGAAATTTTGCATTTTGCACCCACAAAATGTTTTGTGAAATGCACAAATTTCACAAAATATTTTGCGTAATGAAATTTATCAATTTCGCACAACATTACCTCAGACAAATAGTCCCCACCTCAGACAAATTACTATGTTGGTCCCCAACAGACTCTGCCTACAGTACCCACAAATGCAGTAAATCAATAATATCAATTACACAATATGCAATGAAAGAGCAAACACAGTAAAAGTACGTTACACTGGTAATAGGATTTATTTGTGGGAAAGCTGGAAGCAGGTTCTGGGGAAAGAAGCTATCAAGCAAATAATATGCCAAATAGAGCACTACAAATAAAATGCTCTTAAGTGACCTTCTGCAGTCCCTACTGACCACCTACAATAAAAATCCCACAATCAGTAACTGAGCTCAGCTGGTGCACTAGTAAAAATACAGATCACCTATAACCCCAATCCCTTTAAACAACTAGTTGGTGATGATAAACAGCTTCACACGATGCATGTTGCCAGCCTGATGTAGAATGGTAACAATAGGCAATCACAAGTAGTGGTAAATGTGAGCAACATAAATGATGCAATCAAAATTCTAATCCTCCACAATTTATTGTGTAGGTCAGTATTCCTCTACACTACAGACCATGTGTAATGGGGAGGGGGGCTGTTTCTATACTACTTTTACTCAACTTAGGTCATATTTTCTTCCTTTTTGGTCATCTTTTCAGTGGGGATGAACATCCTGCCCTTACCATGTAAGGGTCTTCAATCTTCAGTCTTCATCATGTTAGTACAAACTTTGCATTCTCCTCAGTCATCTTCTGCTACAACTGTGTACGGTAGGTGCTTTCTGCAATGACTGCAGTTGGCTGGCCCATGGGGAGAACATGAAACAAAATAGAAAATGCACCTCACCGCAGAGATTTCAGAAATATTTGGAACTCTAGACTCTCAGACAACTATCTGTCACTATAACCTTTCTCTGGTTTTGGTTTAATCACCCACCATGCATTCTTCTTTGGCTGTCTGGCCCAAGCTAGGCTGAAAACTCACTTTTCATACATGCAGCTCCAGAAGCTGGCTCCTCTCTCTCCTCCAATGCAAATCAGAATCTGATTCACACTTTGATCAGGCACATCCAGTCGTGAAACTCAGTTCCCCATTGGTTCATTTACAGAAGGGGCAGCATTTTAGTCTCTGTCCTAATTCACTGGCTTTCTTCATGCCAGTATCTCTGATGATCCTTCAATATACTTCAGTGCTGGCATTTTTGGTTTCTTGAACTGTAGCTGAGCAACTGGAAATGGTGCCCTCAGTCCCCATGCCGTGCTGCAAGTGTCCAAAATGGCAGTGCCCAAGTAGGGCTTTGTTTAGGTTTCCACACATTGACTGTCTCAATTAGATCAAATGGCACAAAATGGTGTCTACACCTCCATTAACTGCCCTGTGGTCCAGGGGCTGGATATAGGGCCCTGATAGATCAGTCGGTAGAGCATCAGACTTTTTATCTGAGGGTTCAAGTCCTTGTTAGGACAGTGATGGGCTTTGTAAGTACTAAAAATTAATCATTCAGCTTTCATATCTTTGGTGGGTGGGCAGAGAGGGACAGTGAAAAAGCAGGGATACTGAACGAATACATCTGCTCAGTATTCAGAAAAGAGGAGGAGAGGAAAGTACCTAGTCCAATTAACAGAAGTACTCTGGATAGGGGGTAGATCCCAGTCCTTTCACAGAAGAAAGGGTTTTGAAAGAACTCCTAAAACTTAAGGTGGACAAAGCAATGGGGCCTGATGGAATTCACCCCCAGAATTCTAAAAGAATTAAGGAGAGAACTAGTGACACCACTGACTACCCTGTTTAACAAATCATGGGAGGATGGTGTGGCACCTGAGTACTGGAGGAAGGTGGATGTGATACCCCTTCACAAAAGTGGGAGCAAGACAGAGGCAGGAAACTACAGACCTGTCAGTTTGACCTCTGTGGTAGGGAAAGTGATGGAATCACTTCTGAAAGAAAGAATTGTTGAGTACCTAGAGGCCAGTGGGGCACAGGACCCAAGGCAGAAATGGGTTCAAAGCAGGAAGGTCATGTCAGACAAATCTAATTGATTTATTTGACTGGGTGACCAAAGTGGTAGACCAGGGAGGGGCTGTGGACATGGCCTACCTAGACATTAGCAAGGCATTTGACACAGTCCCACACAAAAGATTAATAGTCAAATTAACAAGCCTGGGAGTGGGTCCCAGGGTGGTAGCCTGGGTAAAACATTGGCTGGACAACAGGACACAGAAGGTAATTGTAAATGGAGTCCACTCTGAAGAAAGAGGGGTTACTAGTGGGGTACCACAGTGTTCAGTACTGGGTCCAGTCCTTTTTAATGTCTTTATAAGAGACATTGCAGAGGGACTGGAAGGAAAAGTATGCCTCTTTGCAGATGACACAAAGAACTGCAATAGGGTTGATACACAAGGAGGCATAGAAAGGATGAGAGGAGACTTGGCAAGGTTGGGGGAATGGTCAGAAGTATGGCATCTTGGATTCAATGCTAAGAAATGCAAAATAATGCACCTAGGAAACAAAAACCCAGGGGAAGATTACACAATGAGGGGAGGTAGTAACAACAACAAACATAGAAAGGGACCTGGGGGTAGTCATATCAGATGACCCAAAGGTGGGCCAGCAATTTGAGAAGGCAGTAAGGAGGGCTGGGGGGATACTGGGATGCATAGGGAGAGGCATCACCAATAGAAAACAGGAAGTTGTTGGCCCTCTGTACAGACAGTTGGTGAGACACCATCTGGAGTACTGCATCCAGTTCTGGAGACCCCATCTCCGCAAGGACATAGACAGGATGGAGGCAGTTCAGAGGAGAGCAACTAAAATGGTGCAGGGTCTGCATCAGAAGCCATACGAGGAGAGACTAAAGGAGCTTAATATGTATACCCTTGAGAAAAGGAGGGGGGGGGCATGATAGAAACTTTTAAGTACCTCAGTGGAATCAACAAAGTCCAAGAGGGTAGCATCTTTCAGAAAAAGAGTTGTGCAAGAACAAGGGGACACAATTTGAAGATAGAGGGGGATAGCTCCGGGGCAATGTGAGGAAGTGTTTATTCACAGAAATGGTGGTGAACACATGGAACAGCCTTCCTGCGGAGGTTGTGGGGTCTAAAACTGTGGGAGAATTCAAGAACGCATGGGACAGACATAAGGCAATATTTGTGGGGGGGTAGGAAGAATTAGGCTGTTGGTTAAATTGGATCTGCAGCTTATCCTGTAGGTAGGGAAATGGGGAGACTAGGTGGGCCAAACGGTCCTTATCTGCTGTCAGAGTCTATGTTTCTAGGGATTTTCAGACACCAAAACTGCTCATGGGCAGCAAATAATATGTGCAATGAGGACTTCCATTATGCACCTACAGGATTTGCCGAATGCATGGTATTTTAGTATGAAAAGCCATTTTAAGCATGGCTCTGTGATTTATGGCAGGTTGCAACCATTTTCCATGTGCAGCTGTGCTGAAATGCTATGCCTGCTGTTACCAGGTGTAACACTGTTCCGCAGCTGCACCAGCCACCTGAACTGTAAATACTGTGGCACGTCTGCCAGTTTGGAGATATTTTCTCTGCACTAGTGGGATGCAGCATAGGACAGTCGCTGGGCCATTGCAGGCCCTTTGAAAATCAGGCCCCAGTTGTGCATTTCTCTCTCTCATACCAAACAGTCAGGTCATCAGCCCTTCAGCTGAACAAATGTAAAGCAAAATCATCCTGCATCTTGCTAGTCACTTTTTTGTAATCTACAAAGTGGCATTCCAATGAAAGTTACAAGTATTTGAAAAAGTACACAGTAAGCCCTATGAAAGTAAGGAGGCTGGTAACCGGTCAAAACCCCGACCTCACATATACGCGGTCAAAGACCACATGGGCATAAAAGCGTGCATGGTCTCAGAGTTTATTTATATAATCTAGTGCAGTTTCGGACTGTGCTAGATTACACAGACCATGCAGCGTGGTTTTTGCCTGGCACTGAGGGGGCAAGGGAACAGTTACAGTAGAAAACTGAAAAGAGGTATCTCTTTTACTAGTTTTATAGGCTGTGCTGTCCTATATAAGCTCCAGCTCTGTGCTGTGATTGACTGTCTGGAGTACATACTGAGGTCTACAATACGTACTGTCAATTGTTGCCAGTAGTGTAGCATGCAATAAGGCTGCTGTTGGTTGTGGTGGTGGTGGTTCTGGACTTCATGTTTCATCATTATGTTTTTCCTTTTGCTGTCTCAGCCCATGATATTGCCCTTTACCCCATCTCCCACCACCACCACCAACTCACAACTAAATTCTGAAAATTCAGTACAAGACTGTCAAAGTTCCAACATGTTAATTGTAACTGTCCAAGTAAACTTTATAGAAGTTGTAGAATAATCAAGATCCAGTTCCACTGAAAGCAGAACTGTAATGTTTTACTGTCAGAGTTACATCCCCATCTGAGCAATGTGGACCACTTCCTCCAAAGCAGATAAAAGGTGTCTTCCATGGGAAAGGAAGGAATACTGAATGGGCCTGGGCAAGTGCTGCTTGCTACAGGTGACTATGTACAGCTTCTTGTTATGTTGGCTTGTGTGCATGCGAAAGCAACATCTTGTGCTAGTAGCACATTTCAGAGGTGTGTCTGTGTCGGGGGAATGCAGGGCATTCTTTACTAGGTGCGTCCCTCATTCCCTAATAAGCCAGCATGCTAGCGCTGACACAAGAATTATGTAAAGTGGACACATCTTGTAAGAAATGTGCTGCTGCAATCAGAGACAAGCTCGTCATGCAGTGGCACAGATGACAAGCCTCCAAACATCCCTTTCCTGGTGAAACATTTCAATAAACATGGCAGCAGAGCAACCTCCACACAATCCCCAAAGGAAGCCGATATCAGGGGTGCAATCCATGTGTCAGCATGTCCGCCCCCCTCATTGTGTGGCACACTGGGAGCCCACCCCAGTGTTGCCAACATCAGACCCCCCACGAAAGTCATGGGGCACACTGAGAGCCCACCCCAACGTGCCCAACATTTGTTTTCTTTCACCTGTAAAAACAAAAAAAAAAATCTGTCCCGTGGCACAGTGTCCAGGTTTTTTTTGTACCTGAAAAAAATGGTCCATTGTCCATGGCACCCACCTCCCCCAATCCACACCCACCCTCTGCACACCCTACCTATCCACATCCCCCCACCCTATATTTACCTCCGGAGGTCCAGAACTGCGATCTTCGGTGGAGCGGGAACATGTCTGGACTCTTCAAAGCTGACTGCAAACTGAAGAAGTGCTGGTAGGCTGTATAATGGCATAAATGGGGGGGGTCAACTTAGGTGGATATCTCAGCCATTTTTTAAAATTTTGGCTCCAAATTTTCAACATGGGGTTCTTGGGACCCCGCCTCATGAACATATGCACGGTCATCTCGTTATTCAGTCCCAAAAGGTCATTTCGCTGTCACTGCGTGAAATCACCTTTCAGGACCGATTAACAAAATGACAGTGCCACTGTTCATTAGGTGGGGTCCCAAAAAGTCTATCTTGCAAATTTGGTGAAAAAAATTCCAAAAAATGACTGTGTTATGAACATGCGTTGCACAGTTTTCATGCACATTCGTAACTTCGACAATTTGTAATATTTTCACTCCAGATTTTCAACATTGCCATTTTTTCATACCTCCTTATGAACAGTACAGCTGTCATTTTTCACATCCTGCTCAAAATGTGTTTTCATGCATGTGGCACACAATGGTGCAGTCACTGTGGCAAATCAATGTTCAGGACAGACTGACAAAATCACAGTGACACTGTTCATAAGCGGAGGTCCCAAAATGTCTATGTTGCAAATTTGGTTAAAAAATCCCCAAAATAATTGCGTTATGGGCATGCATTGCTCAGTTTCTATGCACATTAGTGACTTCACCAATTTTTCATATTTTCACTCCAGATTTTCAACATTGCCATTCTTTTTACACCTCCTTATGAACAGTACTGCTGTCATTTTTCACATCCTGCCTGAAATGTGTTTTCACGCATGTGGCACACAATGGCGCAGTCGCTGTGGGAAATCAATGTTCAGGACAGATTGACAAAATCACAGTGACACTGTTCATAAGCAGAGGTCCCAAAATGCCTATGTTGAAAATTTGGTAAAAAAAAAATCCCCAGAGTAATTGCATAATTGCATTACTGGCGTGCATTGCGCAGTTTCTAAGCACACTCATGACTTCAATTTTTCAGATTTTCAAAATTGCCATTTTTTTACGCCTCCTCGTGAACAGTATAGCTGTCATTTTTCACACCCTGCCCAAAATGTGTTTTCGCACCTGTGGCATCAAATGGCAGAGTTGCTGCGCAAAATCACCTTTTGGCTAACGAACTGACAGTGCCACTGTTCACGAGGTGGGGTCACATAAAGCCCATACTGAAAATTTGAAGTAAAAATACCAACAAATGCCTGGGGCATTAGGGTTTCCAACCATAATGCCCCACCCTGTAGAGACTGACAGGCATCAGGGGTGTGACTTGGGATTGTCAGCTGTAATACTCACACCATTCCACCCCCACCCTGCAGCCAGTGACAGACATCGAGGTGTGCCTTCAACTCTTTGGCCCCAAAGTTCACCCTATTCCCCTATACTGCACCCATTTAAGCATATTTCCTTATGGAATGGGGTGAGTGTAGGCCGAACCCCCAAGGCACGCCCACACACTTCTCGGTGTCTGCAGGGTAGAGTGAGGTGAAATGGCATGAGCGTTATGGCCGATGACCCAAAGGCACACCCCAATGCCTGTCAGTCTCTGCAAAGTTGGGGTGGGGTTGGCGTCAGTTCACTACTTCACTGCCATTCCTACTGTGCATCTCTCTAACTCCTGCACTACCAATGCCAATGCCAGCAAGACAACATTTGGCATTGACAAATGCTTGTTTTACTTGGCATGACTCTAGTTGCTCTTGCTTGCTGCTGTAAAGTTACAAAACTGTATTTCTGATTGTTCTACTGATATCAAGACTAATTATGAAAGGGACTTAGAAGTAAAGCTTTCTGATTGGCTGTAAAATTTTTATCAGTGAATCTTTTATCTGCATACATATAGAGCATAATCATATGCTGAACAAGGCTTAACACTGTTTTTAAAAAAAATATATAATAGTGGGATCACGTGATGCAGGGTACCGGGTAGAAGCTCCTCTGCATAGCTCCGCCTTCTAACTGCAAAATATCGCTATTTTTGCCATTATTTCTCACTAAAAACCAGAAAGATTGCTGATTACCGCCTTCTTAATATCCTGGGCGCCTGCTAGCTTGTTCTCGTCAATTATGGAGGTCTACATGAAGAAGCCTCCGAAGAAGCACACACTGCCGGTCACTCCCGAGAAGGCCCCAAAAAAAATCAAGGGCCTTGAGTGCAGTGGATAAGCCAGAGCTTCAAAACCTGATCGCTGAGCAAGAACCCCTAACTTTGAGCAGATTTTTGGAAGAGTTTAAACCCTTCCGGGAAGAAGATAAAGAAATCTCAGCTGAAATTAAATCCCTATCTAAAAAACTCGAAGAGGTCTCGATGAAAACTTCACATAATGCCGCTCGAATCTCCTTTCTTGAGAAGCAAGTGGAAAAAATCGATCCCGGTCTCGTGGCTATGCGGCAAAAGTTTCTGAGTCTGGAAGCCAAGCTGGAAGATTTAGAGACACTTAGCCGAAGAAATAATATAGTTATCTTGGGCCTCCCTGAAGGAGAAGAAGGCCAGAATCACTGCATTTGTGCAGAAGCTGATGGAAAAGATCGCTGGTCCTCTCCTTTCGGGGCCAAGTACACCATTGAAAGGGCGCATAGGTCACTGCGACCCAAGCCATCTCCAGGTGCAATGACATGTCCCATTATTTGTCGCTTTTTAAATTACCTGGAGTGACAACGTTTTCTGGCTAAAGTGAGAGAGTTGCAAGAAGTGAATTAGGAAAATGCCAGGCTCAGAATTGCTCAAGATTTACCGGGGTCGTTCAGAGCGAAGCTCACTGCTTTCCACCCTATTGTATCGAAAGTCATAGCAGCAGGCCTTCGCTTTAAAATGGGTTATCCAGCTAGATTACAGGTACTAGTGGCTGGTACCTGGTCAACATATGAGAATCCTGAAGCTGCTCTAATGGGACTTAAGGCTGCTTTGCCTGATCTGTTTTGGGACACTTGATCTGTTTAGTTGGTCTCATCCTATTCTGTGAGGGAAAGGAGAAGTTTTTTCTTGTACTACTATACAAAATGAGGAATGAATATCTGTCTGGTCTCGAAGGTTCCTGAATGCCACGGCAGAGGGGACTATTCTCATCGGAATCCTGCTCTCTTACACTTTCCATCTTAGCACTCTGTGTTTTGTAGCAACTCCATATCCCAGGAGTTTGTTTCTGGGGGGTTGTGTCGTGTCTGGGAGAAAGATCCCTTTTTTCACGTGGATCACATTTTCCTGTTTTTCTTTTACAAGGACACCAATTTATTTCTCATGATGTAGTTATTATATTGAAAGCTCTCAGATTTGGTGTTTTTGATTGTTAAGGCATTAGTCAAGAGAGCGACCTTCTGGTATCAGCTTTAGCTGGGCATGTGTTTTTGAGATAATATCACCAGAGGGTGCCCTTGCAGTATATCTGGTGGATCAACCCCATTACTTGTCTCAGGAATCTATTTCCCCAGGTTGAGTATAACAGTGGGGGCTTGGGAACAGGTGGAGATCTGCTGCTTGGGAGCATTTAGTTCTTTTGCTAACAAACATCACTTGGAAAATGTTCAATTTTGCTAGTGGCAGCAGTAATGATAACGTATTCTGCTATCACACTTTATACTGCCCTTTTCTTTCTCAGGTATTCGGGTTCTCTGGACTGCTCCCAAGTGGGGGATGCTCTCTCTTCCCTTTCTCGTTCTTGTTCTCTGCTTTTCTGGATATCAGTAGTCCAGTAGTTGTATATTATCACTTATATTATTTCTACCTTCGTTCTGATATTACTGATCATTGTTTGTATAAGACAGTTTCATATTAAGACTGGGTTTTCGGGCACATGTTTGGGAGGTTGGAGGGGGAGGAAGTAAAACGGTATTGTGCTGAACGTTGCTCGTGACAGTTGGGGTGGGGGAGAAGGGATGATATTGTGCTCATGGTTTTCATTTTATTTATTCGTGGGTGGGTTTGGAATATTTTGGGGGCTGGGGAGGTGGGTGGGAGGGAAGTTGATGTTGGGTTGGGAGGAAATACAGCAGCAAACATGGGTTCTGGTCACTTAATTCTGATTGTTGTAATCCCTAGATGTTGCATAAGAGACTCTTATTTCTTTTACTTAGATGGCCAGTAGTATAAATCTGGCTACATGGAATGTGAAGGGGATAAGGAAAAGAGTCAAACAATACCAAGTGTTAAAACATTTAAGCTTATTGTCTTCTCAGATCACATTCTTGCAAGAATCTCATTTACTGGAAAGTGAATCTCTGCAACTTAGGAGGCAACAAATAGGGCAGGTATTTACTGCCTCGGGGTCCACTAACAGCTGTGGGGTTATGATTCTGGTCAACAGAGGCATTCCCTTTATCTCTAAACAGGTTCTCAGGGACCCGGACGGTAGATATGTCCTGGTCCAGGGGAATCTCTGGTCTATGTCAATTTTACTTGGTAGCATATATGGGCCAAACGTAGATGATCCGGGCTTTTCTATGAAGCTTATCTCCTTACTCCTTCCCATGCTTCCCATTGGTATAATTATGGGCGGGGACTTCAATCTGGTTCTTGATCCTGAAGTGGATAGGTCTGGTAGTGGGTCGAGGAGTTTGTCGCCCGGCAGAGGGCCTTCAGGGACTTTCTAGATCGGTGTGGACTGTGTAATGTGTGGCATGTACTACACCCTAAGGATAGAGAGTATACTTTCAACTCGCCTCTGCACAGAACCCAGTCTCGCATCGACTATCTTTTCCTTTCTCAGGTCCTCTTATCAGGGGTCTTAACTGCCTTGATTCAGCCTGGTCCAGTGTCAGATCACTCTCTGGTGACTTCCAATCTGGCTTTCCTTAACATTCCCCATAAAGAAACCCGATGGAAATTAAACGGGCAACTGCTGAAAGATATCAAATACTGTAACCTAATAAAAGAACAGATTGATTTCTTTTTCTCTACAAATTCCTCCGAGGACATGGCACCTGATATTTTGTGGGGCACTTTCAAGGCTTACAGGAGAGGGATTATTATCAGTTTAGCTACAAAGAGGAAAAGGATTCGAGAGACGGAATCATTATCTTCTTTATCTCTCATTAGGTCTCTGGAAACCAAGATATCCTCTAATACCTTGGAAGAGGATATGAGGAGGCTTTTGGTAGCTAAAGATAAATATTTAGATCTGTTGAAGGAGAAAGTAGAGTTATCTATTATTTGCACCAAAGCAAGCTACACTGACCAGGGGGGAAAAGCAGGTCGATTGCTTGCCTTAAGGTTAAAACAGTAGGAATCTGCTAGGTTCATACCTCCAATTAGGGCCCGGGCAGCTGGATCCCTGAAGGTGTCCCCTTCTGAGGTTGTGCAGGAGTTTGCCTCATATTATGAGCACTTATATAGGGACATGGGTAACCCCCCTTCCTTTGAAGCGCTTGAGGAATATCTGAGGGATTCTTCTTCTTTACCCTCTTTATCTGAACCACAGAGGAAGTTCCTATCCTCCCCAATATCTCTGGAGGAAATATCAGAGGTCATCGGGGCTTTGCCCTCAGACAAGGTCCCGAGACCAGACGGCTTTTCCGCTTTATTCTATAAAACTTTTCGATCTCAGTTATTACTGGTTCTTCATCAGTTGTACTGTCACATTCTTTCTGGTGCAAGAATAGATACACATCTGTTTGAAGCACTGATTGTTCTCCTTCCTAAGCCCGATAAAGATCCAGAACTAGTGCAAAGCTATAGACCAATTTCTTTATTGAATCAAGATGTTAAAGTTCTCTCAAAGATATTGACCGATAGAATAACACGGGTCCTTCCAGACCTGATTAATATGTCTCAGGTGGGGTTTATGAAGGGACGTTCATCGGCTGACCATTTACACACCTTGTCACATGTTGTCTCGGTGTGCAGGGATGCTGCCTTTCCCTCGGGATTGGTCTCCTTGGACGCCGAGAAGGCATTTGATCGTGTCAACTGGAATTTCCTGTTTCAGGTCCTTAAAGTATTTGGTTTCCTGGCCAAGTTTATAGACTGGATTCGGGCCTTATATCAAACTCCCTCTGCCAGAGTCTCCGGCAATGGAGCATTCTCCAAACCCTTTCTCTTGTCTTCCGGTACCAGGCAGGGATGTCCTCTCTTCCCTCTTTTATTTAATTTATACTTAGAGCCCCTTATCCGAAACATTCTCAATAATCCGGAGATATGAGGTATCCCGGTAGGTAATAATGTAGTGAAGATCATGGCTTATGCTGATGATCTCCTCCTCTATTTATCTCATCCAAAAACATCTATCCCCATCATGTTAGGAGAAATCGCTAAGTTCAGTACTTTCTCAAACTATAAACTGAATATTAATAAATCCTCCATTTTCCCTCTTAACCATAAGGTTTTCAAAAATGATGTGTCCCCTTTTGGTCTCGGCTGGTCTCCTTGTGTTCTCAGATATCTTGGTATTAATTTGATGCGTAACCCCTCTTCCTGGTTCAAAGAAAACTTGGAGCCCCTTTCCCAAGTGATAGTTCAAGACCTCAATAGATGGTCTAAACTTCTTGTCTCTCTCTGGGGTCGCATTAATATAATTAAAATGAATGTTTTTCCTCGCTTGTTTTATCCCCTCTCGCTCCTTAACTCTTTCACTCCATTATCATGGTTTCAGAAAATGCACAGAATTTTCACAAATTTTATCTGGTCCAATAAACAAGCCAGGTTAGCATATTATAAGCTGGCCACTCAGAAAATGGATGGAGGGCTGTGGATCCCCCATCTGGCAATTTATTACTGGGCTAGTCGTATTGCAAAGTATATGCGTTGGATGAATCCGGGTCCGGAACACTTAAGGCCGGTCCAGCTCAAAATTGAGTTAGACTTCATTCAGTCCGAGAACATAGACCCCCAGACTATACTCTGTGTTAAAATGGCATCCCTGCCTGACAGCTGTAGCTGTTCCACTATTCAAATGTCCCTCAGAGTTCACATGCAGCTTTGTTCATTTTTGCAGTACTTCCCACACTTGGACTTGTCTCAGTCTATTTGGAATTCCCCGTCTTTCACAATAAACAAAAGGATGATTTCTTGTAAATGGTTACCCCAAATTGGGGATGGGATAATCTCTACTTTTCTGGATGACGCAGGGGAATGGCTCTCAGTTTCCAATATAATTCGTAAATTTGACGTTCTGTTAGCTTTTCAGTTTAGGGTGGTCCAATTAAAGCATCTGCTCTCTACAGTATTTGGTATCATTCCTCCTCGCCCACCTGCCTTTCTATTTGTATCTGATCCCTCCTCCTTATTGGGGTCACCAGGTGCTATTTCTAAAATATACCGTGTTTTATTTTATTGGAAATATGGGAGACCTGAAGGCCCCACTAGGCTCTGGGTTTCCTTTTTTCCCCAATACACTCCCAACTGGTCAGTTTTATGGAAGTTCTGTCCTAAATACTGTATGTCTCTCAGGATAGACTCCGCCTAATGCAATATCAAATTATGCATAACATGTATTGCACTCCTGTGAAGTTGAGGAAATGGGGTCTTATAAGTTCGGGGGCTTGTACCAGAGGATGTCAAGAGGATGGCACACTTCTTCACATCTTTTGGTTATGCCCCAAGATAAGGTCTTTGTGGGTAGCAATACAGACTAACCTAGATCCTATTTTAGGGTTGCAAGATTGCTTCACCCCAGACATATGTTTGTTGGGAGACCTATCCTCTATCAAGGTGAGAATCAGGAGATTTCATATCTCCATGATTGCATTATCTGTTAAAAAAATTGTACTTCGGCACTGGAGGGATGCAGTAAGCCCATCATATCAGGAATGGGTTAATGAAATCCTAGCTAACCTACGTACAGAGAAAGCGATAGAGAGCCTCCATAATAAGTTGAAGTGGTACAAGAATACTTGGGATCCCCTTCACACGCTAATTATGACCAGATCAGATATATGAGTTACTGTTATCAATGATCTTTGATTTGTGATACTATATACTGTAGTACTCCTATCTTATTATTGTATGGATTCTGCTGCTGTATGGGGGGGGGGGATGGGGGACAGCTCATGTAACACTTTGAATATATGCAGAGTATGTTGTAACTCTCTGTCCCCTGTAATGTGAAAATCTGTTAATAAAATATGAATTAAAAAAAAATATATATATAATAGCAATAAGGCACTCCAAGGGGTTATGTTAATGGTCAATTAATCACCATCTAGAGGTATGTGGCACTTAGTTATGCCTCATACAACCTTACATCCCTAGAGGGTGAGTAACAGACCATTAACATAACCCTTGGTCATCATGACTTATTGCTTAATAGTTCCTCCTCTGGAGAGGCAGATGTTTCAAACATGCTTTATTCTCTTACAGCATGCCCCCTTTGGAGATCTGATTGTGTATATTATTACTTTTTTTTTATTTTAAGCACAATTCACAAAAGTATCAATGTGCAGTACATCACAAAAATACACAAAAAAAATCTAATGTATCTAGAAGCACCTTCTAACCTCACTGAATATAGATGCATATCTTGTTCTCATGCGGCTGACAACTTCACTGACAGACTGTATAGCAAAAGAATTGCGCTTGTCAGTCTTTTCTATCCTTTCCATACTGCACATGCCTACAGTGCCAGAAAAAAAGAAATATATAGTTGAAGAGTCCAACTTGCTCTCTGCCTACTTTAGATCCATGTGGTCCAGCAGCAGACTTTGTGCTCCCCAGTTGAAGTACTCCATAGTAATCCTGTAGACCCTCCTTCACAGTCTATTCCAAGAGCTACAGTGGTAGTTAAAAAAAAAGTGGACCCAGGACAGTCAGTTGACAAAATATATGTCGACCGACGTTACAGCGACTTCCTTATGTCAACCACATTTTACGATCGGCATAAAGGGAGTTAATGAATACAGTTTTCTTCGGGGGGCTTCACCACCGAACCCCCCATGCAGGAGGCTCTGCCCCTCGCACCCCCTGCTACTAAAATAATCAACTCCGAGTTGGAGTTGTTTCGGGGAGGGGGTGCAATACCCCCCATCAAGCAGTGCTAGGGTCTCACGCCAACACTACAGTGACCTGGCGCTGTTGTCGCTGTAGTGTCAGGCACTGTCGAATTGTCGAGGTAGCATTGGTATACCCAAAAATGTTGACCAGTACTGTGGTATCTTGTGTCAACCGTGGAAAGAAATACCATGGATTTACCACATACCATGGAAAAAACAATGTTATTCAATGCATTTTTTTACCATGGTAGCAGTAAATCCATGGTATTTTTTTCTGTAGCTGATGGAAAACGCTGAGGTACTGGTCAATTTTTTTGTAACTACCATGCTGCTAGGCACTCCTCTCCCTCAGGTGCTTAGCCTGCTTTGCTTGGGTTTATCACAGCATTATTGTCTTGTACTTATGGTGTGCTGACTGTACACGCATTTAAAAGAGTTACGTGTTCAAGATTAAAGGAGAACTGCACTGAACTTGTAAGTAGTATTTTATGCAGAAACTGTTTGAAGCTAACAGGTCAGTATTCGGGAGAGTAGTGGCTGTGGGGATGTGTTCTTCTGGCATCATTGCAGCAAGGGCTGCAGGAGGCCCACCAGTAGCAGCCCAATTAGGAACAGGCTGATTATGATGCTGTTCAGCATGGCTGAAGGGCGTAAACCTTGTGTAGTTGAAAGGAGGCAGCCCCACCAATCAGACGGCAGCTGCCTTCTTTCATTTGTAAGACACTACCGTCCAGCTCAGCCTGCTCCTTGTCCTTCCTCCCAAACATCGGTGGTCCTAATCTATCCCAGAGGGCTGAGCTTCCCTCTTAGCAGCACTTAAGGAATCTGCTGCAGTAAGTCCCACAACAGTTTCCGCGAACAACTCTCCAAAGCCTCCAATAACTCCCCAAAGCACTATTAAATTAAGCAAGCCCATTCTGGGCCGGGACTTACTCTGTGCCTCTGCCTACCTCTCCCTCCCCCCACCATTCTGTCTCTATCCCTCTGCCAATCATGGATCATGCTGACTGTTTCCAACTCTCTGCCAATCATCCCTCCATTTTAATAAATCCCCAAAGCATTATTAAACAAGTCCATTCTGGGCTAGGACTCACTGTATGACCTTGCTTCCCCTTCTGCTGTTTTGTCTCTCTCTCCCCCTCCACCCAATTGGGGCTCATGCCAACTGGTTCCAACTCTTCACCAAACATCCCTTCCTTCAAATAAATCCCCAAAGCATTAATAAATTAAATAAGCTCGTTCTGGAATGGGACCCACTCTGTGCCCTGTCCCCCTTTCCACCATTTTGTATCTGTCCCTCCACCTGATCATGGATCATGCTGACTGGTTCCAACCCTCTGCCAAAGATCCCTCCCTCCTCCCTAATCAGTTCCCCGGTGCACACCTCCCTATACAAATAATTACTCTCCTGTGAGCTTGGATGGTGTTCCTTGATCTCTCCACCTCCCCCATTATGCTGATATTCCTGCCACAAGATTTCAATGAAACAGGTAGCCCTTTATACCCTTGAGGCCCCTCCCCCAGTTGCTGGAAGATGGCTGTTGTTCACATGAATGGCTGACTGAGTAATTGAGTCAGCAAACGTGCCACTGGGTCCAGTGACAACAATTGCCAAGTAATTAGTAAAGGAGCTATGAGCCGAGAGAGACTGGCCTCGCATAGCAACAACAGCAGCACCATGATTATTGTGGATAAGGCAGATGGGCAGACCAGAAGGCTTGTTGGCAACTCTGCTGATTCTTAGGGGAGTAAGCACAATTATGGAGAGCTGCTCTCTAGCCCTCAGAGACCTCTGACAGCAGCCATGGGGGAAGAGACATGGAGTGGAGGTGTGTGGGTCACCTGGCAGGGGTCTCACCCCAGGATACTCCACAGAGAACTCGACTCCCAGCAGAGATCCTCGTTTTCCACCACTAGGTAGGGCTCAACTCCCTGCCGGAGGGTCTGTTCCCTCAGAGAGCCAGAGTTGGTATCACACTGGGGTCTCTAAGTAGGGCCCCTCACCCACAGTTTGGAAGGAAGTGGCCCAGTAGAGCCCCTGGGTTTGCATTTAACAGACTCCCCTCTTTGGTGATAGCAAGATTCTTGTTTCAGTGTCCCTTGATACGAATGGGGGTTCTTTCTGCTCATGCTATGTAACCATAATGTTATTTGGGTGTAACTTGGGGTCAGAAGTGATGTATCTCAGCAGTAAACAGGTATGTTTTGTTGTTACTTGTGCCATTGGTTAAAATCTCTGAGTCACATTTACCCTGGCCTGCCACACATGGGACAGGATGGGACAGGCTGCATTGATATGGAGGCTGTCAGTAATGAATGTTTTTTAGGTTGTCTGTAAGATTTTGAATTTAAATAATAGTCAAGCACTACAAAGCACTGCTGGTATATCAGTGCAGCATTAGCGCTTATGCCCATGACGCCGGTGAACCACATTCAGTAGCAAGCCCAGGTCATTAGGGTCCGGCCAGGGGGAAAAGGATCAAGAGTCCCAGAGGATTTTCTCCTCTGGGAAGGATTCAGCTACTGCTCTGACAGTGCCACCTAGGTCAACACAGGCAGAAATGAGTGGCACTGAAGTGGGAGGAAGGATGTTGGCTGGTGGACGCATCGTGGTTGCTTTCATGCACATGCCTTGACCTTTGAGCCAATATCATGGGGATGGGAAGAAAAAGGAAACTCAGCCCCAACAACAGCAGGATGACCCTCCCTGGCAAGCACACAGGCACCACATCACTGACCTCTGCACCCTGCCATCTCCATGGACTTGTCGACCCCTTCTATCCTGCTCTCTGGGGTAAGTCACAGGGAATGGAGACACAGGGTATAAGTCATGGAGAAGATGGGTTATGGCTGCTGCAGCTAGGGGGCATGGGGCAGGTTGGAGTAACAAGAGGGCATAGAAAAAAAGTACAAGCAGAGAGTGTATGGCAAAAAAAGACTATAGCAGACAAAACCTAATCAAAAGTAGGGGTTAAATTAGGCAGGGACCCACAGGAACTGAGTTCCACCACCACTTAAAAAACTGGATGACTACTATTGGAGAGTTCCACCACATAGAAATGATAGTTCTACCACCTAGAAATCTAGACATAAAAGTTCCCCCACCTAAACATTTCTGATTTAAACACTGTCAAAAGTGTGAGACAGGAATATAATAATTACCATTAACATTATCAGTTCATCTTTTTTTTTTAATATTAGATGTTTCTCACTGGGTGCACCATAGGCAGTTAAGTTCCACCCTGTCCCTGCCACCCAAGTCCATCTGCCATCTCTCAGACACCACTGAGTCCCACTCCTCCACTGATTCCCCCAATGGTGGGGCCTGGAAGGGGAGGCCATCTTCCCCCACCCAGGATTCACAATCCAGATAGGGGCTTTGGCAACAGCACGAGAGCTGGCAGGCAGGGCTTCATGGAACCTATGGTTGCCATTTTCCTCCTGCTTTCTCTCCATACCACAGCACCATGAGTAGGTGTGCGTACAAAGTGTGCATGTGCTATGTAGCCACAGCCCCCCACCCCAGCATGCCAAATGTCCCTGTTAAGAAAAAAAAAATCCCGTAATG
This sequence comes from Neoceratodus forsteri, assembly GCA_016271365.2. Classification (NCBI taxonomy): domain Eukaryota; kingdom Metazoa; phylum Chordata; order Ceratodontiformes; family Ceratodontidae; genus Neoceratodus; species Neoceratodus forsteri. The sequence continues at coordinate 335,485,337 of CM028136.1, read as the reverse complement.
TTTTTTTCTTTTTTTTTTTAACCTGTAAACCAGAAAACGGTCCCCCATTGAGTCTGGTGGCCCTTCCCCCAACCTGCGCCCACCCTCTGTGCACCCTGCCTCCCCACACCCCCCTCACCCCGTACTTACCACTGGAGCACAGCATAATGATCTTCGGTAGACCAGGAACAAGTCTGCACTCTTCAAAGCCGACCGCGAACTGAGGAAATACCGGTAAGCTGTACAATGTAATGAATAGGGTTTTTTCAACTTTGGTGCATATCTCAGGCATTTTTGGAATTTTGGCACCAAATTTTCAACATGGGGTTTTTGGGAACCCTCCTCATGAATTAAGTCATTGTCATGGAGTTATTCAGTCCCGAAAGGTGATTTTGTGATCACTGCACAGAATCATCTTTTGGGACCGAGTAACAAAATGACAGTGCCGCTGTTCATGAGGTGGCCTCCCAAAAAGCCTATGTTGCAAATTTGGTGAAAAAATTCCAAAAAATGACTGTGTTACGAGCGTGCATTGTGCAGTTTCCATGCGCACTCGTAACTTCACCAATTTGTAATATTTTCACTCCAGATTTTCAACATTTGCATTTTTTCACACCTCCTTATGAACAGTGCAGCTGTCATTTTTCACATCCTAGCTGAAATGTGTTTTCTCAGTACTGGTGCAGAATAGCGTGGCCGCTGTGGTAAATCAGTGTTCAGGACAGATTATGAAAATCACAGTGGCACTGTTCATGAGCAGAGGTCCTAAAATGCCTATGTTGAAAATTTGGTGACAAAAGTCCATAAAATGACTATGTTAAAAGTGTGCATTGTGCAGTTTCCACGCACACTAGTAACTTCAACAATTTGTAATATTTTCACTCAACATTTTCAACACTGTCAATTTTGCACACGTCCTTATGAACAGTACAGCTGTCATTTTCCAGATCCTGCCCAAAATGTGTTTTCACACAAGTGGCACACTATGGCGCAGTCGCTGTGGGAAATCAATGATCAGGACAGATGAAGAAAATCATAGTGACAGTGTTCATGAGCAGAGGTCCCAAAATGCCTATGTTGAAAATTTGGTGAAATAATTCCACTAAATGACTATGTTACGAGTGTGCATTGCACAGTTTCTAGTACACTCATAAATTCAAGCATTTTTTAATATTTTCACTCAAGATTTTCAAAGCTGCAATCTCTTTAAACCTACCTATGAAAAGTACAGATGTCATTTCTCACATCCTGCCCGAATGGTGTTTTCCCACATCTGGTGCAGAATGGCGCGTTCGCTGTGAGAAATCAACGTTCGGGACAGATTAACAAAATCACAGTGCCACTATTTATGAGCAGAGGTCCCAAACACTTTCATGAGGTGGGGGTCACAAAACTGCCATGTTGCAAATTTATAGTGCAAATACTAACAAACGGCCAGGGCATTAGTGTTTCTAACCATAACATCCCCACCCTGTGCAGACTGACAGGTGTCCGGGGTGTGTCTTTGCATTGCTGACTGTCATGCTCATGCCATGCCATCCCCCCCAAGCCACTGACAGGCATCGAGGTCTGCCTTGTGTTCTTCAGCACCACAGTTCACCCCATTCTCCTATGCTGCACCCATTTCAGCGTATGTCCTTATGAAATGGAGTAACTGTAAAGCCGAACACCTCAAGGCACATCTTGGCACTTGTCAGTGTCTGCAGGATAGGGTGATAGGGTGAGGTAAAATGCCATGAGCATTATGGTCGAATGGGGGGAACATAAGGCCCAGGGACCCCAAGGTACAACATGATATTTGTCACACTGCAGGATAGGGTGAGCAGAACTGCCATGAACATTATGGCTGATGCCCAAAGGCACACCTCAGTGCCTGTCACTCTCTGTGAGGTTTGACATCACTTTCATACTTCACTGCCATTCCTATTATGCATCTGTTCAACTCCTGCGCTACCGATGCCAATGTCAGCAAGACAACATTCAGTATTGACAAATGCTTGTTCTTATATTGAAACAAACTCTTTCACCTTGTTAATGCCCTTAAGATGTTTGAATGTTTCGATCATGTCACCTCTCTCCCTCCTTTGCTCTGCGGTATACATGTTGAGCTCCGTTAATCTGTCCGCATATGTTTTCAGATCCCTGCACCATTTTGGTTGCCCTTCTCTGGACTGCTGAAAAGGTTTTTTTTGTCTCAGAGGTGTTGCAGTCTCCTTCTCACATTGAAGGATCCAATTGCTTTCCTCCCACAGCTCTTCCAGGGGATTAGGTGTGTATCTGGGGGGTGGAGCTGGCAAACTGCCAGTAACTTCCAACAGAAAGAAGGGTTAAAAGGTCAGGTTAGTTGACATCTTGGAGGTGTTTGACAAAACTGAGAACCTTACCAGAGTAAGGGAAAGGATTAAGACTTTCGGCTAGGCAGATTTACTGTGTATTGTTGTTTTTATTTTGTACTCACAGGTATAGTTACTGTTTGTTCCTAACATTTTATTGCTTTATTTTTCTTTGATTCACATTGCTGTTGCTGGGTATACCTTCTGCTGCATTATTGCAAGGTGTGCCTACAGCTGTGTGCTAACAGATTACTGCTGTAATCTTCTGATTCAAATTGTCTTTTGCAAGGTATATCTTCTGTTACTGCTTTATTTTTCTCTGTAGCAAAGTGTTTCTTACAGGGTATATCTTCTTTGAAATTATTACAGGTGGTGCTTTACAGGTTTTACAGTTTTATCTATCATTAGGAAAATCTTTCAGGGTTACTACATTTGTTGCTGACTGATTGTTTCAGCTCTTACCTCCTTGTTTCTTTAGTCCATGATTCTTCTTTTTTCAGCAGGGGAAGGGCCCAGCCACCCACCCCCATCCCCAACCACCCCACAATACACTCCTTTTATAGGATAGCATAGTTGTGACATTTCCTGTGACAAGGCAGGAAGGGGTGGATCAGTGAGGTATCCACACAGTGACCTCATTTACAGGGGCACTAGCAATTTAACTTGTTATAACAAGTTATACAAAAACAAACAAAAACACAAAATCAAACTTTTGCTTTCATTTTCTTCCTTCTAATTACTCTGACCAGGTTATAAACCCAGCAACTTACCTGGAATGGATATCATTAACTGCAGGTACTGTGGAACACTTTTCAGAAGGGCAGTTTTACAGGATTTAGGACACTGTCCTACATGCTGGGCCATTGGAGATCTTAGGGCTCAGCTCCAGGCAGCATGGGCAGAGATTGCGTGCCTCAAATTTCATATTCAAGAGGAAATATACTATAAGAACCACCCCCCATTTCCCCAACATCCAACAGAAGCACCTCGACCGTAGAGGGTAGTTGGCCTGTGAGGTTGGCAGGTGGTTAGGAGGGGCAAATTGGGTGCCCCATCACTCAGTTCTCTCCAACATATTACCTCCACAAACCATATAAAAATTACAAACAGGTATGTGCCTCTATCTCCGAAATCAAACAAAGGGGCAGAGGACACTGCAGCACAAGAGCTAGCACAACAAAACTCACCCAAAACAGGATCCAAAACAAAAAAAGCAAAAAGGAAATCCAAACAACTTCTGTTCATAGTAGACACAATGATTTGGGGAGTGGATACCTATCTCCAGCCAGGGGTAATGGTCAGATGACTCTCAGGTACATCAGCGTGGAGAGACACTGACCGCATTGATAAAATTGTTCAGGAAGCAGGAGAAAACATTGATATCGTGGTACACATAGGGACTAATGATCTCACCAGCCGGTCAGTTGTGGAGACCAAGGAACACCTGACCAGGATGGGTGACAAACTATCATCCATTTCATCCAGCATCTCCTTCTCTGAGATCCTGCCAGTCTGGGAGAAGGGGGCAGATGGACGGAAGGTCAGAGAAGGGGAGACAGGAGAGCTAAATATGTGGCTCAAGGGCTGGTGCCAGGAAAAAAAGACACAAATTTGTAGGGAACTGATAACAGTTTTGGGAGTGAAAGTTCTTTAAGTTTGGTGGACTGCATCTGACTAAGGAGGGAGTCATTGCATTGGGGCAGAAGTTTGATGTCTTTGCAGAATATTTAAACTAGCAAGTGGGTAGAGGGGTGCAGCACTCCATACGTCGAATGGGAAGAACACCCCATCCCCATCAGCTAGTGGTCAAACAGGAGTTCAGCATGTTTGCAGTTCATTTGCATCACCAGGTAAGGAAAAAGGTCCGGCTCCCCATACAATGCATAGGGGAAACGCCAGACCTCACCCAACAACTAACACACCGAAATTTGGCCAATGGAAAATCATGTACACAAATGCTCACAGTCTTGGAAACAGGATCCCAGACCTGCAGGCAATAATGACAGAGGCTAAACTGGACATAGTAGCAATTAGCGAGACATGGTTTACCAGTAACCCCACTTGGGAGATTTCACTACCTGGCTATGTACTTTTCAGAAGAGCCTGAGGTGCAAAAGGGGGGGGTGGAGTTGCTCTGTATGACAATGAAAATATCAAAGCTACAGAAATTCAGAATACACATAAGGAGCCAGAAGAACTGTGGGTCACCCTGGAAACAGGAGATGGGACAGCCATAAGAAATGGGGTCATCTACGGGCCCCCACCACCAGGGGGAGGACATAGACACATTACAGTTAGAAGATATACAAAACATGACAGTTAAAGTGGAGGTTCTGATAATGGGAGACTTCAACATGCCAGATACAGACTGGTCAATACTAGCAATAACATCCGCCAAAACTAGACACATGGTGGATTCCCTGCAGGGGGAGGGCCTCAAACAACTGGTACAACAACCCACAAGAGACAGGGCTAGCCTAGATCTAGTATTGACTAACAGGGAAAGGATCACAGATCTCCAGGTAGAAAGTCACTTGGGGGCCAGTGACCATCACATGGTATGGTTCAATTTGGCCACTACAACTAAATCATCCCATTCCAAGGCAAAAATATAGGACTTCAGAGGAGCTGACTTTGATGAGATGGCCAACAGAGTTAAACTAGCCCTGGCAAAAAGAAATACAGGTGAGGGGGTACAGGCAAAGTGGGCAAGCATTAAGGATGCAATACTTGAAGCAACATCCCATTGTGTTAGAGAGAAAAGGAAATGCAAAAGAAGAAGGAAACCACTTTGGTTCTCAAAAACAGAAGCAGAAAAGGTCAGAGCCAAAAGGCTGGCCTTCAGGAAATATAAGGGAACACAGCGGGATGAAGATAGGGAGGCATACCAAACTTCCCTAAGGGAAGCAGGGAAGGCAGTAAGGCAGGCAAAGGCCCAAACCGAGGAAACACTAGCACAAACAGTAAAAGAAGGTGACAAGACTTTCTATAGATACATCAGTGCAAGGAGAAAGTCCAGAGTGGGTATTGCTAAGCTTAATGGAGAAAAGGAAGCATGAGAGGAGGAGGACCATGTAAAAGCATCTATCCTAAATAGATACTTCTGCTCAGTATTTACTGAAGAGACGGTAGGGCAGGGCCACAGCTCAGCACCATGGGCACAGGGGGGACGGAGGTGAGCACTAGTCCCCTCACAAAAGAAAGGGTCCTACAAGAGCTCGATAAGCTCAGGGTGGACAAGGAAATGGGACCTGATAGCATACATCCCGGTGTACTAAAGGAGCTAAGGGTGGAACTAGCAGAATCATTATCAGAACTGTTTAGTGGGTCTCTGAGCACAGGAGAGGTCCCAGAAGACTAGAGAAGGGCTCATGTGATCCCACTCCACAAGAGTGGTAGCAGGGAGGAGGCAGGGAACTATAGAACAGTCAGTCTTAGCTCAGTAGTGGGCAAGATTATGGAGGCACTCCTTAAGGAAAGAATAGTGCAACACCTGGAATCCATAGGAGCACAGGATCCAAGACAACATGGGTTAACAAAAGTAAGATCCTGTCAAACTAATCTCATAGATTTCTTTGACTGGGTAACCAGAGTGGTGGACCAAGGGGGAGCAGTTGATGTCGCCTACCTTTACTTCACCAAAGCTTTCGATACTGTTCCACATAGAAGATTGATTAAGCTGGGTAGACTCGGGGTGAGTCAGAAGTTGGTCAACTGGGTGGCAAACAGGTTGGTGGGCAGAAAACAGAGAGTGGTGGCAAACGGTATACAGTCAGAAGAGATGCAAGTCACAAGTGGGGTACCTCAGGGATCAGTCCTGGGGCCAGTCTTCTTCAATGTCTTCATCAGTGACATTGCAGATGGACTGGAGGGTAAGGATGGTCTGTTTTTAGATGACACCAAGATCTGCAACACAGTAGATGATCCAGATGGGGTGGGCAGAATGAGAAGAGATCTGGATAAACTAGCAAAATGGTTGGAAGAGTGGCATCTGGGATTTAATACAAAGAAGTGCAAGATCATGCACATAGGGAAGAGAAACCCTGAAGCCACCTATAGGCTGGGAGGGGAGTTGCTGGCAGTCACAAGGGAAGAAAGAGACTTGGGCATCATCATCATCACTGATGACCTGAAATCATCCAAGCAGACCACTAAAACAGTAGGTAAGGCTAGGGGGATGTTAGGGTGTATTAGTAGGGGTATCACAAGTTGGAAGAGGGAGGTAATAATCCCTCTTTACAAGACACTGGTTAGGCCCCATCTGGAGTACTGTGTGCAGTACTGGAGGCCACACCTTCACAAGGACATTAACCAAATTGAGGCAGTCCAGAGAAGGGCCACCAAAATGGTGCTGGGATTGCATCAGAAAACATATGAGGACAGATTAACGGAGCTCAATATGTATACCTAGAGCAAAGGAGGGAGAGAGGTGATATGATCAAAACATTCAAACATCTTAAGGGCATTAACAAGGTGAAAGAGTCTAACATGTTTCAATATAAGAAAAATAGCAGGACAAAAGAACACAGCATGAGATTAGAGGGAAGTCGATTAAGGGTCAATGTGAAGAAGTTCTTTTTCACAGAAAGGGTGGTGGATGAATGGAACAGCCTACCTCAGGAAGTGGTGGATATGAATACAGTGCAGAGCTTCAAACAGGCATGGGATAGGCATAAGGGAGCAATACAGATGAGTATGAATAGATAGGCCATTGACAGAGCAAAGGCTGATGGCACATTTATAAGGTAGAAAAAGAAATGGGCAGACTGGATGGGCCTTGCGGTCCTTATCTGCCGTCAACTTTTATGTTTCTATGTTTATATGCCTCCATTTTGTTAATGTCCTTGTGCAGGTGTGGCCTCCAGTACTGCACACAGCACTCCAGATGGGGCCTAACCAGTGTCTTGTAAAGAGGGATTATTACCTTCCTGTTATGATTTGCAATACCCCTACTAATACACCCCCACATCCCTCTAGCCTTACCTACAGCTTTAGTGGTCTGCTTGGATGATTTCAGATAATCTGTGATGATGATGCCCAAGTCTCTTTCTTCCCTTGTGATTTCCAGCAACTTCCCTCCCAACCTATAGGTGGCTTCAGGGTTTATCTTCCCTATGTGCATGATCTTGCACTTTTTTGCGTTAAATCCCAGTTGCCTGTTTTCTGACCATTTTGCCAGTTTATCCAGCTCTCTTTCCATTTTCCCTATCCCATCTGGATCATCTACTCTGTTGCAGACCTTGGTGTCATCTGCAAACAGACAAACCTTACCCTCCAGTCCATCTGCAATGTCACTGATGAAGGTATTGAAGAGGACTGGCCCCAGGACTGATCCCTGAGGTACCCCACTTGTGACTTGCATCTCTTCTGACTGTATGCCATTTACCACCACTCTCTGTTTTCTGCTCACCAACCAGTTTGCCTCCCAGTTGACCAACTTCTGACCCACCCTGAGCCTACCCAGATTATTAAAAAATCTTCTATGTGGAACAGTATCAAAAGCTTTCCTGAAGTCAAGGTAGGTGACATCAACTGCACCACCTTGGTCCACCACTCTGGTTACCCAGTCAAAGAAATCTATGAGATTAGTTTGACAGGACCTTCCTGTTGCAAACCCATGCTGTCTTGGATCCTGTGCTCCTATGGATTCCAGGTGTTGCACTATCCTTTCCTTAAGGAATGCCTCCATAATCTTGCCCACTACTGAGGTAAGACTGACTGGTCAGTAGTTCCCTGCCTCCTCCCTGCTACCACTCTTGTGGAGTGGGATCACATGAGCCCTTCTCCAGTCTTCTTGGTCCTTTCCTGTGCTTAGAGACTCACTAAACAGCTCTAATAATGCCTCTGCTAGTTCCACCCTTAGCTCCTTAAGTACCCTGGGATGTATGCCATCAGGTCCCATTGCCTTGTCCACCCTGAGCTTATCGAGCTCTTGTAGGACCCTTTCTTTTGTGAAGGGACTTGTGCACACCTCACTCCCCCCTGTGTCCATGGTGTTGAGCTGTGGGCCCTGCCCTAGCTTCTTCTCAGTAAATACTGAGTAGAAGTATCTATTTAGGATAGATGCTTTTCCTTGGTCCTCCTCCACACAATCTCCCTTATCTCCTTTGATCTTAGCAATACCCCCTCTGGGTTTATCCTTTCACTAATGTATCTATAGAAAGTCTTCTCACCTTCTGTTACTGTTCATGCTAGTGTTTCCTCGGTTTGGGCCTTTGCCTGCCTAACTGCCTTCCCTGCTTCCCTTAGAGAAGTCTGGTATGCCTCCCTACCTTCATCCATCTGCGTTCCCTTATATTTCCTGAAGGCTAGCCTTTTGGCTCTGACCTTTCCTGCTATTGTTTTTGAGAACCAAAGTGGTTTCCTCCTTCTTTTTCTCTTGCTTTTCTCTCTAACACAATGGCATGTTGCTTCAAGTATTGCATCCTTAATGACCTTTTAAGTCCCTTGCTCATCTCTTCCATTGTTGGCACAATGCATTTGTGTTCCCTTATAGAACTCTGAGACTGAGAGGGACATAAAGTACATCATACAGTTCTAAAATGGCACTCTATATCAGAATGTAAAGTCAAAAACATCCAGTGTGTTTACTAAAAGGCCTACATAGAGAAAATAATAACAGTACTGGAACCAGTATTTAAAAACAACTGCTGCTGGAGGAACTGGCTTACAGGTTCTGCGCAGTTCTCCTTCAAAATCCAAAATGAAAGGTGGCCAGCTAAGCTGTGCAAAGGTACTATAAATAGTCCCACCCCATCCTTCTACACTTTACGTTCAACATGCTGTTGTCCTGCATCTTATTATGCATAATCAAAATGCTGTTTTCTGGGCAGAGCTACAGCTTGAGATTCGGAAACTTACTGAATATAAGCTGGCCCTACAAAGGCTTTTATCTAATTAATAGATCTATGATTTTATTTTTAACTGCATGATTAGACCCTGAGGCAGGTAGCACCTTAGTGTGACTTGCTTGTCCCACCATGTAAGCTGCTCCTTAAATACTGGTTCCCGTTCTGTTACAGTTCCATCTTTACTGGCTTTTAGTAAACTCAGTGCGTGTTTCTGATTTACCTGCTGCTGGTTTAAGTGCCATTTTAGTACTGTGATATAGTTAAGGTCACTTTCAACTATAGTTCTGTAATAGAATTCATATGCTTTGGGGCCTGATTCTGAAATGGTTACACCTGGCATAACTTGACTTGCACCAAAATAAATGGCGCAAGTAGCAAGTTAAGCCAGCAGTTGTAACATACGGTATTCTGCAAAGCAGCCTGTGACTTGTTGCAGGCTGCTTGTGCCAAAGTGGACATATGCCACTAGTTACGCCCTAAACCCTTTGACATGGTGCTGGGGGTTTACAGCAGCTGTTGCAGCCTATTCTGGAAGGCAGCAACCAAGTCCCAAAGCATTATTCTCAACAACCCCAGACATTCATCAGGTACAGTTACACCAGCTTTAGCTGGTGTAACTGTACTTACGCCCTATGGGGGTAGCATCAATGTACTCACCTCCCCAACCCCCAGTACATGTAGCCCCCACCCACACCCCAATCCACAGAATACATTAAAATAGCCCCACCAGTCTATGTAGTCCCCCATGCCCCAACCTCCCAACATTCATTACACATGCCCCATAGGGCTAGTGCCCCTCCAATCCCTGATCCCCGAACCCAAGTCTTTGTGGTACTGTATTATACAAAAGTTAATCATGTCCCGGTATCCCTGGCAGTCTAGTGGCCTCCACCTCACCTGGCAGTGTCAGCCCACCCATCCCCCCCCCATCCCCAGATGGCGTGGCACAGCCACCTCTCACCACCACTAGCCACAGATGGGCTCCGTATGAATGTGTACTACTGTAAATAGTATGTGCTTGATGAATGGCTGGGGATGGGTGGAGGGAGTGGGGTGGGCTAGCACTGCTAGGTGGGGGGCTGCTAGACTGCCAGGGATACCGGTTATATGATAAACTTTTTTACATGTTACAGTACCACAAAGACTTGGGTTCTGGGATCGGGGATTGGGGCTGGGGGATGAGATCAGCCCTGCAGGGCTGTTATCTATACTGATCGGGACTGAGGTGGTCCAATAGCCCTATGGGGCTTTTCAGGCTTGGGGGCTGGGGGAGACTTGTACCCTACAGGACTGTGGTTGCGGCTTGTGACATGCCCCTCAGGTATGCCATTCATTTGGTGTACCTGTGAGGATGTCGCAAGTTGCAGGACTTAGCCACAGGGATCCTGCCCCTTATAGGAGCAGGGTCCTTGGCGCAACTGCACCCCTCGCATGTCACAACTTGCAACATGCATAGGGGTTCTTCTAGAATCGGGCCCCTTGTCAACAATCGAAGATCTTAAGGTAATTTTCCAGTATCCTGCAAAACAATTACAGCTATCATTGTCCCTAGATCCCACCCAATGAAGACTCGGACAAAGATGTGTGGGTGCCCAGTTCAGCAATTACTTTACTTAAACTCTTTTCCACAGTTCAAATCCATATTGCTAATATTTACATATTGATAACACACCATATACAACACATACATATTCAACACTCTCATTATTCTATTTACATTATAGCAGCTTTCACTTGTCATGTCTATTAACCTTTTTCCTTCTCCCCCAGATGTACATCTGGGGGCTGCTTTTCTCTTCCACTCTCTGCTGGAGTCCGAGTGTACACTCATATCCCTCCATCTTCTTGGAATGTCCAGGGTCTTTTCTTATTATTTCTTTTATCTCCCACTTCCCTTATTTTCTCCAACCATCTGCTTTTATTTTGGTTCCTTCATTCCCTGCCGTCCACCTTTGGCTGACCCGAAGTACTGCATTCCACCTACCACAGTACACCACTCATATTTTCATATCTCTACTTTTTGTTGGGGGAGAGGGTGGGAAAGTCTCTAAGGAGAAAATTTGTGAGCTCTCTCTCTTTTACAAGACCTTAAGTACCCCTTTAGCTCAACCCTCCCTCTCTTTCCCCCAGCCAATTGACACACACCACCTCATGGTCAGTGACCTCATAGCCCCTCCCCTTCTTATGACCTCATCTAGCCCCACCCTTCTCCAACCCCCCCCTTCCTTCTTCCCTGTGTCCGAAATCTGAGACCCCCCCACACATTGGCCTGGGCCTATTGACAATGGGGTCTTCTCCTTTAGTGGGGCAAACCACTTTGTCCCCAGATCCCACCCAATGAAGCCTCGGACAAAGATGTTTGGGTGCCCAGTTCGGCAATTACTTTACTTAAACTCTTTTCCACAGTTCAAATCCATATTGCCAATATTTACATATTGATAACACACCATATACACCACATACATATTCAACACTCTCATTATTCTATTTACATTATATCAACATTCACTTTTTATGTCTATTAAAGGAGAAGACTACTGTATATTTCTGATTTGGATATGCCTGATGTATTTATTATACATTACATCAATTACTGCACATATGTCAATAAGAGATCAGTCATTTCTGCTGTTGCAACACACATCTAAAGTCTGAGGCTCTGACACAAGGTAGTAAAATGTCAAACAAGCCTCCATTTACATGCAAATGGGTCTCTTGTAATACAGCCCCTCCCATTCCCTGATGTCACTGCAGCAACAGTGCAGAAGTACACATAAGGGTATCAATGCTGTCTATCCTGATTTTAGTTTAAGTTTGCAATGGCTTAAAACAGTTCTGTCATGCAACTCACACCGGGAATAGTACTTGTAGCCTTAATACTTCATATGTAGAGCAAATAATACATCTAATAGTATTTCATTCACAGGAAACAGAATCTCTTCTTTGTGCTGCTCATTTCTCTCTGTGAGATAGTTGCAACATGTTGTGGAAAGCAGTAGAAAGAATCAATCAGACAATCAAGTAGTCAATCTAGCAGTCACTCAGTCAATCAGTATTGAACCAGGTGAACACCCTTGAGAAGATTCATTTACAAGGTAGGCCTAAGCAGTTTCCCAAAGGATCGCACAAGACTGAATTCCTCATTTGCACAAATTATACACCCCCTTTCTGCAGCCTGAAAGTGGAGAGCTAGATCACTTACTTTATAAAGTGTATTGTTTTACATTTCAAATGCTCCTTACATCTGGGTTTCTGACTGGAAATACAAAGACACAGAATGCATATGATATGGGAGGATTGAGCTAAGTAAATACAGAGCACTACAAACACAGACTGATTAGTTTCTTTACCTACAACAGCTAAAGTGAAGCATTTGATTTGTGAGAGACATCCTACTTCAAATGCTGGCATTACAAAGGGGGGGGGGTGCCACAGCTTGTTTTCAGTACCTTCAAAGTGAAGTGCTGTAGCTCTTACATCACTGCTAATGATTTATAATGGAAATGGGGGTACTTTTAAAGTCATAGACCTGAGGGGCCATCACAGTTCCCAAGGAGGTTAGGGGAACTTGTTAAGGGTTAGAGAGTAAGGGACTTCAGTAGGATTTTAACCAGAGTTTCCCAGTTCTTGTGCCTGTGCTTTAACCTCTAGATTGCCCTTCTTCCATATGCTGCAGCTGATGTTGTCCTGGTAACCTATTCCTTGATATAGCTGAACTCTTTATTGCTTTAAATCAGCCATCCAATCACTGACTGCCTAGTTACAAAGAGAAAGGGGTATTTTTGCAAGATTGTGTCTCGCTGCTGGTGTCAATCAAAACAGAGAATGCTAACACACACAGGACATAATACAACAGCTTTGTAATACCACTTATGACTTGTTGTACCCAGAGTCATTTATTGGGTAAACTGTGTTTGCTAACAGAAACATTAACACAACACATACAGGCACTTCCTTATAGGCATACTGTATATACAGTACATGTCAAATCAGTGCTGCATCACACTCATATGGTCCTAGTTCCTATTAGACCTGCTCTTCGGGATGTGCACAACACTTGAAGGGTTCCCCATTACTCAAGTGGGGAACCAAACATTGTGGGTTCTGTTTGCTGGTGGAACAGCATTTAGTGCAGCACCATTATCTGTTACTCTGATGACATCATCCTCCAGCAGCATTGATGGTAAATTGGAGGACAGACACATTGATAACTTGTGGGGGCTGTATATTTTTTTTATAATCTAGATTTGGACAGCAATAGGACTGCTGGCAACTGGAGGAGGCACACAACAGTTACACATAAGGAGTTGGGAAAATATGGGTGTGAAACTATGGGAGACTTCCTCTTTAATCTTTCTTCTTCTCCCCCCAGATGCACATCTGGGGCTTCTTACCCCTCCATCTTCTTGGGATGTCCAGGGTCTTTTCTTATTATTTATTTTATTCCCCCGATCCTATCCTCTTCCTCCCTTATTTTCCAGTAGGCTACTTCCTGCTTGCAATGGACAGTGGCCTTCCCCCCTATTTAAGCCAATTTTTCCCACATCCAGGGCTCAATAGCATCCGCTATCTCTGAATTAAAGAGGACCAGACCCAGCCTGGAGAGGTGCACTCCGTCCCCCCAACAATATTCATCTACATGCTCCTGTCTACCTCTCGTTATTGTTTTTCCCCCACTGGCTGCAAACAGCCTGCCCACTCTGGCGTTCATGTGCCTTCTAGCCTTGTCTACCACTTTATGACTTTGAGCATGCCTCCATACTCTCCTAGATCTCATATTTCAATTTCAATTTCAACTTTATTTTTAAAAGGCGCTTTTCTTAAATCAAAGCGCCTGTACAGATAAATATGACAATAAATATAGTAAATCAAATCAACAGAAATCCTTAAAAGCTATATTAAAAAGGTGGGTCTTCAACTCCCTTTTAAAACTAAGGACCACACCAGAGTAACCTCCGGCCACCATCCCTGTGTCTTAGTTATGTCCAACTTTACCTGGAAGAAAATGTCTAGCCAGGGTCTGGTCCCCAAATCATTCCCTCCTAGATGGATGATAATCATGTCTGGGCATTTGTGTTCCCCTTTCATTTCTTGCAGCAGCGGTAGCCACTGCGCCTTTCTCATCCCCGCATGCCTGCCACATCAGCTTGATCTGATTCATTTTCAAGAATATCTGATGCCCCCCGAGCCTTCTGGATGCCCACCTTATGGCCCACTGGACAAAGGAGTGTCTGCAAATCCAAACTTCTAGCCTCCTTGTCCGACCTATCGAGAATCATAAACAGCACAACATTAATCACCTATACAGTGGTTCACTCCCCCAATATTCAGTTTTTCCTCTGATACCTTATCTATTAATGTTCCCCCTTTATTTCCCTCTCCCCAAATAACTCTTTATTGATTACTTGTGCCTGCTTGTGAGGGAGAAGAAAGAAGACATGGTTAGTATCATCATCAAGCTTCATTCCATACATATCTCTTAAAACAGCCTGATGTCCAATGCCCCTTTGCCTTAATTGCTTCTGCTGACCCACCATGGGCCACTAACTCTGATGCCACCCCTATTCTATAGGAATGTGATGAGGAGCCACTCGGGTCCTCCGCAAAGAACCCCATACCCTTCTTGAGCATGGATGATGCCTGTGTACCTGTTACTGTGGACCCATCCCCGTGTATGAATAAGAGTGGGTTTTTGTCCCTTGGATGCACCATAATGTATGCTGACAGTGCCTCCACCAGACAGATGGAGCTGGCCCTATGTCTGTGCAATGTCACACTTGCTCCCATGCCTGCCTGGTCCATCTTGGATCATTTAATGATCACCATGACTCTGTCACTGTACCACACTGTGTCCTCCAACTGTATCCTGACTGAACTGTCCCGTTATGCATGACCCACCACCTTGCTAACCCTGAAGGTGCCTCCATACATGGTGGCATATAATGCCGGGAACAGAATGGCCTCAGTGCTAGACCTACACAGATTGTGGAGCATCCCCATGAGACTGGCCAGTAACGTTTCTGTGATGGACCTCCTGCTGTCTTTGGGTTTTTCCACCACCGTAGCCACCCCTGCATCATGCACCTAACCAGGTTGGTCTTGGTGGGGTCCTCCCATCCCTTTAGACTGCAGAACTGCCATATCACTGCTAGGTGGACCCCCTGGTTGCATGCGCTGCTTTATTCCTCCACCCTGATACCACAAACTTTGACACTTGATCTCCCATTGCCACCCCACTTACCTCAAAGCCATTTCCTTCTCTGAATGCTTGGAATACCCTCCATGAGGCCTCATAAGCTGTCAGTGTCCAGGGGACCAGGAGCTATGAAACAACAGCTTGGCTCCTGCAACCCAGTCTTCTATACATACCCCAGAACTGCCATTTGCCTGTGTTCTGCTCCTGGGGTGATAGCACGAAACATGTCCATCTGTAGGTGGGAGAGGCAGTCAGCTATTACATCATCCATGCAGTCTATGTGCCTTTCCCTAAATGACATGTTTAATGATAGTCCCTGCAACACCAACTGTCTTAGGATCCTCATCACCCTCTCAGACATGGCACACGTCTTGTTCAGTACGCCCACTATGGCCCTGTTGTCGCTGCAAAATGTGACCCTCTGGTTCCTAAGGTCCTTCCCCCATACTATCATTGCTACCCATATGGGGAAAATCTCTTAAAAGGTGATGTTCTAGAATAATGTTTTAGCCCGTTTGCTCTAGGGTTTTTGTACTTTCTGGGCTGAGTTACTGGGGAAGTGTGAGCGTTGGCATATGGCTATATGGGACTTTTCTTTCTCTCCCTTTGGCTTCCACGGGGACACCTCTTGTTCGCCCACTGTTAGGTTTTCTCTATTGTTCAGGTCATATAGGGAATGTAGCTGTTGGTTATCCTTTAGCATTCAATAATGTTACATTTTTGGATTTTATACAGGAGATGGGGTAGGGTTAAACTAATTGAAACCGCGAATAGGGTAGAATAGGAATGGTTGCCTATAGCCTTACAAGGCTTGTTAAGTTTGTGGGGATATGGAAAACAGGCTCTTCTTTCTAAGAGGGAGGGGCCCCACCTTCAGAGCACACCATGGGCCAACAGATTTGGAGTCAGCCTGGGGCCAGGAGGCTTGGTTTCAGTGGGGCTTGGGGAAAGGGTGGGGGCTCTTTTGAGGGAGGGACTTTTCCTTTCTTAAGTTTTAGGTATTTGAGGGGTTGTTGGGGAGGAGATGGCAGCTTACCAGTTGGAGGTGTATCCTGTATAGAGCTATTTTATGGCTTCCAATCTAAATATTGTCTCATGGAACATTAAGGGGTAGAGATAATAAGAAGAAATATATTATTTTAAATCATTTGGCGCACTTCAATCCATCGATAGTATTTCTCCAAGAAACTCACATGCTCCCTGACCAGTTGCACTTTCTGAAAAAAAGATGGGTGGGACAGGTTTTTGGGGATGGTTTCTCTACAAGTAAAAGAGGGGTAGCCATTCTAGTGGCTAAAAAGGTTCCCTTTTTTCCTTCGGAAGTTGTTTCCGATGCTAATGGCAGATTTGTTATTGTGGTAGGGAAGCTGGGGGGTGCAAGTTTAGTGTTGGGATCTATTTATGGGCCTAACCAGGAGTCGCCGGCCTTTTTAACGCAGCTGGCGGTACTTATAGCACCCTTTGCTAAGCCCATAATCTTAGGAGGGGATTGGAATTTGGTACAGTCCAACCACTTGGATCGTTCGTGGTCCAAAGGTCTCCACCTATCCCCGGCCCAGAGAGCAATGGCAGAATTTGTCTCCTCATTAGGCCTAATCGATCCATGGAGACTAACCAACCCAACTGCCAGAGAGTTTACCTTTTACTCCCCTGTTCATAGAAGTTACTCCCGTATTGATTTTTTTTTTAGTTAGCCACCAGGTTCTTACTCTGGTCCAAGAGGTCACTATTTCCAGTCGGGTAATTTCTGATCACTCCCCCATTAGTTTTCGATGTCAGCCACTTTCTGTCCCACCAAGATCTTACTCGTGGTCTTTAAACAATAGTTTACTTAAGGATCCCCCCTTATTAGATCGTCTTCGGTCATTCATATCTCATTCCATCAATTCCAATTGGGGATCAATACAGGCAGTCGATCGGGTGTGGGGCGGCTTTAAAGCCACATGGAGGTGAGTTGATTAGGTTGGCATCAACTCGTAAAAGAAAACTGCACGTTCGATATCTAATTGCTTAGAGAAAATTAAGGCCCTGGACGCTATAGGTGAGGCTTCGAGGTCCTACGACCAAGAGCATGAGTTAGCTACTCTCAGGGCTTGGTATGAAAGGACCATGAAAGAGCGGGTTGAGAGCTCAGCCTTTAGATTGAGGGCTTCCTACATAGGGCAAGGTAGTAAAGCGGGGAAAATTTTAGCATGGCAGTTGAAACAACGGGCCGCGGCTAAGTGGGTGGCAGCACTGAGGCACCCATGAGCAGTGACCTGATTTGGGATCAGAGGGCATACTGAATATTTTTTGATTTTTATAAAAGCCATATTCTAGTGTGCACTGAAAGCCAGAAGCTACTACTAAAATGAGGAATTTCTGGCAAATACTCCCCTTCCTAAACTTTCCCAGGATTTCAGTCAGATGCTAGAAGCTCCTCTTTCGTATGAAGAGATTTCCCAAACTATCGATGCTTTAAAGCTGGACAAGGCACCAGGGCCAGATGGGTTTACAGCTTTATTTTACAAGACTTTCAAAGAACACCTGGTACCGCTGTTGCAGCAACTATATACCTTTTGGTATGAGCAGGGGATAGAAGACCAATACCTCTTTGAGGCGAGAATAATTCTCCTGCCCAAACCTGACAAATCCTTAGACTTAGTAAGTAACTATAGACCAATATCTTTACTAAATATCGATATTAAGATCTTTGCTAAGATTCTGGCCACTAGAATGAAGACAGCGTGGCTAGGGCTGTTGAGCCCTGAGCAGGTCGGGTTTGTGGCAGGTCGCTCGTCTGCGGACCACTTTAGAAAGTTGTTTTATTTAATTTCTGGGTCTGTGAGCCCACATGGAAGCATCTCTGGTCTCACTAGGCCTAGAAAAGGCATTCGATAGGGTGGAATGGGAGTTTATGTTTGAGGTATTGTCTAAATTTGGCTTCCCGGATAAGTTATTGGACTATACTCGAATACTTTACACATGTCCCACAGCAGAATTCTCTGCAATAATTTGATTTCAGCCCCTTTTGTTGTTGGGGCACCATCAAGGATGCCCTCTTTCCCGCTTTCTATTTAATTTATATTTAGAACCCTTATTAGGGCCATTAAGATGGACAATAAAGTTCATGGGGTCTGTATAGGGAGTCCAGTTTAAATTGTCTGCCTTTGCAGATGACCTGTTAATCCATATCTGGCATAGCCAAGATTCGCTTCCGCACCTGTTTTCAATTATTTCATGTTTCAGCGATTCTCGGGATATAAGTTGAACAAGAGTAAACTACGGTTTACCCACTATCCCCTCAATTGCAACGGAGTTGGTGTTCATCTTTGGGCCTACGTTGGCAATCAAAATCTTTACCCTATTTAGGCATCCAGATTTCTTAAGACTTGGCTGAGTTGCCGGATCTAAATTTTAAGCCCTTGCTCAAATCCATCAAAGAGGATTTGGAAAGATGGACCAAGCTTCCTCTATCCTTTTGGGGGAGATCTAATACGATTAAAATGATGATTTTACCGAGAATTTTTTACCTTCTCTTCAATCTCAACGTGTATCTTCCCAAGTCCTTTTTTAACCTTTGTCATAAATACTGTACGGATTTTTTATGGAATGGCAAACCCCCTCGTAGGGCTTATGGAAAACTTACCCGACTGAGGAAGGAAGGGGGCTTGCAGTTACCGGATTTCTATATCTACTACTTGGCCAGCCATGTGGCAAGATCGGCCCTGTGGGCGTCAGAGAAGGCAACGATCTCTGTAGGTGGTATGTTAGACCGCTCAATGGCCCAGTGTGTCAACTTAGACGTGGAGTCCTTTCTATTTACCCCTTGGTCCAAAGTTCCCTCCAAGGTCAAAGATACCCCGCTGAGTTGGGACTTCAGAGCCCTGCACCAGCTCTATGCATTTTTGGATATCCCTTATACAAGAGACCTGATGCAACCCCTTATTAGGAACCCTAACCTTCTGATTGGTAACCAGCCGATAAAAAGATGTGTAGGCAACCTTTCCCACAAACCTAGGGTAGTGGATTTTGTCTTAGATGGTTCTGTTACCTCACCCTCCGTTTTGATGGAGAAATTCATGATTGATCCGAAGGAACGGTTGCAGCTGTGCCAAATTCAAAGGTGTATTCGCTCCCTCCTGGTGGATGGATCGGGGTGCGAGGAGGCTGGAAAGTTAATAAGAAAGATAAAAGACTTGGCGCTATCTAATAATGCAATCTCGAAAATTTATAAGTTTATTTTAGCAAAGAGAGACTCTGATGCCTCCCCTGTTCCTCATTATTGGGAGGTGAATTTATCCCTGAATTGGTCGGAAGAGATTTGGACAAAGGTTTGGTTGGATTTATATGCTTGTGTCAAACAAGATAGATTGAGGGGTCTTCAATTTAACATCTTGCACAATCTGTAACTCTCTCCAGCTAAACTTTCTCGTATATATAGACTTAGTTCCCCAGAGTGTAAGGATTGTGGCGGCCCTATGGCCACTATTTTGCACAAACTTTGGGAGTGTCCCAAAGTGGTTAAGCTTTGGGATTCGGTCAGGTTATGGATAGGCCCCCTTTGTGATATTTCACCTTATTTTAATGTTGACGCCTGCATTCTTGGTAGGTTCACCCATATTCCTTCGGCCGTTCAAAAGTGCCAAGAAGCCTTGGTTACTTTAGTGACAAAGCTGTTACTCCTCCGCTATTGGCGGAGCGATGGGACTCCCTCCTGCAAGGAATGGTGGGATACATTTCTGGAAGCCTTGAATGCGGAGAGGACCGTAGCTAAGGTCTTTAAATCTAGTGAGAAATTTGGTAGATGTTGGGGCAATTTTTATCAGTGCTTGAAGGACAAATTTGGCTATTAGCGCAGTCGAGAATAGCTAATGTCTCTGTTACTTTCCTAGAGGCTAGCGTACTAACCTTCTCTCCTATGCCATTCCCTGTGGAATAGATTGGGTTGCTTCTATACACTCTCTATCCCCCCCTTTTATTTCTTATTTCCTTTTTTTCTTAACCACACTCTAAACGGGTTTAACAGGACACTCATGAATAGGATACAGTTTATCAGTATAGTATTTTGATACTCAAGTCACCTGTTTTTTTTGCCTTTCTTCTTATTTTGAATAGCTGCCGGGGTTAGGAGGGATGGTTCGAATTGGGGTAGGGTGGGTTTTGGGTTTGTTTTGTTTATTGTGTTTTATCATATCTTACTGTACCAACGTTGTACTGGGGTTTATTGGTATGGGGGGTTGTTTTGTTCATGTTTTGGTGTTTGATATAAAATAAAGTTATTTGCCAAAAAAAAACAAATTTTTCCTAGTGCCTTTTAAGATATCCACCCAATGGTGAGGCCTTGAGGCCCCTTTTGTTGCCCTAGCCACACGCTGTGTAAACATGTGGCCTGCTGCTATAGCTCTACATGCAAAATTCAGGTGGCCCATAAGTTGTTGCACCTGCTGAAGCTGTACCCGCCTCCAAGTTTTCACTGCCTGCATAAGGGATTTCAATTTTTGTACCTTCTTATCCAGTAAGTGAAACAGCTCCCCCTCCATGTCTATCTCAATTCCCAGGAACTCCAGCCTCTGATTGGGTCCCTCCATCTTGTCCAGTGATAACAGTACCCCGAATTTCTTCCACATGGTCCTGAAATCCTTTATCATCCTCTCAGTCTCTGCCTTCCCTTCCCCTATCAGGAGGAAGTCATCCAGGTAGTGTATCATTGACCTGTATCCATTCTTCTGCTGGAAAACCCACTGCAACCATGTGTGAAACATTTCAAATATAGCACATGCCACCGAACAACCCATGGGCATGGCTATGTTAAAGTAATATAACCCACCAATCTGAAAACCCAGCAGGTCCCAGTGTTCTGACTGGATCGGCAGGAGCTGGAATGCTGTCTCTGTGTCTGTTTTAGCCAGCCATGCCCCCTGGTTTGCCTGTATGAGCCTTACTGCCTCTTCTAGTGTTACATATATCACTCTACTGTTTTCCTTGCTAACCTGGTCTTATCTGAATCCCCCTCTGGGTACGACAAGTGATGAATTACTCTAAATTCCAAGAGCTGCTTCTTTGGTACTAAACCTAGAGGGGACACCAGCAGATTGGGTAGGAGGCCTTGTGAATGGCCCCTTCACCCTGCCCACTGCTATTTCCTTGCCAATCTTTTTCTTCAGGATGGTTTCTTTCCCCTTTATCGATTTTAGGTTCTTGACCATTGTTGTTTACCTAATGCTCTGAAACTGTAAGCTAAAACCCTTTTTGAACCTTGCAACAAGCTGTTAGCTGCCTCTCTCTGAGGATAGTTCCTTGTCCATTCCCACAGTATCACTGTCCATATAGGTATGTCTGCTAGCCATAAATGCTGTCTCCCTGGCCATTCAACTGTCCTGTTGTCCGTTATAAAATAGCTGTCCCCTTCCTCCCCAATGCCCCTTCCCCTGTCCCCTACTGCTGACCCCTAAACCCTGAGTGGCCGTCCCAAAAGGGCTGACTCTGGTAAGTACTCGATGCCACTTTTTCCCCAGGTTGTCTGGCATTTGAATGCTGGGTGGTTACTTCTGCACTTGGAGCATGCATGCAGGAATCGGCAGTGGGGCCAGGAGCAGAAAGCCCTCTTATATCCCCAGCTGCACTTCTGCAATACTCCTGACTTCTTTTCCCCATCTCTGTCTGAACCAGACATTCCAGTGCAGATTTCCAGCCACAAGTCTATCTGACTGGTGTCCCACTTCACATCCCCAAAATCGGCCATCCTCTTTCTACATTTTTCATCATTGTTTAACCAGCTATAACACCCCCTTGCTTTGTATGCATTCTTTATGATTAAAGTGATTTTGTGAGGTTATGCAAATGCCTTCTTCACACAGTATGCCATTGCCACCCCTGCTTCAGATAGTGAAGCTGCAATTTGTTTTGTGAAAAAACTGTCAAAGTCATTTTAGGCCCACTACTATTTGCTGTCTATATTAACTGGATTAATACTATTTGCTGTCTATAGTAACTGGATTAATACTGGTATCTCTGCAGCAAACATCCATCCGTTTGCAGATGATACTGTCTTGTACATTGCCAGACCTACTCTGAATCTTGCCTGCAGTGATCTCCAACATGATGTTGATCATTTACAGAAAAATCTACTTCAACTAAAGTGCCTCCTAAATGCAAAAAAGACCAAGGCTATGATACTTGCTCCATCTACCTTTGCAAATAAACACGGTCTCCCTGGTTCTGCACCCTTCATATACACATTACTGGGTGAGCCACTGGAGTTTGTTGAGAAATGTAAGTATCTTGGGTTTTGGATAGACCACAAATTGTCCTTTGTTCATCATATCGATTAACTCTCAAAAAAACTGAAACAAAGACTTGGTCTCTTCTTCCATATTAGAAATCTACTTATGCCAGAAGCTAAAACAAGGTTGGTCTAGACTACATTCATGCCTCTTTTAGATTATGCCGATTTCCTGTATGGCCAAGGCCCAAAGATCTCCCTCTCTAACCTGGATACAATCTGCCATCGAGCTATTCAATTCATAACTGGTCTCCCTTATGCCGCACACCACTGTGAGCTCTATGCCAAGGTAGGGTGGAGCTCACTAACATTCAGATGACAAAAGAACGCAGTGCTCTGGACATACAGAGCAATCACTAACACGCTCCTGCATTATATTGTGAGTTGCCTGCCCACCTGTAGGGTTGGAAACTACACCTTGAGAAGCCTCTCTTACATCTCACTATTCATCCCTAAGGTGAGAACCAGATATGGCAAATCTGCAATAAGTCATGCTCTTCCTGTCATTTGGAACACAATACAGAAAACTCTAAAGTTGTCTATCCCTGCGAAACTTAGCTTCTTCAAATCCCTTTACCAACGTTCTTTTTCAGAAACCTGTACTTGCTTCTGTTAATGGCACTCTTACTGCAGCTATCCTACTCTCTGTTCTAAGCTCCTCTTCCCAATTTCTTTTCCATGCCCTGCCTCTTTTCACATTGTAGTTTTACCCTGACCTATTCCCTAAACTATGTAATGCCCTCCTCAAACGTATCACTCTTCCTTCCCCTCTGGCTTTGCCCCCTTCCGCTTTCTACTCCTCCTTCTCCTTACCCTTTCTTGCTGCATAGTTCCTGTCACAGCTAATGTATATAGGTGTTTTGTACCATAATATGTATGCTACTTTCATCTAAGATATGTGCACTTTCTCCTTGTTTATGCTAGCATTACTGCATGGTATGAAGACTAATTTGTTGTAACACTGTATATATCCCTGTCCTGTACCTATCATTTATTTACTTTCTTTTCTTTTTTTTTTTGAATTACTGTGTTGTTGGACTCCCAGTTGTTTTAACATTGTATATACTGTTACCTGTGCTTATTTATGTGAATGCCCAGGCTCATCTTGTAAATGAGTTCTTCTCAATGATGCTCACCTGGTTAAAAAAGATTGATTGATTTTGTTTTATGTTTTACCAGCACTCTGTCCTCCAGTTTTCTGTGTGTGGCCACACCCTCAGAATGATGTCATGCAAGAGAACTGCCAATGTTTTACACACAGCACCAATGCATTCTGGGTAAATTATAAAGTTGATTTAAATGTTTAGTTATTCAGTGGTGACTGCAAGAGGTAGTATGCTGACATACTCTCTTGTCTGAGTAGACTTGTGTCTTGAACAATTATGTCTGTAACAATTTTGATCTGCTGCTGATTTCAAATAAAGTTTACAAAAAATATGTAGACAAATGAAGCAAGGTATTGTGGGTAAAATAAGAAGTTGTTTTCCAGATTTCTTACTGTGAGGTGCAGTCTCATATTTCTGTAGTGGCTTCAACAATAAAAGCTCTCATATGTTTATTTTCAAAACAAGGCATTGTGCATACAGTATCTAGCTGACAAGATTTCTTTACTGAAAGATATATTTTCCTACTGTATATCGGTAGTGTGGATGTCTGCAATACCAAGACTGATCAACAGAGGTCTCTGTTTCAAACTAGTACTTAAAGAGATTTTGTGCAGTTTCGCAGATGCCTTTTTTATCCAAAGAACTCCCTATTGTATTTTTGTTCTATTCTCATGTGTAATACTATTCTGATTGTTGTACAGTATTTACCCACCATATTGTTCCTACTGTCTCTGCTTACTGCCATCTACTTAATATGTAAATTGCCTTTGTGTTCTGTGTAACTGTTGTATTACTATCTACTCAATTGTACCCATGTACTATATGCTTGTGTAACTCCACTTCCCTGTCCCCCAGGATGCATCTGGAAATGAACAGTTATTGCTCAGTATGCCTTCCTGGTGAAACACTTGAATAAATAAATAAATAAAAATAATATGTAGACATATATAGTAAGGCATTGTGGGTACAATAAGAAGTTGTTTTCCAATTTTCTTACTGTGAAGTGCAGTCTCATATTTCTGCAGTGGCTTCAGCAATAAAAGCTCATATATGTCTATTTTCAAGACTAGGCATTGTGCATATAGCTGACAAGATTTCTTTACTGAGAGCTGTAGTTCCCTAGTTTGGTAGTGTATATGTCTTCGACACCAAGACTGACCAACAGAGGTCTCTGTTTCAAACCAACTTTGTTTCCCTTGCATGATGTCATGGTTGGGGGTTGAGAAAAAGAAGGGGCGAATGAAGCAGAGCACAGAAATTAAAAGCATTTTTTCAGGGAAAACAGCACTTTTTGGCAGTTTGAATGGTAGGAGATTGAATCACAACTCCTACAAGTTACTATTCCCAATTGCTATGGCAAACCTCACAAAATCACTTTAAGGAGTATGTTAATAAGGGTGTGGCCAACTCCAATTTTTTCTTCTATTACAATGGCCATGTAGTACGTGAAACTTGTGGACCATATGTCCCAGTTCTTCCTCTTTAGTAACATATCCTCCTCCCCTTTACCCAGCAGCACCCCGGTAGCCACCATGCCTTTCTTCTCAAAGCTCTCTTTCTCCTCGTATTTCTTGATATTGTCTACATTTGCTAATGCAAATATGTCAACATATTCACCCTTCCATATCTTCTGCTTCATGGCAAGAGGAACATGGTCATCTATCCTCACTCCCGGAGCCCCTGTCTCTCCCCATCCCCTTTTCACTGTCCTCCTTTTCTGTCTACGTACCCATCTCCCCCCCTTATCATTGTTCTTAATCTCACCCAAAACCTTCTCCAGCTGCCCTAGTCTGTTATCACTCTTTAATTTCAGCATCTGCTCAACATATTCTTTGACACTGCTCTCTAGTGTAAAATCCCTATTACCTGGAATTTGCAGCACTGGTTGTGGGTCCGGCCCTGCTGGCAGTGCTGGTTGAATGTTGTCCTTTGTAGTGGGGGGAACAGGAGGGTTCACCAGCATTGGAACTATGGTGGGAATGGGTGGCTGTGATGGTTCGGGCTAAGGAAGAGGAGTGGGTGCAGGTATTGTTGCAGGCAAAGGGGCAGGAGGTAGTACTAAGGAAACTGGCACCAGATCCACAGGAATGGGGTCCGCTAGTCCCGGTGCAGTAGGGGTCCAAGGTGCCTTTTTGTTGTTCCCCTTCCTGCCCTGCCTCTTATCTGCATTCTGCTTCTCACCCAATGCCAGGGTGGGTGTGTCTGCAGTCTCCAATAACTTATTTGCCTTCTCCACCAGTTCCATGACAGCCTGATAACACACCTCCTTGCTCAACTTCGACTTTCTGGGTGCCATTATGCTGCAATGTACAATGACCTGGGAACATGAAGCAGAACTGCGGATGTTATTATCTCTCTAAGTAATTCAGCCCTGTGCTGGGGCCTCATGAATATTGCCTCGATCAGCTAGGTCTGGCTTATGTCTAGCAAGTACCCACCCCATTCAACATGCAGATAGTACAGTGCTCCCTCTGAGTAGTGGAAACTCCCTCCCATATTAAACCTCTGAAACCCTCATCACCCATTATTAAATGCTTGTTTTGTTGTTTTTTTATTATTTTTTTAAGGGTATCCCCCCCTTATGTATATTGACCCCCCCATCAGTGCACAGCAACCGACTGCCGCCGTCCCACATGTGCCATCTGGAGGCCTGTCCTTGTTGTCCACTGGCAGCTGCATGCCCAGAAAATAATGCTGCCTAAAGCAGCCTGCCAGGCCCCCGGCCAGGTGCCCCCAAAACTAACCCTCTACAGAGGATGAACCTTGACCATCACCCAAAACATTCCACACATTATGGGGGACTGGAATCCCTAAACCTGTTGTGGCAGACCACTTGCTGCCCTTTTGATTGTGTGTGGCCTCACTGGCCCATCATAGGTAGTCCTGTCTGAGGCTTCAAAATGACTGCTGTTCCTCCTGTCACAAAATGGCAGCTGCTATCCACTGTCCAAAGTCACCCCATGCACAAACGGGTACTCCTCTGCTCACATTTTGTCCGGCCTTGGGCCACCACCCACTCTGGCCCTCCTCAACCTCACAGCCCACTATCTGGGAAGAAAAAGCCAAGAGGACATGGCCCTGTCCCCCCCTTTTAGGCTCCCCATCCTCATCGCAGAGGCAGCTCTCATTCGTCGGTCCTCCTTAGCAGCGTTGACCCCGGCTTCCCTTCCAAGGCTATAACTGATGCCTTCTGGTGGTTGGAAATACCCCCAGCATGCAGCCACATGCTGTGGGCCCAAAACCCTTGTGAGACTCCCACTCCAGCACGGCCGCTCTTCACTGCTGAATCCTCCCTGCCTTCAAGCTGAATATCCATTAAAACAAAATTGTAACTTTATTTTTTTGTTTGTTTGTTCTTGGTCTGTGCCTGCTGGTCTGCACTTATCTAAATGCCCTACCAGTCACACACCACTGCAACCCCTAGGCCATGGAACCAACATGGCCATGACATCAGAAGCCTTGCCACACAGAACTTTCAGCCTTCTCCCCTCTCTGCTCAGCCGAAAACTGCATTAAAAAAAACATGCACCAATGATAAAACCATCCAGCTGCCCTCTCAGTGCTATGTAAGGAAAACTGGCTCCCTGACCAGTCTGTATCCTAGGGCCATACTCTGCCAAGATCGTAGCTTGCGACCAGCCCAGCCAGTCCCCACATTACATCGGGTGACCAGTCTAGCTTGCAGGAGGCACCAAAATGACTGCTCAGAAAACCTCTATCCTAGTGCCCTGTAATTACCTGCAAAGCTCAAAATGCATAATTTTCTTTGTTAAAAGACTTACCTTGATGGTGTGCTGGCAGTATACTCACTTGACTCCCTCAGCTGGGTCAACTTCCACTTCAATCTTTAGTGTTACTCTTAAATTAACCCTACAATTTAAACCCTTGTGTGTGTGTGTGTGTGTATATATATATATATTACAGGCAAAAAACTCCGTTTAATGCATCAGTTAGGGTTGTTCCACAGCGACAAAAGTGAGGAAATTTGATGTTAGGGTTGAAACCCCCTTTGCACCCCTCCAGCCCACTCCCCCAAATGGAATTGGGGTGTAAATTGGGATCATCGGCCCTAAGTGTCACCCCATCACATGTGGAAAGAAGCTGAGGAATAGGAAATGGGGTGACAGTTAGGACCGATGACCCCAATGCACACCCCAATTTCATTTGGGGGGGTGGGCTGGAGGGGTGCAAATGGGGTTTCAACCCTAACATCGAATTTCCTCACTTTTGTCACTGTGAAACAACCCTAACTGATGCATTAAACAGAGTTTTTTGCCTCTAATTTCCCTTCTTTTTGAGAATGATAATGAGAAATAGTGAACGTAATGCAGCGGCGGGAGCGCAGGGCCCACCACGTGATGTCTTGTCACATAGTAACATTGTGTCCACAAATGCAAATTGTAATGCACATGGTGATGCAAAGAGAAACAGTACTGTAGACAGAAATGTTAAAAACAACGGACACGCAACCGCAAATGAAAACACAAAGGGTAACGCACATGGTGGCGTAAACGTGAACGATAAGTGAAATGGGTACGGAACCACAAGCAGAAACAGTAATGGTAACAGTAATGTAAAAGCACAGGCTGGTTTTCCCCAAAAGCTGTATAGAGAAAGACAGTGAGTACAAAGAATGTATGCAAAATAATGACTCTGGGAACACAAAAATGAGGACTTGGAATAGTAAATTGCTTATATCTCAGTAACCGTATGACACAGAAAAAAAATGTAAAAGTCATATGAATTATCACTTTACTGGATAGCTTTGTACTTAGCCCCCATGATGGGGCTAAGAAATTTTTTGACAAAAAGTCCGTATCTCGCACCGTTTTCAAGACACGGGCCCTGAAAGGCGCGGTGAATGCTGTAATGTTATCCTATGGGAAAAAAACAGAAGTTCGGACTGCCATAACTTTGCCTCCCTGTAATATTTTTTCACCAAACTACTGAAAGGCACATCTGTGGGATGTTGCCTGTGTTCCCTGCAAATTTCAGCCCAAAAGACCAAACCGTTATTTTACAGCAGGGCGCTAAACGATTGCTGCAATGCATCGTACACCGTAATGTTATCCTATGGGAAAAAGCGTCAACTTTGGAGTACCATAACTTTGGCGCTGTGTAATATTTTTTCAACACAACATTGAAAGTCACATCTGTGAGATGTCTGCTGCGTTTCCTCCAAATTTCAGCCCAAAACTCCAAACTGTTCTTTTGCAGCGGAGTGCCAAAGAATTGCTGTCATTTTCCCACAGACTAGAAAAGTACTGTCGCAATTTGAGCATGTTTTCGCTAAAATTTGCGACACTTTCATGAGCACGAAAGTACTTTGTGAAAGTACTTTTTCCAGAAATTTGTAAAAACATGTTTCTGGGGTGTTTTACCTCAAAATAAAGACATGGCTAGCATCCTCAGGGTCCGACTAGGTGAATACAAAAATAATTAGGTTGCTAGAGGGTGCCAAATTTAAATGCCAAGCATTTTTCTGATCACTAACTGAAAACAAGATGGCAGATTTGCGAAAGTAAGAGGGCCATTTGCGAAAGTAAAAATGCATTTGTGAAAGTGTTGAACTTTTTGTTAACTTTTCCCATTGACTTATAATGGGAAATTGTTTTTTGAATAACTTTTGAACCGTTTAATATTTTTTCATGAAATCTTTGAAAGGCACATTGGGGACCCTGGCCACACATTTCCTGAAGATTTTGGGCCGGTCGCGCAAACCGTGCGACCTGTAGGCGCGACCGTAGAATTCCAGGAAAAGTGTAAACGCATGCGCAGATCATGCTTAATAACTCCACAGCCGTGCATCTGACCAGTAGGAAACTTGGCAGATCCCAAGGCGTATGGGTCTTGATCATGTATTCCAAATTTCAGGCAAATCTGTCAAACGGTTGCAAAGTTATTAAGGTGCAAAATTTGGGGTTTAACATGTAAATGGCTCCTCAACCCTAATTATGGTAGCACTACCGTGCTACCATAATATATATACTTCAATGCTTGTTTTGTTGTTTTTTTTTTTTTATATTTATGTTAAGGGTATCCCACATTTGTATATTGACCCCCATCACCTATTTTAACAGTGTTTCTTATGGCAGCATTTCTCAAAGCTGTGCCACAGTACAGAGTAGCTCACTGAACCTAGACTTATAGTTCTAGACCTTTTGTCATTTTACTGCAACTAGCTGTGTTGCCACAAGTAATTTTGCTTGATGAAGTAGCTGTTCTACAAAGAACTTTTTGCCCAAGGAGCCTTTTAAAGTGTTTTATTTCTCTGTACTGCAAGGAGTTTAATGTAGTTAATTTATTTCTGCATTGTAAGGAGCTTTACTCCCTGTACTGATTATGAGCTGCTGTTTATTGTATGCTGAAGTCCCATAAATGTAATTCCACGTAAAAAAAAATTTCTATGTAAAAAATTCTCATTGTGCCACCCCTGCATACTTGACTTAAGTCCCTCCCCCATTTTCAGCCAGGATAAAAATCTCACCTTCCATTTCTCTTTTTCCTTTAGCTCCCGAGGTGGTCGCAAGGGCTCTTGGAGTTAATCCTTCCCTGCACTGCTGTTTGGATCCCTGGAAGAAGGTACTGTATGAGCACCGCTAATTTTCCCAAGCTGTATGCTGAGCCGCGGCCGAGTGCTACGTGCACCATGAGGCAGAAAGGACAGTCAGAGTCTTTGTTTCACCCTGCCGATGCTGTGCATCGGCTGCTCCACCACCCGTGGTGAACTCAGCCTTATATAGCACTATACAGATCACATGGTTTTGGTTTAAAAACCAATCAGCAAGTTTTACCATTTGCAGCTTATCTTCTATCACCACTAGCTGCCGCTATTGAGTCATTTTCACACAAGCTGTAAACAATGTCACCACTAAGCTTGTTAATAGCTGCCACACTAGTGCTTCTAGCTGCTCTCCCACCCTCACTATACCCTGCACCGAAGTCCTACTTCCCCACTCTTAAGTAACTCAGCCACCGGCTTGCCTCTCTCAGCCACTTCCACAGAATGCACACCACCTGGGACCACCCTCCAGATTTATGTGGTTGGACCCTCAATTCTTCCATACTCTTTCCATACAGGGTTGATTGCTCTAAAAATAAATATCCAGCACTCCTACTCGAGGACATCAGTGTCACCTGCTGACCACAGGAAGCTCCTGTCTTATCTAGCAAAAGCTAAAATATAGCTCACGCTGTTGCTCCTACTAGTGGGGGATATAGAATTTAACCCCAGTCCTACCCCAATCCTGGGCCCAATCAGGAATTCTCTGTCAGGCTCAATCCTTTCCCCCCTTCAAATCTCCCTAAGGGGCTACTATTAACCCATCTCAATATCTGTAGCCTACAGCCCAAAATTACCCTTCTGCAACCAGCAGTCATATCACTACATCCTGACATCTTGGTTATCTCGGAGACCTGGCTAAAACCCCACAACCTTGAGGAAGAAATCTCTGTACCTAGCTATACCACAGTTCTCTGGGATTGCCCCGGTAACAAGAGGGGAGGTGGAATAGCCTTGTACATTAAATATCCCCTTCAGTTTACCCCTATCATGCTCTCACTATCCACGCAATCCAACAACGCCATGATGATCAAACTTTCTCTCCCCTTCTCAAGGCCCATCTATATTGTTGGATCCTACTGCTCCCCATGACTCCACCCTGCCTGCTATCATGGACCACTTGTGTGCCCTCACATCGCATGCCATGGGGGGTGAACTCCACATCCTCAGAGACTTTAACATAAACTGGCTCTCCAATAATAGCAGGAATGTTCAGAACCAAGTGGCTGGCTAAACTTTGCTCAGCTGATAAGTGAACCCACGCATCTGAACACTTAATCTCAAAACCATACTCTCCTAGACTGGGCTCTTACTTCTCACCCACACAAGATACTCACAGCAGACTTATTACCTGAGTCCCTGAGTAATCACATTGTGATCTTCTTGGTGAGAAAAACATTTAAACCTAAGGCTCCACCCCCCCAGAACCCTCCTGTCCAGATCCTATAAATCTCTGGATATCGTGTCATTGCACGATGACCTGCCAACTACTGACTAGTCCTTTATCCCCAGTGCTACCTATTATGGACTCCACCTTAGAATATTTCGACAAGTTCATCACCATCTGGGATGGACATGCCCCAGTCAGAAGGGCTTGGGTGAGGAGAGCACACCTGCCCTCGATCTCTGCTGACATATTGGCTCTTCTCAGAGCCAGGGACTGGGCATGGAAATCCTTTAAAATTTCAAGCTCCCCCATGGACCACCTAAAGTACCGCTCACTCCGTAACGGATATACAAAACAAATATGCCAGGCCAAAGCAAGTTACTTCAAAACCTTTTTCCATACTAATATAAACCACAAGACAAAATTCTGGAAAGTGGTACAGTCACTCTTCTCCCCCCCCCCACTTCCCAACCTCCCATCCCTGCCATTAGCTCTGGTGGCACCACTGTCTCTGAACCTCTCACAGTATCCTCAGAATTCAACTCTTTCTTTACTAAATGCACTTCACCTCTTCTGGCCTCCTTTCTACCCCCTCTGCTCCCCATGTCCAAGCCCCATTGCTAATGCCACTTTCTGTTTCAGACAGGTTACTCCACCAGAAGTTCTCAAAGTTCTCCTTGCCCTAAATCCCTCCAAGGGAAAATGCCTATCTGGACTTGATGTGAAAATGCTCTAACCGTCGGCACCTGCCATTGCCACTCCCCTGGCCTCTCTCCTAAACCTCTCCTTCACGCTTGCTTCAGTCCCATCAGATTGGAAGCACACCACTGTCATCCCCCTCCCAAAAGGTGGTGATCTTTCCTCCTCAGGCAACTATCATCCAATTTCTCTCCTCCCCATTCTTGCCAAACTCCAGGAACATCTTGTTCTCTCCCAGGTCTCCTCCTTCCTTGACTCTTGCTCATTTTTCTCACCTTTCCAGTCCAGTTTTAGGAAGTCCCACTCCACCATAACTTCCCTCCTGAGGCTTACAAATTCTGTCCTTACTGGCATGGACTCAGGTCTCATCATCTTTGCCATTTTTATAGATTTGGCAAAGGCATTTGACGCCATATCTCACCCACTCCTCCTGTCTAAGCTCCTTCAGGCTGGGCTCTCTAGTGAGGCCACCAGTTGGTTCCACTCATACCTCGTAGGTAGGTCCCAATCCGTCAAAATTGGTAACACAATCTTCAGTCCCCTTCAAGTCTCCACAGGTGTCCCCCAAGGCTAAGCCCTAGGCCTGCTATTGTTCTCCATCTTCTTAAATGACCTACCCTCTGCCTGCCCACACACACATCCATCCACATGTATGTGGATGACACATTCCTGTATACCTCAGGCCCTTCCACCAATAAGGTGGAGTCCAGACTCCAGCAGGACTTCATGAATGTCCAGCTCTGCTTCAACTCAAGCCAACTATTTCTCAATGCCAAGAAGACTGTTTCCTTGATCTTTGGCAACAGACAGAGACTCTCTAGGCTCCCCTCCACACACACTTTCCACACCCTGAACTGGAACCCCATGGAGGTCTGCACCTCCTTAAAATATCTTGGGGTCTGGCTTGATCAGCAGCTCAACTTTTCTGCACATATTGATGCCATTCACAAAAAACTACACTCAAGACTGGGTGTTCTATATCATAACCGTAACTGTATCACGCTGCTGGCTCACCAGGCAATTGTGCAGAAAATGGTTCTCCCTATCTTTGACTACA
Source organism: Neoceratodus forsteri (assembly GCA_016271365.2). Taxonomy (NCBI): domain Eukaryota; kingdom Metazoa; phylum Chordata; order Ceratodontiformes; family Ceratodontidae; genus Neoceratodus; species Neoceratodus forsteri. The sequence continues at coordinate 335,451,903 of CM028136.1, read as the reverse complement.
GCGATATCATCTACAGTGTCACTCCCAAGCCCACCCTTGCCAGAATGGATCCTCTGTTCCACTCTTTCTGTCATTTCACCCTTGAATGTCCACCCATCACCTACCATTGCAACCTCTACCAGTCACTTGGCCTTCCATCCTTCCAAAATCAGAGACACTCACACTGCGCTAAGATGGCCTCCAAGTTCTGGGACCAGTCCCTGCCCCCATCCGATTGCAATAGAACTGAGTACTCCCACCCCCACAGCCTACACACTCAGGTATCATGACTCCCACCAACAGACCGTTCCTCACATGTCCTCTGCTGCAGGCCAAGTAGCCTTTAAATATTGGTTGCCAAAACTATGGAACTCCCTTCCAGTGGCCATTCATCATGCCCCCTCCTCACAGCACCTAAATACACTGCTGAAAGACCACATCTCTCCTAACTGTACATGTATCTAAACCAGTCCCCACTGTAGGCAGTGCCCCTTTTCCCCACTGGTCGTTGGATGAAATGTGTTGATGGGACCTGATTGTTTTGAATTTTCCCTGTTTCATGGGCTAAATGTGCTGCTTAAAACAGAATTTGTCTTGTTTCATGGGCTAAATGTACGGTTTAAACTGAATTCACCCTGTTTTATGGGCTAAATATACTGTTCTGTATTGCACTGATCTGCCTGTACATTTTACCTCTATGTACTTGCACTTTGTTGTATTATTATATATGTACCCACCTTACCCTTCCCCAGGATGCATCTGAAATTGAGCAGTACTCTGCTCAGTATGCCTTACTGGTAAAACTTTTAAATAAATTAAATAAATATATATATATATATATACAAAATCACACATGCCCACACAATGCAAAGCATCATGGGCTGCATATACAAATCACCACAGAATGTTATGCTGGTCAACTTTAAGCAGAAATGCATGGTGCCGAAGGCCTCTCCACAGTTTGCAAAGGGTGCTAACAGAACTTCTGTGCTGCCCTTTACAAACTGTGTGAGAGGCCTTCGGCACCATGCAATTCTGCTTAAAGTTGGACCAGCATAACATTCTGTGGTGATTTGCATATGCAGCCCATGATGCTTTGCATTGTGGGGGCATGTGTGATTTTGTATTTTCTTGAAACTTGGCTTCCCAGCCAAATGCCCTTTGAGGTAACCCTTGCCTCAATGTTTGTGCACAGAGGTTCTTTGTCTTTTTTTATATATATATATATATATATATATATATATATATATATATATATTGTATATATATATATATATATATATATCTATAGATATATATATATATATATATGTATGTATGTGTATATTTAGGGGATATATGATGGGCAGGAGTGTGATATAGAAATATTCTCACTCCTGCAGAGTGAGTCTGGATACTCACCAGTGCCAAAGGCACAAGTGAGAGTATCCAGAGCTCACGATGCAGGAGTGAAAATATGTTCCATATCCCATGATCTGCACATCATGTGAGCAATTTACACAATAGGTGTGGAAGCGTTTAATTTGTATTTCTTTTATTTTTTGCCTTTCTGTTGCTTTGAACTGTTGCTGTGAGTGAATGGGCATGAATGGGGCTTGTATGTGTTGTGTGATTGGTGGTTGTTTCTGTGACTGAGTGGCGATTGGTCGATGGGTGTATGACTCTGATGCGTGATTGGTTCATATGTTTTGGGAGGCGGGACATGTTCGGGAACTGGAGTGTTGTTGGTGTGCTTCATTTCTGTTTTTCCATATATTTTAATATGTTTTTGGTTTTATTTTTATGTTATGGTGCTGTGCGTGAGGTTTTCTATCTGTGCTCGGTGTACTTTTTCTTTATTTTTTACAAGTCCGTGACAAGCTGTTTTGCAACTACAGGCAAGGGAGTTGTTTCGCTTATGCGAGGAGCTTTCATTTTCAATGACACTTTAACTTTTACATTTGTGTGACAGCGAGAACAAAAGAGTTTAAAATAGACTGTTTTGGATGTTTTCAGATGTGTGGAAAGTAAATCACAAAATAACGGCTTCTGTTTGGCAATATTTCTTGTGAGTAGCTCAGTCCAATGTCACTCAGAGTTGGAGTCTGAAGAAATTACTCTCTGTCTTTTGGTCAAAGTTGTTTTGTACTGATGTCTTGTAAGACAAAAAAAAAATCATGAGATGAGTGTCAACATAGTTTCAAAAATATGTGAGTGAGTTTGGGAAACATGGACTTACGTTAAATGATATTAAATGTTATATGTGAAGTGCTAATGGTGGGGTCATTGAAGCATACAGGAATTCCCTCTAAGTAGGCAGCAGGGAAATGCAACTTGCTTTTCAGATGTTCTTGATGCAGAGACATACTGTTACAGCTGGGACAGCTGAGAAAAATTAAGCTGACGTCAGCACTGCATGTATAAACGTCATCAGCTTTATTTATCAACACTCCGGTGAAAATAACTTCAGATATCACACTCTGCTAGCTCCCACTCTTATTGTATAAATATATACACACACACATACACACACACAAGGGATGCATTGGGAGAGGCATCACTAGTAGAAAACAAGAAGTTGTCATCCCTCTGTACAGGCAGTTGGTGAGACCCCATCTGGAGTACTGGGTGCAGTTCTGAAGACCCCATCTCTCCAAGGACATAGACAGGATTTAGGCAGTCCAGAGGAGGGCAACACAAATGGTGCAGGGTCTGCACCAGAAACCATATGAAGAGAGACTATAAGGGGGGACATGATAGAAACTTTCAACTACCTGAAGGGAATCAACAAAGTCCAAGAGGGCAGCATCTTTCAGAAAAATAGATGTGCAAGAACAAGGGGGCACAATTTGAAGATAGAGGGGAACTGCTCAGGGGCAATGTGAGGAAGTATTTGTTCATGGAGAGGGTGGTGGATGCATGGAATAGCCTTCCTGAGGAGGTTGTGGGGTCAAAAACAGTGGGGGAATTCAAGAATGCATGGGACAGACATAACACCGAATACCTGAACAAATACAATTGCTGTGCCATGAACAGCATGGGTTTAGAACAGGGCACAGCACTACCACAGCCCTATTCAAATTCACCTCTTACATACATGAAGCGTTGGAACAGGGGTCACTAGCAGGAGCAATCTTTGTTGATCTGACCAAAGCGTTTGACACTGTCAGTCATGCTCTTCTTATCCACTCCCTCCCCTCACTCCATCTCGCACCGGAAGCAATCTCCTGGTTCAAAAACGATCTCACTGATCAGACTCAACAAGTTAAAATCAACACCACCCTCTCTGCTAAGCTACCTGTTCACTCAGGTGTTCCCCAAGGGTCAATCTTAGGCCCTTTACTATTCACTCTCTTTCTAAACTCCCTCCCTCCCTCAGGCCTGTAGTGGTAAACTACTTCTCTATGCAGGTGATGCCGTGGTATACTGGAATCACTCCAACTCAATCTCTCTTCAAAATACACTGAAAAGCTGCCTTAGAGAACTAGAAACCTGGTTCACTGATCATAGGTTATTACTTAATTACAACAAGACCAAATCTATGATCTTTGCTCACCGCCAAAACCCCAACAGTAATGCCCTGCTATCTATCTCTAATCCACAGGGCATCCAAATTGAACAGGTCACTAACTTTAAGTATCTGGGCATTACTCTGGACACTTCCCTTACCTTCCACTAACATATTAAACACCTCTCCACCTCTGCCAACACTTGGCTGGGGATCCTATATAGGCACAAACACTGCCTTTCCTCCAGGCACTAAGACTGGCAGTAACCTGCTCAGTCCTATCTGTGGTCGACTATGGGATTACAATTTATGGCACCGCTGATAATGCAGTCCTAAACAGCATCAAACTAGTCCTCAACAAAGCCTACAGATTGATCACTAACAGTGATAGATTAACACATACATGTGAGCTCTACAATCGAGCTGACTGGTTGACCTTTGAAGGGAGACTAATGTACCACTCCTGCCTCCTAGCAAAAAAGATCCTGATGAAACTTGCACCTTTGGGCCTTCACCCCCTCATCCAACCAACCCTTCATAGGAGTACCCCTAGGCACCTGGCTAACACCACACTCCTGATCCCCCACTGTAGGACTTCACTAGGGCAAAGGTCTGTCAGGTATCGAGCTCCACTTTGGCTAAATTAACTTCCTTCCTCCATCTCCCAGGCCCCTAGCCTTAGCTTATTTAAAAAAAAGCATCAAGTGATTTCTCCTAGACTCAGAGACTTGTAGCTGCCACAACCTGTCCTCCCACACTAGATTGAAGACGGAAAACCTGCATTGCCGTCCACTCCAAACAAAGCCAATATAGCGCTTGGTACCTAAGGCACTATCTCTCAGCTAGTGGCTACCTTCTGAATTTGGCAACCAACCCCATTTCAACGCAACAGCACAGGGTCCCCATATAACCCTTGAGAAACCTTGAGAAACTAACCTAGCAAGTTAAATATTCTGTACGGAGTAACCTTGCAATATTTGTCTTAATGTAATGTTTGACAAGAAAGCTATGTACAATTTGTTTCTAAGTGTTGTTCTGTGTGTATTGACATGGACCCTTTGCAAAGGAGTCTTCGACTCAAAGGTTTTAATTCTGAAATTTCAATAAAATAAAAAAATAAATAGTGAGGGGTAGGAGGAAGTAGGCTGTTGGTAAAACTAGGATCTGCAGCTTATCCAATAGGTAGAGAAATGGGCAGACTGGGTGGGCCAAAAGGTCCTTGTCTGCCATCAAAGTCTATGTTTCTGTGTATCTATAGACTATATATATATATATATATATATATATATATATATATATAGAGGCAAAAAACTCTGTTTAATGCATCAGTTAGGGTTGTTCCACAGTGACAAAAGAGAGGAAATTTGATGTTAGGGTTGAAACCCCCTTTGCACCCCTCCAGCCCACCCCTCCAACTGGAATCGGGGTGCGCATTGGGGTCATCGGCCCTAACTGTCACCCCACCACATGTGGAAAGAAGCTGAGGAATAGGAGAATGGGGCAACAGTTAGGACCGATGACCCCAATGCGCACCTCCATTCCAGTTGGGTGGGTGGGCTTGACGGGTACAAGAGGGTTTCAACCCTAACATCGAATTTCCGCTTTTGTCGCTGTGGAACAACCCTAACTGATGTATTAAACAGAGTTTTTGCTTCTAATTTCCTTCTTTTGAGAATATTAATGAGAAATAGTAGATATAATGCAGGCGAGGCGGGAGCTGGGCGAAGAGCGCAATGCAGCGCGGCCCCGCGCTCCCGCCACGTGATGTCTTGTCACATAGTAACATTGTGCCCGCAAATGCAAATCGTAATGCGCATGGTGACGCAAAGCGAAACAGAAAGAGAAACAGTACTGTAGACAGGAATGTTAAAAACAACGCAAACGCAACCACAAATGAAAATGCAAAGGGTAACGCACATGGTGGCGTAAACGTGAACGGTAAGTGAAACGGGTACGGAACCGCAAGCAGAAATGGTAATGGTAACAGGTAACAGTAATGTAAGCGCACAGGCTGGTTTTTCCCAAAAGCTGTATGGAGAAAGACAGTGAATACAAAGAATGTATGCAAAATAATGACTCTCGGAACACAAAAATGAGGACTTGGAATAGTAAATTGCTTATATCTCAGTAACCGTACGACATAGAAAAAAAATTTAAAAGTCATATGAATTATCACTTTCCTGGCTAGTTTTGTGCTTAGCAGGAGGCTAAGAATTTTTGACTTAAAAGTCCATATCTCTAACCGCTTTAGATACGGGCCCTGAAAAGCGCGCCGAACGCCGTAATGTTATCTTATGGGAAAAAAACAGAAGTTCAGAGTGCCATAACTTTGCTTCCCTGTAATATTTTTTCACCAAACCACAGAGAGGCACATCTGTGGAATGTGGGCTGTGTTCCCTGCAAATTTCAACCCAAAAGACCAAACCGTTATTTTGCAGCAGGGCGCCAAACGATTGCTGCAATGCGTTGTACGCCGTAATGTTATCCTAGGGGAAAAAGCATCAAATTTGGAGTACTGTAAGTTTGCCGACATGTACTATTTTTTCAACAAAAAACTGAAAGGCACATCTATGAGATGTTGGCTGCGCTCCCTTCAAATTTCAGCCCAAAACTCCAAACCGTTCTTTTGCAGCGAGGTGCCAAAGAATTACTGTTATTTTAGGCATAGTGTCGCAAAGTAGTGTCGTGATTTGCGAAAGCTTTTGCAAAAATTTGTGACACTTTCATGAGTGCAACACTACTTTGTGAAAGTATTTTTTCCAGAAATCTGAAAAACATATTTCTGGGGTGTTTTACCCCAAAATAAAGACATGGCTAGCATCCTCAGGGCCCGACTAGGTGAATACAAAAAGAATTAGGTTGCTAAAGGTTCTCAATTTTAAATACCAAGCATTTTTCTGATCACTAACTGAAAACAAAATGGTGGATTTGTGACAGTAAAAGGGCCATTTGCGACAGTAAAAAGTGCATTTGCGACACTGTCGAACTTTTTGTTAACTTTTCCCATTGACTTATAATGGGAAATTGTGTTTTGAATAACTTTTGAACCGTTTAATTTTTTTTGATGAAATCTTCAAAAGGCACATTGGGGACCCCGGTCGCACGTTCCCTGAAGAATTCGGGCCGGTCACGCAAACCGTGCGACCTGTAGGCGCGACCGTAGAATTCTAGAAAAAGCGTAAATGCACGCGCAGATCATGCTTAATAACTCCACAGCCGTGTATCCGACTGGTACAAAACTTGGCAGATCTCAAGGTGTATGGGTCTTAAATGTGTATTCCAAATTTCAGGCACATCCATCAAACAGTTGCAAAGTTATTAAGGTGCAAAATTTTGGGGTTAACATGTAAATGGCTCCTCAACCCTAACTATAGTGGCACTACCGTGCCACTATAATATATTAGAGGCAAAAAACTCCGTTTAATGCATTAGTTAGGGTTGTTCCACAGCGACAAAAGTGAGGAAATTCGCTGTTAGGTTGAAAACCCTAACTCCGAATTCCCCCCCCCCAGCACCACACACAGACACACACACACACATGCAAGTATGGGGGAGGACCAAGTCAACACAACCAATGACAGACATCCAGCAGCAGGTGACAGAAATAAGAAACAATTGTCTAAATGTACTACGAGACATCCCCACCCACCTGACCAGGTACTGCATGCTCAGTGGAGATCAACAGCAAAACTGAGGCCATGTACACCAAACGTACACAGCCCTGATTGCAGCTGCACATGATGTACCACACTTAGTAGTTGATAACGAGAAATAGTGAATGTAATGCAGCGGCGGGAGGCCCCGCGCTTCTGCCACATGATGTCTTGTGGCATAGTAGCAGGAACAGCAACGTAAACAGAAGCACTAACAGTGGCGCACAGGTAACGCAAGCGCGAATGAGAACAGAAAGGGTAACGCACATGGTGGCGTAGACTGGAACGGTCTGCCATGTGATGTGTTGTCACATAGTAACATGGTGCCTGCAAATGGAAATGTCAATGGGCATGGTGACGCAAAGTGAAACAGTGCTGTAGACACAAATGGCAAAAACTAACAAACATAAGCGCAATTGAAAACGCAAAGGATAACGCACATGGTGGCGTAGACATCAACGGTAAGTGAAACGGGTACGGAACCGCAAGGGGAAAGGGCACCATTAACAGTAATGTAAGCACACAGGCTGGTTTTCCCCAAAACCTGCATAGAGAAAGACAGTGAGTACAAAGAATGTATGCATAATAATAGGTATCGGAGCAGAAAATTAGGACTTGGAATGCTAAATAGGTTATATCTCAGGAACCGTATGACGTAGAAAAAAAATGTAAAAGTCGTATGATTTATGACTATCCTGGCTATATTCTTCCGATGAAAAGTCCGTATCTCGCACCATTTCCAAGATACGGGCCCTGAAAGGCGCGGCGAACGCCGTAATGTTATCCTATGGGGAAAAAAGAGAAGTTCGGAGCACCATAACTTTGCCGCCCTGTAATATTTTTTCACCAAACCACTGAAAGGCACATCTGTGGGCTGTTGGCTGTCTTCCTCCAAATTTCAGGAAAAAGACCAAACCATTATTTTGCAGCAGGGTGCCAAAGGATTCCTGTAACATGCCGGGCGCCGTAATGTTATTCTATGGAAAAACGTCAAATTTGGAGTGCTGTAACTTTGCTGCTGTGTAATATTTTTCAATGCAACACTGAAAGGCACATCTGTGAGATGTCGGCCATGCTCCTCCAAATTTCAGCCCAAAACTCCCAACTGTTCTTTTGCAGCACAGTGCCAAAGAATTGCTGTCATTTTCCCACAGACTAGAAAACTACTGTCGCAATTTGCGAAAGCTTTCACAAAAATTTGCGACACTTTCATGAGCACGAAAGTACTTTGCGAAAGTACTTTTTCCAGAAATTTGAGAAACATATTTCTGGGGTGTTTTAACCCCAAAATAAAGACCTGGCTAGGCATCCTCAGGGTCCGACTAGGTGAATACAAAAAGAATTAGGTTGCGGATTTGCGAAAGTAACAGGGCCATTTGCGAAAGTAAAAATGCATTTGCGAAAGTGTTGAACTTTTTGTTAACTTTTCCCATTGACTTACAATGGGAAATTGTTTTTTGAATAACGTTTGAACCGTTTAATATTTTTTCACCAAATCTTCGAAAGGCACATCGGGGACCCCGGCCGCACGTTCCCTGAAGATTTCGGGCTGGTCGCGCAAACTGTGCGACCTGTAGGCACGACCGTAGAATTCCAGAAATGCATGCAGATCACGCTTAAAAACTCTGCAGCCGTATATCCAACCAGTACAAAACTTGGCAGGTCCCAAGGCCTATGGTTCTTGATCATGCATTCCAAATTTCAGGCAAATCTGTCAAACGGTTGCAAAGTTATTAAGGTGCAACATTTTGGGTTTAACATAGAAATGGCTCCTCAACCCTAACTATGGTAGCACTACCGTGTTACCATAATATATACATATATATAGGCAAAAATCCATTTAATGCATTAGTTAGGTTGTTCCACAGCGACAAAAGTGAGGAAATTTGTAGTTAGGTTGAACCCTTCGCCCACCCCCCTCCCACGCATTGTCATCAGCCCTAACTCTCACCCCATCACATGTGTAAAGCAGCAGAAGTATAGGAGAATGGGGTGAGAGTTAGGACCACTGACCCTAATGCACACCCCAATGCCGGTTGGGGGGTGGGCAGGGGGTCCAAGGGGGGTTTTCAACCCTATCACCGAATTTCCTCATGTTTGTCACTGTGGAACAACCCTAACTAATGCATTAAATGGAGTTTTTTGCCTCTAATTTCCCTTCTTTTTGAGAATGATAACTAGAAATAGTGAATGTAATGCAGCGGCGGCAGGAGCGTGAAAGGGCCCCGCGCTCCCACCGTGTGATGTCTTGTGGCATAGTAACGGGCACAGCAATGCAAACAGAAGCGGTAACAAATTTCAGGCAAATCCGTCAAACGGTTGCAAAGTTATTAAGGTGCAAAATTTTGGGGTTTAACATAGAAATGGCCCCTCAACCCTAACCATGGTAGCACTACCGTGCTACCATAATATATAAAATGTGCCCTTTTCCCTATAAGAAAACCTGTCCTATGTATATATATATATATATATATATATATATATATATATATATATATATATATATAATATCACCCTATATGTTACTACACCATATGCGCATCAATTAATGTATATACAAATCAATTAGATATGTATACCACAGCAACTAAAACCATATAAAACAACAAAGCTGTATGCCACAGCAATAAATCCATACACCACAGAAATGAAAAATGATAGAACATTTAAATTAACTGCTAAGTAAACCAGGTAGAACACTAATAACAATCAGTTAACAACAATATACCATTTCATTAACAAATTAAGGCTAAAAGAAATAAAACAACTGTATTTCGGTACTACAAACTTGGTCTTCTACATCCTTACCTTTTGTACAAAACAAACACCATGTCTTACTCCTGAAATAATGCCATCTGGTTAGCTAATGAGGTCCTAATGATAGTTTATTAGTCCCCTCGATGGTATTATTTCCTTGTACACCACACAGCCCTAGCATTTAATATACATATTTATTTATCTCGCGTAGTCCAAATGAGACGGAACATCACATTTACAATGGGGTCCTACTCTTACTATTTCAGCGGGTCTGGAGCATGGAGAGGCTAAGTGACTTGTCCACGGTCCCACAGTGATGCTCTACGTAAGCAATAAGCCACGGCAGGGTGTACGTTAGACACTTTAACACATGGCTAGGAGGCGTAGTGAGGCACGAGACCACTGGCCGAGTGCGTCCAGCCTCCTAGCCGTGTGTTAAAGTGTCTAACGCACACCCTGGAGGGGCTTATTGCGCTTATGAAATGGTTATGTAAAATATAGATGCATGTCATAAGTAAAATTAACAGTATTTCATAGTGAAATTATTAAATATTTGTGTTACATTTTAACAAAATAGTTCCTCCGCCTGTTTTTTCCTTTGAGTTGAGGACTTTTGACTTGGTAGTTTTGACCTGCTAAGGCATCCTTACTTGTATTTTTTTCCCTGTAGTTGTCATGGCACCCCCCCCCAGAAGCGAGTGAGAGGATCAGGTGGCAGATTTATTTTGAGAATGAGAGGAATGCGAGATTTAAACACTTCAAAAATATTGGGTAAAAAACTAGTTTATTCCACAGAACATGTCGCCAGAAAAAAACAGTGCTCCCGAAGTCATCGTTTATGGCTCCTCTGTGTCTCCGGTACCATTTATTTACATTTACCGCGTAAAGAGGCAGAGCCCAGAAATCTTGTTTCCAGTTGCGACCTAGGGGATGGTGAGAGCGAGCAAGGTAGTAGGAAGGGGTAACACAGCGGTAGATTGGGAGACAGCTGCTCGGCAGTTGGCAGAAGCGAGTGAGCCGGCGGCAGGTTGGGAGACAGCTGCTCGGCGGACAGCTGCTTGGAGGTTGGCAGAAGCGGTGAGCCGAGCGCGGGTTGGTAGACAGCTTCTCGGTGATGGGCTTTTTTTACTTTTTAAATCATGCAGTCAGCTTAAACAATACTGTAAATATTTTTAAAATGGGCATCTGAATATTTGCAGATATGTTGACAGATTGAAAATGCAGCCTTGTATTTCACTCGCAGTTGGTGAAAATAAGATGGCTGATTTTCAATTTGCCAACATTCTAACTGGTATGTTTACTACGATCAGTGCCCACAGGGCACTGCTGGTCCTTTTTCCTGTGCGTAAGAAGGAATATCACACAGGTGTGGACCAATCAGGATGTCTGAATTCTGTTGCCCATTTCATAAAGTAGGTTATACCTGATTATATTAAAATGTGAAGATTGTCTAACACTAGAAATAAACTCGAGACTGTAGATTTAAAACTTCAAAAACAATCAAATCATTGGATTTGAAGCCTGATATAATAGATACATTTGCTCATGCAGATTCTGGACTGGTGCTGTTCCAATGCAAATTATAAGCAGCCATTTTTCTTCCAAACAAAAAGAGTTTTACACTTTGCACTGTATACTCCGCATCTGAATTAGATGTGCAAATGTATTTTCTCTGATGGAGTTCTACAGGCTTGAGACCTGTTCTTGGGTCAGAATTAGAGAAATGCTGCTGTATCTAGTGTTAAAATGATCTATCTATTATAGGCACACTAATATTCTTCAGAACATTATAGGCACACTAATATTCTTCAGAACATTTGGTACTGTTTTGCACTGCACTATGATAGTGAACTTTGTAAATCTCTACCTACTGTTAACTTAAGTCCAAAATACTAGAGTAATTCTTCAGATACAGTACAACATAGAGCCTAATTTTTTTGTTTGTTTTTTGGGGGAATGGCAAGTTGGACTTCTATACGGTTTATTCCATGCATGCAGCTACTGCATAAATGGATTTTAAAGCAGAAAGTCAAACACTTCTTGGTGCCAAACAGATTTTAACTTCGCACAAATTAAAGCACCAGTTTCCACGGAGTTCTGCACTTTACTCTCAATGTGAGATGAGCAAGGCCACTGATTTACGGTGGTTAAAGCAGTGAAATTCCATTTTCAAGACATGAAATTCCGGAAACTGCACCGGTGATTGTAAGTCTAAATTCCAGATCTTCGGCTTAGTGTGCTACTCCTGGTTAAATAATGCTCCCTTTCCTTTCCAATACCGAGGAGAGTCATTGCAGTTTTCCTAACGTGCTGACAGATTCTGCTGCGGGAAGTCACAAATGAGAAACAGGAGTGACTTTACAGATTTATAAAAGGAAGGGCTATCCTTATCTGGGGTAATTACAGATCATCCCTAGTGCCCATACATGGATCAAAGGCGATGGTTCCAGCTCGGAGTGGTCATTTGGCCCAGATCAGTAAAAATATATTAAAATAAAATAAATAAGAGGTGCACTGGGTTTCACATTATGCGAGACCTGCAGTCAGATATGAGAAGAGTGACCGCTCCCGTGCAGCTTCTCAGCAATCTGGAAGAGGTTATCCTACATGGGCTTGTTTTATCTCAGTTCATAAAATAAGACAGTGGTCCATATCGTCAAAAGAAGTTCTCCCACTCTTTGCCTATGTCATTGACTATGACAACAGTCTGTTGAACAGTTGGCCTTGTCTGAGATTAATTGTGTTGTAGTTGCATTGTATTGCTACGGCAGAATCGGACTGGTCCACCAGGATACCTGGACATTTCCAGATACCCCCCCTTCCACATACACACACACACACACACACACGCATACATACACACACACCTGCTCTCCTCCTAAACTATAAAGATCTTTGCATTTAAATGTATCATCTGTATGTGCGGCACATAGGTAAACGTAAGATGCAAAAAAAAAAAAAAAGTCTATCAAATTTTGGTGGAACACTGATATGAGTGTGTCACCCTCCCCATAGGTTTTCCAGATGGGCCCCCTGTATCCACTTCCCAGGTAGGTCCCCTGTGCCCCAGGCCGACCCTGTGCAGTGGTAAGTGACAACTACGTTGCAATAGCTGAACTAAAACTGTTGACGGAATTGCAAGTAAGGGAAACATCTGATTTATACTATATAGAACTAATGTATGTGCTTTATAGTTACCTGGTTTGAAAATGTAAGGGGTCATCAAAACGAGGTGATGAGGAGGAAGAAGAGTTGGTTGTGATCACCGATAATTCCAGATAAACTGTGGTACAGTAATGTATAGGCCAGCCCTCGGTCCCTGTTTTCTCACAATCCGTCCGAAATGGACAATGCAATTATCCCACAATAATAAACTCGGGAAATCCAGAGATTCGCCCTTCAGTAGCGCCAAGGTTTATCCCTTCTGAAATTTAATTTGCCACTCGCTATGTGTGTGCTTATATTTTAGAAAATGGACTGAACGGTGACATGCAGTCTACAGTTTCTCACGTCGTCTGATGGCCTTACCATTCTTTATTAAATGAAACTTGTAATGGAAAGCTACGTTCATATACGTAAATGGAGCTCGCTCTAGCTAGCTAGCTCTCTTTCATCTTCTTTGTTCATGACAGTCATTACATCTCATTTAGTGAAGTTGTCAAGAAATAAAGGTGGCATATTATAAACACAGAGACACATACACACACAGGAGCGCGAGCGTTCGGCATACCTCTCAATCATCTCTTTATGGCAGTCTTTTTTTGTCTTAGCAAAACGGAAACATAGTTTGTATAGACGTCCTTTTCCAAGACGGTATCGGTATAAAATAGAAGGGCATACAATTGTAGCAGGCCAAATAGAGACGGTTTCAGGTTTCTTTAAAAATGCCTGTCATAAGTCTTCCGATTTTTCTTTTCAAAGAGGCATACAGCACGGTAAAGACTAAAAATGCTAAGTTGATTTGCAGATGCGTTCATCCCAGTGGATATTACATGAAGACATATTGCATATGTCGCTCTTAATATAGTATGAGTGAGATGTCGGCCACCATATACATCAGCAGGATTTGGAAATGTCACCGCATCAGTCTAATAACCTGGAGGGTGTAGTACATCAAGAAGATGCATCACACACTGGAAACAAATCTGGAATTCCCACAGATACTGTTTTGTATGTGTGTTGTAGTGAAGAATATTCAGTTCCCAAAGGCATGACACAAACCGCAAGCCTCCCGTTCTACTAAAATAGGGTTGTAGAGTCGAAGCTGTTTAAAAAAAAGGATTCGGACTGGAAATCGACTTCTCTTTTTATATTTCAATGATGTCCATACAACGGAGAACAAATATGGCTTATATTTTATTTAAAAAAAAAGACAGGGAGGGACATACCTGGTTGGAACCTGTAGGCTTCACCTCCCTAACTCAAACGATGGTCCAAAGCCTGTTAGAACAGTATATAATTTGTGTCCCTCCTACCTCAGAATTCCCACACTCTGAACTGTTCAGGACTGATAAAAAGATTTGATGCAGTTCTGTCTTCAGCGTGGAGTAAAAGCAGTTGTGAAATGGCTCTTTGAGTTAATTCCTTAGTAAAAGAACCGAGACAGCAAGCAGTGCAGGACTCCAGAGGGAAGGAGGGAGCATGTGACATCACCCATACTGCGGTCAATCATTACTATACCTCCAGCACTGGGGGAGCCGGGGTACTTCCAAGTGAGAAGCAACAGGGCTGCCGAATGCACGTGGTTGACATACAAAAGTAGGGTGAGATGCTTTTGTGAAACACACACACAATGTTATATATAGATACACACACAGGGCCCCGCGCTCCCACCGCGTGATGTCTTGTGGCATAGTAACAGGAACAACAACATAAACAGAAGCGCTAACAGTGGCGCACATGGTAACGCAAGCGCGAATGAGAACAGAAAGGGTAACGCACACGGTGGCGTGGACGGGAACAGTCTGCCGCATAATGTGTTGTCACATAGTGACATGGTGCCTGCAAACGGAAATGTCAATAGGCATGGTGATGCAAAGTGAAACAGAAAGAGAAACAGTACTGTAGACACAAATGGCAAAAAATAACAGAAACGCAAGCTAAAATGAAAACACAAAGGATAACGCACATGGTGGCGTAGACGTCAACGGTAAGTGAAACAGGTACGGAACAGCAAGCAGAAAGGGCAACGTTCACAGTAATGTAAGTGCACAGGCTGGTTTTCCCCAAAACCTGCATAGAGAAAGACAGTGAGTACAAAGAATGTATGCATAATAATGGGTATCGGAGCAGAAAATGAGGACTTGGAATACTAAATAGGTTATATCTCAGGAACCGTATGACATAGAAAAGAAATTTAAAAGTTGTATGATTTACGACTGTCCTGGCCAGTTTTTGTCTGACGAAAAGTCCGTATCTCGCACCGTTTCCAAGATACGGGCCCTGAAAGGCGTGGCGAACGCTGTAATGTTATCCTATGGGGAAAAAAAGAGAAGTTCAGAGCGCCATAACTTTGCCTCCCTGTAATATTTTTTCACCAAACCACTGAAAGGCACATCTGTGGGCTGTTGGCTGTCTTCCCTCCAAATTTCAGCAAAAAGACCAAACCGTTATTTTGCAGCAGGGAACCAAAGGATTCCTGTAATGCGTCGGGCGCCGTAATGTTATCCTATGGGAAAAACTGTCAAATTTGGAGTGCCGTAACTTTGCCACTGTGTAATATTTTTTCAACACAACACTGAAAGGCACATCTGTGAGATGTCAGCTGCGTTTCCTCCAAATTTCAGCCCCAAACTCCCAACCGTTCTTTTGCAGTGCAGTGCCAAAGAATCACTGTCACTTTCCCACAGATGAAAACTACTGTTGCAATTTCATGATGCTTTGAAAACAGTTCGACACTTTTAGTGAGCACGAGTAATTTGTGAAAGTACTTTTCCAGAAATTTGAAAACATATTTCTGGGGTGTTTTACCACAAAATAAAAGACATGGCAAGCATCCTCAGGGTCCACTAGGTGAATACAAAATAATTAGGTTGCTAGAGGGTCCCAAATTTAAATGCCAACTATTTTTCTGATCACCAACTGAAAACAAAATGGCTGATTTACGAAAGTAACAGGCCCATTTGCGAAAGTAAAAATGCATTTGAGACACTGTCAAACTTTTTGTTAACTTTTCCCATTGACTTGTAATGGGAAATTGTTTTTTGAATAACTTTTGAACCGTTTAATATTTTTTCACCAAATCTTCAAAAGACACATTGGGGACCCCAGCTGCATGTTCCCTGAAGATTTTGGGCCGGTCACACAAACCGTGCGACCTGTACGCGCGACCGTAGAATTCCAGAAAAAGCGTAAACGCGCACCAAATCATGCTTAATTACTCTGCAGCCATGTATCTGACCAATACAAAACTTGGCATATGCCAAGGCCTATGGTTCTTGATTGTGTATTCCAAATTTCATCCAAATCCGTCAAATGGTTGCAAATTTATTAAGGTGCAAAGTTTTGGGGTTTAACATAGAAATGGCTCCTCGACCCTAACTATGGTAGCACTACCCGTGCTACCATAATATTATATATATATATATATATATATATATATATATAGTGTTTTTAACAAACTTTTAATCCACTGTAGGTAAGCTACTAGACAGACTACAATAATGCTTCAAAGGCCTAACTGGCCAAATTATTAGCTAATTAAATAAAATTGCTTGAACTGGCATGCTTCCTAGAGAAAGTCTCTAAGGAGAAAAATTTGTGAACTCTCTCTCTCACCAGCCCATAAGTACCACTTTAGCTCAACCCTCTCTCTCTCTCTTTCTCCCAGCCAATTGACCCATGCTTCCTCATGGTCAGTGACCTCTTGGCCCTCCCCTTCTTGTGACCTCACCTAGCCCCGCCTTCCCCAAACCCCCCCTTCCCTGTTTCCAAAACCTCAGACTCCCTCTCATTGGTCTGGGCCTGTTGACAATGAGGTTTGCCCCTTTAGTGGGGCAAACCACTTTGTCGGAAGTCAGATAGTATAACATTCACTCTTACTCCCTGAAGTCATAATCCTTTTCTTGTGACATCAGAATAATTCCTTTGACAACAGATTATGATGACATAAGCAGAGGATTATGTCTTCATAAAAGGAATAAATAAGGGTGAGTGACCTGAGCTGGTTGACCTGAAGAAAGCCTGGAGGTGACCACCACCAGATGACTTACAATATAAATGTTTGGTAGAGCCTGCTTCCAGAACTTTCTTTAGGTTGACCTCCTCCCAGTGGTCTTCTGGATTGGGTATGGTATGACGGGTGGGAAGAAAAAACATACCCTGGCAGTACTGCACATTTTAGAAAATGGCAAAAGAGAAGAGATAGCCAGACAGCTTTAGTGGTGTGTGGATTGGTGACAGGTCCTCCTCACAGTACTGAGTAGGGTGAGGAGGCTTCTGCTACTAGTACTTACTGAGTGTTGTCCATCTGGATTGGGAGGGGTGAGCAGGGGGAGTTTGACTAGGGGCCAGGAGAGAGACAGACTAAGGGGGTGGGGGGAGTGCTTGTAGGCTTGCTGGAGAGGGGGGGTGTTTTTTTTGTGGACATTAACTAGATATGAATTGAAGAAACTGGGAGACGACAGACTGTACTCTAACTGGACTCTACATTGCTGGTTCAACATCATTTTCGGTGACCGGCATCACAACAATGGAATTTATGTTGACCGTAAGTTGCAGTGGACATAAATTCCGATGGACTTCCAGTCCATTTTTCTATCCGGGGCAAAGTCCCCACAACCGCCCATGTGGGGGGCTCTTCCCCCTGCACCCCCATTCTAATTATAATCAACTCCGAGTCATAGTTGATTCGGGGAGGGGGTGCAGGACTAGGAGACATTATGCCCCAGTCTCTGGCACACCAATACAGCAACCTGTCAACGAACTGTCAATTTTGTCTGCAGTGATGTAGGTCGCTGTATTGATGTTGCTGTTGGGGGGTATACCCTCTAACTGCCAACTCCACCTACGGCTGCCTGAGAGCCTCTACCATAGACAACAGCCAGGAGATCCCAGCAGCACCAGCAGAGATTTTAAAGGTAAGGGAGGGAGATGGGCTTTTTCCTGAACCACTAACCACTATACTGGGTAGGGGGAGGTTTAGGTGATCTGTATGAATATGGAGTCGGAGTTAGATGCAGAAATGGGACTTCCAATTCATCTCCAGTTCTGTACCAGCAGCTGTATCAGAGGTGGAATGGAACTGTACTTTCTGAAATTCTGACTGCATGCACATGGAATGGATTCTACATAATCCGAGCATCCTTAATATTAATCAAATGGCTTCATTCACCTGCATCACTCTTGCAGTCAAATGTTTGAAATCTACAGCTTTTCATGTTTTGTAAAACAACTTGGCAGCATTTCATGGGAAAATAAACCATATTGTTTACATGCTTTTATATAACTGTTACTTTAGGCTTGTGTCAAGTGTTTACTAACTTTAGTGTATTGTTTTGTGCGTTTCTCTTGAAATAGTCCTATTTTCTCTCATTTATGACTCTTATTAATTTTGCCTTTTTTTCCTGCCCAATGTTCATTTTTAGGGCTGCAGTGGGTGTAGTCATGCAGTACTTTTACGATCACTGAGAAAAAGGACTCTGCATTGCTTCCAAATGAACATGTTGTATTGCGTCATAGTCACCCCCACGTCTGTGAAGTAGTGAGCCCATGTTGTCCCTACTGACCATAGCACTGCAGTATTTCATAGTGCCTGCAATCATGGCAAACTCTGTCATGTCCAAGATGGCCACCACACTGCACTGCACATGTGCTAACAGTCGTGCATGTGCAGTAGCATGCGGTAGCCATCTTTGTCACAGTGGAGTGGGCTGTGCTCCACTATGACCGCCGGCACTTATTTATGTATATATTTTTTAATAGTATAGAAATTCCCCCACCCAATCCTCCTTCTCAGCACCCACCCCCCTTCAGAAACACAAAAATGACACTGGAGGTGCCCATTTCCCCCAGTGTCATGATCAGAGATTGTTGGTGTTTTTTTCTGACACTGGGGGTGCCCAATCCCTCAGTGTCATGATTGGGGATCATCAGTCTACTTTTTTTCATCTGTAAAAAAAAAATGCTCCATCGATGTCTGCCCCCACAAAACTGTGATGCTACGGGTGCCCGTCCCCCAGTGTCATGATCAGGGATCGTCGGTCTCTTTTTTTCTCACCTGTGAAAAACAAAAACAGTCCATCGATGTGTTTTGTGGCCATTCCTTACCTCCACCTGACCCTCCCACTGAATATCCACCACCCCATGCCTCTCCAAGCCCTTACTTACCCATTGGTGTTCCAACACCATAATCCTGTCTGGACTGCAGACACATCTTTACTCTTCAAAGCTGTACCATGAACTGAAGCCACAGGTATGCAGTTCAATGTATTTCAATGGGGTTTTGAACCTAGTGTTATTACTTGGACATTTTTGCATATTTTTATCCCACATTTTCAACGTGCCTTCCTTGGGACCCCATCTCATGAACAATGTCACTGTTGTTAGTCAGATCTGTCCCGAAAGGTGATTTTGCAGTCCCTGCATGAAATCACCTTTCAGGCAGGAGTTGAACATTTTCTCTGCAATTGTTCATGAGGTGGGCTCATAACAAGGCTATATTGAAAATCTGGTGTGCAAATATTGAGAAACAACTAAGTTACGAGTCTACATTGAATTTTGCAAATGCAGGCTCATAACTTTGGTACTTTTCAATATTTTTACCCCAATTTTTTTTTTAAATTAAATATGCTTTATTCATTATTATTATTTACAGTCAGGCTCAATGCAGTACTTAATACAAGAGATCAAAGAAGGATGTGAGTAAATACATTGGATACATATTTCATATCACCCCCTTATTTCCCCTCCAACCCCTCCTCTTTTTAATCCCCCATGTCTATACAGTCATTGGCTAAGGAAAGGAAAAGAAATATATTTTAAATACAATACCTAGGGTACAAAACTGTGTGTCTGTCACTATCCCTTCCTCCCATCTATCTACCTTTTAACCCCCATATAGCCACCCTCAAAAGTGCCCCCTTCTCCCCCTTACTTACCCCCAGCCAGCGTTCACCTATTTTTACCCCAAATTTAAAACATAGCCATATCTTTATAGCACCTCAAGACTGTGATAGCTGACATTTTTCAAATTCTGTCCAAAATGTTTTTTTTTTTACATCCCAAAAGGTGATTTTGCTGTCCCTGTGCAAAATCACCTTTTGAGTACCAGCTGAAAATTTTATCTGCCCTTGTTCATGAGCTGCGGTCATAAGAAGGCTATGTTGAACATTTGGTGCAAAAATATTAACAAACAAGCAAGTAAAAGTAGCCCACTTAGAATTTTGTGAATGCAGCCTTGTAACCTTGGTAATTTTCAATATTTTTACGCCAAATTTACAACATAGCCATATCTTTACAGCACCTCATGAATGTAACAGCTGTAATTTTTCAAATCCTGGCCAATTTGTTTTTTTATATCCTGAATTTTGCGGTCTCTGCATGAAATCACATTTTGACTAGGAGTTGAAATTTTCCCTCCCCCTGTTAATGTGTTGGGGTCATAAGAAGGCTATGTTGGAAATTTGGTATAAAAACATTAAACAGCAAAACATTTTATGAGCCTATATTGATTTTTGCAAATGCAGGCTCATAAGTTTGGTAATATTCAATATTTCTCCCCAAAATTTCCACATAGGCATTCTTTGCAGAACCTCATGAATGTGACAGCTACCATTTTTCAATTCCTGCCTCAAATGTGTTTTTGTGTCCCGAACACTGATTTCTTAGTCCCTGCGCAAAAACACCTTTAAGCCCAGAGTTAAACATTTTGGCTGCCCGTCTTTATGAGGCAGGGTCATAACAAGGCTATGTTGAAAATCTGGTGTAACAATATTGCAAACTACCACGTTTATGAGCCTATGTCTCATTTTGCAAATGCACGCTTGTAACTTTGGTAATTTACAATATTTTGACCCCAAATTCCTCAGCTGCAGCCCTATCAGCTCTGTCCAGAGTTTAATTACAAATCAGTTCCAGAATCCAGTGTCATCCATTGAGCAGAAGCCTACAATAAAGCTTTCCATGCAGGGCTTCCTCTCAGCTGATGCAAAAATGTCCCAGAACTGCTGAGTAAATAAAAATGAATATTGGGCTGGGAAAATGGAAGCATTAATCAAAGACGACCCTAAATAAGGGAAAATAGGATTATTTCAAAACATACACACAAAACAATACATTGGTGTTATTAAACAGAACACACTCATGCCAACATTTACAATTATAAAAAAAGTAAACAGGGTTGGTGTAATGTTCAATCTGATTGAACTCAGTCACAACTGAACAGTACTTTCATGCCCATATTTATCCAGTTACCTTTGACCTCCCTCAGATTCAACACTGTAGCCAATTCCAGATCTATCCAGTCTGTCTCTGTGGACTGTGAAGTAACAATCTGAAGGATTGCTTTCATCATGTATGCTATCTACTAGTTAACATCAGAAAGTAATATGGCTAAAACTAGAATGACAAATGTATTTCAGTTATATTCAACATCGTAATTTAGCTCCATATCTGCAGTACTATGGAGCATGGTGTGCAATTGTTCTTTTTTCTGATGAAGAAGCCACAAGGCTATCAATGTGCTCTAGTATCTGAGGATCTGATCTTTGAACCAACAGTAATCTCTAACAACAAATGAAGAATCTACAGTTCTAAATGTCACCCTAATGCCCTGTGCCCTTCTACTTAAGCACCCTTCACCCTTATATACATCCACACCTAAAAGCACATTTCATATTGGTAAAACTTCAAAATTATAGGGATACTGTATTTATTTAAAATCTGGGGACATGGATATGCACTCTGAGTCATGGCTCATTTCCAGGTGTGACCCAGGGGAGAGGATACAGCAGGGAGTGAAACAGCAATAACAAAGTGACAAAAAAAGTGAATGAACATGTACAACAAAATCACAGTACAAGTAATGAATTTAAGAGAAAGACAAAAACTGTGTAGAAAGAGTACATGTACCTTGGCTAGGTTGACAGCTAAAGGACCGTGATGCCAATGTTGGGCAAGACCTTTGAACAGAACCAGTGAGACATAAAATTCCAATTACCAAGTGCCTTGAGTTGTAAGCTATGTAGCTGAGTAGGCAAAACTGGGTAATACAAGTAAAATAGCAGAGGGGGATGGATAGGACATGGGTTTCTGTCATGATGTGAGAAGAAGAGAAACTCTATCTGCCGCTGCATTCTGTAGAGAAGTGTGTTGGCAAGAGTGGTTTGAGAGAGAGGAGGGAGTAAGAGAGACAGATGGGGAGAGGGGAGGCTGTTCCAAAGTGTTGAAAGTTGGACAGAGAAAGCAGACTGACCTGCTACAGATTTACTGTGAGGGATATGGAAGGAACAAGCAGCAGAAGAATGGAGGGAGTTGGAGGAGGGGATGGCAGGGCTAAGGAGAAAGGTGAGGTAAGTGGGAATAGTGGCAAGCCAGTATTTGGCCATGAAGGAGGAACAGTGTGAGAGATGCTGAGCCTCAAGAAAGTGTAAAGAGAGATTAGAATAGAGAGCAGTGATGAGTCAGCAAAAGGAATGAGTCAAACTTGGCAAGTGGAGACTTTAGAGCAGTACTGTAGGTATATCTGTGAAGTCAAACATAGGCAATATCATCTTAAGGATGACCTCCCAGTGAACCAGGAAAGGAAGGTGTGATTTGTTTTGGTACAGTATACCAAGCATACTGTAGGGTGAAGTTTCTTCTGCATGGCCTCAATATGGGTGAAAAAGCTTAGATTCTGATCCAGTCACACTCTTAAATACTTGAAATGGGGCACCTCTTGAAGCAGGTTACCATCTAGAATTGAGAGAACAGGTGTATGTTGGAGTCTTACTAATCTCTGTCTAGTGCAAAATGTAGAGAGCGACATTTCTTTTGACGTTTAGTGAGAGCTGGGTTACATTGTCATGTTGGAGTTAGAACTCCAGTTCTGGGATGGAGACACCTGAAACAAATAGAACTGTGTCATCTGCATACATTTGTATGTTAGAAGAGACATAAGTGGAGGGGAGGTCATTTAAGAAGATGGAGAAGAGGACTGGGCCAAGAATGGAGTCCTGGGGACACCAGATGTGATCAGTAGGGAGGGTGGATAGGGCATAACCAACTTGGACTGACTATAGCTGAGTTAAGAGGTAGAAGAAGAACCTCCTGACAGGCAGGTCAGACAGACCTGCAGAACTTATCCAAGAGAAGGGGAAGCACTGCAGTATTAAAGGCCTTTGGGAGGTCTATGAAAATGGCCACAATGTACAAATGCTGTTCCATGCCTTTAAGCACAAAGTTTTTGAACTGAAAGAGGAAGGAGGTGGTGGAGTAATTCCTGTGGAAGCCAAACTGAAAAGGGGAGAAGAAAGAAGAGCCTACTGTACGTTCTCAATTGGTAAAGAACATGTTGATATGGTTTTAGAGGCCAAGCTCCTTGGGATGATTCTGTTTTGCCCCAGAGTTGGAGACCCTACAGAAATGCAGCCAGGGACCCCCGTGAACACAGATAAGAGTACGTTAGGGTCTCAGGGACCCCTTTGGCCCCATTCGGGAGCTTGGGGGACAGTTTGTACACACCAGGGGCCCCAGGAGTTAGAGTGTAGGAACATACGTGGAAGAAAGTGTTTGTTTTGGGCACTCTGCCCACTGCTAAGTGTTCCTCAGTAGCTGGTCCCTGCCAGTTACCCCCCAATGTTCCCAGTAACTCCTGCAAACAGGATACCAGCAATCCCACAGCCAAAAGCACCTAGTGTCCCAACCCCTGCAGAGTGGAAGCCAGTAGCCCTGCCAGCCCAAAGTCAGGGTTTTGTTTTAAAATCCTTTTTTCCTCTATCCTCACTGCCTGGTCTCTGCTAGATCTCCCCACAAGCAAGCAGCATGAGTAAAGGTAGTCATGCACTGGACTGCTGTCCCTGCCCAGTGCAGGCCTGGCTCATGGTGGTGAGTGCAGTAGAGGAACAGTTAGGGAGTGCTGACTGCGTAAAAGTAAACAAAAAGTGTACTTTTTTATTTTAATGAAAAAAATCAGGCTAAATAGCACTTTGTAAAGCAGCTGAGGCCACGCAGGTCAGCAGGTATTCCACATACCAGGACCGCCAGTAGAGGGGGTGGACAGTGACCTACATAAGGGCTAGGGTGGGCTATGCAAGGCCTCCTGCAAGAGAATTGCCCACAGAGTGGGATTAAAGAAAAGGCTCCACAGAGAGCCAATTCCAGGGTGCAGGCTTGATCATATAGGGTGAAATAATTAGGGCTCTATAGGAGACAGTATAGGGCTTAAACACCAGAGCATAACCACAGGGCATATGAATTAAAACTCCATAGGAGCTAATACAGTGTGGTTGGGGCTCCATATGAGCTATACTGAGGGGCAATTACCTGAATTATTACTGAATGTTTACAGCCTGCCTAGTGAACTGCTTTAACGTGAAAGTGTGCCTTACCTGTGAGACTGCCTATTGAACTGTATTTAAAGGTACACATCATACTTACCGAGACTGCCTTTTAACCTAAAGTTAAAGTGTAACTGCCTCTTTTACTCAACAAACTTGCTGAACTTGTGTGGTGGGCCTTTTGGCCCAAGCGAACTGCCTAAACCTGTGTGTGTCCTGTTTGCCCTAAACAGCCTGCTTGAACATGTGTGGTGCCTTGTTTGCCCTGAATGAATTGCCTGAACTTGTGTGGTGCCCCATTTGCCTCAATGAACTGCTTGAACATTTGTGGTGCTGTGTTTGCCCTAAATGAAGTGTCAGAAATTGTGTAGTGCACCATTTGCCACAAACAAACTACCTAAAAGTGTGTGGAGCCCAGTTTGACTTAAACAAACAGCCTTAAGTCTGTGGTACCCCTAAAGTGACTGACTTAAAGTGGTGGTACCCTTTAAAGAGATGGCCTATCCTTTTCTGCTGCCCTGACTGAACTGTGTAACAATCTCATAACTACTCACTTGCCCAGAGAATAGACTGCCAGTTGTGGGCATGCTACACTGCAACTGACTATTGCCCTAAGTACCCTCCTAAAAGACTTCCTTGAATCTCTGTACCTGGTGTCCAGTCACCTTACTGCTTGGCAAACCAGTCTCAGCTGTAATGTTGCTTGGTACTCTCTGCAACTACCTATGGACTGCCTAAATTTCACACCAGCTAAAGACTGTCTCTTCACTTCTGTGTGCGACACACACCTCCTACTTGGATTACAACTTGAGCAGTTGACCCAGCTAGCGTTAGGGTGATAGTTAGGACAGGCTCCATTCATTATTCTGCCAAGCTAGGTCCCTACCACGATAAGAAGTAAAGGAAGTGTAGAAGTCACATCTCACTAAAGATGGCCTTTATCATACAGTGGGGTGGGGTTTTCTTTTACAGGACTAGCACCCATCCCCATCATCCAAAAAGCAGCACCCAGGACCATCATACAAATATCTGCATTCAGAGCCATCATCTGAAGAACAGCACCCTGTGCCTATGTTTAAAGACCAGCTTTTCTAAGAACAGGGGTGGTTCCAAGGGACTGGAGGGAGGCTGAAGTAGTTTAGCTCCACTGTGGGGGAATAAGCAGGGAATTACACACCTGTCAGCCTCACCTCTATTCCAGGGAAACTAATGGAACCATTGGTCAAAGAGGACCTCATGGACTACTTGGAGAGCAGTGGGCTCCAGGATAGTAAACAGCATGGATTAGTGGCAGGGAGGCCTTGTCAGACTAACCTGATAGTGTTCTTTGACTGGGTGATGAGGTAATTGGATAGGGTCCACACTGTGGATCTGTTCTACTTTGACTTCATCAAAGCTTTTGACTCAGTGCCTCCCAGACACTTGCTGAAGAAGATGAAGGAACTGGGTGTGGCTAAAGTCATAGTATACTGGGTGGGTAACTGGCTAAAGGAGATGTAACAGAGGGTACTGGCCAATGGGGTTAAATCAGAAGAGAGGCAGGTCACAAGTGGGGTTCCACAGGAATCTGTCCTGGGTCCAGTCCTCTTTGACATGTTCATCAGCAACATTAGTGAGGGAATCCGAAGCAGGTTGTGTCTCTTCGCAGATGACACTAAGCTCTATGGGTGGATGGGTTGTGATGAGGAAATAAAGGACATGCAGAGAGACTTGCAAAAGGAGGGGGCTGGTCAAGGGTTTAGCAGTTGAAATTCAATGCCAAAGATGTAAGGTTACACACCTAGGGAACAAAAACCTCAGAAAAGAGTGCTGGATGGGAGGGGGTGAGACTCAGAACCACGGATGAGAACGAGACCTTGGAGATATCATCAGCGACTCCCTAAAGCAATCAAATCAGTGCTACAAAACTTATAGCAAAGCAAATAGGATGGTTGGATATATTGGGAGGGGTACTGATAGCAGGAAAATGGAGATAATACTTGCCCCTATAGATCCTTGCTGAGACCACAGCTGGAGCACTGCGCCCAAATCTTGAGTCCTCACCTCAGGAAGGATAGGGAGAGGCTGGTGACAGTGCAGTGCAGAATAACAAGAATGATTCAGGGTCAGCAGGGCAGGCCCAATGAGTAGCACCTCAAGGCTCTGAACACGTACTTACTGGAGACCAGAAGGGAGAGGGGAGATTTGATACAGACTTCAAATTCCTAAAAGGAATTAACAGGGTACACTGTGGGGAACTATTTAACTTGAATACTAGCTCATGGTCATGTGGTCATTATGGAGGCTAACAGGAGGGAGGTGCAAAAGGAATGTGAGGAAGTACTATTTTACTGAAAGGATGGTGGAACTGTGGAACAGGCTGCCAGCCAAAGTGGTGGTTGCCAAAACTGTTAGTGGTTTTAAGCATGGCTGGGACAGAATGAAGGGTATAGTGGTTGCTCAGGGCATCAGAATCAGGAGGGTGAATGGGAGGAGGGTGGAGGTTTAAGACCCTGGGGGAACAGTAGGTCCCATGGCTATATAGGGAACTCGGGCAGAATGAATGAACCTTGATCTTTTTCTGCCATCATTGTCTATGTTTCTATGTTTCTTCTTCTTCAAAGTTGCAGCCAAGTTTCCTTTCATCCCAGTGGCTCAGGGGGTCTCTATGCTGACAAATCTTCTTCAGACTTGCAACCTACTTTCTTCTTGTCCTGGCAGCCCAGTGGGCCCTTTGCATCGATGAAGCTTCTGCAGAGTTGCACCCAGTATTCTCTCAGCCCAGTGGCTCAGGGGGGTCTTTGTGCCAATGAATTTTCTTCAAAGTTGCAAGTCAGTTTCTCCTTGTTCTAGTAGCCCAGGAGGGTTTTTGTGCCAAAGGATCTTTTTCATATTTGTGGCCCGATTTTTCCTTGTCTCAGCAGCCCAGGAGGGTTCTTGACATAAATGAATCTGTGTTTAGGTTGCAAAGTCCTTCTCAAGTCCCAGTGGTCTAAATGAGGCCCCTCACCAAAATATCTGTCACATTGTTGCAACCAGTGCACCATTTGGTCCAGGTGCCCTGTTCAGGTCTTGATTTTCTGCCAAATTCTTCTAAGTGACCCGATCTAGACTCCAAAGTGACTTGATTACCTGTCTTGAATCATTGCATTTAAAGTAATGAATATTTACGTGCATGAACTATAAGTTAGTACTGACTGACCAGGCAAAAACTACTGTAAAATACTGTAATTGCAACTGATGCAGGGTATATTAAAGCAGACACTTAGAGGTGCACCTCAGTTGTACTGCTACCTTTATTCATCCATTTACTAACATACCAAAATGGCAGCAGAATAGGCCCAACGGTCTTTCATGTCTGCTCATTTGGTCATCCCCCACCCTGGGAGCTGACCTTGCTACCCCCCCCGGCTTCTCCCTTCCCAGTCCCGGATATTCTCGCTGAACTGGTTTTTGCTTCCAGAACCCTTCCTTTGTACCTGTCCCACCCCTCTTGAACCCCTCCACCGTTTCTGCCTCCACCAGCCCCCTGGGCAGTGCATTCCATGGCTCCACCACCCTCTCAGTGAAGTTGCACCTCCTCCTTTATCTCCTGAATCTCCCCCCCTCCAGCTTCCACCCATGCCCTCTAGTTGCCCCCCCTTTCTTCGGAGCACCCTGACTGCTCCTCCCCTATTCATCCCCTTCATGTACCTGAAGACCTCTATCATGTCCCTGATCCCTTCTCTCTTCCAATGTGTACATATTTAGCTCTTCGAGCCTCTCCCCATAGGTACTATCCCCCAAGCCCCAAATCATTTTGGTTGCCCTCCTCTGGACCCTCTCCAGGAGTTCAATGTCCCTCTTTAAATGTGGCCTCCAAAACTGCATGCAGTACTCGAGGAGCGGCCTCACCAAGCAGTTATACAGTGGGAGTATCACTTCCCTCTTTCTGGAGGTGAGCCCCCTAGCAATGCATCCAAGCATCCTGTTGGCCTTTGCCGCTGCTCTCCTACAAGTCTCCAAGTTGTTCATCTTGATATCCACCACCAACCCCAGGTCTCTCTCTGCCATCGAGACTTGTAGCATTTCTCCCCCCCAGGGTGTACACTTGGCCAGGTTTCTGGCTCCCAGGTACAATGCCTTGCATTTCCCTGCATTGAACCTCAGCTTCCGCTTTCTAGACCACCTTTTCAGAGCCTCCAGGTCCCCCTGTAGGGCCACCCTCCCCTCCTCCTTATCCAAAACCGCCCCCAGTTTTGAGTCATCTGCAAAGAGACTCATCTCACGCCTGATACTCTTCCTTATGTCAGAGATGTAGGCATTGAACAGGAGGGGCCCAAGGACCAATCCCTGAGGGACTCCACTAATGACCCTCCTTGGGGATGAGACTATCCCGCCAACCACGACCCTCTGGGTCCAGTTCTTGAGCCAATTGCCTACCCATCTGATCATCTGGTTCCCCACCCCCATTTCTCCCAGATTATCCAACAGGCCCCCATGAGGAACAGAGTCAAACACCTTGATGAAGTCAAGAAAGAGGACTTCCACTGGTCTACCCAGGTCCAAGGCACTCTTCACCCAGTCATAGAACTCAACAAGGTTTGTCTGACATGATTTCCTCGGGATGAATCAATGCTGTCTATCGTCCAGGCACCCCAACTTTTCCAGGTCCCCCCATGTCTCTCCTTGATAATGCCCTCCATCACCTTGCCCACCACCGATGTCAGGCTGACGGACCTGTAGTTCTCTGCCACCTCCCTTGCTCCCCCCTTGTGGATCGGCACTATATGCGCCACCTTCCAGTCCTGGGGCACCCACCTTGCCCTCAGACAGATGCTGAAGAGCTCTGCCAGGGGTTTCGCCAGGACATCCACCAGTTCCTTCAGCACTCTGGGATGTAACTTATCCAGCCCTGGTGCTTTCTCCATCTTAAGGGACCTGAGGGTTTCCCTCACTCTCCCTGCTATGATTTCTACCTCTGCTACCTCATCCCCCTACTTTGCCTTCACCCCACCTACTAGTGATGCCCCCCTCCCCAGACCCGACAATCGGTAAGGGTATCCCCTTCAGTTTCACCGTCTCCTCCCATGTATAATGCAGCCCTCCCATTTTCCTTGGTGAAAACTGAGGCGAAGTACTCATTTAGTACCTCAGCCTGCTCTCCCCGGGTCTTGTGCCCATCCCTCCCCTGTTTTAATCCTGCTAATCTGCCCCTTCACCCTTCGTTTTTCCCCAGTGTATCTAAAGAATCCCTTGTTCCCTTTCCTAATTTCCCTGGCCAGGTTCTGCTCCTTCCTTGCCTTAGCTACCCTCACCACCCTAGGGGCCCTTCTGGCCATCAGCTCGTACTCCCCTCGGTCCCTTTCACTCCTTGAGCACTTGAATTGCCTATAGGCTGCCTTCTTTCCCCTCACCACCTCCTGAACCTCCCTGGTCCACCAGCAGGGTTACCGCATTTTTGTCTTACTCTTGCGCAGGTGCTGGTAGCATCCTGCATCCCCCCTCCTGATGATTTTTCACCTACCGTCAGCTTCCATGCCTGGCCCAATCCCATCCATGTGTTCCTTTAGGATCCTTCCCATTTCCTTGAAATCCACCCCCCTGAAGTCAGTTACCTCCATCTTTGTGCAGCCTTCTACCCCTCCTAGGTTCAGACAGAACAAGACCGTGGCATGGTTGCTCCCCGCCAATGGGTCCCTTACCTCCAGGCCCCCAATCTGGTCACTGTCTGCCAGGACCATATCCAGTATCCGCTCCTCCCTGGTCAGTTCTTCCACCTGCTGAGTTAGGAATGCATCCTGAAAGACATCCAACAACCTCTGTTCCCTGGCCACCGAGGATGTCATCGTCTCCCAGTCTGTTCCTGGCATGTTTAAGTCCTCCAACACCACCACCCTTCCCCTTCCCAATCTGCAGTGTCTCCCAACATCTGCCACCAGACTCTCCTCCAGCCTCTCCGCCAGCTCAGGGGGTCTATACACCACTCCTATTTTTACTCTCTTGCCCCCCCCTGTTATCAAGGTGACCCAAATTGCCTCCACAGTTCCCTCCACCTCCTCCACTCCTCCTATGGCAATGCAGTTTTTGACTATTATTGCTACCCCTCCTCCCCTCCCCCCCGTCCTTCCTGAACATGGTGTAACCCTCCAGGTCCAGGTCCCAGTCATGCCCTGTGGTGGCCCAGGTCTCAGTGACCACTGCCCCATCCACCTCTCCCTCAATTAGCATCACCTGGAGCTCAGGCATTTTATTGCCTAAGCTCCTGGCATTTAGCAGGACTACCTTACACCCTTTCCCTATACTTCCATTTCCCCCTGCTCATGTTCCCGTGGAGATTCTGTCTTCCCCTGGCCCGCACCTTACCAGCCGGCCTTTTCCTGCATTTCTCCAGCTCCCCCGGGGGGTGGAAACAGAGTCCCTCCTTTATCTGACCCCACTCAACAGCCTTTTCTCCCATCCCTTCCCTCTTCACAAGTTTAAACGCCACCTTTCACCAATGAACCCCTCTATTTTCAACAAGTTTCCTTCCCTCCAATTGAGATGGAGCCTATCTCTAGCATACAGCCCCTTATCCTCCCAGGTCTCCACCCAATCCCCATCAATCCATACCCTCTGGCCCCACACCTCCCTGAGCCACTGGTTTATCACCTAATCTTCCTCTTGTGTTTCCCCACTAGCCCTTGGCACGGCAGAATTTCGAGGAGAAATTGTGCATCCTATATCATGACAGACCCTGGCAAGCTCCCTGAACCTTGCCTGTATCTCAGCTCACTATTTCCCTCAATGTCATTGGTACCCAGGTGGACCAGTATGTCAGGGAACCTCCACAATCCTTTGCCAGCTGATATACCTCATGCTTGGCCCTGTGCACTATTAGTCAGGGAAGCATTTTGTTCTAACCAGGCAGGCTTCTCCCTCCCTATCCCATTTGAT
Organism: Neoceratodus forsteri; assembly: GCA_016271365.2. NCBI lineage: Eukaryota > Metazoa > Chordata > Ceratodontiformes > Ceratodontidae > Neoceratodus > Neoceratodus forsteri. Next base: position 335,420,656 of record CM028136.1, on the reverse strand, counting down.
CTCCCTGATCATGTAATCACCTAACAGAAGCACTCTGACCGCCCCTTTTCCTCCATTCCCCCCCTTCCATGTCCCTCATCCTTTCTACCGGCCCCTCCCCCCAGTCGGTTCCTTGCTCCTCTCCCTATCTGGGTGCCACCTGCCATCCCTTCCTTATTTATCCTGTCCACCCCCTCCCCTCCAATCCTATGCCTCTCGTCCTCCTGAGTATCCGTCTGTACCTCACTACCCCCACCATTATCTGCAGTTATTTATTGCCATTCATATTATTGTTATTGTAGATGAAAATCTGCCTTTGTGACCCTTGCCAACTTTCCTGCCATATAAATTCTTGCTTTATTTTGACCTCTGAGCATGACTCATACATTTTCTTGCTGGGTTACTACATCCACCCCATCTGGGAACCTTTAGTGCCCCCTCATCATGAGATTTGCTTGAGGTGGCACTCCCGTCCATGAGGAAGAGCCCATTCCCCACTTCATGACCTGACTCACTGGAGTATGAAATAATTTCAGACAACTTGAGTTGGCAGTCCCATTGAGAAGGTAGTATAGCACAGTGGTTACAAGCACTGAGCTGCAAACCTGGGGAACTGGGTTTGAATCCCACAGCCATCACTTGCATACTGTGTGACCATGAGCAAGTCACTTAACTTCCCTGTGCTCTGAAAACACACCTAGAAACAAGCCTCAACTTAGTATGTCTTTCCTGGCCAAAGATTGTAAAATAAAATGAAACAAAATTTAGAGCTAATGTTCAAAAAAAGACAACAAAAGGATATGCTATACTCCCTAAAAGTTTTAAGGAGAGCTGGACTGGATCGTAGAGAATTTATGATGGGTATATGAGCCAAAGATAGGCAATGTTTATTTCTAAGGCATCTTTTCCAGCAGACTCAATGTAGTGTACAGAAAAACAGAAACAACATAAAAGTGCAATGCAGTTGAACCTCGATTATCCAGACCAGCCGGAGATGTGGAATTTGTGTAGATAATCAATCATCCAGATAATTGAGATTTGACTGTATGATGTAACATTGTTTGGGACCAGGTCACTAGTCTGTACAAATGAATAATCTGGATAATCGGAATCCAGATAATTGAGTTTGACTGTATTTGTTAATAAATAAACAATAAATATAAGCATAAACAAAATAATACACTAACTAAAAGAGTAGGCATTTTCAAATGAATCTTTAAAGCACCCTTGAAGACCTCCACCATCTGGGCAGAATGAATGCTGTGAGGAAAATATTACACAGGGATGGCACAGACACACCAAACACTCTGTCCCCAATAACTTCAGACAACCTGCATCAGTGGATTGGAGATGGCAGACAGAAACATAAAGAAAAAGGAACTCTTAAGTAATAGGGAATTAGACAATGTAGGCTCTTGTATCGTATGTTAATGAGCAAATCTTGAAGCTAAAGTGCCACCAAATTGGCAGCCAGTGCAGACTACACAGAACCATGTTATGGTCATTAGAAGATTTTCAGCCACCAGCTGGTCTGCTACCTACATTCTGGACCGGCTCCAAGTGCTGCATCAGACCTCCAGATAACACTAAGTAAAGATCATTGCAGTAATATAGTCTTAATGTGACTAAGGCATGGATTACGTTCACCAGGTCCGCAGGCACCAAATGTGATTTGATCCAGGCAATGTTGCACAGATGAAAAAAAGCTGCTGTTGACTACAACCAACACCTGGTAGTCCACTGTCAGCTTCCAGTCCACAGTGACTCCTAGATTCCTCACTGTATCCACAGCTTGAAGTGTGCTGCCATTTATGAAAGGCATTGTGGCATGTACACTTCTCATTGCTGGCCCACTGGGACGTGGTTCAACAATTATCACCTCTGTCATACCTGGGTTAAGGGCTCAGCCAGTTGGAAGCCATCTAGTCATTGATTTCCTGAAGACTCCCCTCCAACACTGAGGTCACATTGCTCTTATCAGGTCACTAAATAAGTACAGCTGAGTATTAACTGTATTGCAGTGACACTTGACACCACACTATAGAAACATAGAAACATAGAAGTTGATGGCAGATAAGGACCGTAAGGCCCATCCAGTCTGCCCATTTCTTTTTCTACCTTATAAATGTGTCATCAGCCTTTGCTCTGTCAATGGCCTATCTATTCATACTCATCTGTATTGCTCCCTTATGCCTATCCCATGCCTGTTTGAAGCCCTGCACTGTATTCATATCCACCACTTCCTGAGGTAGGCCATTCCATGCAACCACCACCCTTTTGTGAAAAGAACTTCCTCACATTACCCTTAATCACCTCCCTCTAATCTCATGCTGTGTCCTCTTGTTCTGCTATTTTTCTTATATTGAAACATGTGAGACTCTTTCACCTTGTTAATGCCCTTAAGGTGTTTGAATGTTTCGATCATATCACCTCTCTCCCTCCTTTGCTCTAGGGTATACATATTCAGCTCCATTAATCTGTCCTCATATGTTTTCTGATGCAGTCCCTGCACTATTTTGGTTGCCCTTCTCTGGACTGCCTCAATTTGGTTAATGTCCTTGTGAAGGTGTGGCCTCCAGTACTGCACGCAGTACTCCAGATGGGGCCTAACCAGTGTCTTGTAAAGAGGGATTATTACCTCCTTCTTCTGACTTGTGATACCCCTACTAATACACCCTAACATCCCCATAGCCTTACCTACTGCTTTAGTGGTCTGCTTGGATGATTTCAGGTCATCAGTGATGATGATGCCCAAGTCTCTTTCTTCCCTTGTGACTGCCAGCAACTCCCCTCCCAGCCTATAGGTGGCTTCAGGGTTTCTTTTCCCTATGTGCATGATCTTGCACTTCTTTACATTAAACCCCAGTTGCCACTCTTCTGACCATTTTGCCAGTTTATCCAGACCTCTTCTCATTCTGTCCACCCCATCTGGATCATCTACTGTGTTGCAGATCTCGGTGTCATCTGCAAACCTTACCCTCCAGTCCATCTGCAATGTCACTGATGAAGATATTGAAGAGGACTGGCCCCAGGACTGATCCCTGAGATACCCCACTTGTGACTTGCATCTCTTCTGACTATATACCGTTTACCACCACTTTCTATTTTCGCCCGTCAACCAGTTTGCCACCCAGTTGACCAACTTCTGACCCACCCTGAGCCTACCCAGCTCATTAATCAATCTTCTACGTTGAACAATATTGAAAGCTTTGCTGAAATCAGGGTAGGCAACATCAACTGCTCCCCTTGGTCCACCACTCTGGTTACCCAGTCAAAGAACTCTATGAGATTAGTTTGACAGGACCTTCCTTTTGTAAACCCATGCTGTCTTGAATCCTGTGCGCCTCTGGATTCCAGGTGTTTCATTATCCTTTCCTTAAGGAGTGACTCCATAATCTTGCCCACTACTGAGGTAAGACTGGCTGATCTGTAGTTCCCTGCCTCCTCCCTTTTACCACTTTTGTGGAGCGGGATCACATGAGCCCTTCTCCAGTCTTCTGGGACTTCTGTGCTCGGAGACTCACTAAACAGTTCTGATAATGGCTCTGCTAGTTCCACCCTTAGTTGCTTTAGTACCCTAGGATGTATACCATCAGGTCCCATTTCCTTGTCCACCCTGAGCTTATCGAGCTCTTGTAGGACCCTTTCTTTTGTGAAAGGACTAGTGCTCACCTCCCTCCCCACTGTGTCCATGGTGCTGAGCTGAGTCCCCTGCCCTACCTTCTCTTCAATAAATAACTGAACAGAAGTATCTATTTAGGATAGATGCTTTTACATGGTCCTTCTCTTCACATGCCCCCTTATCTCCTTTGATCTTAGCAATACCCCCTTTGGACTTTCTCCTTTCAATAATGTATCTATAGAAAGACTTGTCACCTTCTTTTACTGTTTGTGCTAGTGTTTCCTCGGTTTGGACCTTTGTCTGTCTTACTGCCTTCCCTGCTTCCCTTAGGGAAGTTTTGTATGCCTCCCTATCTTCATCCCACTGCGTTCCCTTATATTTCCTGAAGGCCAGCCTTTTGGTTCTGACCTTTTCTGCTACTGTTTTTGAGAACCAAAGTGGTTTTCTTCTTCTTTTGCACTTCCTTTTCTCTCTGACACAGTGGGATGTTGCTTCAAGTATTGCATTCTTAATCCTTGCCCACTTTGCCTATACCCCCTCACCTGTATTTCTTTTTGCCAGGGCTAGCTTAACTCTGTTTGCCATCTTATCAAAGTCAGCTCCTCTGAAGTCCCATATTTTTGCCTTGGAATGGGATAATTTAGTTCTAGTGGCCAAATTGAACCATACCATGTGATGGTGACTGGCCCCAGGTGACCTTCTACCTGGAGATCTGTGATCCTTTCCCTGTTGGTTAGTACTAGATCTAGGATAGCCCTGTCTCTTGTGGGTTGCTGTACCAGTTTTTTGAGGCCCACCCCCTGCAGGGAATCCACCATGTGTCTAGTTCTGGCAGATGTTCCTGCTGGTATTGACCAATCTGTATCTGGCATGTTGAAGTCTCCCATTATCAGAACCTCTCCTTTAGCTGTCATGTTTTGTATATCTTCTAACAGTAATGTGTCTATGTTCTCCCCCTGGTCTGGGGGCCTGTAGACAACCCCAGTTCTTATGGCTGTCCCATTTCCTGTTTCCAGTGTGACCCACAGTTCTTCTGGCTCCTTATGTGTATTCTGAATTTCTGTAGCTTTGATATTTTCATTGACATACAAGGCCACACCACCACCCCCTTTTTGCACCTCGGTCTCTTCTGAACAGTACATAGCCAGGTACTGAAGTCTCCTAAGTGTGGTTACTGGAAAACCATGTCTCGCTAATTGCTTCTATGTCCAGTTTAGCCTCTGTCATTATTGCCTGCAGGTCTGAGATCTTGTTTCCCAGACTGTGAGCATTTGAGTACATGATTTTCCATAGGCCAGATTTCGGTGTGTTAGTTGTTGGGTGAGGTCTGGCTTTTTCCCTGTGCATCGTATGGGGAGCTGGACCTTTTTCCTTATCTAGTGATGCAAATGAACTGCAAACATGCTGAACTCCTGTTTGACCACTAGCTGAGAGGGGAAGGGTCATCTTCCCATTCGATGTCTGGGGTGCTGCACCCCTCTCCCCATTTGCTAGTTTAAATATTCTGCAGAGATGTCAAACTTCTGGCCCAATGCACTGACTCCCTCCTCAGTCAGATGCAGTCCAACAAATTTAAAGAACTTTCACTCCCAAAACTGTTGCCAGTTCCCTACAAATTTGTGTCCTTTTTCATGGCACCTGCCCTTGAGCCACATGTTTAGCTCCCCTATCTCCCCTTCTCTGACCTTCTGACCATCTGCCCCCCTCTCCCAGACTGGCAGGATCTCAGAGAAGGAGATGCTGGATGAAATGGATGATAGTTTGTCACCCTGCCTGGTCAAGTGTTCCTTGGTCTCCACAACTGACCAGCTGGCAAGATCATTAGTCCTTATGCGTACCAGGACATCAATGTTTTCTCCTGCTTCCTGAACAATTTTAGCAAGGTGGCCAGTGTCTCACCATGCTGATGTACCTGGGAGACATTTGACCATTACACCTGGGTGGAGATAGGTATCTTATGATCGCACAGAGCAGCGGCTTGTATACTGCAAACAACATGGATGTGATGATTGAGCCTTGAGGCATTCCATAGTTCAGCACTACAGTTCAAGAGATGGAATTATCTGGACTTCCCCCCCATTGTGCCTTCTTGCTAAGGTCAAACTCAAACCAGCTTAAAACCATGCAGGTGAGCCCTGACATAGTGTCTCAGGTGAGCCAACAGCACTCCATGATCTACCATGTCAAACTCCATTGAGAGATCTAGAAGGTCCAAGATGGGCCAGTACCCTCCATCCCTTTCAGTGAGAAGACCACAGAACACCTTGCAGAGAGCAATCTCAGTGCTGTGGTGGGGTCTAAATCCCAACTGGAGAGTCTCAGAGATGTCAAATAGTTCCAGGTGAGCAACAATCTGTGTCATCCCTACCTTTTCGATAACCATTCCCCAGAAAGGAAAGGTTTATGATAGGTTTGGATCTAAAGATTGCTTTTTCAGGAGGGGACCTACTACAGCCTTTTTCAGGACTGTAGAAAAGACCCCTTCTTTCACGCAACACCTGACAATCTCAGTGAAAAGTGACCCCAGGGATTCCTGGCAACCAAAAAGCTGCTAGGTAGGCTCAGGATCCAAGCTACAGCAGGTGGGGTGCAACCACCACTTACAGTAGTTTCTTGTCCACAATGGGGTAAAACTCTTCCTAAGATGGCAGGTTGTCTGGGCCCATCAACAGTCAGATAGTTCTGGTCCATGACAAATCACTTGAGAAGCTCCCAGTCTGAATAGCAAACACCTTGTTAAGAAAGAACTGGTTGACCTCCTCATACTTTTCTGCAGAACAAAACTGATTCAGACCATAGACCTGGGACAGAGAGAGGAACTTCCAAAGTCTTCATCACACAAGCATTCAACAATGTTGCATAACCATTCATATACTATTTTTACTTTATACTATATAGTTATCACAGACATAGCTGAGGGACTGGAGGGGAAGGTGTGCCTGTTTTCAGGCAGTATGGAGATTTGCAACAGGGTGGGCATCATGGGGGGCATAGACAATTAGGGGAGACCTGTGGAAGTTAGAGGAGTGGTCAGAAGTATGGCAGCTGAGTTTTAATGCCAAGAAGTGTTCAGTGATACACATGGGGCATAATAACCTGCAGGTAAAGTACATGCTAGGGAGAGAGGAATTAAAAGGGTCAAAGCAGGAGAGGGGCATGTGGATTATAATTTTGGAGAACCTGAAGGTGGGGAACCAGTACAGGAAAGCAGTAGGCAGTGAAAATGGAATGCTGGCATGCATAGGGAGGGGTATAACGAGTAGAAAGAGGGAGGTACTTATGCCCCTATACAAGTCCATGATAAGGCCACATTTTGAGTATGGGGTTCAGTGCTGGAGGTCACACCTGCATGAGGCTATTGATGTGGTGGAGGGGGTTCAGAGGAGGGCTACTAAGATGGTGCAAGGCATGCATTGGCTGTCCTGTGAGGAGAGGCTGGGAGAGTTGGACCTGTACTTACTACAGACCAGAAGGGAGAGGGGAGACATAATTGAAACATTCAAGTACGTGAAGGGGATAAATAGGACAGAGGAGAGAGCATTTTCAAGAGAAAATACATGGATAGAATAGGGGCCACAGTCTGAGGTTGGAAGGGGGGAAGAGTCGGGGTAGTTTAAGGGCACATTACTTCACCAAAAGGGTGGTGGATTCCTGGAACAGGTAACTGGCGGATTCAAGAGGGCATGGGACAGATTTAAGGGACTGGTTGGGGAAAAGAGGCGGCTGGGAGGGATGGGGATATAAATACGGTGGGGCATACTCAATGGGCCACTGGTGTCCTTTTCTGATGACAACATTCTATGATTGTATGATACTATGTTATACTTACATATACTATATTTTACTTTCAGGAGGCAGTACAACATAGTGGTTAAGGGCACTGAGCTGCAAAGCTGGAGATCTGGGTTTGGTTTCCATCAGCTCCACTTGCATACTGTGTGACCCTGAGCAAGTCATTTAACTTCCTTGTGCTCCAGAGTCACACCTGGAAACAAGCTCTGGCTTAGTGTGCCTTTCCTGGTTAAACAATTTCCCCTTTCCTTACTTAAGTTGCCTGTAGAACCAATGCGCCATTATGAAAATTAGTGCTGGATAAAACTGCAAAATTCCACTTCTGCCAGAATTCACAGCATTTCATGACTTGTACTGAACTCTGCCTTTGCAGAGTCTGCAATATTCTGTCCCACAGTACTGCAGAAAACATTGTATGGCCCATTTGATTCATACTACTTAAATGAGTGATGAGTGTTTTAGTCTAAACCAAACCAAGAAGTCACTGATGCTTGACATCTACAATAACACAATTTCTAGTAGAGTCAGAACAATAACTCTCTATGATCCCCAAGGGCTGAGCACACCACCTGAACAATATGCTCCTATGCCCTGGTGGTCCACAACTGAAAATCTCAACCCAAACCTGTTGTCCAGTAAACCATTGACTCGGCTGCTGCAGGAAGAACTTAGTCATCTTATTCTGTACAAGAGGCAAGAACAAATTTAAACTTCATGTGTGGCTTTCACAGAACCCACTGCCTTGATTGCATTTGGCATCTATTTGACTAATTTACTTAGAATAGTTTGTTTGAAGTCTAAATAGCTTTGTTTGTAATATAACACATATCTGCCAACTACATTACTTTCTTTTTTTAATCTCTGCCTTGTTATGTTTAAGCACATTTTTCTCATTAACTAAATCATACATTGACCCTCAAAGAAATAACATTTCAGAGGAGCATGTATGTAAATGTATAATAAAATATAGTGTTATGTCAGATTTCTTAAATATTTGCTGATATAAAGAATTTTTTGCTCCATAAAAGATAAACTTGTTTTAACAACTTTCTCTTTCTCTCTCCCTCTCCTACTCTGCAGCCCACAGTTGCTGGAGAAATGGACAAATATGAAGCTTGGATAGTGCAGATTATTCTCATCGCCTTTTTTAAGTGAGGCATAATCTAATAATCTGTTTGTATTGTGAAACATTAGGTTTTTTTCCATAAATTAAGAAAGTTTATTTCTGCACAAAACAGAAGAAAGTTTCAAAGACATGCCATTATACATCTTTGTTTAGCAATCCTAATAAACATGTCACTTTTCCTGGCAGTGTATAATAATTTCAGGGCTGGCAGTATAGCCCAGAGGTTAGAGTAAGACGCTGTGAATAAGATTGGTATATCCAACAGATTTGGGATTCATTCATACAACCTCCACTTGCATGAGCAAGTCACTTAACCTCCCCAGTGCTCCTGGGTCACTTCTGAAAATAGGTATTGTGCCTACTGAGCTTTATTTATTTGATTGTTATCCAGCTAGGTACATTCTGCGGACTGTTTTCAGGCATGACCCAGGCCATAAAGATGACACAAACAAGACAAAACTTCATGCATGACCAAGAATAATATAGTGTTGCAATACAGATATCAGATTCAGTACAAGAATTCAACATTAGGGCATGAGAGACTGGTCAGGTAATAAATAACATTATACCATGGACCTTAGACAACAACCAATCAAAATGACTGACTGGCACCTTACCACCATTGTAAATCCTCTGATAATCACCGCAAAAGGTGCCAGCCAGCCGCATCTTGGAAAAAAAGCAATCTGATGTCGAAATCGTGGAACTCCAGCCACCATCTTGTTTCCCCACTAAGCGGAGACTGTAAAACAGCAGCTCCATACATCAGGGGAAAGTAAACAAAAACACTGACTGCTCTACTACTGAGTCGCTTATTTAAGCATTATAGCAAGTACTGTTTTTAGATAATAAAAAAGCAGTACTTGGTATAATCATAATAAACCCTTTCAAGAGGATCTAGGTTATCGGTGGATTTACCACGGCTGTACGGTTACCCACTCAGCTGCGCCTCGTGGGCAAACCACTCCAGCCATGGTAAATCCCCCGATAACCCACACCGCCTCGTGGCTTATTGCGTAAATAATATACACAGTTTGCAGAGTCTACATAGCAGCTCAACTCATTCAGAAATGCGAGCAGTGGTACCTGGATAAGGAGTCAGAGGTGGATATTGCCTTACCCAGTTCCAAAGAATAAAAGATAGATAGATAGATAGATAGATAGATAGATAGATAGATAGATAGATAGATAGATATTAAAACTGCATTAATGCAACAGTCAGGGTTCAAATTAAACTGACAAAAGTAGGAAAATGTGATGTTAGGGTTTTGAACCCTAACACCCTTGCCCCAACCCTGAAGTGAATGAGGGGTGGAGTCTTCCTTGGGGTTGTCAACCCTAACACAGTAACAAACAAGGATTTGTCAATGCCGAATGTTGTCGCGCTGGCATTGGCTTTGGTAGTGCAGTGCAGAAACACATTTTTGTCAGGATGTGAAAAATGACAGCTGTACTGTTTATAAGGAGGTGTAAAAAAATGGCAGTGGTGAAAATGTGGCACGTAAATATTGCAAATTTGCAAAGTTACAAGGGTGCGTAGGAAATGTGCAATGCACACTTGTAACACAGTCATTTTATGGTGTTTCGGCACCAGATTTTCAACATAGGCATTTTAGCACCTCTGCTCATGTACGGTGTCACTGTCATTTCCTCAAACTGTGCCAAAAGTGATTTCTCACAGTGACTGCACTATTCTGTGCCGGACATGTGAAAACACATTTCAGGCAGGATATGTAAAATGACAGCTGTACTGTTCATCAAGAAGTGTGGAAAAATTCCAATGGTGAAAATCCAGAGTGAAAATATTACAAATGCACGTTACGAGTGTGCATGCAAACTGCACAACGCACGCTTGTAACACAGTCATTTCATGGAGTATTATCAGCAAATTTTCAACATAGGCATTTTAGGACCTCTGCTCATGAACAGTGTCAATGTCATTTTTGTAATCTGCCCTGAACACTGATTTCCCAGAGCAACCACGGTATTGTGCGCTGGAAGTGCGGAAACACATTTCAGCCAGGATGTGAAAAATGACAGCTGTACTGTTCACAAGGAGGTATAGAAAAATTACATTGTTGAAAATCTGGCATGAAAATATTGCTAATTCAGGAAGTTATGAGGGCGCGTAGTGACTGCGCAACACACGCTCATAAAACAGCCATTTTTTGGAATTTTTCCACAAAATTTGCAACATAGGCTTTTTAAGAGCCCACCTCATGAACACTGTCACTGTCCTTGCATTAATCAGTCCTGAAAGGTGATTCCACGCAGTGACTGCGAAATCACCTATCGGGACCTATTAACGTCATAACAGTGACAGAATTCATGAGGAGGGGTCCCAAAAACCCCATGTTGAAAATTTGGTGCAAAAATTCCAAAAAATGCCCGAGATATGCATCAAAGTTGAAAAAATCCTATTTATTCCATTATACAGCTTACCGGCATTTCCTCAGTTCGCAGTCGGCTTTGAAGAGTGAAGATGTGTTCCTGGTCCTCTGAAGATCGTCGCTCCAAGCTCCGGAGGTAAGTATGGGGTGGGGAGGTGTGGGGAGGCAGGGTGCGCAATGGGTGGGCGTGGGTGGTGGGTAGGGAGACTACAAGGGACCGTTTTCTGTTTACAGGTAGAAAAGAAAACATTGCGGTTTTCTTTTTTACAGGTGATTTCTTTTGGGGGCACAGTAGCTGATGGGGATTGGGCACCTCCGTCGGCACAAAAGAAGTTGGGATATCATGTTGACGGGGAGTGGACTCTGTCAGCACATTAAAGTGGGGAAGGGGGACGGATGCTGATGGGGATTGGGCACCCCCATCGGCAAACAACTAAACTGGGGGGGCGCATGAGCTGAGGGGGATTGGGGACACATTCTGCTGATGGGAAGTGGGCTCCTCCATCGGCACATACTTGAGGGGCAGGGTAAGCCAACCGGGGGATTGGGCACCCCCGAAGTTGGCAGTTTAGTGGCCACTGTGCTGCCATGTTTGTAGCTTGTGAAGCATGTAGGAAGGGTCTGCTGTGTGTGATGAGCTTTTCTCACATTGCAGCGACCTTTCCTTAGATGTGCTTGCCACATTAGTATGCATGGTGTGGTGCCGGCATGCAGACTGATTGGTGAATGAGGGATGCACCTACTGGTGCATGCCCTGCATTCGCCCAACAGTGACCATGCCTCCAAATCTGCTCTACCGCAAGGTGTTGGCTGTGCAAGTGCGCCAACATAAAAAGATGAGATGTGATGAAAACAGGGGTGTATATTTCATGATTGCCTAGAGTGTGGTGAGCATTAGGGTTGATGACCCCATGGAAGATTCCACCCCCTCATTCACTTCAGGGGTAGGGCAGGGTTGTTATGATTTAAAACCCTAGCATCACATTTTTCTACTTTTGTCGGTTTAGTTTGAACCCTGATTGTTGCATTAAAGCAGTTTTTTGCAAAGACTTTCCTTACTTTTTGAGATAGTGTAATGGTATCCTCAGTCATGCAGGGGCCTTTGACAGCTGTAGGAACACATCCACATTGGTTCAAAAGCAGTAGGCCTGGATTCCATTGCTCCATAGGTGCATCCAATAGGAATGAAAGTTACAATGTTATCCCATGAGAATTTTCATTTTTTAGGTTATTATACAAGTCATAAATATTTTGGGGTGTATTATAAGTCAGTGTTGCCATACTCATGTAGACCTTTAAATGTAATATACAGTATAGACTGTGTCTTAACTCCAAACATTTAGGGAGTTATAGCTTATTAAAGTTCAAATATGGAAAAAAAAACCTAAGTCCAACTTATTTTTTCGTATGAAGGAATTCTTTTTCATGAGAATGAAAAAAAAACTCATGATAAAGGATCCCTTAAAAAAATATCCATCGACTCCCTCGCACCTATCTGTGTACGACCCAGAACCTCATATCTGAGGTCGCCTTGGTATGATGGTGATCTCAGGGAAATGAAGAAGCTGGGTCGGAGATTAGAGCGTCGCTGGAGGAAATCCCGTCTGGGGGCTGACAAACTGGTCCTGTGTGACATTATTGCACATATCAGGAGGCAATCAACCAAAAGAAGTCAGTATTTCTGTCTCGGGAGATTGCTGCCGGGAGAAGCCGACCAGCCTCACTCTTCCGGACTGTTGATAGACTTCTTCATCCATCCTGTCTTCAGCCCGGAAGAGCTTCCTCGAATGAGGATTGTGAGGAATTTGCTCGGTTTTTCTCGGACAGGGTGTCTGTGATCCGGCGGGAGGTCTCCTCAGCCAGTAATATCATTGCTGTCAGTAGTCGTCAGTTGTGTTCTAAGAGCACTCTTTCTGGTTGGGGAGAGTTTAGGCCAGTGGAGGTTCATGAGGTTATTGAGATAGTGGCCAACTTGAAGTATACCTTTTGTGAACTGGATCCCGTGCCAACACGCTTCTCAATGAGGTGCGTTGACACTGTTGGCCCCGGTGTTTGCCCTGATTGTCCGGTGCTCCTTGAGTCAGGGTGTCTTTCCAGATGCCTTGAAGGAGGCTCTGGTGAGTCCCCTTTTAAAGAAAGCTTCTCTGGACCTGGAGATTAGGGCAAATTACCGTCCTATCTCCAATCTTCCATTTTTGGGAAAGGTTGTTGAGAAGGTGGTATCACTTCAGTTGGGGGAACATCTTATGATCCACGAGTTGTATGATCCCTTCCAGTCAGCTTTTCGGGCCAGACATAGCACTGAAACAGCGTTAGTTCGGGTGCAAAATGACCTCCTCAGGGCCAGAGATCGGGGGGACAAGACAATTCTTGTTCTCCTTGATCTCTCCTCAGCATTTGATACTGTGGACCATTGTGTGTTGCTTTTCCGCCTGAGGGAGTTATGCAGAGTCACTGGTATTGTCATCAAATGGTTTGAGTCATTTCTTACTAACAGGAGGCAGCGGGTTGTGATGGGTAATTTCTCATCCGTACCCTGCCTCCTTTCGTGTGGAGTCCCTCAGGGTTCGGTATTGGCCCCAATGTTGTTCGCAGTATATATGCTGCCCCTGGGGGGGATCATTAGGAGGTATGGTTTGAGTTTTCATTGCTATGCTGATGATACTCAACTATACCCATACTATACTCATACTTTGCCCCAGGAACATCAAATGCAGTGGATGTGCTGAATATCTGTCTGGCTGAGATAAATGACTGGATGTCCTCCAGCTAGCTGTGACTGATCCCTAACAAGACTGAGGTACTGGTAGTGGAGTCGAACAGAGCTCATGATGGGATGGCCTCTGATTCTGCGACTGGCCTTGTGCTAGGAGCTGTGTCATTGATGGCCTCCCCCATGGGTGCGAAATCTTGGTGTGATCTTTGACAGGAACCTGTCCATGGAGGCTTAAATATCCTCTGTGGTTCGTTCCTGTTTTTTCCATCTTAAAAATATCACCAGGATTAAGCCCCTTGTTCCGGCTCTGGACCTCCCTACTCTGATACATGCCTTAGTCCCCTCTAGGCTTGACTACTGTAATGCCCTCTATCTCAGGGTCTCTGGAAGTTCTCTTCGCAGACTGCAGCTAGTGCAAAACGCTGCTGCCCGGCTTTTGTCTGGACAAAGTAAATTCTGTCACATCACTCCAGTATTGCGCGAATTGCACTGGCTGCCTGTAAGGTGGAGAGTACTGTTCAAGGTGGGTTTTCTCACCTATAAGACCGTACACGGACAGGGCCCTGGTTACCTATCTGATCTTCTGGTACCGTCCACCTCTGTCCGAAATCTCCGCTCCTCCAGTGGTGGCCTCCTTAAGGTTCCGAGAGCAAGATTAAAATCAGCAGGGGATCGAGCATTTGGAGTTGCTGCTCCCGCTTTCTGGAACTCATTGCCATTTGACGTGAGAGAGGCCCCCACTGTAGAGGCCTTTAAGAGTCGTCTAAAGACCTTCCTATTTATGCAAGCTTTTGGGGATTAAGTTTTTATGTGTATTATATTTTTTTATGTAATGTATATGGTATGACATACTGTACAGTTTCTGTGCAGCACCCAGAGCCTTTGGGATTGGGCATCTTTTTAAATAAAATTGACTTTGACTTTGACTTTACATCACCGAAAATAAAAATGGTGATGTACACTCATGGCAAAGACAACTGCACTAACACACATCTCTATGTATTCACCCCCTGCAGCCCCCTAACTTTAGATTCTCAACTCCGGGGGGAGGGCATGTTGGAGAAGGGGTGAAACTTGTAAAAAATTAAAAATCCCCAATGACCACAAAATTACTCATGCTCCCCAGACTCAAACCCTGTACCCTCCCAACTATAGCCAGTCACCATCACTACCATGCCACACAGTCAGCTCAGCAGCCTTCTGTTGCACTGCCTCCCACATACCTTCCCTCCTCTTCTGTTCCCTGTGGTTGTTCCAGTTACCTTCCCTTTTGCCCATCACTACCTTTTCAGGGTAGCTCAAAACATAGGCACTGAGACTGAGTTGCTCATAACTGAGTCGCTCAATCTCAGTCATCCATATGATGGTATACCGTATCATCATATCCACATTTGGCTGTGGGAGTGCAGGGCCCTGAAGGCCCTATGATCCCATCCATACATACTTTTTAACATAGTGTAATTGTATCCTTATTTGCTTGTGGGAGTACAGGGCCCTGAGGGCCCTGCATTCACACCTCTCCATAGATGCGTGTACAATATATATCTTGCTGTAGAAGTGCAAGGCCCTCTGGGCCCTGTGTTTCAATTTGTAAGACAACATCAACCAAATTGACAGCATAGCCTTCTTATTATCCCACCTCATGTACCCAATACTGAAAATGTTCAAATCCTCACCAAAACATGATTCCATGCTACAAAAACATTATTCCATGCAACAGGTGTGAAAAGACATTTTGGCCAGGGCTTGAAAAATGAAAGCTGTCACATTCATGAGGTGGTGTAAAAATGGCTGTGTTGAAAATTTGGGGTCAAAATATTTAAAATTAGCAAAGTTATGAGCAAGCATAGCAAAATTTCAATGGATGCGCATACCTTTGTCTTTTAACATATCTTGACCCCAAATTTTCAACATACCCTTCTTATGAACCCACCTTATGAATAAGGAGATTTTTCCAACCATCCATGAAATCACCTTTTTAGGCCATATTGGAGTCATTCCACTCATATTGTTCATGAGGTGGATTCTACAAAGGCCATGTTGAAAATTTGGTGTAACAATATGCAAAAAATGGCAACATTATGCATCAAAGTTGGAAACCCTATTGAAATACATTAAAGCTTGGGGGCCAGCCCAGTGGCACTGAGGGTTGAGGCACTGGATGCCACACCTTCTGCCATGCCAGCAACCCAGGGTAGGGAGTGACCTTGGGTTGCCGGGGGCCTACAGGGGAGGAAGAGGATTGAGCATCCCAAGGACTGCCCTCCTCTCCTGGGGAGGGGAGGGTTGTCATCCCACTCCTTGGCTGCCCCCTAGTGGAGGCTGGAGGGCAGCACCAGAGGTCAGGAGACACAGAAGCACAGTTACATGATGTACATGTGCCTCCACAGATGCACATTCATGCTATAAGGGGGAGGGGGTGTACGAGGAGAAAAGAAAAAAATAGCAGTAAAAAGCAATATGGAAAAGAAAAGAAAAAAAAGAAATAAATTAAAGCTCGGTTACTTTACTTTGTTATTTAGTAGTTGGTGGTTCCAGCAGCAAGATGTGTCTTAGATCGGTAAATGGATCTTCACCCTGGGACTTGTTCTAGTGAGTGAGGGTGTGTGGGAGGTATGGGGGAATGAAGTGGTGGGTGCTGAGTGGGAGGTTGGGGGTCAGATCAGTGAGGGACCATTTTCTTTTTTACAGGTTTAAAAAAAGGCATTGAAGGACTGTTGTCTGTATTACAGATAGGACGGTGGTCGGAGTGTGGGAGGTGCCGCTAGACATCAAGAAAAGAAACAATATAAATAGAGAGGGTGATTGGAGGGTGGGGGGTGTCACTAGACATCAGGGGAAATATAATTTTAATACGGAGATGCCAATGATAGGATGGGAGGCCACTAGACACCGGAACATATAATTTAAATACAGGGATGACAATCAAAGGGTGGGGGGTGCCACTAGATACTAGGGAAATGAAATAATTACAGGTACAATGATCAGAGGGTAGGGAGTGCCACTAGACACCAGGGAAATATAATTTCAATATGGCGATGGCAATTGGAAGGTGGGAGGGTGCTATTAGTCACCATGGAAATATAATTTAAATACAGGGATGGCAATCTGAGGGTGGGAGGTGCCACTAGACATCAGAGAAATATAATTTCAATACAGGGTTGGCAATTGGAGGGTGGAGGTGCCACTAAACACCAGAGAAATATAATTTTAGTACAAGGACAGCAATTGGAGGGTGGGGACCACTTGACACCAGGGGAAAAAATTAATTATTATGGGCATGGTGATTGGTGGGTGTGGGGCACCACTATACAACAGGGAATCACTAAATAATTAGGGGGACAGTGATCAGAGGGTGGGGGTGCTAGGAGACACCAGGCAACAATTAAATAATTACTTTTGCAGTCACAAAAAAGGATTATGATCACTTCATACTGCTATTCTGAAGTGCTTACTGAGCATGCTCAGATCCCAAAATGTTAACCCTTGGGCTACTGTCAGATCTAGAACATATTGGAATTCTGGACTGATGTATCAGTCCATGGCACAGCAAGGGTTAAAATTAAATAACTTTGGAAAAGAGTAATATTTTTTCACTAATCCAATGAAAGGAACATCTGTGAGCCAAGACTTTTCTACCCTGCATATATCAAACCAAAATTCCAAACTGTCTGGCTGCAAGACAGTGGCAAAAAACAGTACAAGACAACATATCAGGCAAAATTGTTTGTATCAACAAATACAAACAAAGCAGAAGCAAGTCACAAATAAAAACAAACAAAAAAAAAACACCTTTTGGCATCATTTTCCCAATAGCTAAGTGCACAATCCAGCTAACAGGGTCCCAATGACCAACATGCATGTATTGGTATCTCTCTACAATACCATTTCAATGGCTTTTCAATGTCTATATTTTTGAAATAGAATGGAAAACAAGATGGCAGCAAATGAAATAAAAGATTTGTGCCCTCACCAAAAAGGATTGCCCACACAATCACTTCATACAGCTATTTTGAAGTGCTTACTGAGCATGCTCAGAACCCAAAATTTTAAAATTAAAAAACTTTAGAATGGATTAATCATTTTTCACCAAACCAGCAAAGAAAACATCTGTGGACCAAGCCCTTTCTACCCTGAAAATGTCAGAACAAAATTCCAAACCATCTGGGTGCTAGGCGATGGCAAAAAAAAAGCAAAAAAAATCTGTGAGTCTTGGACTCCACACATATCTGACCGGAACAAAACTTGGCACATCAAGAAAGCTACCCCACAAGACCATGCATGCACAATTTTGTGCAAATCTGTGCAACGGTAATGAAGATATTAAAGTACACAATTAGGGATTTAACATTAATGTGCCTATTCAACCCTAATTATACACACATATATTTATATATATATATATATATATATATATATATATATATATATCCTTTGCAAAAACTTCATTAATACACTAGTTAGGTTGAACAACAAAATGTAGGGAATATGGTTCTAGAGCCCAACTCTACTCCCACTCCCACCCCTGCAGGCAGCAACATGCATGGGTGTGCCTTGGTGCTGTCATCCCTAATGCTCACCCCTTTCCATGAGTAAATAAGCCAAGATTAGTACAGTGTTTGAGAAAGGGGGAGCATTAGGGATGACAGTCCCAATGCACATGCCACGCATGTTTGCTACCTGCTGGGTGGGGGTTGGATGTTAGAGTTGGAAACCCTAATGCCCCATTACCCTACTTTTGTCACTTCAATGCTAACTAGTGCATTGACAAAGTTTTTGCAAAGAATTTCCTTACTTTTTGAGATAGTGTAATGAATATTCTCATTTGTCTGTTGGCGCGCACTCCCATCCCTCCTTAGATGCATACATATATGTTGCTGTGAAAGCACAGGGCCTGAAGGCTCCTCCACTTGCATTTGTAGTAAAACAGGGATGAAATTGTAAGCATAGCCTTCTTATTACCCCACCTCATGAACCCAGTATGAACATTTAGAAATCCCTGGCTAAATGTGATTCCATGCCACTGCAATGCCATTGTCCACCACAGGTGCAAAAACACAGTTTGGCCAGGATTTAACAAATGACAGCTGTCATGTTCATTAGGTGGTGTAAAAAGATGTTCATGCTGAAAATTTCGAGTCAAAATATTTAAAAATACCAAAGTTACGAGGGAGTGTAGCAAAATTTCAATGTATGCTCATACCTTTGCCATGTTTACATATTTTGAACCAAAAATCTCAACATAGCCTTCTTATGATCCCAGCTAATAAACAAGGCTGGTGAAAATTTTGAAATCCTGCCAGAAAGGTGATTTCGCCAAAGGACCTTGAAATCACCTTTCAGGTAGGATTTGCAAAATGACACCAACATTGTTCATGAGGAGGGGTCTCAAAAAGGATTTGCTGAAAATCTGGTGTCAAAATATGCAAAAATGGCAAAGTTATGCACCAAAGTTAAAACCCCATTGAAATACACTGATTTCCCATATGAAAAAGGATCTTTTTTCATGACTCATGATACAAAACATGATCTTGTTTCATATCATGCGATATAAAAAAAGAATTTCACTGTTAAAAAAAAACACATTTTAAGGGTATTTCCTGAGCAGTAAAGTGCAGAATCCAGCTAAGGGGTTCCAATAAGCAAACTACATGTGTTGGTTCCTCCCCCTAATATCATTTTGGAGGGTTTCCAGATTTGAATTTTAATGCAAAACTGAAAACAAAATGGTGACCAAATGAAAAAAAAATCCTCAAATGAAAAAGGATATGTTAATATGACAAAAGAATTCATTTTCGTTTCATGCATCTATCTTGAGGTGTTTACTGTACTGAGAAGTCTCAGAACCAATTTATAAAAAATTTAAATTGGAATAACTTTGGAACAGATTAATATGTTTTCACCAAACTAGAAAAAGGCACATCTGTGAGGCAGCCACTATCTACTCTGAGAATTTCTGACCAAAATTCCAAACTGTCTGGGCTCCACAGGAGACAAATGAAAACCCATTATAACCAAAGGGAAAAGAGTTATGAAAATTTAATTTTTGCACTATGCACAACTCTGAAACTGCACATCCAACCAGAACAAAACTTGTCACATGTAGCGATCTACCCCACAAGACTGTGCATGCAACATTTTGTGCAAATCTGTTAAACGGTTGAGAAATTATTAAAGTGCAACAATTGGGGTTTAACGTAGAACTGCCAGTACAACCCTAACTATGGGGCGCTACCACACCCGTATAATATACTGTCTACAGATATATATATATTATGGTAGCAAGGTAGTGCTACCATAGTTAGGGTTGAGGAGCCATTTCTATGTTAAACCCCAAAATTTTGCACCTTAATAACTTTGCAACCATTTGACAGATTTGCCTAAAATTTGGAATACACAATTAAGAACCATAGGCCTTGGCATCTGCCAAGTTTCGTACTGGTCGGATACACAGCTGCAGAGTTATTAAAGTATGATTTGCGCACGCCGTTTACGCTTTTTCTGAAATTCTACGAATGTGGCGTACAGGTCGCAACGTTTCGGACAATAGCCCAAAATTCAGGGAATGTGTGGCCAGGGTCCCCAATGTGCCTTTTGAAGATTTGGTGAAAAAATATTAAACGGTTCAAAAGTTATTCAAAAAACAATTAACCATTATAAGTCAATGGGAAAAGTTAACAAAAAGTTCAACACTTTCGCAAATGCATTTTTACTTTCGCAAATGGGCCTGTTACTTTCGCAAATCAGCCATTTTGTTTTCAGTTGGTGATCAGAAAAATGCTTGGCATTTAAATTTGGGACCATCTAGCAACCTAATTATTTTTGTATTCACCTAGTCGGACCCTGAGGATGCCTAGCCATGTCTTTATTTTGGGGTAAAGCACCCCAGAAATATGTTTTTCAAATTTCTGGAAAAAGTACTTTCACAAAGTACTTTCATGCTCATGAAAGTGTCGCAAATTTTTGCGAAAGCTTTCACAAATTGCGACAGTAGTTTCTAGTCTGTGGGAAAATGACAGCAATTCTTTGGCACTTCACTGCAAAAGAACGGTTTGGAGTTTTGGGCTGAAATTTGGAGGGAACGCAGCTGACATCTCACAGATGTGTCTTTCAGTGTTGTATTGAAAAAATATTACATGGCAGCAAAGTTACAGCACTCCAAAGTTGACATTTTTTCCCATAGGATAACATTACGGCGCCTGACGCATTACAGGAATCCTTTGGCACCCTGCTGCAAAATAAAGGTTTGGTATTTTTTCCTGAAATTTGGAAGGAAGACAGCCAACAGCCCACAGATGTGCCTTTCAGTGGTTTGGTAAAAAAATATTACAGGGAGGCAAAGTTATGGTGCTCTCAACTTCTCTTTTTTTCCCATAGGATAACATTACGGCGTTGCTGCCCTTTCAGGGCCGTATCTCGAAACGGTAAAGTAGTATACGGACTACGTTGAAAGATACTTAGCCCCCTAATGGGGCCTAAGTAAAAACTAGCCAGGACAGTCATAAATCATATGACTTTTAAATTTTTTTTCCATGTCGTACAGTTCCTGAGATATTACCTATTTAGTATTCCAAATCCTCATTTTCTGCTCCGATACCCATTATTATGCATACATTCTTTGTACTCACTGTCTTTCTCTATTCAGCTTTTGGGGAAAACCAGCCTGTGCACTTACATTACTGTTACCGTTGCCCTTTCCGCGTGCGGTTCCGTGCCCGTTTCACTTACCGTTGACGTCTACACCACCATGTGCGTTATCGCTGCGTTTTCTTTGCGCTTGCGTTTCTGTTATTTTGCCATTTGTGTCTACAGTACTGTTTTCTTTCTGTTTCACTTTGCATCACCATGCCCATTGACATTTCCGTTTGCAGGCACCATGTTACTATGTGACAACACATCGCGTGGTAGACCGTTCCCGTCCTCATACACCGTGTCGTTACCCTTTCTGTTCTCATTGCGCTTGCGTTACCGCGTCGCCACTGTTAGCAACTTCTGTTTGTGTTGCTGTTCCTGTTACTATGCCACAAGACATCATGTGGGTGGGAGCACGGGCCCTTGCTCCGCCACTGCATTACATTCACTATTTCTGTTATCATTCTCAAAAGAAGGAAATTAGTGGCAAAACTCCGTTTAATGCATTAGTTAGGGGTTGTTCCACAGCGACTAAAAGTGAGGAAATTGGCGTTAGGGGTTGAAAACCCTAACTCCGAGTTCACCCCCAGCACCACACACACAGGACACACACACACACACACACACACACACATGCAAGTATGGGGAGGACCAAGTCAACACAACCAATGACAGACATCCAGCAGCAGGTGACAGAAATAACAAACAATTGTCTAAATGTACTACGAGACATCCCACCCACCTGACCAGGTACTGCATGCTCAGTGGAGATCAACAGCAAAACTGAGACCATGTACACCAAACGTACACATCCCTGATTGCAGCTGCACACAGCGTACCACACTTAGTAGTTGCATGGCCTTACCTACCGGTGCCCCACACCAGACCACACCACATGTGGTGGGCCACCTGAGCAATAGAGTTGAGCAAAACCAAGGAGTTGTACGGGTATAATATCTCTGATTATAACAAGGGTTTGAGAAATGCAGCTTTCTAATTGACTCTAAACATTGTAACAGCCTTATGTTTAGTTTTTATTAAGATACATGTAGAGCCTAACCATATGATGAACATGGTTTAATGTTGTTTAAAAAAACAGTTTTATTATGATAGCAATAAGCCACCCCAGGTATTATGTTAATGGTCAGTTTATCACTGTCTAACAACATGTGGCACTCGCTCACGCCTCATTCAACATTAAACCCCTACAGGGTGATTAACAGACCATTTACCATAACTGTTGGTCATGCCTTATTGCTTAATTGTCTTTATGAGTAGATACTCTTCCTCTGCTAGGCACTGCAGCAGCTTTGCAACACAGTGTCCCACCCAGTTACACCATACACTGTCTAGTTACTGGAGAATGGCTGTGAATATGAACTCATGAAGATGAACAGTGTAACTTGATCATTACAGTCATCGAAACCTTAGTGTGATTATAACTGACAGAGTCAGTGATAGAGAATAACCCCTGCTTTCCTAGTACACTTACCCCATTGTGAGTTAAATCAATACTAAAAGACATTCTGTTTATATCTACACTATACCTACTTGATTCCTGTTGTACCACAATTAACATAGTTATCACTTTGATAGCATCAGTGACAGAAATGTGGCAAACCCAAACACTAGGCATACAGCCTGAGTATGAAACAACTGTTAAAAAAATTACACTGTGTCCATAAGTGGCATAGATCACTCATTGCAACAATAGTAAATGTATCACTATTTGAATAAGTTAGTCATCACAGATGCAATGAGATTGTCTTTCTCAGGTACAACATACTCAGTAAGTGCCTACAGGAAAATCTATCCTATAGTCATCTCCGATACAGGTACGTCATTGTTGGCTCAGTAGTGCTATGATATTTAGAAGTTGCTTGGCCTGATCCATGCAAATACACTGTTTCTTACAAAGAAAACTTACTGCATCTTTAGTATTGAAACACACTGATGGTCTATGTATGTACATCAGCAGTACACCTTCATCAGTAAGAATGCATCTGATACTGGCAGTACGAATTTCACAGCATTGAACAGGCAATACTTTTCCATACGTTTACATCAGCCTCTCTATCTTGAGTAAACAGTTGCAGTAAATGTACTACTATGTAAATCACACACTAAATGTAACACTACTTTTATCTTGAGCATGCTAGTGTCTTGTAGTTAATTTATGTACTTCTCTTAATTAATGTATACTCACTAGTGTTAAAACCTTTCTACAACTGTCATCATGCACCTTCAGCATTTATATTGACTAACGGCACAGTACCAGTTGTGGTGTGGTGTGGGGCATCGGAAGGTAAGGCCATGCAACTACTAAGTGTGGTATGTTGTGTGCAGCTGCAATCAGGGATTTGTACATTTGGTGTACATGGCCTCAGTTTTGCTGTTGATCTCCACTGAGCATGCAGTACCTGGTCAGGTGGGTGGGGATGTCTCGTAGTACATTTAGACAATTGTTTGTTATTTCTGTCACCTGCTGCTGGATGTCTGTCATTGGTTGTGTTGACTTGGTCCTCCCCCATACTTGCATGTGTGTGTGTGTCTGTGTGTGGTGCTGGGGGGGGGTGGATTCGGAGTTAGGGTTTTCAACCCTAACAGCGAATTTCCTCACTTTTGTCGCTGTGGAACAACCCTAACTAATGCATTAAATGGAGTTTTTTTGCCACTAATGTGTATATATATATACACAGTATATACTCTGTGTGTGTATATGTATATGTGTATGTGTATATATATATATATGTATGTGTGTGTGTGTATGTATATATGTGTGTGTGTGTGTATGTATATTTGTACATATATATATATATATATATATATATATATATATATATAGAGAGAGAGAGAGAGAAAGCGAGAGAGAGAGATAGATAGATATATATTTATACTACAACAGAACCCCAGAGCAAGTGCCCTGAGGCATAGGTTATCCCAGAGGATATTGGCTGTACAGCCAAATTTTAAAGGAAACACAATTGCACATACCCCAATAATGCAAAGCATCATGGGAAACATATGCAAATCCCCATGAAAGAATTTGGACTGGCTCAACTTTAAGCAGAATTGCATGATGCCAGAAGGCTGCGCAGTGCAATCATCAAAGGCTAAGAAGAGCAGACACATACATGTGTTTCATCCTCATTTGGATTCATCCATGTGCCATATTTGTGTTTTAGCCCAGGGAGAGTGAACCAGCCACCTCTTAAGGGGGATGTTATATCTTTGGGTCATGGGGAGCCCAAAATAGAGAAGGAAAAGAACTACAACATAACCCCAGAGCAAATGCCATGAGGCATATGTTATCCCAGAGGATATTGGCTGTACAGCCAAATTTTAAAGGAAACACAATTACACATACCCCAATTATGCAAAGCATCATGGGAAACATATGCAAATCCCCATGAGACAATTTTGGACTGGCTCAACTTTAAGCAGAATTGCATGGTGCTCTGGGGTTCTGTTGTAGTTCTTTTCCTTCTCTATTTTGGGCTCCACATGACCCAAACAAATAACATCCCCTTTAAGGAATGGCTGGCTCCCTCTCCCTGGGCTAAGACACAGATATGGCACACTGATGAGTCCAAATGAGGATGAAACATGTGTATGTGTCTGCTGTTCTTAGCCTTTGCTGATTGCATTGTGAGGCCTCCTGGCACTGTGCAATTCCGCTTAAAGTTGAGCCAGTCCAAATTCTTTCATGGGGATTTGCATATGTTTCCCATGATGCTTTTCATTATTGGGGTATGTGCAATTTTGTTTCATATATATTTGTGTGTATATATATATATATATATATATATATATATATATATATATATATGTTACAAAAAACATCATTAATGCATCAGTTAGGGTTAAAGCGACAAAAGTAGGGAAATGTGGCATTGATATTTCCAACCCTAACACCCCCCACCTTGCACAGATGAAAAGGCATCGGGGGTGGCATTGGGGTCATCTGCCCTAACACTCACCCAATTCCATTAGAAAATAAGCTGGGTGAGTGGAGCATAGGAGAATAGGGTGACAGTTAGGGCTAACGGCCGTGTTAGGCATTATGTGCCATTTATAAGCAATAAAAGAGTTTTTCTACATTTTCAAGACCTTCAGTGGTCGTTAATATTTATGTGGGTCAGAGTGCTACAGTTTTCAGCAGTCTTGTTCTCATTCTTTGCTGTTTAAGCACCTTGTATCCTAGTGCACACTTCAGTAAGGATTTGAACCGGTTTTAGTGACACACACACACACAGGTTGCGGACACAGAAATGCTGCTGCATAAAAACCTACCTGACCACCACCACAAGCCATAAAGAATGAAATGGACAATGGTATGAAAATGACCTTAGAAACACCTTTAGAAGCCACACCTAATTTGGACTTTTCTGGTATGCCTCGGGCCACTAATCTACCAACTGGACAAGCGGATAACCCACTCCAATACATGGAAAGACTTTTATTGACAGCGCGCACAGCCAACCTCTTCCTCCAACAAGAAAATGGGGAAGCAGAATTGCCCCCTGAAGCCATATCACTAAGAGACACATTCAAGGGGTTGGAGAGACTGACTCACCAACTTTGTAAAATATATTGGAATGTTTTGAGTCTAGAAGCGTACATCCACCTACAACAGATCCCAAGGGGGCTCAGACTGTTACAACCACCCTCCTTTGGAAGAGATAATGAAGTTTTCATACAGAAGTGGGAGCAAGTACCAAACTAATGCAATTAATTGTTAAATACAGCAAGTAATTAGAATCCCAGTTAATGGAAAATTTAAAGAAACAAGAGAGAGAAGTTTAAAACTTTAAAACACATGATGATTTTGACTTTTTTTAATTGGAAACTGCAAGAGTCCATAGCCAGGCTGGATAGAGACCTTAAAGCAGCAAAATAGATTTAATTTATATGGGACAAAGGCGATTATGAAAATAACAGAGTTTACAGCTGGAAAAAGGAGAATTAGAAAGGCATTTTAAAAAGGACATGCCATGTCTCATTCAATTTCAGTACAAAAGGGAGTGAGTCTGAGAGGGAATTTGAAGAAGAGAATAGAGAGCCTTTTTTATTGCAGGGCCATGCAGGACAAACAAGGATCGAACCCCCATTGCAAACACCCTCCGGACCATGATGCAGCCCCAGGTTTATCCATCAGAGGGAAAATCCAGAGCAATACAGAGGAAGAGACCAAGAAGAGGGAAGAGGAGTTGCACACAGAGGCAGGGGAGGTCGGAATCAATTCAGGAGGTCATACAACAACAGATGGGGCAACAGGGGGAGAGGGAGATAACTCACAAGAGTATTCAGATAATTAATCTCTCCATTTATATATTAACAGATGATGAGACTAAACTTCAAAATAAAGATTTGAGCTTCTGCATCATGACACCCCTGAACAGAACCCAGACAATAATTGATCTACATTTAGCCTGCAGAAAATTGAATCTAAAATCTTTTTTTTTTGCTAAATGACAAGAAAAGGCAGATAATTCCCCCAATAGTTTAAAAGAAACCAGAGATGAAATAAGAGAACAGACTTTCAGACAGAACTCAGTGTTCAACCACCACTGTGTCCTGCGGTAGCTGTATTTCGTGAGCTATGTGAGATGGACTTGGAACTTCTATTTAATGAACTGCCACCCTTGCATTATGACAATCTCAAAAAAAAATGAAAGGCAAGCATTCAATCACCTTCAATAGGATAAGCAACTTGTAATTAATCAGGTGGACAAAGGTGGCAGTATCATGTTAATGGACAATGAGAAATATAAAAATGAAGTACTGAGACAACTCAATAGTGGGACCTTTTATACTAAGCTGCACATAGACCCCATGCGGGATTTTAAATTTTCCATCGATTAAACTGTGGACGATGCTTTCAAAAACAGCATTATAGCAGACCAGACCCATAAGTTCCTGAAAACTGAGAGCCCATTGAGGGCTGCCTTCTATGTATTGCTGAACGTCCATAAGGACAGAGAACCCTCCAGGGAGACCCATTGTTAGTGTGATAGGATAGCTTACAGATCCTTTATCGCAGTACCTGGACT
Source organism: Neoceratodus forsteri (assembly GCA_016271365.2). Lineage (NCBI taxonomy): Eukaryota > Metazoa > Chordata > Ceratodontiformes > Ceratodontidae > Neoceratodus > Neoceratodus forsteri. The sequence continues at coordinate 335,393,346 of CM028136.1, read as the reverse complement.
CCTTCCTTAGAACTTTAGTCTTTGAATTACCGTCTTATATGCAAAATGCTAAAAGTGTACTCAGTTTAGTAAATGCCTATATTATAGATGAGGACTGCTTAATGGCAGCACTTGACATTGAGGCACTATACATGAATTTGCCTCATGATGGGGCCCTAGATGTGGTGGCATACTTCTTGAATAAGAGGCAAAACAACTAGGCCCCACCCCCAACAGAATTTCTCCTAAAATTGCTTGAGCACATGTTGACAATTTTTTTTTTACATTTGATAATGCTCTGTATTTGCAAACTAAGATAACAGCAATGGGTGCCACATGTACCGCCTCGGTGGCGAATCTCTATTTAGGGAAATGGGAACATTACGTTATCTTTAATGAAGAAGTTAATGAATTTGCAAACAATATAGTGCTCTGGAAGCACTATATTGATGATGTCATGTTACTTTGGAAAGTCAGTAAAGAAAAGTTGGAAGTGTATCTCTTTTTTGCACAGCACAAATGCTAACTCAAAATTTAGCTACAATGTTGATCCGAAGGCTATTAACTATTTGGACTTGACACTCACAAAGGGGATGAAGGCACAATTGAAGCAGAGATATTTCATACGGCAGTGGATGACAACACTTTGCTGTTAGCTTCAAGTTGCCATCCACAACATACTATGCAAAATATCCCAATGGGACAGTTCCTATGGGTTAGGAGAAACTGTAGTACAGATGAACGCTTTCTACATGGAGCAGATGACCTCAAGGAAAGATTATTGGAGAGAGGCTACTAGGTTCCTTTAGTTCAGAAAGTGTACCAGAAAGCAAAATAAGAACAGATGAATGCTTTCTATGTGGAGCCGATGACCTCAGGGAAAGATTATTGGAGAGAAGCTACTCAGCTCCTATAGTTCAGAAAGCGTACCAGGAAACAAAACAAGAATACAGGTCTGCACTACTGAGTACAGCTCCACAAGACAGCAGGCATGGTAACAAATTCCATTTTGTTGCCTCCTACTCAACACACTCAAGTACAGTGACTAATATAATTAAGAAACATTGGAAGGTACTTCAGAGTGATCGGGGCTTACAAAACCTAGCAAAAAACCCACCTGTGATGTCTTATGGATAGGTGCCTTACTTGCAAGACACACTAGTCAGTAGTCATTACATTTACAAACAAAATGAGACATGGTTAAACAAGACTAAAGGCTATTTCTCTTGCAGGACTTGTGTCCAATGTGAACATGTTAAGATGGGTAAAATGTTTGCTTGTGTCTCCAGTGCATGCACTTATGAAATTTGACAACCTGTGACCTGCAGTACGCATGGTTTTATTTACCTGGCTACCTGCAGTTGCCAAGAGTTTTATGTGAGAAACACAAAGAGACAGTTTAAGACTCAGGTAGAAGAGCATGTTCGGGACATTGAAAGGCAAGATATAACTTGTGCCACAGCCCAACATGTCATGGAATCTAGGAATCCCAGAAACCATGTGTTTACCTTTCAGGGTATTGAAACAGTACTCCCTAACCCAAGAGGTGGGAACTATAGAAATAAATCTTGAAAAAGGAAACTGAATGGATTCTCTGGCTTTCATGCTAACAAGAAACCAGGGCTGAATATAGGTATAGATTTTAAACCATACATAGAAGAACGCTGAGATATCTAGTGCAGATCTGATTTATGGAAAGAAATAGCTAAATGGTACATCAGCACATTTGGGAAAGTCCCTACACAACAAGGTACTTCAATGTGATAAGAAAAGAGGCAAAAATGTAACATTAAATGGCCTAGAAACAGTTTGTGCATATATCCTTTCTAAAAATGTTTTCCTTTCTCTATATGGTGCTGCTGTTTTTCAGTTTTCTGGAAATAGCTTTTTTTCATCATATAATTCATTTTCTGTTACCTTTATTACTAATACTAAATGTAGATACCATATTAGCGGTGCTGCAATATACTGTTATGTGAGGTGGTGGTGCTAATTTTTGAGATTATAGTCTGTGTCTGAATACTATGTGCTGGTGTTTTTGGAATATTTTGTGTTTTAATTGGCTATGACACGTGTATTTAAGTATTGCCCCATTTATACTGGGATATAGCATGCACTTTATTAATGCTGCAAATGGCACTTTAGGGTTGGTCCTAATGAAAGCAATTAACATTAACATGGAAAGCTAGGTTTGCTGGCCAAGGCACCTAGCTTCACCTGAGCTCTTTCCTTCTAGCTTGCTTGAAAGGACAAAACTGAGAACCCAACCAGAGTAAATATAGAAACATAGAATTTGACAGCAGATAAGGACCGCTTGGCCCATCCAGTTTGCCCATTTCCCTACCTAATGGATAAGCTGCAGATCCTAGTTAACCAGCAGCCTACTTCTTCCTACCCCCACCCCCCAGAATTGCCTTATGACTATCCCATGCATGCTTGAATTCCACCACTGATTTTGACTCCACAACCTCCTCCAGAAGGCCGTTCCATGCATCCACAACCCTCTCTGTGAAAAAATACTTCCTTAAATTACCTCTGAGCCGCCCCTCTATCTTCAAATTGTGCCCTCTTGTTCTTGCACACCTCTTTTTTTGAAAGATGCTACCCTCTTGGACTTTGTTGATTCCCTTGAGGTACTTGAAAGTTTCTATCATGTCCCCCCTCTCCCTCCTTTTCTCGAGGCTATACATATTAAACTCCTTAAGTCTCTCTCTTCATATGTCTTCCGGTGCAGACCCTGCACCATTTTAGTTGCCCTCCTCTGGACAGCTTCCATCCTTTCTATGTCTTTAGGAGATTGGGTCTCCAGAACTGCACACAGTACTCCAGATGGGGTCTCACCAGCTGTCTGTACAGAGGGATAATAACTTCCTGTTTTCTACTGGTGATGCCTCTCCTATGCATCCCAGTATCCCCCACCCTCCTTGCTGCCCTCTCACATTGCTTGCCCATCTTTAGGTCATCTGATATGACTACCCCAGGTCCCTTTCCATTTTGTTGTTGTTAGTATCTCACCCCCATTGTGTACTCTTCCCTGGGTTTTGTTTCCCAGGTGCATTACCTTGCACTTCTTAGCATTGAATCTAAGCTGCCATACATTTGACCATTCCTCTAACCTTGCCAAGTCCCTTCTCATCCTTTCCACCCCACCCTGTGCATCAACTCTGTTGCAGATCTTAGTGTCATCTGCAAAGAGACATACTTTTCCTTCCAGTCCTTCTGCAATGTCGCTTATAAAGACATTGAAGAGGACTGGTCCTAATACTGAACCCTGAGGTACCCCCACTAGTAACCCTCCTTTCTTCTGAGTGGACTCCATTTACTATTACTCTCTGTGTGTGTAAATGAAAGGATTAAGACTTTTGGCTAGGCAGATTTACTGTGTGTTGTTGTTTTTATTTTGTACTTACAGGGATTGTTACTGTTTGTTGCTAACATTTTATTGCTTTATTTTTCTCTGATTCACATTGCTGTTGCTGAGTATACCTTCTGCTGCATTATTACAAGGTGTGCCTACAGGTGTGTGCTAACAGATTACTGCTGTAATCTTCTGATTCAATTGTCTTTTGCAAGGTATATCTTTTGTTAGTACTTTATTTTTCTCTGTAGCAAAGTGTTTCTTACAGGGTATATCTTCAGTGAAATTATTACAGGTGGTGCTTACATTTTTGTGACTTTTTATCATTAGGCTAAGCAAAATTACTGTTTGCCCAATTTTATTTATTTAATTTTTGCTGAAAAGGTTTTTTTTTGTCTCAGAGGTGTTGCAGTCTCCTTCTCACATTGAAGGAGCTAATTGCTTTCCTCCCACATCTCTTCCAGGGGATTAGGTGTGTATATGGGGGTGGAGCTGGCAAACAGCCAGCAACTTCCAACAGAAAGAAGGGTTAAAAGGTCAGGTTAGTTGATATCTTGGAGGTGGAAGGCTAGGGTTGCTGGCCAAGGCACCTCGCTTCACCTGAGCTCTTTCCTTCTAGCTTGCTTGAAAGGACAAAACTGAGAACCTTACCAGAGTAAGGGAAAGGATTAAGACTTTCGGCTAGGCAGATTTACTGTGTATTGTTGTTTTTATTTTGTACTCATAAGGATAGTTACTGTTTGTTCCTAACATTTTATTGCTTTATTTTTCTTTGATTCACATTGCTGTTGCTGGGTATACCTTCTGCTGCATTATTGCAAGGTGTGCCTACAGCTGTGTGCTAACAGATTACTGCTGTAATCTTCTGATTCAAATTGTCTTTTGCAAGGTATATCTTCTGTTACTGCTTTATTTTTCTCAGTAGCAAAGTGTTTCTTACAGGCTATATCTTCTTTGAAATTATTACAGGTGGTGGTTACATTTTTGTGACTTTTTGTCATTAGGATAAGCAAAATTACTGTTTGCCCCTATTTTATTTATTTCTTTTTAGCTGAAAAGGTTTTTTTTGTCTCAGAGGTGTTGCAGTCTCTTTCTCACATTGAAGACAGGGAGAGTGAGAAAGCAGCCACAGCTTCCTTGAATCAAGGAGGTTATTTTCTAGACTACTCTGAACTGAATTATTACTTTTTAGACCTGTGTAAGTAACTAGTATTGATTCTGTTTCTGGGGTGAACTTTTCTTAGTTTTAACTTTAATTTGCCTGGGAGGAACTGTAGCTGGGAGATATTTGCAGTCAGTTGTGACTAGACCTGTTACTTAGCCTTTGTGAAATAGGTGTCTAAAGGAAGGAAGGAAGGAAGGAAGGAAGGAAGGAAGGAAGGAAGGAAGGAAGGAAGGAAGGAAGGAAGGCACTCCCGGGTGGAGGGTAAGAGTTGTAGGTGATTGTTTCTGGACAGCAAAGGTTTACCCCACCCACCCTTCCCTCACCCCGCCTGCCCCAAGTGCATAACTTCCTTTATAGCAGAGGCTCTGACATCACTTCCTCAAAACTGCTAACAACATACACCTGTTCGTATCCTTGAAGGCACAGCACCTTGAAGGCACAGCACACTGAATAGGGGTAGAGACACTCACAAGCTAGAACACACTAAAACAAGAACAAAAAACCAAAAAGCATCTGTAACTGGAAGGGACACAGACATGTGGAGAGTGGTGCAATGCACTGGCTGTGGAGCAGCAGTCTTCTGGGAGACATTCTGGAAACTGTGTTGCTGCCCTATTTGCAGGCACCTCTCTGGTCTGAGGGAGGAGGTTGTTTGTCTCCATGCTGACCTGGCAAGGATTCAGGAAACCTGCTCCCATCTCCAGGGACCACCCAGGCCACTGCCACTATCCTCAGAGGTTGTCAAGAAAGAGGAGTGGTTGGACCACGGTGGGTTCAGGGAGGTGAGGGTGGTGGAACAGAGGTGCATCCCTCCAGTTGTGCCTCTCCACAATTCATTCACCACTCTGGTGAAGCATGGTTCCTCTATGGAGGCACCTGCAGTGGAGACTAAGGAGGATGCTGGGAACCTCCACAATGGAGACCCACAGGAGGGTGGCCCAGGACCCCACATGGGAAGTAAACAACCCCTGGTGGGGGACTCAATTGTTAGGGGGGTAGAACTGGGGGATGGAGTGGAAAGGGAGGTAAGGTGCCTGCCTGGTGCCAAGGCTTGGAAGGACAGGAAACAAATCCTCAGGATCATGGAAGTAGTGGCAAGGGGGATGAAGCTGGATGTCATTATTCACTTAGGGATGAATGACCTGGCTGAGAATGGGATCAGAGCAGTGCAAGAGGAGTTTATGGAGTTGAGGAGGAGCCTTAGACAAGTGGCACACACAGTAACTTTCTCAGAAGTGCTACCTGTCTATGACATGGATGAGGCTAGGGCACTCCACACCATGGGATTCAATGACTGGTTGAAAAGCTGGTGCAGAGCTCAGGGATTTGACTTTATTGGGGACTGGGGATCCACCTGGAGGGATGCAGGCCTATACAGGTGTGATGGTCTGCATCTATCCTGGAGGGGAACCAGAATCCTAGGTGATAGGTTTAAATGCTTCAGTGGCAAGCATTTAAACTAGCTAAGGGGGGGAGGCACTGAAGAGGAGAAGGGAAATCCTAGCCCCCCCAAATCAGGGTAATTAGTGAGGTAAACGCCAAAATAGAGCAGTCAATAGGGAGAAGGGCAGAGGTAAATGGAGAAAAAGATGAAGGCAGTAGGGACAGGGATGGGGCAAAAAAGAAATAAAGCCATAATAAAATGGAGGGTAATGAGTACCAATGCCCATAGTCTAGGTAAAAAGCTCCCTGAAATGGTGGCCTTGATGGAATAGGGATGCCTGGATATTGTGGCAGTCACAGAAACATGGTACACAGAGAACCATGACTGGGATGTCAACATACCAGGGTACACAATCTACAGGAGGGACAGGGAGGGAAGAAGAGGAGGAGGAGGAGGAGGAGTAGCTCTCTATGTAAGGGAAGGGATAAAAGCAACAGAACTAACGGGTAAACAGAGAGGAGAGGAGGCACTGTGGGTCACCCTGGAGACTGGAAATGGCTCCACAAGTCACACAGGGGTTGTATACAGACCCCCGTCTCAGTGGGAGGAAATGGACAAGGAAATGATAGAAGGCATTCTTGGGATGGCAGTGAAAGGGGAGATATTGCTGATGGGGGGACCTGAATATGCCAAATGTTGACTGGAGCACCTTTGCTGCAGCCACATCCAAGAGCAGGGCCATTCTCGATGCCCTACAGAGGGCATGCCTCAGACAGCTAGTTTTGGAACCCACTCAGGAGAGAGCAATCTTTGACCTAGCACTCTCAAATGGGGATGGAGAGAGGATCTCTGATCTTGAAGTGGGTAGCCATCTGGGAACAAGTGACCACCAAACAGTGTGGTTCACGATAAACTTAGCTGTAGAGTCAAGCCACACAAAAGTGAAGGTACTGGACTTCAGGAGGGCTGGTTTTGTCAAAATGGGAGAGTGCCTCAGAAAAGCACTAGCAAACAGGCAAGAAGTTGGGGTGGAGCAACAATCGGGAAACATCAAAACCACCATCACAGAGGCAACAAGTCTTTGTGTGAAGCAAATAAACAAATCAAAATGAAAGAAAAAAACACTATGGTTCTCAAAAGAAGTGGCGGGGAAGGTAAGGAAAAAGACAGCATTCAGGAAGTATAAGGAAACACACAAGGAGCAGGACAGAGAACTGTACCAGTTAAAGCAGAAGGAAGTGGGTAAGGCAGTCAGAATAGCAAAGGCCCAAACCGAGGAAAAGATAGCCAACTCAGTTAAGAAGGGGGATAAAACCTTTTATAGGTACATTAGGGAGCAAAGACAGACTAAGGCAGGGATACTTAGGATAAACAAAGAGGAAGGTGGTTGGGCAGAGAGCGACAGTGAAAAAGCAGGGATACTGAATGAATACTTCTGCTCAGTATTCACAATGGAAAAGCAGGGGGAAATACCTAATCTGGTCAATAGAAGCACTCTGAATAAGGGGGTTGATATTAGTCCTTTCACAGAAGAAAGGGTTCTGAAAGAACTCTTAAAACTGAAGGTGGATAAAGCAATGGGGCCTGATGGGATTCACCCCAGAATTTTAAAATAACTAAGGGAAGAACTAGTAACACCACTGACTACCCTTTTTAATAAATCATGGTAGGATGGGGTGGTACCTGAGGACTGGAGGAGGGCGGATGTGATTCCCCTTCACAAAAGTGGGAGCAAGACAGAGGCAGGAAACTACAGACCTGTCAGTTTGACCTCAATGGTAGGGAAAATGATGGAATCACTTCTGAAGGAAAGAACTGTTGAGTACCTAGAGGCCAGTGGGGCACAGGACCCAAGGCAGCATGGATTCACAGCGGGAAGGTCATGTCAGACAAATCTAATTGACTTCTTTGACTGGGTGACCAAAGCAGTAGACCAGGAAGGGGCTGTGGACATGGCCTACCTGGACTTTAGCAAGGCATTTGACACAGTCCCGCACAAAAGATTAATAAACAAATTAGCCAGCCTGGGAGTGCTAGCAGCACCGCTGGCAACCTTGTTTAGTGAGTCACTTGATACAGAGGTGGTTCCAGAGAACAGGAAGGGGGCAAATGTAGTTCCTCTCCACAAGAGTGGTAGCAAGGAGGAAGCAGGAAACTATAGGCTGGTCAGCCTCACCTCAGTAGTGGGTAAGATTATGGAGGCACTGCTTAAGGAAAAGATTGTGGAACACTTGGAAACCATGGGAGCACAGGATCTGAGGCAGCATGGTTTCACAGCAGTAAGGTAATGTCAAACAAATCTGATTGACTTTTTTGACTGGGTGATGAAAGAGGTGGATCAGGGAGGAAAGGTGAATATCGCCTAATTCAGTTTCAGTAAGGCCTTTGACACTGTGCTCCACAGAACACTGGTGAACGAGCTAAGGAGAATGGGGTGGGCCACAAAGTGGAAAACTGGGTTAGGGACAGAAAACAGAGGGTGGTAGTAAATGGGATCAAATCTGAGGAAAAGAGGATGACTAGTGGGTGCCTCAGGGATTGGTCCTGGGGCCAGTCCTTTTCAATTTCTTCATCAGTGACATTGCTGAAGGGCTGGAGGGGAAGGTTTGTCTATTTTCCAATTGTTTAACCAGGTGAGACCAGGTGAAACACACTACACTGAAAGCTTGTTTACAGATGCAACCTGTGAGCACAGGGAATTTAAGTGACTTGCTCAGGGTCACATAGTATGCAAGTGGGGGCTGTGGGATGATACCAAGATCTGCAATAGAGTAGACACTCCAGAGAGGGTTGAAAGAATGAGGACGGATCTGGAAAAGCTGAAAAAATGGTCAAAGGTGTGACAGTTGAAATTTAATGCAAAAAAGCACTAAATCATGCACCTGGGGTGAATAAACCCTGTGGAGAGCTACAGAATTGGGATAGGGAATTGCTGATAGTCACCCCGGAAGAGAGGTATTTAGGGATAATCATCTCAGATGACCTAAGGGTGGCCAAACAGTGTAACAAAGCTGTGGGGAGGGCCAGTGGGATGTTGGGGAGCATAGGAAGGGGTATCAGTAGCAGAAGAAGGGAGGTGGTGATGCCATTGTACAAAATGCTAGTGAGGTCTCATCTAGAATACTGTGTTCAGTTCTGGAGGTGACATCTTCACAAAGACACACTGTAGACAGAGTGGAGGCAGTCCAGAGAAGGGTGACCAAGATGGTGCAAGGCTTGCATCGGAAAACATATGAGGACAGATTAACAGACCTCAATATGTATACACTTGAAGAGAGGATGGAACAGAGGGATATGATGGAGACCGTCAAGTATCTTAAAGGCTTGAACAAAGTGCAGGGGGGTGACATCTTTCAGTACAAGAGTTGTAAAAGGATGAGGGGGCATGCTCTGAGACTGCATGGGGGCAGGATAAGGGGAAATGTGAGGAAGTTTTTCTTTACAGAGGGTGGTGGATGCTTGGAATAGCATACCCCAGGAAGTGGTTGGTGCTAACACTGTGAGGATTCAAACATGCATGGAATAGACAAAAAAGAACCCTAGATGAGGGGAAGAGAGGCAAAAGCCAATGACCGAGTAGGGTCAGAAGCAGCTGATGCAGGCAGGGAATGCGGGCAGACTAAGTGGGCCTAGTGAGCCTTATCTGCCATCAGTTACTGTGTTAGGGTTTGCAGACCCAAGGCACACTCCTCACATCTGTTCCTGCATGCAGGGTGTAGGTGGGGTCTTAGGGTTGGGAACCCTAAGATTGTATTTCCTTACTTGGGATGCTGGAACCCTAATGGTGCATTAACAACATTTTTGCAGAGAACTTCCTTACTTTCTGAGAAAGTATAATTGTAACCTTATTTGCTTGTGGGAACTTCCCAACCATCCATATCTTTTGAGAGATTGTAATTGTATCCTAATTTCTCTGTGGAAGCACTGGGCCCTACAGGCTCTGCGCTCCCATCACTCCATAATCCTCTCTGTATTTGCATGTAAGAACACAGGGCCTTCCAGGCCTTGTGCTGCCACCTATGCATAGGGCCTTAGGTCTCATCACTCCATAATGATATTAATATATGCGTGTGGGAGTGCATAGTGCCATCCATCCATCCATAATTGTTAAGATACTGTAATGGTATCCCTGTGTCCCTCTGGGAGCACAGAGCCCTCTTGGCCCTGCACTCCCATCCATCCTTAATGATATCCATATTTGCATGTGGGAGCGCAGGGTCCTCTGGGTCCAGCGCTTTCATCAATGCATAATGTTTGGGGATAGTGTACTACTCCAAGAAACACCTCACATTGCAGTGTTATCCTATGCAAAACACTGGAAAATGTCAAACCTGTGTAACTTGACACAATAAATTAGCATATTTTCATGAAACCATCAAAATGCACATTAGTGGGGGAAGCCTTTTCTACCCTGTAAATTTCACAACAAAATTGCAAACGATTTCTTTACAAAGCAGTGACAAAGAAACAACAGTCTACACCTCCCATTAAAATGTTATCCAAGGGATAGTACGCTAAATTGAAGCCAGCAGAACTCCAGGGCAAAATAATATATTTTTACCAAACCAGGAAAAGGCACATCTGTGGGGCAAGCCCTTTGTACCCTGAAAATTTCAGCCCCAAATTGCAAACTATTTGTTTGCTATGACGTTACAAAGAAACAGCCACAGTATATAAAAATTCCTTTTTTGCAAATTGCGAAAAATAATCCTTTTCCGTGGTTCCTTTTCTGCAGTTTGAGGAAAAAGAAAATCCTTTCTCACAAATTATGAAAAAGGATCCTGTTTCACAAATCCTTTTTAGCAATCTGTGGCAAAATAAAATCCTTCGCAAATTGTGAAAAAGGATCCTGTTTCGCGGATCTTTTTTCTGCAGTTTGAGAAAAAGGATGTTCTGCATGTTTAAAAAGCACATTTCTAAGTAAGTAATGAAAAAACTGACCCCAGAATTGCATTCTACAGGGCCTGATTAAGTAAAGATGACTGCTGTTGTCTACGGAGGCCCTCTATTTTTTAAGTTATATACTTTTGTTGGCATCACTAACTGAAAACAAAATTGCGGCAGCACAAAAAAGGATTCTGCATTTGGGACAAAAGATCCCACGTTTGCAACAAAGGACTGTGCATTTGCAATAAAGAATCCCTTTTTGAGCAGGACATCTGACTGGTGCCATAGGAAATAATGGGAAACTTTAAAATTTAATAATTTTTGAATGGATTAATATTTTTTTGCTACATCACCAAAAGGCACATCTGTGATCCGAGACCTGTTCTTCCTGAAAATTTCAGACCACAATTCCACACTGTATCTGTGCTGCGGCATGACAACAAATGTAACAAAACATGGTCATTTTCACATTTTTGACACTCCACATCACCGCACCCCCACAGCCGACAAAACAAAACATCCCACATCAAGAGATCCTTGATCCTTGATAGGACATACAAAATTTCATGTGAATTGGTTGAATGGCTGCAAAGTTATTAAAGTCCAAAAGTTTCAGTTTAATGTTGAACTGGCCATTGAAACCTAATACAGGGGTGCTACCATGCCTCTATAATACACCTGATCAGACCGCCATACTGTAAGGTTCTCATTTGAGGCACCCCAAGTAGACCCTCCCCTATGGAGATGGTCCACTACTGTCCTTTAAGGGGTTTGACCAGCACAGGGTCTGATGGTGGTGCTGGACCTATCAGGTCTGATGAGTGCATGCAAGGAACCAGGAGAACTGGTTCTGACCTATAACAGGGTGATTACCAAGACCCACAACTCCATCGCACCTGTCCATGCTTGACCCCTCACCTCACACTAGAGGTCCCCTTGGTTTGATGGGACTCTCAAGGAGATGAGGAGGAGGTGTTGAAGGTTAGAGCAGTGCTGGTGGAGGTCTGGTTTGGGGGAGGACAAACTTATATTGATGGACCATTATCAGGCTCTTCAATCAGCAATCTGCTGTAAGAAGGCAGAGTTCCTGTCCAAGGAGATTGCTGTGGCAAATAACAGACAGGCTCAGCTCTTCTGCACCATTGACAGGCTTTGTAACCCAGTCTGTCTTTGATCCAGGGGAGCTTTTTCACAGCCAAGATGTCACAAGTTTGCTCTGTTTTTTTTCCAATAAGATTGCCTCCATCAGATCGGAGATCCAGTCAGTGCCCTTGAATGGGCTTTGCATTGATGGGCATGATGTTGCAGGCACTCAGGCTGTCTGGTTCGACTTCAACCAGGTTGTGGTAGTAGATGTCATAAGGGTCATCTGGGAGCTACAGCCAACCTACTGTAGTTTGGACCCAACGTGCCTCCTTGTGGGATGTGTTGATGCCATCGGCCCAGTCATAGCCAAGATAGTCTGATGCCCTCTGGTGGTGGGGGATTTTCCAGAGCCCCTGAAGGAGGGAATCATAAGACCCTGCCTTAAAAAATCTTCACTAGATCTGGACTGCCTGGCAAACTACAGACTTATCTCTAACCTTTCCTTTGTGGAAGGTTACTGAGAAGGTGGTGGCTGTGCAACTGAAGACCTATTTAACAGCCAACATCTATGAGCCTCTCCAGTCAGGATTTAGGAAAAGGCATAGTACTGAGACTATATGTTACAAGACAAGGAAGCACTCGCACACCAGAACCAGGAGTTTGGGAGCTCCAGTGAAGCTCCAAATACCAAATACGTTGAAAATCAAGAGATCAGGTGCCCCAGCACTTCACTACATAAGGCCCCTGATGAAGTCTTATGTGGTGAAGCACCAGGGTACCTGATCTCATAGAGGCTTCCTCAACTGTGAACTCCAGATCTTTGATTTGACTATATTTAAGCCTGCAACTGAAGAATTTTCATGATTTTCAACATAATTGGTGTTTGGAACTTCACTGGAGCTCTCAAGTTACTGGCTCTGGTGTGTGAGTGCTTCCTTGACTTATAGCATATTGTTACTGGCCACCGCCCTGCACTTGAACCGTATCCTGGTCCTGAGCACAGTACAAAATTGGTTTGTTTCATAGTACTGAGACTACCCTGATTCGGGTGTCGAATGACCTCCTGGTGGCCAGGGATCGGGGGAGTTACTCCATTCTGGTTCTTGATCTCTTGGCAGCATTTGACACTGTGGACCATGGCGTGCTGATGGAGCGTCTGTGGGTATGTTGTGGACTGATGGGTACAGTCCACAACTGGTTTAGATCTTACCCCACTGGCAGGTCACAGCATGTGGTGTTGGGGGTTTATTCCTCTGCTCCCATGCCCCTGCTGTGTGGGATGCCACAGGGCTCCATTTTGTCCCCCATGTTGTTCACAGTGTACATTCTACCACTTGGGAACATTATAAGGAGGTATGGGCTGAGTTTTCACTGCTATGCAGATAATACCCAGCTCTACATGTCCTTTGCACCTGAGCAGCAGGAGACAGTCTCAGTATTGAACACCTGCCTGGATATGATCCAAGATTGTATGAGGGTGAACTGGTTGAGATTGAATCCAGATAAGACTGAGGTACTGGTACTGAAACCTGGTCACCAGGGGATGAGGGTGCAGTCTAGTTGAGTCTCAGGGTTTAAGTTCAAGGGCTCCCAGCTGCTTACCTCTGATCAGGTGAGGAACCTTGGTGTTATTTTTGGACTGCAGCCTGACCCTGAAACTGCAGGTGTCAGCTGTGGTTAAGACCTCTTTTTACCATCTGCAGAACATCACCAGGGTTAAACACCTGATACCCCCCCGGCTGATCTGCCGGCACTAGTCCATGCCTTTGCGATGTCACACCTGGATTACTGCAATGCCCTCTACCTGGGGCTAGCGGGGGTAGATCTGCACCACCTGCAGCTGGTGCAGAATGTGGTGGCCAGGTTGTTGACCGGTCTACCTAGATCGTGTCATATTACACCTGTGCTGCGCTCTCTGCACTGACTGCTGGTTAGATGGTGGATCTACTTCAAGGTCGGTTTGCTGACCTATAAGGCAGGGGCCTGGTTACCTGCAAGATCTCCTGTGTCCCTGCTGCCCCATTCACCCCATGTGCTCCACAAATGAGAGTCTTTTGGGAGTTCCCAGGATCTACTTAAAGTCATCTGGGGCTTGTGCTTTTGTGTTTGCTGCCCCAGTCCTGTGGAACTCCCTCCCTCATCATATTAGAGAGAGCCAAACTGTGGACATCTTGAAGAGGAAGCTAAAGAAATTTTTATTTAACCAAGCTTTTACCAGTTAATATGTTTTAATGTGAATTAATATTTATATGTATGCATGTGTATGCCTCGTTTCTCTGATCTGTATAATTTTTGTTTCAAAGTGTAGAACTATGTAAAGCACATTGAGTCGCAATCTGAGAAATGCACTTAATCAAATAAAGTTTATTGACTGATATATATCCATATATATATATATATATATATATATATATATCCATATATATACTAGAGGTGCAGTCGCGCCTCTATAGTTAGGGTTAAGTATGCAGTTTAATGTTAAACCCCAAATTTTTCACCTTAATAATGTTGCAACCGTTCAATGGGTTTGCATGAAACTTGGAATGTGCTGTCCTGTGGGGCAGATCTCTTGACCTGCCAAGTTGTGTTTAGATCGGAAGTGCAGATTTTGCTCAGCTTATAGTGCAAAGAGTGTGTTTTTCACTTTTTTCGCCCATTTTTCCAGATTTTTCCTGACTGCGCTGCATGAACACAGTTTGGGGTTTTGGCCTGAAATTTGCAGGGTGGAAAGAACTTGCCCAAAAGGAATAAGCTAGCATTGGTTTGGTGAAAGAATATTAATCTGATCCAAAGTTATTCAGTTTTGAAAATTTGCATTCTGAGCATGCTCGGTTCAGTCTTTTGGATAGATGCACAGTTGCAAACAAGGATTTCGGCTCACTAATGGGGATTTTGACAGCTCATGAATGGGGATTCATTAAATTCCCATTCGTTAGAAAAAAATTCCCATTCATGAGCCGCCATCTTGTTTTCACTTTTTGGCCACAACAAAGTGTTGGTACTTGCCCCACGGATGTATTCTGTGGAAACCAATGCATGGGTTTTGTTTAAGGTGACACCCTCTACGAACCCATGTGTTTGGTTTCCATCAGTGCATTAAAAAAGGCTGTTTTTTGGGACGGGAAATCCCTGTTCATCACTCACTTCCAATCTCCATTTGTGAAGTGTCAAAATAGCCCGTTTATCAGCTGATCCTCGTTCGTGAGCTGTCAAAATCCCTGTTTGTGAGATAAGAACCAGATCGCCCTATCTCATAAACAGGGATCAGCTCACGAATGAGGATTTTGATACCTCATAAATGGGGATTCAGCTGACGAATGGTGATTTTGACACTTCATAAATGGGGATTAGCCAAACAAAATCCCCATTTGTGAGATGAAGACCAAATGGTCAGATATGGATATCTGGTCATGAGACGAAGACCAGATGGTCAGATAGGGCCATCTGGTCCTCACCCCACCTCACGAGCAGGAATCGAGTGATGAACAGGGATCCACAATGGTGGATTTCCCATAGCCAAAATGGCCTGAGTGTTTATTCTTTAAATGTCGACATCGGGGATCCAATTAGGGTTGATCCCCACCTCCCACACCTTACCACCCCACCCCTCATCCTCCACACACCAACAGGCATCGGGGTGTGCCATAGGGTTGTTAGGACTGACTCTCACCCCATTCTCCTACACTGTACCATGTCAGCCTGTTTACACATGTAATTGGGTGAGAGTTGGGCCTAATGACCCCATGGCACACCCCAATGCCTCTTGGTGTGGAGGATGAGAAGTGGGTGGTAGGTGGGGGAAGGTTGAACCATAGCACCTCATTTCCATACTTTTGTCACTTTAACCCTAACTGTTGCATTAACGAAGCTTTTTGATATATATATATATATATATATATATATATATATATATATATATACACATACATAAGACAAAGAACCTCTGTGCGCAAACACTGAGGCAAGGGTTACCCCAAAGGTCATTTGGCTGTTGTCACCCTTTGCAAACTGTGTGAGAGGCCTTTTGGCACCATGCAATTCTGCTTAAAGTTGGACCAGCATAACATTCTGTGGTGATTTGCATATGCAGCCCATGATGCTTTGCATTGTGTGGGCATGTGTGATTTTGCATATATATATATATATATATATATATGCATACACACACACACACACACAGTCCAAAACCTTCAGGGAATATGCAGCCAGGGTCCCCGATGTGCCTTTTGAAGATTTTGTGAAAAAATATTAAATGGTTCAAAAGTTATTCAAAAACAACAGTTCCACATTATAGTCTATGGGAAAAGTTAAAATATTCGAAAGTGTCGCAAATGCAGTTTTTACTGTCACAAATGACTCTTTTACTTTCGTGATTCAGCCATTTTTTTTCAGTTGGTGGTCAGAGAAATGCTTTGCGTTTAAATTTGGGACCCTCTAGGGACACATTTATTGTTGTGTTCACCTAGCTGAGCCCTGAGGATGCTTTTTGGGGGGGTAAAACAAACCAGAAATATGTTTTTTAAATTTTTGTAAACAGCAGTGTTGCAAAGTACTTTCGAATATGCAACACTTTCGGGATTTTATTTGTGAAAGTGATGTGATTTGCGAAAGTACTTTGAGACACTATGGACAAAACAACAAGAAATGTTTGCCACCCTGCAGCAAGTTTGGTCTTTTTAGCTGAAATTTGCAGGGAAGAAAGCCAACATCCCACAGATGTGCCTTTTTGTGGTTTGGTGACAAAATATTACAGGACTGCAAAGTTATGGTACTCCGTAGTTGATGATTTTTCCCATAGGATAACATTACGGTGTCCGATGCGCCTGTTTTTGTTGTTAGTTGTTTAACCAGGAATAGCACACTAAGCTGAAAGCGTTTGGGTTCCGTATCTCGAAAACACTTCAAGATACAGAGTTTTCATCACAAAAAAAATTTTTAGTTCCCCATTGGGGGGCTAAGTGCTTTCTGAGATATAAGCAATTTAATATTCCAAGTGCTCATTTTCTGCTCTGAGGGTTATTATTATGCACACATTCTTTGTATTCACTGTGCTTCTGAATGCACCTTTTTGAGAAAAAAAAGTGTGTGCGTTTGCGGTACTGTGATCATTAGCGTTTCCGCTAGTGTTTACATTACTGTTTGCATTTCTGTATACATCACCATGTGCGTTACACTTTACGTTTGCGCTTGCATTTGTGTTACTGTTACCATTTGCGTTTCCATTTCGTTAGCGTTTGCTTTTGAGTCACCATGTGCGTTACCATTTGCATTTTTGTTTGCGCTTGCATTTGCATTTCCGTTTGCATTACTGTTTCCTTTGGCTTTATCGTTGATGTTACCATTACCGTTTCCAATTGCGTTACCATTACCGTTTGTGTGCTGGTTACCATTTTCGTTTCCATTGGTGTTAGCATTTCCATTGTCGATTGTGTTGCTGTTTCCTTCTGCGTCACCGTTGCCATTACCATTTGCATTTCTGTTTGCGTTCTGTTACCGTTTGCATTTCCATTGCCATTAGCATTTTGCGATACTGTTTGCATTACCATTTGTGTTTGCATTTATGTTTGCGCTTGTGTTTGTCTTACCGTTAGCATTATCATTTATGAGTCACTGTGTGCGTTACCATTTGAGCTTGCGTTTGCGTTACCGTTACTATTTTCTTTTAGCTCACTTTTGCCATTACCATTTGCATTTACGTTACTGTTTCTGTTTTTGCTTTTTCGTTACTGTTTGCATAACCATTTGTGTTTGTGTTAACGTTTGCACTTGTCTATGCGTTACCGGCTGCGTAACCATTTTCGTTTGCATTAACACTTGCATTTCTGTGCATGTCTGTGACATGTGTAGTACTTGGTCTACTATGGTACTTCTGTGTATTTACCAATTTTCATTTGACATCTGCATATGTTTTTTGCAGAATGAAGGGCCCAGAAATGTATTTTCCGCCACTCGTACGAAGTCTTACACTTCTGCTGCTCTGCAACTGTTGAAGAGATTTGGATAAGATTTGGGATACATGGAGAGGAATGGTGCATCTATTTTATTTACCTATTTTATATTTCACTGGTACATATGGTTTTTGTGTAGTGCAGTTGATTGGTCTGACACTTGGCACATAGAAAGCCCTTTCTTCAAAGAACATGCAAGTTTTTGTTTGGTGAAAAAATATTGTTCCATTCCAGAGTTATAAGCATTTGAAGTTGCCCCCCTTCACAGTCAGAGATTTTTTGGTTGCGAGTTCCGCCATTTTACCACATTTTCTGCCGTGACTTCTGCCATTTTGTGGTGGAAAACTTCTTAAAGGTGCAGAAACTTAATAATTGAATATCTCTGAAATGGTCTGGTCTTTTCACATGAAATTTGGAGGGTGCTGAGTGTATGTCCTGGAGATGTGAATTATGCTGGTTACATGTTAGGAAAATAAGTCACTGTGGAGATACTGTGTGACACACTTATCGTTTTGCACACAGCGTTATGAATGGTGCTAGTGTCTTGACATTTATAGCGTAGGTAGCCCTAGTGGTGCCTTTCAGTGGTTTTGTTCACATTAGCCTTTGTGCTGTTATCTTGGAAACTAGACGAGATGCAGACTTTTCACTACTGTTGGCTCACATCGCCTTTGTGCCGTTATCTCAGAAACAAAACAGGATACGGACTTTTCGCTACTGTTGGATTACATCACCTTTGTGGCATTATCTCAGAAACGAAGCCAGATACAGACTTTTTGCTACTGTTGCCTCAGATCAACTTTGCACCATTATCTCGGAAACAAGGCAAGATACAGACTTTTCTCTATTGTTGGATCACATCACCTTTGTGGTATTATCTCAGAAACGAAGCCAGATACATACTTTTCGCTATTGTTGCCTCATATCGTCTTTGTGCCAGTATCTCAGAAATGAGGCGAGATATAGACTTTTTGCTACCGTTGGATGATATCGCCTTTGTGCTGTTAGCTTGGAAATGAAGTGAGATACAGACATTTTACTTCTGTTGTCTCACATCGCCTTTGTGCTGTTATCTTGTAAATGAAGCAAGATACAGACTTTTCGCTACTGATGCTTTATATCAGCCTGCTGTTACTGTTTCTGTTTGTGTTACTGTTTGCATTTATATTTGCATTTCCATCTCCATTTGCATAATGATTTGCATTTGCGCTTCTATTTCCATTACCATTTCTGTTTCTATTTACATTTGTGTCACTTTTACTATGACTGTTAGCATTTGCGGTTACATTTACCATTACCATTATCGTTGCCTTTCATGTTTGCATTTGCAATTGTGACACTGTTACCATTACCATTTGCGTTTATGATACCATTTCCATTACCACTTGCATTTCCATTTCTGTTACCTGTTACCATAACAGTTAGAGCTTGCATTTGCATTCATGTTTCTGTTGGTGTTACACTTACCATTACCATTTGCGTTTCACTCACTGTTACCATTACTATTAGCGTTAGTGTTACTGTTATGGTTATTATGCAGACATGGGCAGCATGGTGGGCCCTGCGCTCCCAACACCACATACCATTCACTATTTATAGTGCATGTTCTCAAAAAGAAGGGAAATTCATGGCAAAAAAATCCATTTAATGCATCAGTTGTTCTACAGCAACAAAAGCAAGGAAATTCAGTGTTAATATTGCCATCCCTTGCACCCCATGCCCACCCTGCCCCCACCAACAGCCATCGGGGTGTGTATTGGGGTCATCAGGCCTAACTCTCACCCCATTCTCCTATACTGCACCACCTCAGCTTATTTACACATGGAATGGGGTGAGAGTTAGGGCCAACAACCTAACAGACACCCCAATGCCTGTTGGAGGGGCGGGGGTAGGCGTGGTTTGCAAGGGGTGGCAACCCCTAACAATTTCCTCACTTTTGTAATTGGAATAACTTAACTGATGCATTAAACATTTTTTGCCATATATATATATATATATATCATGGCAAAAACTCTGTTTAATGCATCAGTTAGGGTTTTCACAGTGACAAAATGAGGAATTCAGTTATTAAGGTTGCCACTTCTTGCACTTAAGCCCACTATCTCCAAAGACATCAGGGATTTGCGTTGGGTTTATCAGTCTAACTCTCACCCCATCCCATGTGTAAACAAGCTAAGGTAGTGCAATATAGGAGAATGGGGTGAGAGTTAGGACCAATGACCCCAACGCACACCCCAATGCCTGTTGGTGGGTGACAGGGTTGGCTTGGGGTGGAAGGGGTGGCAACCCTAACACCAAATTTCCTCACTTTTGTCACTGTAGAACAACCCTATCTGATGCATTAAGTGGAGTTTTTTACAAAGAATTTCCCTTCTTTTTGAGAATGAACACTATAAATAGTGAATGGTTTGTCACATAGTAATGCTAATCATAAAGCAAATTCAAGGGCAAACGGTAAAACACATGGTGATGCAAATGTAAATGATAATGCAAACGGTAGCAGAAATGCAAGCACAAATGTTATTGAAAACAGAAATGGTAATGCAAATGGTAATGCAAATGCTAACAGAAATGCAAACGGTAACAAAAACAGTAACATAAATGTTAACGCCAATGGAAACACAAATGGTAAGAAAAATGCAAACGGTAACACAAACGCAAGCAGAGAAGCAAACAATAATGGCAACAGCGTCACAGAATGAAACAGTAATGCAATCGACAGTGGAAATGCAACTGCAAATGCTAAGGCCAACAGAAACACAAATGGTGACAAACACACAAACAGTAACGCAATTGCAAACACAAACAGTTACAGTAAAATCAATGATGCTGCCAAACCAAACAGTAATGCAAACAGAAATGCAAATGCAACGCATACGGAAACACAAATGGTAACACACACGGCCACAGTACTGCAATTGGAAACACAAATGCTAATGGTAACACCAACGATGATGCCAAAGGAAACACAAACGCAAACGCAAATGGAAGCGCATATGCAAATGCAAATGGTAATGCACACAGTGATGCAAAATGAAACACAAACAGAAACAGTAATGGAAATGCAAATGGTAACAGTAACACAAACACAAGAGCAAATGAAAATGCAAAGAGTAATGCACATGGTGGCGTAGACGGGAACACTAACACAAACGGTTACGGAAATGCAAGTGGAAATGCTAACTGTAACAGTAACGAAAGCGTACACCCTTTTTTTCGCCAAAAGCTGCATTGAGAAACACAGTGAATACAAAGAATGTATGCATAATAATGGGCCTTGGAGCAGAAAATGAATACTTGGAATACTAAATTGCTTATATCTCAGGAACCGTATGACGTAGAAATAAAATTAAAATTTCATATAATTTATGACTTTCCTGGCTAATTTTGTACTTAGCCCTCTACTGGGAGGCTAAGCATTTTTCTGGCAAAAAGTCCGTATCTTGAAGCGTTTCTGAGATAGAGGCCCTGAAAGGCATGGTGGACTCCGTAATGATAGTCTATGAGAAAAACAATCAACTTTGGAGTACATAACTTTGCAGCCCTCTAATATTTTGTCACCAAACTACTAAAAGGCACATTTGCGGGATGTTGGCTTTCTTCCCTCCAAATTTCAGCCCAAAAGACCAAACCATTCTCTTGCAGCAGAGTGGCAAAGAATTCCTGTTATTTTGGTCATAGTGTCGCAAAGTAGCCTTGCAAATCACAGCACTTTGCAAAAAGAAATCATGAAAGTGTCACAAGTGCGACACTACTTTGTGACACTACAGTTTACAAAAATGTGAAAAACATATTTCTGGGATGTTTAACCCCCCAAAAAATGACATGGCTAGAATCCTTAGGGCTCGACTAGGTGAACACATAAAGAATTGTGTCCCTAGAGGGTACCACATTTAAATGCAAAGCATTTCTGTGACCAGTAACTGAAAAAAAATGGCTGACTCATGACACTACAGGGGTCATTTGTGACACTAAAAACTGCATTTGCGACAATGTTGAATATTTTGTTAACTTTTCCCATTGACTATAATGGGAAACTTGTTTTTTGAATAACTTTTGAACTGTTTAATATTTTTTCATGAAATCTTTGAAAGGCACATCAGGGACCCTGGCTGCATGTTCCCTTAAGGTTTCAGACTGGTCATGCAAACTGTGCGACCTGTAGGAGTAAGCAAAGAATGCACAAAAAAGCATAAATGCAACTTTCTATTGCGCTTTATAGCTCCGCAACAGTATATATGACCATCATGAAAGTTGGCTGATCCACAGATGTATGGTACCGCTCCATGCCTGCCATATTTCAGGCAAATCTGTGATAAGGTGGCAAAGTTATTAAGCTACAAAATTTCACACTTTAACCTTAAATGGGGTACTCAACACTAACTATAGTGGCACTACCATGCCACTATATATATATATATATATATATATATATATATATATATATATATATAAATGCTTGAGACAATCATGGTCAGCAAGAGCAATCACACTGGACAAACACCATCACATGACCATGCATATATCAGAGCGCGACCGCACACCTGCACTTTACCTCCCAAAACAATTTTGAAATTTTATAAGATAGATATACCACTCTGAGGTGTGGGTACGCGCTCTGATATACTGCGCCTTGGCGGTTGATGCACACCAAGGCATGCGATATCAGAGCCACACCGCACACCTCAGAGTGGTATATCTATTACATATATATATATATAAAACAAAGAAGTCTGTGTAATATAAAATACTGAGTAGGTATTTTCTGTCATTTTGGATAAAAGAACCAGAAATAACATGACAAAATTTGTGAATGACACAAAGATGAAGACAGTTGTGAACTGTGAGAGGAAAGGCAAAATGCTGTATAGAGGGGAGGATGGGTGGGTAATGACACACATAGGAGACTGGACAGATAGTAGGCAGATGAAATTTAATATGGACTTTTTATTTATTTGTTTAACAAGGATCTTAACAAGGTTACTAAGTAGATCTAATGAAATTTTTTCAAAAGTGACTGGAGAAAGGGGGTACATAGTGATAAAATCGTATATACAAAACCATGTAATTTAATATAGAAAAGTGTAAGATAATTCACACAAGTACACACGAGGCACTGATAGACATACAGCAATTCTGAAAAATCTATGGTTGAGTATCACTTCCTTACTGAGGAGTGGTCAGCCCCATTCAATGCAATCATCAATCAGTCAATGAAATTTTTATTTACTATAGCGTATTTTGCATTGTGACTCATTGCTCTTCACAACAATAATTCTAAAAATTAAAAATACAGTACAAAAACATACAGACATCAGAATAAATACAAACCTTATTTATCAGCAAAAACTTTGCTAGCTTCCCATAAAAGCTTGTCTGAATAAGAAGATCTTTTGCTCCCATTTGAAAATATTTTCTGTTGGACTGTCTCAATACCTTCATAGATATGAGGGAATTTCAATTTCAGGTGTTATTGGAGTTGTAAACACTTTACACGGGCATTTTTTTCCAACCTTAACCTCTATGAATTCCCTGCTCCATAAGGTTCTGTCCCTGCCCCTTCTTCTTCAGATGATAGTGTTTCACGGCCTTGCTCTACTCCATACTTCCTCTTCAAAGAAATACAGCAGTCTGAGGTGCTGACGCTCTAGAAAGAATTCAACTCTTCCAAAAGTAACAGTGCAGATGGCTTAGATCCTTGTTCTCTGAAACTAGCAGCTAAGCCATTGGCATTTCGTATTATAACACTATTAAACCTCTCCCTCTGCACATAACAAATCTCTCACATTTGGTAGAAAGCAATTATAATTCCTTTTCATAAAGCTGGATCTTCTTAGATTCTAATAATTGGCAACCAATCTCAGTCTTATCCATTTTAAAAAAAGTACTTGAGATGTTGGTGCATAGACAAACTATGGATTACATCTTGGAATACAACCTTCTGATGGAAATACAGTCTAGTTTCCACCCTTATAATTTCACCATCACCACTCTACTGAAAGTAGCCAATGACTTGGCAACTGCTTTGGATGAAGACTATCAAACAGGCAGGATCTTCATTGAACTCATGAAGGCATTCAGTACTGTGAATCATAACATCCTCCTCAAGATTTATAACCTGGGACTTTCAGCTATCCCCTTACTATGAATGAAGAATTATCTGGCTAACTGATCCCAAGTCATCAAAGTGAAGGGTGAGACATCCTTGTCAAACCTGCTCAAAACTGGTGTTCCTCGCAGTTCAGTTCTCCATCTACTACTCTTAATTTTTTTAATTAACAATTTACAATCTGCCTGCAGCTACCCAAACATAAATATTTATTTTTATACAGTAGGCTGATAGTAGGGTCATCTACAACAACTCCAAGCCTAAATCCAATCTTAACATATCTTTATAAACAGTTTACAATACAGTAACTTGCAGCACTGGATGTCAAACATTTGTCTCCTGCTACATAACTCTAAAAGAAATGTTATGTTTTACAGTGGCAATCTGCCCCCCCCCCATGTGTACTCAAAATTATACTTATGAATGTCCCTCCCTTGTAGATAAAGCAGTGCTTCAAATATCTTGGATTCTGCCTTGACTCCAGATAATCCTTCTCTGAACATCTGAGGGTGGCCAAATAACTGGTATCAGAACTATCTTGACCATTTGAATGCCTGTTTGACAAATCACTATACAGAGGCCTAGGTGGTTAGCTCTTTAAGGCAGACACTCATAGTGCACACTTTTAAAAAGGGATTCAGGGCAGTTAAACATAATGATAGACCAGGAACCTGAACTCATTCCTAGGGAAGTTGCTGGAAACTATAGAGAAGGAGAAGATTGAGACCTATGCTACAAATGAAAACTTGCTTGATGGCACACAGCATGGCTTCTGAGGAGGGAGATCATGTCAAACTAACCTGATTAGATTTTTTTGAGCTGGTTACCAAAGCACTAGATAAAGGTTTGCCAGTAGACATAGTGTTCCTTGACTGTAATAAGCCATGTGATACAGTGCCACATCAGGAACTTGTTGAAGAAATTGCCAAATGTAGCATCACTGCTAGAATGGTTAAGTGAATAAGGTCATGACTTGCTAGTGGAATGCAAAAAGTGATTATTAAGGGGCATGTTTCTGGCTATGGCTAGCTAATGAGTGGAGTGCCACAGGGTTCAGTGCTTAGACAATTCTCTTTAACATCTGGGGTTACTGCTTGGACCTGTTCTCTTTAATGTCTATGTCTCTGTGATGCACTGCATGGGAGAGACATGGATGTGTAACTTTGCAGATGATATCAAGTGCCCTTGTGGATGGCGAAGTAAGAGTAGAGACCTTAAAGAAGAATCAGAAGAATATTGAGGCATGGGCAAAAAAAGCCAAGTTAACATAGAAAAATAGACTTTGACGGCAGATAAGGACCGCTTGGCCCATCCAGTCTGCCCATTTCCCTACCTACAGGATAGGCCGCAGATCCTAATTAACCAACAGCCTATTTCTTCCTACCCCCCACAAAAATTGCCTTATGTCTGTCCCATGCATTCTTGAATTCTCCACAGTTTTAGACCCTAAACCTCCTCAGGAAGGCTGTTCCATGCATCCACTACCCTCTCTGTGAAATAATACTTCTCACATTGCCCCTGAACCGCCCTCCTTCTATCTTTAAATTGTGTCCCCTTGTTCTTGCAAGTCTCTTTTCTGAAAGATGCTACCCTCTTGGACTTTGTTGATTCCACTGAGGTACTTAAAAGTTTCTATCATGTCCCCACTCTCCCTTCTTTCCTCAAGGGTATACATATTAAGCTCCTTTAGTCTCTCCTCATACGGCTTCTCTTGCAGACTCTGCACCATTTTAGTTGCCCTCCTCTGGACTACCTCTATCCTGTCTATGTCCTTGCGGAGATGGGGTCTCCAGAACTGGACACAGTACTCCAGATGGGGTCTCACCAACTGTCTTTACAGAGGGATAACAACTTCCTGTTTTCTGCTGCTGATGCCTCTCTCTATGCATCCCAGGCACCCCCAGCCCTCCCTACTGCATTCTCACATTGCTTGCTAACCTTAAGGTCATCTGATAGATTACCCCAGGTCCCTTTCCTTGTTGTTGTTACTACCTCCCACACATTGTGTATTCTTCCCTGGGTTTCTGTTTCCCAGGTGCATTATTTTGCACTTTTTGCATTGAATCCTAGCTGCCATACTTCTGACCATTCCTCCAACCTTGCCAAGTCCCTTTCATCCTTTCCACACCTCCTTGTGTATCAACCCTGTTGCAGATCTTTGTGTCATCTGCAAAAAGGCATACTTTTCCTTCCAGTCCCTCTGCAATGTCACTGATGAAGACATTAAAAAGGACTGGACTCAATACTGAACCCTGCGGTACCCCACTAGTAACCCCTCTTTCTTCAGAGTGGACTCCATTTACAATTACCTTCTGTGTCCTGTTGTGCAGCCAATGTTTACCAGGCTACACCCTGGGACCCACTCCAGGCTGGTTAATTTGACTATTAATCTTTTGTGTGAGACTGTGTCAAATGCCTTGCTAAAGTCTAGGTAGGCCATGTCCACAGCCCCTCCCTGGTCTACTACTTTGGTCACCCAGTCAAAGAAATCTATTAGACTCGTCTGACATGACCTTCCCACTGTGAACCCATGCTGCCTTGGGTCCTGTGCTCCACTGGCCTCTAGGTACTCAACTATTCTTTCCTTCAGAAGTGACTCCATCATTTTCCCTACCACAGAGGTCAGACTGATAGGTCTGTAGTTTCCTGCCTCTGTCTTGGTCCCACTTTTGTGAAGGGGAATCACATCCGCCTTCCTCCAGTCCTCGGGTACCACACCATCCTCCCATGATTTATTAAAAGAGTAGCCAGTGGTTTCACTAGTTCCTCCTTAATTCTTTTAGAATTCTGGGTGAATTTATCAGGACCCATTGCTTTGTCCACCCTCAGTTTTAGGAGTTCTTGCAGAACCCTTTCTTCTGTGAAAGGACTGGGATAGACACCCCTATCAAGAGTGCTTCTGTTAATTGGATTAGGCACTTCCCCCTCCTCTTTTGTGAATACTGAGCAGAAATATTCGTTCACTATCCCTGCTTTTTCATTGTCCCCCTCTGCCCACCCCCCGTTCATTCTATTCGCCTCACTATCCCTCCCTTTGTTTTTCTACACTCGCTGATGTACCTATAAAAGGTTTTATCCCCCTTCTTAACTGAGTTGGCTATCTTTTCCTCAGTTTGAGCCTTTGCTATTCTGACTTCCTCCCTGCTTCCTTCTGCCTTAACTGGTACAGCTCTGTCCTGCTCCTTCTGTGTTTCCTTATACTTCCGAATGCAATCTTTTTCTTCCTGACTTTCACAGCCACCTCTTTTGAGAACCATAGTGGCTTTTCTTTTGTTTTGATTTGTTTATTTGCTTCACACAAAGGCTTGTTGCCTCTGTGATGGCAGTTTTGATAATTCCCCATTGTTGCTCCACACCTCCTTCTAGCCTGTTTGCTAGTGCTTTTCTGAGGCACTCTCCCATCTTGTCAAAGTCAGCCCTCCTAAAGTCCAGTACCCTCACTTTTGTATGGCTTGACTCTGTAGCTGAGTTTAATGTGAACCACACTGTTTGATGGTCACTTGTCCCCAGATGGCAACCCACTTCTAGATCTGAGATCCTCTCACTGCCCTGTTTGAGAGTATGAGGGTCTAAGATTGCTCCCCATGAGTGGGTTCCAAAACTAGCTGTCTAAGGCCTGCCACCTGTAGGGCATCAAGAAATGGCCCTGTCTCTTGATGTGGCTGCAGCAATGTGTCGAGTTAACATCTGGCATATTCAGGTCTCCCATCAACAGTATCTGCCCTTCTCTGCCATTCTAAGAATGCCTTCTATCATATCCTTGTCCATTCCCTTCCCTGACATGGGGTCTGTACACAACCCTGTGCGGATTGTGGTACCTTTCCAGTCTCCAAGGTGACCCACAGTGCCTCCTCTCCTCCCTGTTTACTCTTTTGTTCAGTTGCTTTTATCCCTTCCTTTACATAGAGAGCTACTCCTCCCCCTTCTCCCTGCCTGTCTCTCCTGTAGGTTATGTACCTGGTATGTTAACATCCCAGTCATGGTTCTCTGTGTACCATGTTTCTGTGACTGCCACGATATCCAGGCATCCCTCTTCCATCAAGGCCACCAGCTCAGGAGCTTGTTTCCCAGACTACGGGCATTGGTACTCATTACCCTCCATTTCCTGATGGCCTTACTCCTTTGCCCCATCCTGTCCTTCTTGCCTTTGTCACTTTCTCCATTTGCCCGCTCTTCTCCCTATCGACACCTCTATGTTGGTGTTTGCCGACTTACTGCCGTGATTATTTGGGGGCTAGGATTTCTGCTCCTTTCCAGTGCCTCCCACTTGGCTAGTTTAAAGTTTGCCAATGAAGCATTTAAACCTATCACTTAGGATCCTGGTTCCCCCAGACAGATGCAGCCCATCATGCCAGTATAGGCTTCATACTACCCAGGTGGACCCCAGTCCCCAATGAAGCCAAACCTGAGCTCCACACCAGTTTTTCAACCACTGACTGAATCCTGTGGTGTGGAACACCCTAGCCTCTCCTATGCCATAGATGGGCAGCACCTCCGAGAAGGTTACTGTGCATGCTACTTGACTAAGGCCCCTCCCCAATTCCACAGACTCTTCTTGCACTTCTCTAATCCCTTTCTTAGCCAGGTCATTTGTCCCTAGGTGGATAATGACATCCAGCTCCCTCCTCTGTGCAGCTGCTCTGGCAATCCTGAGGATTCGCTCCCTGTCCCTCCAAGCCATGGCGCCAGGCAGGCACCTTACCTCCCTCTCCCCTTCCTCCCCCAGTTCTACCTTCCTAACAATGGAGTCCCCCACCAGGAGTTGTTTCCTTCCCCTGCAGGGTCCCCTGCCACCCTCCTGTGGGTCTCCTTTGTGGAGGTTCCCAGCATCCTCCTTGGTCTCCACTGCGGGTGCCTCCATAGAGGAACCACACTTTGCCAGAATGGCATAGGAATTGTGGAGAGGTACAACTGGAGGGATGCACCTCTGTTCCACCACCCTCACCCTCCCTGAGCCCACTGTGGTCCAACCGCTCCTCTTTCTTGGCTGGTCTTTAATATCAGAACGTGCACTGTTATGCATCTGAACCACCAACATCTTATAGTTTCAATGATTTGAATTTCAAAAGCCATTGTAGGCAAGTAGTTAAAAAAGTTATAAAATATTGGTATGTATTGGTAGAAACATCACTTGCAGGAACAGAGCAATGCTCTTGCCTTTGTAAAGGTCTATGGTACAGCCACACTCCGAGTACTATGGATAATTTTTGGGCACCTCAGTGTATCAGGGATGCAAAATTGCTGGAAGATGTGCACAGAAGGGTAACTAAAATGATTGTGGGTATACATTGTAAGAGATATGAGGAAATGCTAAATAAGTTGGAAATGTATAGCCTGGAAATGAGGAGACTAAGAGGGGACATGTGTATGGCTTTTTAAATCTTTGAACAAGGACCTGTGGAATTATCTGGGCTTACAGATCAAAGATAGCAAGTATGAAAAGAGAAGGAATAGTAGACAACTAAAGGTGACTTCTACAGAACCACCAGAAGGGGATCTTGGTTTACACAGTGGGCAGTTACTATGTGTTATTGTCTACTGGACTCTGTAGTGCCATGTAAGACTATGAAAATGTTTTATGGTCAATGTGGATGAACATCTAAAAAGAGAATTTCATCTTCAGGTACAACTATTGTTAAATGGCAAGCATTCAAAAGACTCTAGTAACTCAGCTATGCTTGTACTGTTTCCTATGATTACTATGAACATATCTCCAGATCTGTCAGAAGTGCTCACTAAACATTTGGCCTGCTGTACTGAAACAAATGTTACCTATGATAAAACACCAGGAAACTCCTATTATGCCAAGTCCTACTTCCATCCCATGAATATGGAAGTAAAGTTTACAGCACAGCTGACTCCACTAATCCATTGAAAATTACTTTTGTATGCAGTAATATGTGCAGGTCCATGCTGGCCTGGCCTGTAACAACAGGATGCACTATTGTACTCTTTGTAGCAATTTTAACCTCTCTCTTTGTGCCTGGGTTATGCCCCCCATCATTCCATATACATCTTACACTGTATTTCTGGCCTATTATAATTTGATACTGCTATTTGCACTAACATATAGATTTAGGCACCCATTTTATAAGCATGAGTGCCAGGAATGTGCTTTTGCTAATATATGCTAAGGTTTAAATCTTTATAGGATATGAGGTTGTGTATGAGCAGTCATACACAACTAGGTTATTCTGCTGAATCAAGCCATTTCCTGGTAACAGTAGACCTCGGTGAGAGAAGCTCTGGGATATCTCCTGTTAACAGGGAAATGGTGAGATTCAAGAATAACCTGGTATGTGTATGACTACTCATACACAATCTTTTATAGTGTATGGTCAGTCATGGTTATGATTCAGATTAAAAAAAAATGTCCAGAATGAAAGAAATAAAGAGTTTTCTTATCTGCCACTATCCTGCTGTGTGACTTTCCCCTTCACGGATTTCACTGCAGTCAAATCAAGGCTGATTGGTGGATGCGGATGACATTTTTTATCTGTCGCTTTGCGGATTTAGTTAGTTTACTGCTGCCTTTTTTTTGGGGGGGGTGTAATGCTGTTTTCCGCTGCTGCTGTGTCTGTCATATACCAACTCAAAACCATGAGGCATCAAGGCAAGCAACGGCAACCGCTACTCGAGGGCTTTGAGGCGTTAGACAGCATTCCATTTTGTTGTGCTGCACTACTGACGTACTGAGTGCAGCACAACAGCCAATATGATGGAGTGAGTGCAGCACAACAGCCAGTATGACGGAGTGAGTGAAGCACAACAACACTATTGCAGGCATGGATTTTCATGCTGAATAACGTTCCACCATACACTATTATATCATGCATGCTTATTATACCTCACTATAATGCATTATGTTTGTCTTTTACATATATTCTATATATAATCTACCTAATCACTGATAAGAGGACTCTTAGGGATCATCAGTAATTACTGTATATACTTTTATATACTTATACACTTATATATTCTCATATAATCATATATAGTGGGTGTTTTACACTAAGGCAAATATGCGACATGTAATAGTGGCCTGTCGGCACTTCTCTTTGTCTAGGCTTTATGCTGAGGGAGACAAATCCTTTGTCTCACATCATACTCATTAGTAATTATGTCTCCCAAGTCATTATCTAATGGAAAATGTCTTGTACCACATTGTTTATAGTATAGAGCCAATATAGTGCATTCTTTATATCTGCTGCCTGATGTTATCTGTGGTATGTAACCTTGTGTAACCCAGCTCATCACGGAGATCCTGGAAATTTTGGAGATTTTGTACATTCTTCAGGAGACTGGTAAGAGCCCATCTCCCTTGTGATTTTCTCTGTCACATACTTGGCATAAGTATTGTAATAAATTATCATTATTACTTCTGCTTGTGTAATTGTTTCTTTGGCTGACACTGTAGACAATCAATCAATCAAAATCTTTATTTATCCAGGCGAACATCATTGAGCAGAGCTCTTTTGCAAGATGGACCTGGTTAGGATAGACTGATACATATGTATTTATATGAACAGACAAAGTTTAACATGTGGTATACTATTTACAAAGCAACATACAACAAACAATAATAGGCATGCATCTTACATTATTTACAGATATATCATATCTACAAAATGATGTTGTGGTGTTAACAGCTTAAGTAACAGGTCCAGAATTTGAGTTCAGAAAGTGAAAGGGTATGGGTAACGACTATGTGGGCCTTAGGGTACAGGGACAGTCAGTAGGGGAAAGGACACCAGCTAAACAGGACCAGTAAATTTGACCCCAGAGATAGTGCTAGATAAAGCTGATAACAGTTGTGTAGCTGACTTAACAGGAGTAAATAAGTAGTAGAAAAATGCAGTAGAAAGCAGTAGAGGGATGGTAATAATTGGATAATAGAGCAGGTTAGAAGACAGACTACATGGAGATGTTATGGGAGTTAATTCCAACTAGAGGCACTGATAGCACTTATATGGTTCCTTCAGGAGACGCGAGTAGAGGGTCTTGAATGAAGAAATGTTGATAATTGAGCTCAGTTTTAATGTTTTCTGCAGATTGTTCCACATTGTTGGCAGCATAAAGCTAATGGATGCTCTGCCCAGGCGAGAGTGGACTTTAGGAATTTTCAGTAAGATACAGAAGTAACTTCTCAGGGCATAGGTACCTAATAGGTTTAGTGGGAGGCAGTCCGAAATATATTCTGGAAGTTTTTTTTGAAATAGCTCTGTAGGTTCATAATGTGATGTTTTTTCTCACCTAAACTGGAGGGAGGTCCATCCTACAGCTGCACATAGTGAACAATGGTGCGTGGTGAAGGGAAGATCGGTGATAAATCTCAGTGCTCTGTGGTAGAGCTTATCTAGTTTAGAGAGATGAGCGGTAGGACATCGATTATAAAGGAAGTCCACATAGTCTATTAGTGAAAGGAATGTTGCCTGTACCAGCCTCTTTTTGGCATCACATGTAAGAAGGTAGCTAATCCTAAAATAGAGTCTGAGTCTCTGTCGAGGTCTTTTTAGCAAGTCTTCTAAGTGCTCAATGAAGGAGAGTTTATGATCTAGCCAAACTTCCAGGTATTGCTCGACCACCATATCAGTGTGACTGGCTGTTTGTGTTTGTCTCTGTCAGTAGTTTAGTTTTTGTGGTTTTTCAAGTGTTTCTTCTTGGAGGAACTGGACCATTCTTGGACATAACATCTATGAACATTTCCTGGACTAAGAAACTACAAAACATCACCTCCAGGTATAGGCATTCTCGTCATAAATCAACTTTTTTGGAAGACATCAAAAAGAAAAAGCGAGGTCAGTAAATCTTTTATACAAGTTTCTGGGTTGTGGAGTGCTGCTTTGAATCCACATTTCCATCTGACTTTCTTAAAGGATGTGTGCTTGTCTTTGAGGTCAATTCACAACTGTTTTGGAGAACAAAGGGAAGATTCTAACAAAGGATTTTTACATCCTGCATATGCCCTAGGCTAATGTTCATCACCTTCAGGAATTTAACACTTTCTGGGTCTTTGATCTACAGCAACAATCAGTTTTCTGGTCCACAGTAGCTCACCATGAGTCACTCAGGAACACTCACCCTTGCTACAGTAAACATTTGCAGTCTCCTGCCAAAACTGGCAACTCATAGATTGGGAGGACGAATCCTGCTTCTGATACTGCTATTATGCTTACATGGGGCATCTAGTTCTGTTCCAATCAACAACCACTATGGAGAGAATACCTCACAACACAATGACTTTACTTTCTCCAACCAAATTGCTGAAACACAACATGTGCGTGCCCACACCACCCTTATCCTTCTGAAGGGTTGTACCTACAACTCGTTTCGTATGCTCAGAAAATACAAAATGACACAACTGGTTCATCTCCCATTCCACAGTATTAAACTGTGGTTTCTCCTACTACTCATCATCCTATTGTCAGGGGACGTAGAACTTAACCCTGGTTCCTCTGCCCACCACTCTCCCACTGACCTATCGGCTGTCTCAGGAAAAGGACTTCTCATTGCCCATATGAATATTAGGAGCATTACCAGGCACTTTGCTGATCTAGAGGCATGGACGAAAGTGTACAGTCCTGACCTACTGTGCCTATCTAAAACATGGCTCAAGCCTCACATTCCGAACTCCTTATGTTCCTTGCCCAATTATTCCTTGATACGGAGAGATAGGCCTTCCCCAAAACATGGAGGGGGGGTCGCTATCCTCTATAAAAAACATCTTGATGTTACGATCTGCCCACCCACTGGCTCACCCTCAGTCTGTGAGTCCCTACACACAACCATTGCCCTTGGTGCAAAAAAACTCCATATTATCTGCGCCTACAACCCACACACTGGAGGTATCACAAGTCCTCAGGATTCACTTAATCAAACCGTCACAAATGCCAAGCAAAACGAGGTCATAATCTTAGGTGACTTTAACCTAAACTGGCTGGAACCAACTCATAGCACACTGCTGACACTAATGCAGAGCTATAACCTGCACCAGATCTTAACTGAACCCACTAGAACCACCCCTTCTCTAACTACCTCCGCCCTCATAGACTGGGTACTGGTGAATCACCTTGACCATGTGCAAACTGCAGGCATCTTGGCAGATGCTATCACAGACCACTCCCCCACTTTCTGTGTATGGAGCCCGGAGACTGCTCCCCCATCCCCTCCATGCTACATCACAATTACCAACTTTGCCAAACTGGATGTGGAAGCTTTCCTCTATGATGTATCCTGTATCAACTGGTCTGACATCTATCACTCCTATGATGTTCAAATAGCCCTTGATATCTCCATTGATAATTTCACAGCACTTCAGAATAAACATACCCCAAAGTTCACCGGAAGGGTCAGGGGTAAACAAACAAGATGGCTACACAAGGACCTGCTGGCTAACCCGCGCACACGAGACAAACTCTGGAAGAAGTATAAAGTGTCCATACTACCGGAGGATTACAATACCTACAGGGCCTCTCGGAGCACCTGTAAAAAACAAATCAGAACCGCAAAGAGCACCTACTGCAAGGAACTGCTCACAAACTCTGCTGGTGACCCTAGAAAATTCTGGACACACATCAAGACCTTTCTTGGGGCTACCCAGTCATCGACCCTAGGGGATATGATCCTAAATGGTATACATTGCAATGACTCAAACACTACAGTGAATGCCTTTAACAGATTGTTCATGGACCTGTCTCAGTACACCTCATCCTTCACTTCACCTCCCACAGCATCTCAGCCTTATTGCACACCCCAGAGATCTGTATCTGGTGCTGACCACTGCTAACTAATTACTACCCCCCCTTTCCACTTTAAAGCTATATCTAGATCTAAGGTCCAAAGGCTACTGCAAAACATATCTGACAACACTAGCCCCAGCTCAGATTCACTCAAGCCATGACTCCTGAAGCTAGCGGCACCATTGATTGCGTCGCCACTGGCCAAGATTTTCACTCTGTCTCTCTGTCTCTTGACATTGTCCCAGATCTCTGGAAGATTGCCCGAGTTATGCCTATCCTTAAAAAAGGAGACCCAAAGGATATCAACAACTACAGGCCCATAGCCATCCTCTCTGTGCTAAGCAAGCTACTGGAGAAGCTCGTTGCAACCCAAACCATTGACTATCTCACAAAGAACAACCTTCTCTCAGACACTCAGCATGGTTTCAGAAAAGGGCACAGTACCTCAACCACTCTTCTCAAATTCTCCACTGATGTACTCTGCAACATGGACAAAGGCCTACTCACTGGAGCAGTATTTATTGATCTTACCAAAACTTTCGATCTTGTTGATCATCCCCTGCTTCTCTCAACCCTGCATAGACTTAACTTCTCATCCTCAGTAGTTGACTGGTTTAACAACTACCTATCAAACAGATTACAACTTGTTAAATTCAACTCTGCTGTCTCGGATGTGACCAGCACTGACATCGGAGTACCCCAGGGCTCCATCCTGGGACCCCTTCTTTTCTCGCTATACATCAACAAGATAGATTATGCCATACTTTCCTGCTCAGCTGTCTTATACACTGATGATCTCGTCCTCTACTACAGTGCTGACAAAGTTAACATCATTAACAAAAACCTCTCCTCAGATTTCAGGAATGTGCAGACATGGCTAAATGCTAATAAGCTCATCCTCAGCACAAAAAAGACCCAAGCCATGCTATTTGGCACTGCCCCTAAACTCAGGGCCTGTAAGGAACCCCTCCTAGTCCATGACTCTGGGGGAGTCTCTCATCGACTGTGTCACATCCTTCAAATACCTGGGAGTCCTCCTTGATAAATCCCTCGATTTCAGTCTGCATATCCAGTCAACCTGTAAAGCAACAAATGCCAAACTTGGAATCGCCTATAAAACTTGTCACCTGCTAACACCATCCACCAAATTGGCAATTGCCAAGGGTATTCTGCTTCCAGTGCTGACATATGGTGTCTCCACTTTTGCTAATGCCCATAAGACTGCTCTCCATAAATGGGATGTCGCGAATAACAACATATGTCGGCATGCCTCCTCTTCCAATCACCTCAAGCACCACTGCACACTGTATAGCAACCTAGGCTGGCTCTCCCCAACTGCCTACTGACTATATTCCCTAGGGACCCTCACAGACTCTGTTATCCGTAACCAAACCCCCTCCTCCCTTGCAGCTCTACTTGTACCACAGACACCTGCCAACGGACTACGCTCAGCAAACAAATTTCTACTCACCATACCCAGGTGTCTTACTTCAAAAGGCTCTAGAGCATTTCACTGCACTGCCCCAGCCACCGGGAACTCCATCCCTCCTGCCCTGAGGCAGGCTAACTCCCACCCAATCTTCAAAAAAGAACTATATTGCCACCTATCCCAGGACCCCTGCACATGCTTTGATCCCACTTAATGCCTCACAGCTAACCACCCTATTTTGCCCAAGACACTGCTGCACTTCTAAATAAGCTTTGCTATAAAATGTCTTTATAGCTGCTACTTAGCCCAATTTCAGTTATTTGCATGTACTAATGTCACTTTTGTCATCTCTGCATAGCTATATGTACAGGGACACTGGTTTACCGGGATTGAGAAAGGGCATATTCCATTTTGCACATTGTAAAAAACGGAATTGTCACCGGTGTCTGCTAAGCCAAAATCCGGTTTTACCGGTATTTGGTTCTCTGTACTTTATTTAACAATTTTAAACTCTGTTAACATGCATTTTTGCAATTTTGACATCCACTATTGCACATCCTTCAATCCTTGTACCAATTTAAAGTTATTTTAGGTACAAGATGTGATGGCAGCAGCAGCAGCACTACAGCCCCCATCCCTTAGGTGTGATGGAAGCTGCACTATGGCCCCATCCCTCAGGTGCGATGGCAGCACCAACAGCACTATGACCCCCATCCCTCTGGTGTGATGGCAGCAGAAACAGCACTATGACCTCCCTCCCTCAGGTGTGACAGAAGCAGTAGCACTGTGGCTCCCATCCCTCAGGTGGGACGGCAGCAGTACTACATTCCCCATCCACCAGTGGTGATGGCAGAATCACTACAGCCCCCACCCCTTCGGTGTGATGTTAGTAGCAACAATGCAGTCCACATCCCTCAGGGGTGATGGTAGTAGTGACAGCACTATGATCCCCTTTCTTCAACACCCACACCCCCACATGCACAAGTTACAGATGACTTGGTCTCTTTGCTTGTTAGAACTCAGATGTGAATTAATCTGAACCATCACCACTAAGGTGGACTACCTTTGTTTTTTCCTATCTATAATTTAACTGTCTGAATTGGATTTCTGCCTGTGACACCGATGACCAGGGTTAGGGAACAGACTTGGGTGTTGGAGGGCCAGCTGGTGGGTGAAGGCTTGATTGTCCAATGACCATGCACCTTCTCCTGGGAGGAGGGTGGGTTCACGGCTCAGCATTTGCTGGCCCTGGTGGAGGCCAGAGGCACAACAACATGCCAGCCCTCACTGCAGGAGGGAACAAGACGGACGTCGGCTTGTGCCTTGACATCATGTGGCCTGTCAAGAAAATGGGAAAACACCCACTGGTCAACCAAAGGACAGCTGTTGGTCCCTCCATAAACTGGAAGCCCCAGACATGTGTCCGTTCTGACCCCTGCCATGCCCAGGATACACAGGAAGCTCTTTAGGACAATTCTCCTCCACTGATAGCCTCTCACAGGGGTAGGGGCCCACTCAATGAAGGGTTACTTTGGGTTACCTGGTAGCACAGCAGTAAGGGGCAGTGAATGGTGGTCGGGACTCAGCAGCAGTGGTAGGGGTACCTTGGCAGGCCTGAAGGAGTGGATGGCCAGGGGGTAGGAGGAGAAAAAAAACTGCTTGAATTTGCTTCTTTGAAATAAAGTGTCTTCACCTCAAAAATCCACAAGTGATTAGTGGAGGACCTTCAAATGGATTCATGCATCTCCCAGACATGTGGATGCTTTTTTATTTGGTGTCCATGAAAAGGGTGTCTCCCAGTGTTCATGTCTTTGTTCAGATGTGAATTGAGCACCACTCTGCCCACCAGCATCATACAGCCCTGGGGTCCTACCTTCTTATGTCATTGACTGTGCTTTCAAAATCCACTGGCCAAACATAAGTACACTTAAATACTTAACTTTTGCTTTTTGTTGAAGCAGTCATCAGAAAACTTTTGTTGTTATGCGAGACTGAAACAGCAGGTGGGAGAAAAGGTAAATCATCCAATTCACCTAAATGGGATGTTAACTGTGAAGTCTTTTCATAAGTAGTAAGGCAGTTTCTTCTTGTGAACATGCTTTCATTCAGACTAGTTTTCATTCAAACAACTGAGGATTTTGGATGGCCTACAGATTACAGTATGAATTTGAATAAGCTAGTTGGCAGCAGTGATCCTCTGTTTAGCAATCTACAACTTAGATGCTCATATGCATGTACCCAGTTCAATTCTATGTTTTATGTTTCTATATGCAAAGAATACAATGAAAACCTGACTAAAATCTTAAAACAAGCTTATAAAACACATAAAATGTATCTGACCATTTACCTTTACCTATACAAAATCACTGCAGCCCAAGTAAAATGCAGGCAAATTACATGGTACCCTGATTACTAGTCTATGATGTAATAAACATATATTGGCATTTTTTTATATTCTTTGTAAAGCAGGTAAGGCCCACTAGGCAGAACTGTTTTTAGGAGTGACCTAGAAGCACTGGGGAGGTTAAATGACTTGCTTGGAGTCATACAGTATGCAAGTGGAGGTTGTGGGAATCAAACCCAAGTCTGCTGGATGTACCCAGTTCAATCACTGTTTGTTACTCCAACCACTAGGCATGGGTGATTAAACTGAATGGCTGAATACAACAAAGCACTGCAGGTGATTTCTTACTGACTCTATATGCAGCAAAGCAGAAAGAATGCAAAGCACATCAGCATTCATTTTAAGATGCTGAAATCTGAGTCAGCCCACTGGCTGCAGTAGCACTATTGCTTGCAATGCCAGCGACCCAGGGTCAGAAGTGAACTCGGTTGCTGGAGGTCTGGCCAGGGAGTAGGATCGAGCACCTGGGACTGCCTCCTCCTCCGGGAAGAGTGGGCTGCATGTCCTGCTGCTTTACCACCACCTGTGTGACCATGGATGGTGGTGCAATGGTGCTGCAGAGTGATCAGGAGGGGAGGAAGCTAGCCAGGATCTGGAGCAGTGGCATGTCTCTATGTGACCTACCTCCTTGGAACTCCTCTAGTGCTGGTGCCCTCAGGGACAGAGACCAGAAAACCAGGAACAATCACCCCACATCGGTCACTGGCAGAAAGGACCCAGGTGCCCCAGACTTCATAACCAGGCTCCATGAGGGACCCATTGAGCTGCCCTACACACACTAACGGAGTGTGGAGGGGTAACCTGGGGTTCCCTTCCTTCCCACCTGGGGGGGTACAATCCAGGCAGGATAGGGGCAGGCCCACAGGAGCTCCTGAGCATTACCTGGGGTGAAGCTTGGGGATACCCAGCCTAGGGATCTCTGAAAAGTCAAGACTGATGCTGTGAGAAGGGGACATTGAAAGAGAAAATAAAAAAAAATTAAAAAGATGCTGAAATCTTAGAGATTCTGTGCAGTGACATGCAATTTCCGTGAGGCACCGGTACAAGAATTCAAAATCCGCAAACCAAGCAGGATTCCGTGATTGTTACCAGTGTTACCGGTAAAAATGGAAAACCAGGGTCCCTGTATATGTATTATCTCGAGTACTGTCTGACTTGATCCTAAATGGTATACATTGCAATGACTCGAACACTACAGTGAATGCCTTTAACAGATTATTCATGGACCTGTCTCAGTACAATTCATCCTTCACTTCATTGTATAATCTCATCTCATTTTATGTATGTACAGTATTCTCCTGGGTCGTGCCTGAAAATAGTCAACTTTGGCTAGCGCACCTAACCTGGTTAACAAAAACTAAATAAATAAATAAATAAATTGGAACTTTGTGATGAATTCTAGGTTTTCCCCTAGGATTGTAGAAATCTGTGGTACAGACCCTGGACTGACCCAGTTAGTGATGTGTATAAAAGGAGAGAGAAGCATCGATTTGTTTTTTTTAGCATTAAGTAATAGCTTTTTGTGTAGAAGCTGGTTTTGAAGTAGGTTGAATTCAGTTTGAAGGTCACTGCATGCAGCTTCTGAGGATGGACGGCTCGGATACAGCACCGCGTCATCCGCAAATAGATGGACGTTAGCCTTGGCTATTCTGTCATCAATGTTATTGATGTATATTGCAAACAGTATTGGACCAAGAATAGATCCCTGTGGCACTCCCCTGAGTAGGGGTTTTATAGGTGAGAGCTCACCTTCGGCCTTGACTTGCTGTAATCGGTCAGTAAGATAATTGGTGAACCACTGAAGGGAGAGCAAGTCTATGCCTATTGGCTGAAGAGATGAAAGGAGCAGGCTATGGTCTACAGTGTCAAAAGCCTTGCTTAAGTCCAAGAATACAGCGCAGATAAAGTTTTTTTTGTCTAGCTCTTTGTGCCAGTCGTCGGTCACTTTTGCAAGGGCTGTGATTGTGGTGTGTTTAGCTCTGAATCCAGATTGGGCAGGATTTAGAAGATTCATTGATTCTAAGTATGATCTCAGTTGTGAACTTACAATTTTTTTCCAATAGTTTTGACAGGACAGGGAGAAGGACAATTGGCCTATAGTTATTGAGATCACAGGGATTCCCTGATTTAAACAGGGGAATCACGTCCGCTGTTTTCCAGATGGATGGAGGGGTTCCTTGGGTCAGTGATAGGTTGAATAGGTGTGTTATAGGTGCAGCTAGTATGTGGTATGCAATTTTTGGAAAGCATGGGTCAATGGAGTCCGCATCAGTGCTTTTCTTAGTGTCCAGCTGACATAGGAGATCTTCAACCTGTTTCAGGATGGCAGGTTGCAGAGAAAATGTAGAATCCATGACTCGGGCTTCAGTATAATGAGTATCCAGCTGGGAGCGTAGTAGGTTCGCAGGAGAATTATCAAAGGCTAACCCCACAGTTGTAAAATGGTTGTTGAAGGAGTCCAGAATGTCCCCTTTGTCAATAATGATGTTAGTGCCAGATATGACCTTAGGTGGAAGAGAGTTACCCGGTGTGTGACCAGAGAGGTCCTTGACAGTGTTCCAGAATTTGGCTGGGTGCTTAATGGCGGAGTCTAGTTCAGTACTATATTAGGTGGCTTTTGCATCTCTTGTCATCCTGGTACAGAGGTTTCTAGCTCTCCTAAATGTAAGCCAGTCCGATGGGGTCTTCGATCTTCGAGCTTTTTTCCAAAGTTTATCCCTCTCTAACAGAACAGATTTTAGTTCAGACGAAAACCATAACCATGTTTTATTCTTTACATGGACTTTTACTAAGGGGGGCACATTTGTTTAAGGTCCCTAAGATTATATCATTGAGGATGTCATAGGTAGACTGTACTGACCTTGCCAGTTAAAATCCTGCCATCGCATGGAATATTTTACGGCATCCATATAGCCACCTGGGTCAAAATTCCACTTCGATCTTTTAACAGAGAATTTCGAAGAAGATAGTGATTTGTGGACAGATCTTACACCAGCAATGAAGCAGTGATCACTGGTGCCACTGAAAAAGGTACCTACATGGGAGAATAGGTGTGGTTTGGATACTAGTATAACATCCAGCTATGAGTTATTACTGGGATTCTTTTTATTCAGGTGTGTAGGTTTGTTGATGACTTGTGTTAGCCCATGAGAGTCACAAAAGGATGAGAGAGGTTTGGAGGCCTTAGTTAGCCAATCTAAGTTGAAGTCCCCCAATATGACAGTTTCCTGAGATCCATTCCCTATGACAGCATCCAGATACGAAAGGAGTTGAAGGCCAACACTAGGAGATCTGTAGCACCCTATAACACACATCGAAGTGTTCTGCGAGAACACTACCTTAAGGGATAGACACTCAAATTCACTTGCAGTAGTTAACGAGTCAAGGCATGATACTGTATATTTGTCCTTGATGTATATGGCCACCCTTCCGCCTCTCGATTGCCTATCAGTTCTAAATAATAAATAGCCAGGGATATTAACCTCCTTGTCTGCTGTGGCTGATTTAAGCCAAGTTTCTGAAACCACTAAGACATCTGGAGAGGTGTGACAGATCCATGCCTGAATCATGGTGATCTTTTTTAACATGCTACATACGTTGACATGGAGGAAGCTTATACCTCTGATCTTCACTAATTCTGAGGGTGAAGTGATGGCAACTTGAGGCCCAGGATTAAGCTCCATGTTGTTGAAGCATATTAGTAACAGTAATAGAAGCATTCTGAGGGCAGAGCAGGATAGTTTACAACTCCTGGACCTTGTACGTCTTTGTGAATAGTTGATGCGGGTTAGAGGCCCTTTACTAACATTCAGTCACCCTAGTGCAGCAAAAAGTAATGCCCTGACTGAGAACTGCAAGGGATGTACAGTTCTGCTGAGAGTAGGTGGCGAGTGCTCTGGAGGCAGTTCAGTTAGTGTCCCACCATAGGTGGAATGTTGAATGTTTGACTGTATCTGCAGGGAGTTGGTGGCATATACATAATTATTGTTGAACACCTTCCAGTGTGGCATAGCATTCAGTTTCTCTTCCATGGTTGCATGAAGGATCACATATCGTCCAGCTGGTGAGACAAGAATAAGGAACAGGATGAGCTGCCACATCCTTGTCTTCATGATTGGGATCATGTAGTGTAAACAGACACAGGGTGTCTCGAGAGTAGAGGAAGAGGAAGAGGAAGAAATCACCTAGTTGGTAAGGAGTAGACCGCCACAAGGTGTCTCGGAGTAAGGAAAAAGGAAGAAGTCACCTAGCCTGGGGGTTTAGTAGGCAAGTGGCTGACAGAGGTGATTTTAAAAGATGACGATCCACCGAATATGGCTAATGGCAGAGAAATTGATAGGAAGAGTGGGCAGAAGTATACAAGATGAGGGCCAAAAGTAGAAGCTTCCAGATGAGGCTGAACGTTTTGGCTGGAGGAAATTTGAGATAGGAAGAGGAGAGAAATAGCCAATTACTGAGTGGTGTGGTTAAATGGGCTTGGAATAAGGAAAGGGCCGGAAAGTAGTCTATATAATAACAGATAAGGAGGGGGATGGGTGGGCTGGCGTAAAAGTTGCAGCTTTTGCCAAACCTTAGTCAGTCAGGAGTCCATGGTTGTGGTCCTGAGCAGCGACTACGAGAGCACCAACCACCTGCTGGCCGAGTCCCTCTCGGCTTGAGAGCAGAGAGCCCCTGGAAAGATTTCCTTGGCTAGGGAGAAGGAGAAAAAAATGCAGAATTGAAGTGCTGCTGTAGGAAAGGGCCTACAATCACTGCAGGGATTCCAGATTTGCAGCACAATAGGGATGTGCATTGGATTGGCACCCAAAACCTGTCTGGAGCCATGAGACACTTTCCCAGAGGGGCTGTTTCACTTAAGCAAACACCAGTAACACTTATTTTTTTTAAACAATATTCCTAAATCCCTACAATGCTACATTAGGTACGTTTTAACATCTTTGGCAGCTTGTACAGTACAACAACAAGGCTAGGAGAAGGTGAGTGAATGGGGACCAATCAGAACAAGGCCCTGAAAGGCGCTCTTGCTCCGATTGGTTGCGACTTTTACCATACCTTAGGCAGCCGGGAGTCTGGGGTTGTGGTTCTGAGTGGCGGCTACGAGAGCGCCGACCGCCCGCTAGCCGAGTCCCCCTCAGCTCTAGAGCAGGGAGCCCCTGGAAGGATTTTCTTGGCAAGGGAAAAGGAGAAAAAATGCAGAATTTAAGTGCTGCTGTAGACAAGGGCCTACAATCACAACAGAGATTCCAGATTTGCAGCACAAAAGGGATATGTATTGGATTGGTGCCCAAAACCTATCTGGAGCCAAGAGACACTTTCCCAGAGGGGCTGTTTCACTTAAGTATACACCAGTAACACTTATTTTTTTAAAACAGTATTCCTAAATCCCCACAATACTATATTAGGTACATTTTAACATCTTTGGCAGCTTGTACTGTATAACAACAAGGCTAGGAGAAGTTGAGTGAATGGGTACCAATCAGAACAAGGCCCTGAAAGGTGTTCATGTTCCGACTGGTTGCAGCTTTTGCCGTACCTTTGGCAGCCAGGAGTCCGGGGTTGTGGTTCTGAGCAGCAGCTACGAGAGCGCCGACCGCCCGCTGGCTGAGTCTCCCTTGGCTCGAGAGCAGGGAGCCCCTGGAAGGATTTCCTCAGCTTAGGCAGCCAGGAGTCCAGGGTTGTGGTCCT
This sequence comes from Neoceratodus forsteri, assembly GCA_016271365.2. Classification (NCBI taxonomy): domain Eukaryota; kingdom Metazoa; phylum Chordata; order Ceratodontiformes; family Ceratodontidae; genus Neoceratodus; species Neoceratodus forsteri. The sequence goes on along the minus strand of CM028136.1, from coordinate 335,349,173 downwards.
GAGCGGCAGCTACGAGAGCGCCGACCACCCGCTGGCTGAGTCCCCCTTGGCTCGAGAGCAGGGAGCCCCTGGAAGGATTTATTTACCACAGAGCTGGTTTCTGGATAACACCTCATGAGAAGGGAACATACAGTAAATGAGCCTCTTCTATTTTCAAATGTGTGCAAGTTACCTCCTATACTTATTTAAGCACTATCCTCACCAAAGGCCAGATTCACAAAATTCTGCCCCGGTGCAAACCCAGTTTGTGCAGTGCAAACTGGATTTTGTGACAAGTAAGTATTCACAAAAGCCCAATCTGTACCCTCAAACAGGGTTTGTGTGGGGGCAAAGTCTGGAGGGGGCCCCAGTGAAAATTAGAGGGATGGGACCTGCATACTGGTGCAGTCCCATCCACAAAGTCTTTTTTCCTCACAAGGGCTGTATGTACGGTTCCCTTGCATGGAGAAAATAATGCTGAGGAAAACCTCCTCTTAACTCCACACAACCCTACTGGTTAGCGGAGGTACTGTGGGCCCCCACTGACCACCACCCCTTTGATAAAAAACAAACAGCTTCCTGGTGGTCTAGTGGTCCCTCCCTGTCCCTGATCACTGATCTCCAGCCCCTTCATACTACAAACAAAATGTTCCTGATAGTCTAGTGGTCCCTCCTCTCCCACCCTTGATTGCTGATCGCCATCTCCTACATAATGAAAAACAAATGTCCCTGGTAGTCTAGTGGTGCCCCCCAGTCACCGATTGCTGTTCCCTACATAATAAAAAACAAATGTGGTGCCCCCCCGATCGCCGACTGTCTGCCATCTTGTTAAGAAGAAGAAGTATCACCCTGGTGGCTAGCAGTCCCTCTCCCTGCCCGATCCCTCACCTGATATAAATATATATATTCACTGGTGGCTATCGGTCCCTCCCCACCTGATCACCCGCCTGACCCAGAAATATATTTTTCCTGGTGTCCAGTGGTCCCTCCCCCTGCCTGATCACCCACCCACTCCAGAAATATATTTTCCCTGGTGTCCAGTGATCCTTCCCCCCACCCAATCAACCACCCAATCCATAGATAGCTTGTCCCTGGGGTCCAGTGGTCTCTCCCCACCACCTAGTCTGAGCCCCACCCCATTATAGAAAAATCATTGCCCTTGTAGTCCAGTGGTCTCTCTCCCCCCTTCCCCGATCACCGATTGCCATCCTGTAATATTAAACAAAATATTTCCCTGGTAGTCCAGTAGTCCCTCCCCACCCCAATCTCTGATCACCGTTCTGTAATATTAAATAACATATTTCCCTTTGTAATCTAGTGGTCCTTCCCCCTTCCCATTTGTTCAGAATGATTGTTTAATTCAGCTGGTAATGTCATTACTGACACATGATCCTGTTGGCAATAAAATGCTGAGTGTTTGACATTTCTGAAAGTCAACATTCCTCACTTTAACTTTAAATACGATACCTGAATGAAATGTTTGCTGACTCTGAGCAAGCCCTATCAACAAAACAGTTTCTAATATTGTGTCTATGTTGAAAATGTTTTGTGAATAGGGTCTACTACTTTTTAATTCATGAGGTATACATGAGATAGTGGCAACAAGTCAGGTCAGGAGGACTGAAGGACACTTGGCCAGGCCAGAATTACTTGAATGAACACAATGAGTACAGACACTGATCTGGAAGGTAGGGTACTGCTGTCTTCTGCTACTACTACTTGTTGCTTTTTGTACTCAGCAACTAATTAAAAAAATATTATTTTACCGTCTGACTATACTGCAGTACTACTGTTTTAATTTTTGTGAAACAGGTGGCTTAGCAGAAGCCTGAACCTTGAAACTGAATGCTTGTGTATAATATATTTCTCACATCCAACATATTTGGCTGGGTACTTCACAGAGAAAAATGTCACTAAATTGAATTCATTTCTTTATTGTTTTTGGTATGCCAGCCTGGCTATAACACTACATCTCGCTTAGAGTAACTGGGCTGAGATTATTATATTTTACATAATTAAATTACTTGGCACTGGTAGCAATTGTTCAGAACTAGGAAGGATGTAATTGTGTATCATCAGGTCTTCAGGTGCACATGACACAGCAGTGGCAAACTTTATTTTATGACTGCTCTTGACCAATGTGATGTGACTGCCTGGGTGGTAATCAGTATATCTCTCATTTCTTCTTTAATAAACATGTTCACCATGTTGATCAGTAGAAGTAGTAGTAGGTAAAACATTACCACATGTTGGACTAGGTAGTGTACCACACCACACCACAGTACACTGGGACATGCAATGCAGTTGCATGACAGGGGTAGGGTGGGGTGGGGGCTCTAAGTTGCATGACATGGGTAGGGTGGGGTGGGGTTCTTACTGAGGCTCATTTGATCATTCATTATATCAGTTTCTTTGGCCTGGTCTGCTGTGACTGAAACATCCATCAAAATAATATACCCACACAGCAGCATTAATAAAAATATCTTAGCTGCTTGGTATTGATTTGTAGTTCTCTCTCTCTCTCTCTCTTCCCCCCCCCCCCACTCACAGGCCCAAGCATGACATGCCACCAGTACAGGCCAGCCATTAGGAGTTTTTAATTGCTTTTATTTAGCAGTTTACTTCAATTTTTATACAAATAATGCATTAAATTATTTCCTTTGGGCCTCTGTGTTAAATATGACCAAGTTTGGCCACTTGTATGACTTTTATCATATTTTTTTCAAATATTTATAACTAATTAGAACTCATCAGAACTAATCAGAACCACCCCTTCCGGACCTATTTAATAAGCATCACAACTTCACTGAGTTCTCCCAGCCCTAATTTTTGGAGCAAGATCTAATTTTAAGTTTCTGCTGTTGAATTTTATAGAATACAGAAAAAAGCACTTATAAAATGCATCAAACACATAACACCTAATAATCATACAATAAAACACATAAAATTGTCAGTACATTATTAGAATAGCTGTTTAAGCAAAAAAAATATATAGTGCATTTGCCACCAGTTCTCCTTTTCAAATCGAATCATGCTTTATTTATAAAAAAGCGCCTTTCCAAAACCAAGGTGCTTGTACAATAAATAGTTAAAAAGCAAAAAAAGTAAAATAGTATGATAAAACCAATCAACATAATGTCATTAAAAATCAGGGTAAGCTAGGCTAAATAAATAAGTTTTCAAGGTTGCTTTAAAACTTTGGATGGTCAGGCAATCTCACACCCGATGAGGTAAAGAATTCCACAGGGTTGGGGCCATGAAACTAAATAACCTGGCCCCTGATGTCTTCAAATGGACCCTGGGAATCTCTAGCAATGCCTCATTGGTGGATCGGAGAGGGCGGGGGGACAGTAGGGATGAAGAAGATCTTGCAGGTAAATAGGTCCCTGGTCATGTAGGGCCTTATAGATCAGCAAACTGACCTTGAAGGTGATCCACCACTGTACTGGCAGCCAGTGCAGTCTGCGGAGGACAGGCATTATAGGACTAGCCCTACAAGTACCAGTCATAAGCCTGGCCACCGCATTCTGCATTAGCTGCAAGCAGCGGATAGCAACCCCCGGTAGCCCTAGGTAAAGGGCATTGCAGTAGTCAAGGCGGGAGGTAACGAAGGCATGGACCAAAATTGGAAGATCATCGGAAGGAACCAGGTGCTTCACCCCCGGGCAATATTCCTTAGGTGGTAAAAAAAGGTTTTGACAACAGCCAATACCTGTAATTTAAGGGTCAGACAGTCGTCAAATATAACACCCAGGTTCCACACCCGGTCTGAGGTGGCTAACTGGACACCCCCAAGCCAAAGACCCAAAGGTGATCCTGTCAGCAAACTCGCCTCCCGACAACCTGGGTCCACAACCAACACCTCAGTTTTGATATACAGTCTAACCCGCTTATAGCAGGCACATATGTGCTACAATTGTTTGCCCAATATAAAGCATGGTTGCTATACCCACTGAACCCAAAAATATAAAAAAAAAAAAAAAAAAAAATGAACAACGTTATTGTGGAGAAATTTTTTAATGTGATTCCCCACAGCACACTAAACGTAATCTGCAGTGTTTTCACCAGTAACATCAAAAGAAATTACAGCTCATTTTTGAAAGTTGTCGAAAGTCTTACTTAAAGTAGTCAGAGATTTTACTCTGCGTTGTCGATTTCTGGCAGTAGGGGTTCCACACTCGTTCTGCAGTAGCAAGAGCAGTCCAATCAGGCAGAACATCATGATTTTGCTCCATCATTCATCGCAGAGTAAGGAGTGCATTTTTAACATCATTCAGTGAAACTGTTGCCTCTGGTTGATCTTCATCGTGTTCACCATCTTCTTCTGTTTCCTCTGTGTGCATGCTGTCTACCACCTGCATGATGTCATCAGCCATGGGCTCCTCCTCCCCATCTCCTAGTACACACACTCATTTACACCTTGCACAGTTGCAAATTGACAGCGATTGACAGCTAACAAGTGGGCGATATAGACGGTGGACAATAGACGATATATCGCTATGTTTTTGTATTGAATCAAACATGAACGGCTTTTGGTTAACTGAAACTGCCCACTAAAAGCGAGTGCCCGCTGTACCCACAGGCACTATAAGTGGATTTGACTGTATATAAAAATTATTTTTATCTTTCAAAGCACTTCAGAGCACTTCAGCCCCTTATCTGAGGCAGGAAAGCTTCAGAACCCTGCCAATTCCACGTACCATAAGGCAGAATGGACTATATGTTGGAGGCCATAAAAAGTTAATTAGGGATTCATCCCCAACTTTGAGGCATTAATAAGCCCCTGGGACCGCTGTAAAAAAAAAGAAATGAAAGAAAAGAAAACAGTACCTCAGCGTAGCAATGTTTCCCTAAGCCCGTCTCCTCTGAACCCCATGGAAGTGTCATGCAGTAGAAAGGGCATGACACTTCCATGGAAGTGTCATGCCCCCCTCACACATCCTTCCTTGATACATGCAGACATGACTAACTAGTCTTGATTGACAGCTCCTCCGATTGACAACGCCTCCCCTTACCCACACCAAACAAGCCAAGATCGGCAGTGGCTCCATGTGTCCTGATTTCCCCATGAGACATTAAGAATTCAGCAACTAGTGGTGGCTCCACTCACCCTCTCATCAGCAGAGGGGGACATAAGTGACTAACAAACTATGATTACTAACAGATTTCACCAGGGTTCATTGGTTAGGGGGAATGAGAAAAAAAGTCATAATCAGTTGAGTCTCCTGATCAGCAGGTTCATTTACTGTACTGCTGAAATACTTGTAGGGAGACTGTCCAGGTAAAGGGTAGGGTTGTAAAATGCTTATACACCTGATTCTGCCATCAATCAGAAAGTAGAGGGGAATTTTTTAAATAGTCAGAGAGAGACAGAGACAGTGAACCATCCACTGACTCATATTTGAACATCACATCCTGTCAACTGGACCATCTATGACAACAAAGCAGTCTCTCTCAAACCTTCATTCCTGATTTTTCCAAAATGCTGTTATTTTGTTTTTAATTGTCAGGGGCAACACAGAGCAGGAGAGCAGATTCTGCCCTGAATACCCAGGTACAGACAACACAATGACAAATATCACTTCTGGCAGTATGCTAATGCCAGTAATATGCCGGTGTTTGTAGTTAGTGTAAGAGGCTTACGTTGATATGACTGTATTATTGTAAAAATGATATATGGACAACCCTTATAACAGACAAATCCTGCCACACGGATGTGGCCATTATAAGCTGGTTGAACTACTAACCACTGCTTCAGTAGAGAGTGTGTGTGTGTGTGTGTAGATAAAATATTTGAGATCACAAATTGGGCAAACAAAAAAAACACAGTGAACAGCAACAAAGTGATGCTGTAGAGGAGTGCTGGTGTTGAGGCTGCAGAAACTGACAGTTTCACTACAAACAATCCACATGCTCACTCCCAGTATTCTGGGACTCTATTGTTTTTACAGCTGAGTTTGTAATCCACTATTTGCCTTCTACTAACAAAGGCTAAAAGCAAAAACTATTTCTTAAAAAAAAAAGGCTAGATGCTAATAAAAAGATCATGATGAGGAGCAGTTTTGTAACTATCTTCAGCATTAAATATGGAGTCACAGCTTCTGTGAGCAAGGCTGGAAGTTGAGAGTAACCTTTTTTGAGGTCCTTGTAGTGCCATGTCAGACAAATATGGTGAATGGGACCAAATTCATGCAGAAGCACTGTAGCACATCTCCTCAAAATCGGGTCCATCCCAGTGGTTGATACAGTAATCCCCCATAACCACAGACTCAGAAACAAATAGTAAAAATGCTATTTTTCAATAAGCTTTTAATAGTATTTCTTTTTTTAAAACTTTGTCCACCTTTAGAAATGAATTCTAAAGGAGTAATACATTTCAAAATAGGACAACTGAGCAGCCAGCTTTGTAAATATCACTGTCAGTATTAGTTTTGGTTTGTCAAAGCAATACAATCTGCAAATCCCAGTATGGGGAATTCAGAAATCACTAAATGAATATGTGACAAGGAAAGGAGTTTGACAGTACTGTACATACACTTCAGAGAAACTTTGTATTCCCAATCTCAAAATTATTTAAAAAGTCTGCTGCTTCACTTTGCAAGCTTTCTATTTCAGAGCATATCCTCCCCACACAAAAAAAGAAATGTAATTGGGAAAAATGAGAAAAGGAGAGAGAGAAAGAGAGAGAGAGAGAGAGAGATAGAGAGAGAGAGAGACTGCATCTTAACAAACCAAGAAAGTCCCACTGTTCTCATAAAGAGAACACAGGTGAATGCCTTCTCCCACTAAGCTGGGCACCCCTGATTTTCATGTGTGCAGAAACCTTGCTTCTAGGCATATATTCAAAAAACTAAAATCAGAATATAGCTAAATGGGCCCCATTTACTTAGGTTTAAGTGCTAGTTTTTTGAAAATGCATCCTGTATATGTATTTTTTCAGTGTTTTATTTTTCATTATAAAAGATGGCAGCTGGCACAATCTGTATTTTTTCCACATGACAAGTAAATCATGAAAATAAGCACTCACAATCCTTTTTTTACCATTTACATTTGCTGGTTATCAAAAAAATTCCTATACCCTGGAACAGTATAATATAGGGATGGGCGAACTCACTCTGCCACACTTCTGAACCTCCCCGGACTGGGCCAACTCAGCTCTGTTTGGGAATAGTGAGCCTTTCCTGGCTCAGCCCAAGTTGCCAATTTGGCCAGGTTCGGAAATGTGGTCTGGTTCAGTACTTGATGGCATAGGACAGGGAAGCTGGATTACAGGCAGCAGCCCATTCCATGGATGGCAAGGCAGGGTACAGAAATAAAAAAAAGTTTTCTCCAATCTCTATCAAATACTCCCAAGTTCCTGGACTTTCACATGACCAACAAAGGCAAGCACTCATGACACTGGGGCAATGAAGACAGACAAGTAATTAGGAACTTTTTCTGTGATTGACTCAAGTGTTAGGCAATCCTGTGTGCCAGCCACCACAGGATATCCTGTTGGAAACAGTGTATACATTTCATTGGGGGCTGTACATTCAAAGGAGACGAGATGGTGTGTGTGTGTGTGTGTGTGTGTGTGTGTGTGTGTATAGACTCCACAGTAAAAAAAAAAAAGGAAAATCATTTTACTTTTTCTTCCATAGTCAGAAAGATAGATAGAAAGACGGAGCAAAGAGAGAAAGAGATCAATGAATTCAACAGCAGACAACAGCAGAGTGCAGATGTTTTCTTAGTTTAAAAAAAACGAAAGGAAAAAGGAAAGGGATTGGGGCACTACAAAAAGTATGGCCTGCAGTCTGCAGTGGATGAGGCAGGTGAAGTTCTCATGAAATCATCTAGCAACAGAACAAAAATATAATAGGTTAGGCATTAGTTTCAGTCTGTTTTCTTGCAAACGCAACACAATTGGAAAAGTTTAAATATCAGTAATGTACAGCACCCAACTCAATGATTCTTTTTCTTTTTGGAAAAATATATTTTTGTAAAACAATTAAAAAACATATTAGGAAAGTAAGAACTAATAATGGGAGCAGACAGGACAGGAGGACTCTGTCTGAAGGTCATTGTGCCTCATTAATTTTGAGGGGGGCTTACATTGCCATACAGATTTTGAAGGGGGTGTCACCCACATCTCAGACTCTGTGTTGCTCATCTCTATGCTGGAACTACTACTGGGTCATAGTGCCATACAGATTTTGAAGGGGGGTCATATCTCAGACTCTGTGTTGCCTAGCTCTGTGACTGAGAACTACTACTAGGTCATAGTCCCTCACATATTTTGAGAGAGGGGGTGTCATGTCTCAGACTCTGGGCTGCCCATCTCTGTGACTGAACTACTACTAGGTCATATAATGCCTCATGAATTTTGAGAGGTGGTGTCGTGTCTCAGACTCTGTGTTGCCCATCTCTGTGTCCAAACTAATACTACTAAGTAATTAGGTTGGACCCCCCCAAAATGGATTCAGAATCAGGGTCTGTTGTGGAAATGGAACATATGGCCATCACCAGCAGTAATGCTGAAATTGGTCATGTAACAATAAAAATATTTCCCCAAAATTCAGAAGAAAGGAAATTCACTGCTGAAGATACAATTAATACAACAGATAAAAATTAAATAACAAAGCCAGAAATAGAAAAGAATGATGGTGAATCCCCTGATCAAAGTAATAAAGCAGTGTCGGCATTGCCAGAGAAATCAGATAAAAGTAAAACACAAAAATAGGAAGCCAAAACAGTTAGACCTAGAAAGTCAGATTAAGGAAAAGGCTCTATCAATCTATCTAGTACCTCTAGACATGGCACTCAATGATATGCCACTCATATATATCCAGCTACTTCATCAGAAAGCAATGTCTTTGATGAAGATATTATAAATGTACAAGAACAAGATTATGATCATGGTGTATTACAGTTATGCTCTTCCAAAGATGATGAATCAGAATATGATACAGCTGAGGTAGAGAATGCCACCTGGGTTCCTGAACCCAAAAACAAAAAACAAAAACACATACAGCAAGCACCACCAGTAGCCATAGCCAGTAGTGGAAAAAAATCAATAGCAATCATAGTAGCATTTCTGGGGACAGCCACAGTGTGCATGACTCAAGGTCAGAAATACCAGCCACCAAAATTGCTGCTGTTCCTGGCATGACGACAAAATGTTCCACCTCAGCTGTGTGGAGTTATTTTGATATAAGTCCCAAAAATGAATGTGCTGCTGTCTGTACCTTTTGTCATCGGGAAGTTAGAAGGGGAAAAATGAGGGGCCAGTTCAGGACAACATCACTAAAAAGGCATTTGCAAAGAGCACATCCAACCATTCGGCTGAGCAGCAGTCCTGAGCAAGGTAAAAATATATGTGATGAAAATAATCCTACAGACAATAGTGATGGTAGTGATGGTGAGGAGACTGAGAGACAGGGCAGAAAAAAAACATGTTAAATTACACTGACAAAAGTATTTGGACAAGCTACAGCTTTTTGCACACATACACACACACACACACACACACACACACACACACACCCCACTAGACAGCAGACCATTACTATGATGCTTGAATTAAAAAACTGCTTACAGTAGATCACATCAAGTAACATTAAAAATTAATTAGTTAATAGCTGAATTTATTGCCAAAGACCTGTGACCATTTTCTGTGGTGGAGAATGAAGGTTTCAGAGACCTTTTAAAATATTTTGCTCCACATTACAGCATACCAGGCCATAAATATTTTGCAACTGTGGCTGTTCCCAAAAATGCATGAATGTATGCAAAGTAAAGTAAAATTGGCTCTTAAAGAGAGTGACTGTGGTGCTTTGCACCTGACCACAGACATGTGGATGAGTTCTCAAACCACTGATTATATGTGCATCACAGCACACTGGGTGTCACAATCATCTTCAAACATCACCACAGCAGTGTACAGGAAGGAAGACAAAGAATGGCAGCTCTTTGAGTTAGCATGTTTGGTAAGCATCACACCACTGACAATATTTAGGAAGAGTTGCGTGACAAAATCTCTGAGTGGTTAGAGGCCCTGGGATTTAATATTGAATTTGTGGTTTCAGACAATGGTGCCAATATTGTTTGTGGATTGAAACATGGTGGGTTTAATCACATTCCATGCTTTGCACACTCATTAAATCTTTTAGTACAAGCTTTCCTGTGACAACAGTATAGTAACACTAGTGGGAGCTGCAAAGAAAATCTGTGGCCATTTTAGTCACTCTGTAAAATTACGTAGTATCTTGGCTAACCTCCAGATAAAAAAATGACTTGCCAATACAGCAATTAAAACAAGATATTCCAACAAGATGGAACTCAACGTTTCACATGTGTGAGAGACTTCTCGCACAAAAGAAGGCAGTGCATGAACATACGATGGAGCACAATGTAGCAGATGGTGGTGTGCTGAATTCATTCCAGTGGGGCCTCATGGAGCATCTTACATTGCACTTGACTCCCTTTGAGGAATCAACTTGACAAATTAGCAAAGTGAATGCCACTCTAAATCAGGTTATTTCCATCATAAATTTATTGAAGGAACTCAGGAGGCTGCGAAGAGGTTTTGAACAAAAAGGAGACAAATCTGGGGAATCCCTTATGGAATGCCTGATACAGCAGTTCCAAAATTGCAGGAGACATAACAATATCATGACAAACATTTTCTTCTTTCGACTCTTCTTGACCCTTGGTTTAACTTGCAGCAGCTGTTTCCTTCAGATCTCGGTGACTCTTATCTTGACTACAAAAGCGTGTTGATTTCAGCAACAGCACAGGAAAAGGATGGGGCTGTATTTGACAATACACGTGAATCAAGTGATGTGGATGCTGCATCTGATGATGCAACTTCTATTGGTGGTGACAGCAATAATTTCCACTGAGTGCCACCATGTATTCCTTCATCAACACTGGGTAGTCCTGCACAAAGTCCTCTTTCATGGCCCTTGAAAAATGCATGTCATTCTGAAAAGCACACAGATGACTTTCAAACTTTGTGGTCAAAATCCATGGAAAAGTACAGTTACATAAAAACTTACCATAACAGTATATCTTCGAGAGGAGCTCTTGAAGCAGGCAACACCAGTAGGACTGAAGCCACCAGGCCCACATAGAAAACTTCTAACTACATGCTGACATCCACCTATCCTATAAAAGGGTCAGTCCCCAGACCCACCTCCGTTCTCCCACTGGACACCTCGGTGCAGGAAGCAGAAATGGAGAACTGTGGTAGTTCATTAGAGCCAAGGAAAAGCAGCATAGCTGCAAAGGAGAAGAAGCAATCAGAGGGAAGGAGGGAGGGAAAGCATTGCCTGCTGCAAGAGCTCCTCTCAAAGATCTACTGTTATGGTAAGTTCTTCTGTAACTGTACTATCTTATTTCAAGCGAGCTCTTGTAGCAGGCAACAACAGTAGCACTAAGTTCCAAGTAGTACCAGAACTGACCATGAGTCAGCCCAAAGAAGGCAAACAGACAGCAAGAGGCTGTTCAAGTGAGAAGGCCCTGAAGGATAGCTAGTCCAAAATAGGCCCTATGTCTGGAAGCAATATCCAGATGGTAATGCCGGATAAAGGTATGAACCGAGCTCCAACAGGCAGCTGCACAGATGTCCACAGCAGACACATTCCGGAAGAAAGCAGTAGAGGCAGCCGTACCGCTAGTAGAGTGACCCTTAGCCGCTCTGGGCAAGGGCTTGTTGTACTTATGGTAACAGTACACAATGCAATTTGCCAACCATTTAGACAAACACTGTTTCAAAACAGTTGCCCCTTCTCTCTTAGTGGCAAACAAAATAAATAACTGGTCAGTCTTTCTAACCAGTTGGGTGTGGTTAGTGTAATAACGGAGCACCCTATGAACATCAAGAGTACAAAGCAAGGCCTCCCCCTGATTCGAATACTCAAGGAAATAATCAGGCAGATGGATGGATTGGTTTAGCATGAACTCAGACACCACCTTAGGTAAGAACTTAGGATTTGTACGCAAAGACACCCTGTCTTTGTGAAAAAACAAGTAAGGCTCTTTACTAGTGCTATGCAGAATTAAATAATTCCAGCGGAATGAAATTCCGTGAAAATTTCAAAGTTCAGCTGAAATTCTGCCGAATTTTACCACAAACGGAATGGTGAAATTCCTTGGTAGAAAATAATTGCGGAATGATTTTCCATGGAAAAAATGCTGTTCCGTGGAATAATCTTAATATTTTCCATGGAAATTATTGAGGAATAAGTTTCTGTGGAAAAATTGCATTTCCACAGAATATTATTCAGTGGATCACAGTAGGCAGAATTCTGCTGAAGAACCAACGAAATTCCAGCAGAAATTCCACCAGCAGAATGGCCATTCTGAGCTAATTCCACTGGTGGAATTCTGCATTCCACACAGCACTACTCTTTACACATCATAGCCTGAAGCTCAGACATCCTTCAAGTGGAAGTAACAGCAACTAAAAACAACGCTTTCCATGACAGAAAGCGTTGCTCGCAACTCACGGGTGGCTCAAAGGGAGGCAGAGTGAGCTTTTCCAAAATGAAAAGAAGATCCCAGGGCAGGACAGGGTCCCGAATGAGAGGTTTCAAGTGCAGAATACCCCACAAGAAGGTGCGGGAGAGGTCCAATTAGGCAACGGCCTTGCCCTCAATAGGTGCATGGTACGCAAAGATGGCGGAAAGGAGTACCTTGAGTGAAGAGTACCCCAGGCTGGAGTCTGAAAAGGAGAGGAGGTACTCCAAATCAGATTCACCGGCAGGTGAAGAGATCCAAGTAGTGAGCTGTAGCCCACAAGGAGAAGTGCTTCCACTTCATATCATAGGTGGCTCTCATGGAAGGTTTCCTGACAGTCACAAGGACATCAGCAACCCTGGAAGAAACCCCAAAGCAAGTGATAGCTAAGTCTGCAGGAGCCACACAAGGAGATGTAGAGACTTGAGGTCTGGGTGGGCCAGGGTGCCCTGTTCCTGGGAGAACAAGCCAGTGCACAGGAGCAAAGGAACTAGAGGTTCCACTTCCAGCTGCTGAAGTAGAGGGAACAAAATCTGATGCTGCTTGTAGGGAGCTATGAGAATTGTCTCTGTCCCATCTGACTGAAGCTTGAGGAGAACCCTCTGGAGGAGTGGGAAGTGAGGGAAAGTGTACAGGAGCCTCCCTTTCCAGGAGAGGGACAATGCGTCACACCAGAAAACTCCAGGCCCTGGATCAAGCAAGTCAATAAGTGGCAGTTTTGCATTGAGTGGTGATGCAAAAAGGTCAAACTGTGGGTGGCTCCACCTGTCAAAGAGGTCTTCGATCACCGAGGACTGGAGTTCCCACTCGTGAGTCCTCAACATGGACCGACTTAGACTGTTGGCCAGGGCATTTTGGGCCCCTGGAACATGGACACCAGATAGTTCTAGGCTGTGCTCTATGGCCCAATACCAGACACTCATGGCCTTCAGACAAAGGGTAGGAATGCGTGCCTCCCTGCTTGTTGATGTAAAATACTACAGACATGTTGTCCATCTGTACCAGTATCAGGCCTGGAAGAATGTGGGTCTGGAAGGCCTGCAGAGAATAAAGAACTGCCCACATCTCCAGCAAGTTGACGTGAAGGTGCTGCTCTGACTTGGACCAAATCCCTTGTGTTTGATGGTCGCCTAGGTGAGCACCTCAGCTCAGACCCAAAACATCCATTGTGAGAATCTGCTGAGGGGACACAGAACAGAGTGAAACCCCTATCAGAAGATTGGTGGAGTTGTGACACCACTCCAAGGTCTGTCTCACTGGATCAGAAATAGAGATGGGCGAAGTGGCCTCTATTAGCTCACCGAATTAGTTAGATGAGTGGTGAATTAGAGTGGCGTGTTCCTAGCGTGAAGCAGAGTACTTCGCATTATAATGGGTGACGTGAAGTCTATTGAAAACAATGACTTTGCATTACTCCGCCTTCCCAAACCACTACTCCACCAATTTTTAAGGTGAAGTACATTCAAAACAATGTACTTCACCTCACTTCACCTTGTTTTTAAGCTCCAAAGGTGAATTTTGCAGTGATTCATGGGATCTCAGGTCACCTGGGCTCTAGATTGTTCTGCACAGCCTCAGTTCGGGGCAGTGTGTGTAGGAAGCTGTAGGAGACCATCTGCTCTGAGAGTACTCTGTGATTCAAACCTTCTAAAAGCTGTTAAAAAAGCCTTTTTGAGTAATTTTTTTGCTGAAACTTTAGTTCATTGATTGTAGGAAACCCTCCTGTGCTCATATCATCGAATGTTTTTTGTTTGTGTGTGGTTTTTGAATGTTAATGTACAACATTCAGTCTGTGTACTGAGAGACAGTGGAAGTGTGCTTTGGGGGAAGGGCGCATCTGTGATGTAGGTAGATTAACTTAGAGAAAAAGACAGTTCTTTCTGTTTTGGTGATATTTTTCTTGTACAACTGTGTTAATGTACACACAGCAATATTTTCAATAATTCTTGACTTTCTTTGCTGATTGTTGTGGTGCAGCAGTGCATAATTTTAGTTTGTTTAAAATATATGGTTATATTACTAAAGTTTTCAATTTGCTATGCTTTACTTAGTGTGTATGTGTGTGTGTGAGTATGTGTGTGACACGTGTCATCAAATCAGACACCTTTTATTGTGGCACATAGTAATTTCAGCAATGTGAACCTGCTATCCACTGCAGCTGCGTAATTTTTGTACTTCTTTGTGGTATCTTTACTGGTATTAGTACTAGTGACTGCTACTGCAGTATACTGCCCCCCCTCCCGGCCCGCCCCAACCAGCAAAGGTATTCTTTTCCAGTTTTGAATTTCTGATGGTGAGCATTGGTTAGGTGTTGTGCCTTTGCATCTGCATCTCTTCAGTGCACAGCGCAATCTTAATCTGTCTGTGCATTTGCATCTCTTTGGGGCCCAATCTCCATCTGTAACTTAAATCACAGTTGTTTCTTTGGCTTCCCTTCAGAGTACTGGACTGGTGTGGTGCATATCTCTGCATAAATATTGTACTCATTAATATGCGTTTTTAGGTCAGGGCCATCATCAAGAGTCACTCGTGATACAAATCACGTTCTTCATCATCATGGTCACAAATGCAGTCACGATTCACGATCACGTCACGAATCACAAAATTAATTTTTTTACTAGTTAGTTATGTGGATTACGTATTGTAATCCTCTTTTGTAGTATCTTTCCAGGCTTCACCACCCCACCACTGTACTCATTAATAAGAGTTTTTAAATTGGGGATTTTTGTGCTACAGCTCATTGGTGAAGTGCAGCCGTAGGCATTCGCATTCCCATACAGTTTCATATTGGTTATCTCATACCGAATCACGTTCTTCATCATCATGGTCACAAATACAGTCACAAATTATGATTTACGAATCATGATCATATCATGAATCACAAAATGAATTTTTTTGCTAGTTACTTGGATGTATTGTAATCCTGTTTTGTAGTACCTCTCCAGGCTTCACCACCCCACCACTATACTCATTAATAAGAGTTTTTAAATTGAGGAGTTTTGTGCTACAGCTCATCACGGAAGTACAGCCGTAGGCATTCGCATTCCCATACAGTTTCATATTTGTTATATCACACCAAATCACATTCTTCATCATCAAGGTCACAAGTGCAGTCACAAATTATGATTCACGAATCACGATCATGTCACAAATCACAAAATTAATTTTTTTACTAGTTAGTTACGTGGATTACGTATTGTAATCCTCTTTTGTAGTATCTTTCCAGGCTTCACCACCCCACCACTGTACTCATTAATAAGAGTTTTTAAATTGGGGAGTTTTGTGCTACAGCTCATTGGTGAAGTGCAGCTGTAGGCATTCGCATTCCCATACAGTTTCATATTGGTTATCTCATGCTGATTCACGTTCTTCATCATCACTGTCACAATGCAGTCACAAATCATGATTCACAATCATGTCATGAATCACAAAATTAATTTTTTTACTAGTTACTAGCATGTATTGTAAGCCTGTTTTGTAATATATCTCCAGGCTTCATCCAATCACCACCACTGTGCTCATTAATAAGAGTTTTTAAATTGGGGAGTTTTATGATACAGGCTCAGCTCAGCTCATCGGGGAAGTACAGCCATAGGCATTCACATTCCTTCCTGTACAGCATGTGAGTTACAGTACTGTAAGTAGTGGTGGGCAAAGTGGCTCCAATTTGCTCCACGAAGTGATTCACGGAGTAATGCGGAATCCGCAGAGTACTCCACAAACCACAATGTGAAGCGGAGTACTTCGCTTCATAATGAGGAACGCGAAGTCCATTGAAACCAATGCGTTTGCATTATTCAGCCTTCCCCAAACCACTTCTCCACCAATTTTAAAGTGAAGTACATTGAAATCAATGTAATTTGCCTCACTTCTCCTTGTAATTGAGCTCCAAATGAAATTCTGCAATGATTCATGGGGTTGCAGGTCACATGGGCTCTAGATTGTTCTGCACAGCCTCAGTTCTGGCCTGGGTAGTGTGAGTGTAGTGGTAGCTGGAGACAGTTTGATCTCAGAGCTCTGCAATTCAAAACCTCTAAAAGCTGTTTAAAATGCCTTTTTGAGTAATTTGTTTTGCTCAAAATTTAGTACATCGATTGTAGGAAAACCTTCTGTGCTCATATCATCAAGTGTTTATTGTTGTGTGTGGATTTTGAATGTTAATTTAGAACAGCCAGTCTGTGTACTGTGAAGTGTGCTTTGGGGAGGGGCGTAGTTGTGGTGTGGTACATTAACTGGGAGAAAAAGGCAGTCTTTCTGTTTTGGTTATACTTTTCTTGTATGACTGTGTTAATTTACACACAGTAATATTTTCAGTAATTGTTGAAATTCTTTTGCTGATTGTTGTGGTGCAGCAGTGTATATTAAAACATTTGGTTATATCACTAAAGGTTTTCAATTTGCTACACATGACTTGTAGTGTGTGTGTGAGTGTGTGTGCAATTAAATCAGACACCTTTTATTGTGCCACAGAGTAATTGCAGCAGTGTGAACCTGCTATCCACCACACCTGCATGAATTTTTGGTACTGCTTTGTGGTACCTTTACTGGTAGTGGATTGTTACTGCCATGCACTAATCCCCCAACTGGCAAAAGGTATTCCTTTCCAGATTTGGATTCATGACTTCTGAGCACTGGTTAGGTGTTGTGCCTTTTGTATGCATCTCTTAAATGTGCAGCACAATTTTAATCTGTCTGTGCATTTGCAGTGCACCAATAATTCTGGGAGACAGCATTTCTTGTTACATTCTCATTTCACTTCATCAGCACTGGGGAGTTTTCTGGACACAAGACAGTAGCATTTTGGGGATGCACGTTAATTCTGGTGACTCTGTGTGTGACCACTGCACACATGACTGAGAGCGCCATTAATTCTGGGAGACTTTGCATTTCTTGTGACACTCTCATTTCACTTTGTCAGCACTGGGGAGTTTTCTGGATACAAGACAGTAGCACTTTGGGGATGTCCATTAATTCTGGTGACTGTGCGTGTGTGTGGTGCTGCCAATATTGTTGTCACACTGCCTTACTTCACATTAAGGTGGAATGACAATGCGAAGTAATAATCACAAGGTGAAGTGAGCCTTTCCTATCAGGCACTCCACGTAGTGAAGTGCCAACATGAAGTGCCCACTTCGCGGGCACTTAGCCGACGGAATTTAAATTTGCTGCATCTCTAATCAGAAATCAGCATTGGCTGTTCCAGTTCATCAGTACGTTGGTCTCATTGGGCCCATAGGGTCCACTGGGGAACCCTTATATGCAGGCAGGCCAGGAGAACCATGGTTATAGCCACTGCTGTGTGTCTCAACTGATGAAGAAACACTCTGGCTGGTACCTGGTGACTGGAGGATACTAGCTGGGCCTGAGCTATTAAATGCTTTACCCTGTCCTCCAGCAGGAAGGCTCTGCCCTGGGACGAGTCCAAGACCACTCCAATATACTGGAGTCATTGGCTCAGGGAGAGACAAGACTTTAGTAGGTTGATGGTTATCCCCAAGAGCTGGAATAGCTGAAAAGTGCCTTCCAGGGTCCACAACAAGAGATTCCTGGAGGAGGCTGTCAGTAGTCAATCGTCCAGGTAAGGGAACACATAAAAACCTTGACTCTGCAGAGCTGCAGCCACAACTGCTAGACACTTGGTAAAGACTTGAGGTGCCAAAGAATGGCCAAAAGGGAGGGTCTGGAACTGAAGGTGGTCCCCCTGGAAGCAGAACAGGAGGAAGTGATGGTGGGCTGGGAAAAGCAGGATATGGAGATAAGAATCCTGCATATCCAGGGAACAGAGCCAGTCTCCTTGGTGAAGAAGAGGTAAAAGCCACTGAAGAGTCACCATCCTGAAGTGCTTGTACTCTATATAGAGGTTCAGGTGGCTGAGATCCAGAATCGGCCTCAGATCCCCTGTTTTCTTGGGGATGAGGAAGAAGTGGGAGTTGAAACTTGGCACGGGTCATTTCGTTGTATACAAAAACAGCACGGCTTAAAATGACACAGCCAAAACAGCACCGACTGCAAACAGAGTTGGTCAAAACACTGACCGCTCACAAATAGTGCACCCTTTGAAAACAATGAGCATGCCAAAGTTTTGGCACACTGTCTTTCTCTGGTTATGGGAGACATCATTAGCCGTGAAGCAGTAGGCTTTATGTCCGGACACCTATCAGGAGATCACATGAGAACACTGCTTCACCTTATTGCGGTTGCCAGGGAATCCGAAAAGCCTGCGGCTCTGGTTTCCCTGGACGCCAAAAAAGCATTTGACTGGGTCTCCTGGGATTTTCTCTTTGCCTCTCTCCACCAATTTGGTTTCTCTTCTGATTTCATTAAATGAGTCCAAATCTTGTATGCATCTCCCATGGCACAAATTAGATGCAATGGCTGTCTATCTGACCCTTTTCCTCTCCAACGTGGTACCCTGCAGGGATGCCCATTCTCACTCCTGTTATTTAACATTTATTTGGAGCCCCTAATTTGCAAATCAATTAATTCACCTGTTCTGTCAGGTATTCAGTTGGAAGGCAAGCAATACTCCCTTTCAGCTTATGCAGATGATTTATGGTTACGTATGGAAAATCCGCAGCTTACCATCCCAATCCTATTGGATGAAATAAGAGGCTTCTTGGTAGTTTCTCATTATAAATTAAATCTCTCTAAATTCAAAGTCTTCCCCCTGAATATCCATATAGTCAGAGCTGAGCTTGGTGGTTTGGGTTTGTCCTGGGAACCTACTTTACTGGCATACCTGGGTATCAAAATATCCAGAAGTCTTCCCACTATGGTCAAGGAGAACTTCGCTAAACTACTCCATACTTTAAGACTGGATCTGGAAAGGTGGGATGCTGTTCCCCTCTCTCTCTCTCTGTGGGGGCGGATTAGTATCATCAAAATGAATGTACTCCCTCGACTTTTATACCCTATGAGTAAGCTGGGCTTCTACTTCCCCAAAGCATGGTTTGCTCATCTTCAAAGTACTTTCAATGCTTTTATATGGAAGAGGAAGGGAGTCTGCAGGGCCTATATCAAACTAACTGCGCCTAAACTGAGAGGCGGCCTGGCACTCCCCTCTTTTTTCATGTACTACAGAGCTCATCACATTAGCAAGCTGGCTCTCTAGGTTACCAGACAGACCATATGAGAATCCCAGGGGTAAACTCCCCTATGGCTGGAAATAGAACGTTCTTTAGCAAGCAAAAATTACGGCTCCTTCCCAGCTTTGACTTATACATCTTTCTCGCAGGTCCCAAAACCATGAAGGAACTCCCCAGCTGGGTGGTCAATAAAAGCCTTTCCCCAAATCCAAGTTCACCTCTCAATAAACTGGCAAAGGTCCTGTGAACAGCCTATACTGAATAATCCTCATTTTCGGATAAATAATCGCCCGATTCTGATTTCCTTCTGGCCCCCTCTAAAGACGTGTACTCTTTCTACATTTCTGATCAGAGACAGAGTAATCCCCTTTTCGTCGCTCCAATGCCAACTTCATCTCCCAGGTACTGACCTTTTCAATTCCTGCAAACTAGAGGCCATTCTCTCTTTTCTGGGATAAAAACCTTGGCCCTCTCCCCCAAAAGAGACACTGTCTTCTCTTTTCAAGGCAGCAGATCAACCACATGCTATCTGGAGAACATATAAACTTCTCCAATCTCTGGATCCCCACCTTCCTCTGGGCACATGTTACTACTGGGTGCAGGAACTGTCTCTCCCCACAAGAAAGCAGTCTGGAAAAAGATATGGTGTTCAATCTACCAATTTAATAAACAGGATCGGCTTCAGCTCATCCAATTTAATATCATGCATAACCTTTACTACACCCTGACTAAGCTTCACAGCATGGGTAGAATCTCTTCTCCCCTCTGCCCTCGATGTGAAAAAGCCCCGGAATGCTGTTCCACTTTTTATAGAGTTGCCCAAAGACTCACGTTTTTTTGAAACTCAATTAAACATGTGCTTGATCCATTGCTGGGCCTTGAATCCTTATTTACCCCAGAGAGTTGCCTCATAAATATATTCCCCCATGGCACCCCTAGAATTCGGAAAGCCCACATGGCCCTGATTGTGGCCACAGCAAAGCTAGCTATGCTAAGGCATTGGAAAGAAGCTTCTCTTCTCTCTGTATTGAAGTGGTACCATGAAACTCTACTGGCTATCCAATTAGAGAAGCATATAACCCGCATATACAACAGACTTCAAGCCTACAAGAAGACATGGGAGCCTCTTCATACACTCCTATCTCTGTGGAAACCATAAACTATTATCCTTCCCTTAATAGTATCAGGCTCTCCCCCTATGCAGAAAGAGATTAGCAGGAGTCAGCATGGGATTTAGAGGGAGGGTAGGAGGGGGTTGGGGGGATGGGAGTATTTGTCTTGTTGTCTGTCATTTGATTTGTGTATGTATTGTAAAATTGCATTCACGTCATTATACCCCGGCCAATATTAATGGTATGTTTATGAAGAAAATTTTAATAAAGCATATTAAATAAAAAAAAGAAAACAAAACAATGGGAGTTTAAGTTTTTTTACAGGGTTTCACCCCCACGAGTTAAATAACTAACTCCGGGGACTTCTGGGATGGGAAGAAACTTGGGAGGGGGAGGTTGTTTTTAATTTTTTTAATTGCCAGCAAAAATTGTAGCAGGGCAGACCTGGGGGGGGCCGAACCACAGTCCCAGATCTCCCAATTACACCATGTACTGGTGTCCTAGCCACTCCACCACAGGAGTGGCTCGACCAGGCACCAAGTACATGGCAACTTCTTCACTCCTTAGTGCAATGTACAGTGACGGGGTAGCGGTATTTCCTTACCGCTATTTTACCCCGTCACTGTAAATCCACATGCTGTCTATACAGCATGGTTAATACCACAATGTCTTTCATGTGCAGTGTAGACCCAGTACATTGAAACATTCCCCTTTGAGCTGGAGGTACTGGCTCTATGGCCTTTTTGAGCATGAGTGCCTGAATCTCTTCCTGAATGAGGGACATGTGGGTCAGCGGGTAATAGGAGAGCAAGGGAGAGTTTTCTAGAGGAGGCTCCAGGAACTCGAGACTGTGACCCCTTTCATTAATCTGAAGCACCCATTGATCTGAGGTTACAGGGTGCCACCCATCTAGGTATAGGGAGAACCGACCCCCGACTACCTCCCCCAAGGCCTCTGCTGGGGGGGGGTCAGGCAATGAGTCAGGCAGTGGCGTCTGGGTGGGCAGAGCAGCTGAGAGTGCTCTGGGGGCCCTAGGAGCAGATGCTTCGGTTGACAAGGTGGGTGCCTTATGCTTGAAGGATCCTTTTGACTGCTGGCCCTTGGAAGGCTGACGAGAGGACCAGCAAAAGGGATGATGGTGGGAAGACCATGGTTAGGAGTGGTGCATGGAATGTACCAACCTCAGGGCATTACATGATTCCTGAAGGCAGGAGATGATAACCTGTGTATCTCCCCAAACAAGGCCAATCCCCAGAAAGGGGCATTCATTATCATGGCCTGAACATAAGGTGCAAAACCAGACACCCATAGCCAAGAATGGTGGTGAATGCAGACCAGTGCTGCCACCCCATGTCTGGAAGCATCAACAGTGTTGTAAGCTGCCCTTAGCACATTGTTGTCCACATCAGAGCCAGACTTAAGGAGCTGGGCCAACTGCATTTTGGCGGAATCTTTGGGGAAGGCTGCAACCAACTCCCTCACCTGATCCCAGAGGACATTCTGGTACTGCACCATATGGGCCAAATAGTTATGGGCCCAAATGGTCAGTGTAGCCAAGGAATATGCCCAGTTGCCCAATTGGTCTAGCTGGTGAGATTCCTTGTCTGGAGGGTGGGTGCTAAGATGTTTGGGCTTCTTAGTGCAGCCATGAGCAGTATTTATGACCACTGAATCCATCATGGGGTGCTCACCAAAGAAGAGTTTACCCACTGGTGCATGGTAAAGGCAGTCCTCCTTCTTGGCCAAGGCTGGGTGGAAGAAGGGTGATTCCATGTTGCCTTTGTAACATCATTATATGCCTCTATCAGAGGAGGGACCATAAAGGGAGGGTCTCTGTCTTCCGCAAGTAGATCTCCAGGCAGTGGCCCTTTGGGTTGAGTTCCTCTGTCTCCCATGCCATAAGGGATTTTATATATAGCACATCACATCTATAAAGGAGGAATCTTTGGGGGGACTTGGGGGTCTCCTTGAAAGGCTCCTGACTATCAGTGGACCCCCTGGAATCCTCTGATGACTCTGAGAAGGAAGAGGAGGAATCATCTCCTGAAGGATCACTACCCAGGACCGGTGTCTGAGGACAACAGTCATCCGTATGTTGGAGGGGAGGCACCCTTGTGACCCACAGAAGCCCCTGTGGTACAGAGGTTGCTAGGTCCTGCCCAGTCTGGGTCCCTAGGAGGGGGGGTCCTGGGGAGGTGGGTAGAAGGCCTCCTGGGAATGTCCTTGTCCTTCATGAGTGCCCACCAAGCTGTGAACAAGGCATTGTAATCCACCAGTGGTGGGGGGTTGTATGGTGGACAAGGACAGTGAGGAGACGCGTACTGTTATGTCGGTGGAGGAGGTGGTGTAGGGTACCCTGGCATCGGTCCAGCAGGTTCCAGCTGGGGATCCTTGGGAGAGCCTGCAGGTGATGGTTGCAGTGCAGACTGAGGCAGAGGCAATGATGGTTGAGCTGTCATTAGTGTAGGCATCAGTGCAGCCAGTGTTGGCCTTAGAGGTGGTGTCTGGAGCCAGTCTGGAGAAGCAGTCAACATAAGCCTCAGAGGCCAGGCTGGCACTTGTGGGGAAGGGTTCCCTCAAGGCATGGGCAGAGGCATCGCCTGCATTGAGGATGAAGTAAGCGCTTACCCTGGGTGATGCCTGGAAAGACTAGCACCAGCCCCAGAGTCGGGGACCAAAGGAGGCAACACCTTAACTGGGGGGGGTGCCAGGTGAAGATCCACCACAGGAGGCACCAGCCCCAGTTAAGCCACATGGCTGAGGACCCATGGGACCTAAGGACCTGAGCCTCAGGGCCTGAGAGGCAGGGGATGAAGTCTGCTGCCCCAAGGTGCCACCACCCAAGACAGAGATGAGGGCACATGGTGGGACCACTGTCAACCCAGAGGGAATGAGGGTTGCTGAAACCAGAGGGGCTGACCCCTCTGTAGGAGGAAGACCCCGAGTCAGAAGCGAGTCTGTGTGGTGACCGCGAGCAAGAGGCTGACCGAGGACAGTCTTGGTGTTTGTCCCAGTGCGTATGCTTCCTGCTAGACTTCTTCTCCTTCTGGGAAGAAGAAGAAATGGGGAGAAAGAGGAGGAGGAGGAGGAGGAGCCCCAGAGGCCGGGAGGTGGAAGAACTTTTAGCTTGAAGCTTCTTCTCCATCATGGCTAATTTCTGTTGAAGCAGGTAGCTCTGAAGGGTCTTCAAGTGGCATCTCCATGTGGCCTGGTTGAAGTCCTGGCAGTGCTTGCAGGCCTCGGTGTCATGATTGGGGCCTAAGCAGAGCAGGCAGGAAGAGTGACCATCTTTGGCAGGTATATGCTTGCCACAGGCACACTTCGTAGGCCAGTGGAAAGATGAGGCTGGAGAAGAAGACATAAATGAGATGGTGAAAACACTGAAAAAGCGACATTAAATTTACTGTCAAAAAAAAGAAATAAATCGCAGGAATAGCATGAAGAAAATGGTGGTTGACTGAAGCACGCATCCGTGGATGTCTGACATGCATGGATTGAAGGTGGGAAAAGAGCTGAGGTGGGTCTGGGGGATGACCCTTTTATAGGACAGGCAGATGTCAGTGTGCTGACATTGGTGGGTGCGGTCCCCCGTGGTAGACTGCTAGCTAGAAGTTTTCCGTGTAGTCCTGGTGCTTGGTGGCTTCAGTCCTACTGGTGTTGCCTGCTGCAAAAGCCCACTCAAAGTAAGATCTGATAATTCAGATGTGTATGTTGTGGCGCCACCTTCTTGGTCTTTTGCTGATATTGTGGATGCCCATTTTCGAGAACCACTCATTAATATTACTGATGTCCCTTTAAAGTACTGGCTGGAAAAGGAAAACATCTAGCCTGCACTATCTGCCTTTGTTATACAGCTTATTAGTTGCCCTCCCTCTAGTAGTAGTAGTAGTAGTAATTGTTTATTCTTGAAAATCAAGAAAAGGATAGCCCGGTTGAGCAGAAGCTCATTTTCAATGGGGTCCTTCAAGTGCATAAGCAAACATACACACTGTTACAAAATTCATACATATACTACACTTAAATGTAATAAAATATGTATAAACATCAACATCTCACATATCCAGTACAGCAGATTTAAGTTTCCAATATCCAAAAAAAACAGTGTATATCAAAACACTTCAATTAGCCATTTTCATAACAGACACAAGAGATTTTAGGCAGGAAGGATTCTTTTAAAAAACAAAATGTTTTCATGTTCTAGGATGCTTTTCTACTTATTGCTTTTAAAGAATGTGGCAGATTATTCCAGACCTTAGGTCCGAGACCAAATACGGTCAGGTTACCTTTAGACATTTTTAGTACTGGAATTTGTAGTTCCAAATTTCCAGCTAATCTTAAACTACTTCTTATTGGACAGACTTGGAACAAGTTAGTTAGATACAGTGTTTTTTTTTTAAAGAGTTTGGTGAATTAAGTGTAAAGTACATACATTTCTGCATTCATTTAAACTTAACCCAATGAGTGATACAGTGAACAATGGTGAGTTAATTGTGGGACAGCCAATGTAAAGCATGCAAACCTATAATATATACCATGTTCAGTTTTGCCAATTCCCTCCCAGTCGCCCCCCCCCATAAACCAAATTCCCATAGTTGAACAGTGGAATAATCATCATATTTATGATCTACTTTCTCACGTCCATAGGAATACATTTTCTAACTCTGTATAAAGCCCCTAACCTCACATTCATTTTTTTATTAGATTGTTAATATGAACATCCCATTTACACTGGGAATCCAACAAAACTCCCAGGTATTTGTAGGAATTCACTTGTTTCAAAACAGAACCTGATAGTCGAGATATATATTAGTTGATTGATACTATTGTGTTTATTTCCAAAAATCATCACCTGTGATTTCTTATCATTCAGTATCAATCTGTGATCTGAAAAATAATTTTGTATACTATCAAAATCTTTTTGTAGTCTGTCCTGTATATCTGATATTGTTTTACCCTCTAAATATATTACAATATCATCTGCATACAGATGTTGCTATGCCTCCTTTGTGAGAGACCCGATCCCATCCGTATTCAGCTTGAATAAAATGGGTCCTAATACTGACCCCTTGGGGGACTCCAGATCTAATAAAATCAAAATGAGACCTGAAGCTCCCAAGGATAACCAGCTGTGTTCTTCCAGTCAAGTACTCTCCAAACCAATGTAGGTCTACCTGGTCAAGGCCAAACCTCTTCAGCTTGCCGAACAGGATACCAGGGTATCAGAAGCTTTTGATAAATCCATGAATATGGCCCTGACCAGGTGGCCACTGTCCATGGCTAACTGAATGTCCAATGTTACTTTTACCAATGCTGTGGTAGTACTATATCCAAAATGGAATCCTGATTGGTTTAGGTTGTTTAAATTCTGTATTTCCAAGTAATTTTTCAGCTGAATTCCTACTACCTTTTCTAGCATTTTGGATATGACTAGCAAACATGAGATTGGCCTCTAATTACTAATATCTTCTCTATGGCCACTCTTATATTTTGGAATGACATGTGCTTGTTTCAGTGCTTTAGGATATATACCAGTGCTTGATGATAAATTAAAAATGTCTGCCAAATGATATATCACAGGGGAGGCCATTTTAACAAAATTGTAGATACAGTATATTATCTAGATCAATTGCTTTCCTCACATTCAATTTAAGCAGCTCTTCCAAAATTAATTTTGGGGTTACTAACTCAAAGGAAAATTTAGCCTGTTCCTACTTTTCTAATATGGAACCTGAAAATATTTCCTCCCTTGTTACTCTGTCCTTATTTACTTACATTGTACCAGCTTTTATGACAAAAATATTAAAATCATCAGCTGCAGAACTTGAGATAGGGACTGTTTTTCCCATTACTTTTAAAGGATCCTGGTAAATCAGAAGATGTTTGTCCCTTCAAATCTGAAAACAACTTCCAAAACCTGTGAGGATCATGTTCTTTTCTAACATCCTGTTCCTTTCCAGCATTAAATTTACTTTTAAAATAGATAGTTTGGGCTGTATTTATTTATTTTAAGTACACATTTCTAAGGGAATGGTATTTGTCCCATGCTGATTTGGAGTTTAGGTTTTTTGCTTGTTTCCATGCTGTGTCCCTATTTTTATGATGAATATACAAATTTTTTGTATACCAGGGTGCGTTATTGTATTTCGCCTTCTTTGTACAAATTGGGGCATGTTGGTTACTACCGATAAGAACTCACTACAAAAATAGCTCCAAACACTATCTACATCAAGGATAAGATTAATTCTGTCCCAATTCCTTCCCTCCAAATCTATCACAAATTTTGTGTAATCAAAATTTTTCATAGAACGATATTCCCTAAATTGACATTTCCCTGGTTTTCTATGTCTTTTCCAGATTCAGAAAGTGACCTGATGGTCACTAAATGAATCCAGAAAAACTCCACTCCTACTACAAATTATTGGATCTGAAGTTAGAATTACATCCAGTATAAAAGAGAGGTTTATATCTCTCACATTTAACTTAGTGGGTAAGTCTATCAGTTGGGCAAGCCCCAGTGCTGTGAAAAGTTCAAATAATTTATTGTCCACAGGAGCTGATGGCCAATCCACATTGAATTCACTCATCAGTAAGATTTCATGACTAGATCTATACTTATGCAAAAAATCCTGTAGCTTAAAAAAATGTTCTTATCTCCCCTATGTGGTAAGTAGCAACCCACTATTAATGTGGGTCTGCTATAAGGCAGTCTCAAATCCATCCACTAGTGTTTTCTGTGAGCATATATTTAGCATGGCTGGAGGTGTTGTGTCTGATGGCCGCACAAGGCTTACTCCTGAACATGTACAGTGCCTTACCTTCCTGAAAGTCAATCTCAACAAATTCTCTTACCAGTTCAGTGAAGAGTGGCAGGAACATAAAAGCGAAGATGATGAACAAATGCAACAGGTGTCCCATAATAAGGGTGCTTCCTTGGTGGTGTTTGAAGGTGGCAATGATGATATTTAATTTAATCTTTTATTTCTTTGAATTCAGAGGACAAATATCAGCAACCATAACAAAGATCAAGTAAAAAAAAAATCCTTCTTGTGAGATCATGGTGTATATTACATTTATTGCGGTGTCAGTGGCTCAGTAGGTAGCACACTCGCCTCTGAGGCCGGGAGATCAGAGGGCTGTGGGTTCAGTTCCCACACCTGGCACTTGGGTTAATATCCCAGTACTGTCACTGTAGTGCAGCATGAGAGGGGTGCTGCACTTCTGAGGTGCCGTCTTTCGGATGAGACATTAAACTGAGGTCCCATCTGCCTGGATTGGTGGTAGTTCAGGTGGATGTTAAAGATCCCATGGCCTTATCGAAAAAAGAGTAGAAATTTCCCCAGTGTCCTGGCCAAATTTCCCTCATTCACTAAAAATACCACCAACAGCTTAATCTGGTTCAAAGTCGGTTGGCATTCATCTGTATCCACCTCCCCTGGGTCGTGCCTGAAAATAGGCAGGATTTGTCTAGTGCACTTACCCGGTCAACAAAAACTAAATAAATAAAAAAAAATAAAATTGCTGTATGTGTTTCTCACATTGAATTTGAGAACCCGTTGGAGTTTCATTTGTTTATTGAGCAAGTTAAAAAATTTAGACAGGCAGTGAATTGCTTGACCTCTGGGGTGGAGGGCAGGACCAGGAGGGGGAACACAAAGGAAAAAAAAAATGTGCATAGTAGCCATGAGTTCCAGCCCCAGTGGTTCCCAGGTCCCACACTGGATTCCTGCCAGCTCGATGATGAGGGGAGCAGCAATGGGGCTGGGGACTGGCAGGTGGGCTTCATGGCAGGAGTAGATGGCAGTTGGGGCCAAACAGATCTATAAAAAAAAGTATTTACATTTGATACCATAGTTGACTGTGCATGGTCACTGTGAGTGCCGGCCACTGTGGTCCTTGGGTCCTGTACCATGCAGATCCCTGACAACTTGATGATGGGGGAAGTGGCAATGGGACTGGGGACTGAAAAGTGGGCCTCATGTTAGGAGTAGGTGGCAGTTGAGGCCAAGCAGCTCTATAAAAAAAAAAAGGAATGCCATAGTTGACTGCAATTATTAGTTGTGGAAGCTTGTAGGATATATCCAAAAACTGCAATGCTAGGTGTATGTGTGTGTGTGTGGGGGGGGGGGTCAATGTCAACCAAAAAGTAAGTTACAAAACACAAGTGATAAAATAATTGGCCAATCAGGTAGAAGTGTGTGGGATGGTTTGGGGCACATGATGCTTGCTTGCTTGCTATAACATCAAGAAGGCAAGCAAAATAACTGCAAATAAAAAAAATAACATCACAAGTCAAAAGGGTGGGATGGATGGCTAGGGCCCCATCACATATCCTGCTCATGCTGCCTGTCTTCCACCAAAAAGCATGCCAAACTCAGTGACGGTCTGCATTCTGCTGTTGTCTTTCTGCTGTTGAATTTGTTGCTTTCTCTCTCTCCCTCTCTCTCACTGACTGTTTGACAGACTGAGCCCAATTCTCAAAAGACTTAGATCGATGCAAGGCACTTGCATCAGAAGATATTGATCTAAGAGGTGACTTGTGTGTCCCAACTTGTATCCACCAGGATTCTGTAATGCAGCTGCATCAACGCCTGCAGAAACTGCGCCAAAGCCCCCTTGAGCAACAGTTGTGTCACACAACCAGGTGCGCCAGGTCACAAGGGGCCTTGCACCATGGTGGAGCTGTAACATCCCCTTTATTGATATTCGGGAAGCCCCACTGTGGGTGAAGCAAGGGTCTTAAGTTAGACCAGCCAGGAGGTGGTCTAAGCCCCTTGTGCCAGTGCCACACAATGTGGTGAAATGGGGGGCTGTAAATGTGGGGTCTGGGTATTGAAGGGGCATGTTGGGTGTCATAGGAGTGTTGGGGTGATGGTGGGCATGCCAGGAAGTGACAAACATGGCACCCAGAGGGGGTACCATTTACATGGCTATTAACTAATGGGATGGTACTGGGGGGTTCCAGGTACAACAGTGCCATGACCCCAGGTGGGCTCAGCCATGGCAGCAGCCCTAGTCTCTGGCACTGTTTGACCCTGGACTCACCCATGGTACTATCCCTTTGGCTTAATAGTTATATAAACAGCACCCCTGCTGGGCGTCACATCACCCCCCACATGCCCATCATCTCCCCAACTCCCAGTATGGCATCCTCTGTGCCTCTTCTGCCCTGGACCCCTCCTGGCACACTTGTTTCATGTTGTGCCAGGCAGAGGAGAGCCAGATCCCTGGGACAAATAATGCAGGTGTGCTTATTGTTTAGCATTAACCTGTGGATGCGGCAACTCTCAGGTTTTCGGTGGCGGGACCCCTGTTTTTACAGAATTGAATGCAGGGTCCCTGATGCACCTAGAGTTTATTGAAGCCCTAGATTGCTACAAATTGCAGTGATCTAAGGGCTCATTGAGAATTGGGCCCACTACCTCCTTTCAATGCAAAGCCCCAAATGATCTACATAGCATACACTGGACTGGATTCACAAATGTTTTGGGGACTAAGTTCCACTCCACAACTCCAGTTGTGGACTGAAATCTCTGCAGCAGTGGAGATTGCTATTCACATCTGCAGCAGCTGTGGAAGATGTTACAGATGGTCACACGAGCTGTAACATTTTTCCACAGCTGCATGGATTTACACAGCAACACCTCCTGCAAGCTGCCTTAAATTGTGGAGCCAGCCGAAAACCAGATCCATTTTTGGGAATACCAAAGCTGCCAGAGAAACTGCAGTTCTGCAAATGGCTACCCACTAGTGCCAAGTTTTTTCCACAGCTGTGGGATTTTCAAGAGTTTTGTCAATCCAGCAAACTGTTTCCTATGAATGTCATGTGGTGGCTGACACACAGGATTGGCAAGAACAACAATCAAACAAAAAAGACCCTAATTGGTTGGCTCTCTTCGGTGCCCCAGTATCACGAGTGTTGCCGTTCATACAGTTGTTGGTCATGAGGGTCCAGGGAATATTCGGTAAGAGATTGAAAAAAAATTGTTCTTTTAAAAAAAAAAATTGGTACCCTGCCCTGACCTCCTTGTTCATGACTCACTACTGCAGTACTAGTTAGTGCAGCTGTTGGTTGCTGTTGACCTTAACAACACGAAAATCCAGACACAATTTTTTTTTTAAAGTTACATTACTGTTTAAACAGAGGACTCTAAAATAATAATAATGATGCATTTCTCATACTTAGCAGACTGAAAATAGGTCTACAGTTCACCAGAGTAAATCAGAGTGAATAAGAATAAATCAGGATCTTTTGGAAATAAATCAGAGTCAGAATCAGAACCGGGTCACAGCAGACCCACCCATCCCTACTATAATATTTTTTTTCATGAAACCTTTGAAAGGCATAACCTTGGCACAGAACCCAATGAGCCCTTAAAATATCACGAAAAAAATTCCACACCATCTAGGCTGCATGTGAAAGCAACAAAAAAAAAATCCAATGTTAAGTACAGGGAAACCAAAAAGATTTTTTTCCATTTGTTGGCACTCCATATCTTGAAAACTGAAAAAGATACCATCACAAAACATTTCATGTGTTGAGACTCTGACATCCTCAGCACATGTGCAAAATGTTGTGCTATTTCATCAAATGATGCCAAAGTTATTAAGGTGCAAAAATTGGGGTTTAACAACTTACTCAACCCTAACTATTGGGGTGTTCCTGCACCTATTTAATATACATATCTAGACTCCCTATATATACTATCACTATATTAATGTGTTATCAACACCTTAATAACACATTATTACCCAACACAGTACAAACCACCCCAATAATACATGTAACAAGCCCTTAATAACATAAGCAATAAGACCCTTAATAACACATAAACAATTCCCTTAATACATGTAACAAGTCGCTTATAAAGGCATGTAACAAGCCCCTTAATAACATATGTAAATGCCACCCTAACTCCCGCCAACACTATGGTAAAACATACGATGCAGCAAAAAGTGTGCAACATAATACATTATACAGAATAAAATATGGCTAAGTCTGGCATATTCATGAAATAATTCTACCTTCGGGTTGAACAAACTCATAAAGGCCACTTGCCAATGGGACTTATGACTTTATGGCTTATTATTTCCTTGTATATTACCCTTTGCCATCATTTATATAGATAGATTATACAGGCACAGTAGTACCTGTATATTAGGGTTGAGTAAGCACTTTCATGTTAAATCCCAATGTTTGCACCTTAATAACTTTGCCCCTGTTCAACTGATTTACATGACATTTTGAAAGCAAAGCCTTTGTCCCAGGATCTCTTGATCTGGAGAATTTTATGTAGATCGATTCAGTGGGGGCAAAATTACAGAGGTGCAACAAAACATGAAACTCACCAATTAAGAAAATGTTAAGATATCCTTTTGCCACTGGATAACTAAAAAAATATATGAAGTTTTGAAACCTGAAACTTTCAGGTTTGATAGAGGTTGGTCCAAGGTATGTGCTTTCATTGTTTATAGGTCCAGCTGTCAAGTGGTTTTTAAATTATTTAAGAAAAAAGTTATGTTTGTGAGAGTGCACAGTTGAAAAAAATCAGCATTCAACAGATAGCTGAACTTCTGTGAAAGCGTGATGTTCTGTTGTCATATTTCATTATGGGTGTTGCATAATATACTGAGGAGTGTCTTATAGCATGACATTACAGCATATGATACAACACACATAACAGAAAAAGCAATCCTGAGATGCAAGAACATTTTTCCTAGTGGCTAGTGGTCCCTCCCCCCACCCAATCACCTGCCCAATATGTAATAAAGTTTTCCCTGGTGGCTAGTGGTCCCCCCACCCCATCATCCTCCCCTTATGTCCTGTTATGGTATTTCATTATGTGTGTCATATCATATACTGTGTTTTTTGTGTAGCAGAACACCACATTATATGATATAACACACATTTTATGTTTTCTCTGGTGTCTAGTGCCCCCCACACTCCTATTGCTGTCCCTGATTTTATTCCCCTTTCCCTGGTGTCTAGTGACACCCCCATGCTCTGATTGCTATCCACATTTTGTTTCCTTTTTCCCTGGTGTCTAGTGCTCCCACCCTCCAATTGCTGTCCCCAGTGTTATTTCCCTTTCCCTGGTGTTTTAGGGCACCCCCAATCATCCAATTGCTGTCCTCATTTTATTTCTCTTTTCCCTGGTGTCTAGTGGCACCCCACACCCTCTTATTGCTGTCCTCATCTTATTTCCCTTTTTTCTGGTGTCTAGTGGCAACCCCCACCCTTCAATTGCTGGCCCCGTTTTAACTATATCTGAACACTGGGGACTCCAGTCCCCGGTGGTAGTGTATTTATTTATTTTTGTATTTATGTAGTTTTTTTTGTGTAATACAACACTGGGATGCCCTCCCCCACTGTCAGATGCCCCCAGCCCATTGTTTTTTTAATTGTTGCTGACATCAGGGGGCCCAATCCCCATGTTGGCATTTACAGGCTCCCCTCTCCCCCCCCGGCAGTGTCGTACACTGGGGAGCCCATTCCCAGTGTCTTGAAATAGTTTATTCATTTCTTGGGTTCCTGTAAAAGGAAAAACATCCACTGACATCTTTTTTTTTAACCTGAAATAAAGAAAAAGGTCCTTCGTCATCACTGCCATCCCCATCCCCCATCTCAACCCTCCCACTGAGCACCCCCCAACCCACACACACCCTTACACTATACTTACATAGAAACATAGAAGCTGACAGCAGATAAGGACTGCAAGGCGCATCCAGTCTGCCCATTTTTTTATATTGGTTCGTGCTTGCACAGCCAACATGCTGCATTAATAGCAGATTTGGAGGCATGGTCACTGTTGGGCGAATGCAGGGCACGCATCAGTAGGTGAGTCCCTCATTCACCAATAAGCCAGCATGCAGGCGCCACGCCAGGAATACATAATGTGGCAAGTACATCTAAGAAAAGGTCCGCTGCAATGACAGCCAAGCTCTTCATGCAGCGGCACTAAAACATGCCCTCCCTAAGTGCCTTTACTGGAGAAGCCCTTCAGTTAACATGGCTGACTGCCACCACACAGAGAGATGACTTCAGGGGTGCCCAATCCCCCTGTTGGCTTGTCCCAACCTTCGTTATTTGCAGATGGAGGCCCACTACCCGTCGGCATAATGCACCCCCCCATTTCAAGCGTGTGCTGAGGGGGTGCCCAATCCCCCTCAGCATCATGTCCACCCTTCCCAGTTTAATTTGACGACATGGGAGCCCACTCCCTGTTGGCATAATGTCCTCCCCATTTGTTGTGTGCTGACAGGGGTGCCCAATCCCCATCGGCTACAAACCCCCCCAAAAAAAAACACTCAGGTGGCATGCTGGGAGCCCACTCCAGCGTGCCAAATGCCTGTAAAGAAAAAACCCGTCAGCAATGTTTTTTTTATATATACCTACAAAGCAGAAAGCGGTCCCTAGTCGACTCCGGTGGCCCTCCTCACAATCCGCACCCACCCTCTGCGCACCCTGCCTGTGCACACCCCCACCCCATACTTACCTCCAGAGCATAGCACAATGATCTTTGGTGGACCGGTAACATGTCTGCACTCTTCAAAGCCGATCGTGAACTGAAGAAATGCCGGTAAGCTGTATAATGGCATAAATAGGGTTTTTTCAACTTTGGTGCATATCTCAGGCAATTTTGGGAATCTTGGCACCACATTTTCAACATGGGGTTATTGGGACCCCTCCTCATGAATTCAGTCACTGTCATGGTGTTATTCACTCCCGAAAGGTGATTTTGCAGTCACGGCATGGAATCACCTTTCGGGACTGATTAACAAAATGACAGTGCCACTGTTCATGAGGAGGGCTCTCAGAAAGCCTATGTTGCAAATTTGGTGAAAAAATCCCAAAAATGGCTGTTTTATGAGTGTGCGTTGCGCCGTTTCCACGCATGCTTGTAACTTCGTGGATTTGTAATATTTTTAGTCCAGATTTTCAAAATTGGCATTTTCCCACACCTCCTTATGAACAGTACAGCTGTAATTCAACATATCCTGCCCAAAATAAGTTTTCGCATATCCAGTGCAGTATAGCAAGGTAGCTGTGTGAAATCAGTTTTTGGGACAGTTTGAAAAATACGGTGACACTGTTCATGAACAGAGGTCCTAAAATGCCTATGTTGAAAATTTGGTGATGAACGTCCATAAAATGACTGTGTTACAAGCGTGCGTTGCGCAGTTATCACTCACCCCTGTAACTCCGCAAATTTGCAATATTTTCACACCAGATTTTCAACACTGGCAATTTTTCACACCTCCTTATGAACAGTACAGCTGTCATTTTTCACAGCCTGCCCAAAATGTGTTTCCACACCTGTGGCGCACAATGGCGTGGTCACCGTGGGAAATCAACTTTTGGGACAGAGTAACAAAATTGCAGTGCCACTGTTCATGAGGAGAGGTCCCAAAATGCCTATGTTGAAAATGTGGCTACAAAAATCCCCAAAATAATTGGGTTATGGATGTGTGTTGCGCAGTTTCTATGTATGCTCATGAGTTCAATTTTCCATATTGTCACTGCAGATTTCAACGTTGCCATTTTTTTACACCTCCTCATGAACAATACAGTTGTCATTTTTCACATCCTGCCCAAAATATGTTTTCATTCCAGTGTCACAAAATGGCATAGCCGCTGTGCAAAACCACCTTTCAGTTAACAAACCGATTGTGCCGCTTTTCATGAGGTGGGTTCACGAAAAGCCTATGTTGAAAATTTGGAGTGAAAATACCAACAAACGCCTACGACGTTAGGGTTTCCAACTGTAACACTTCACCCTGTAGAGACTGCCAGGCATCAGGGGTGTGACTTGGGATCATTAGCTGTAATACTCACGCCATTCCACCCCCAACCCCACCCTGCAGCCAGTGACAGGCATCGAGGTGTGCCTTGGAGTGTTCGGCCCTAAAGTTCACCCCATTCTCCTATACTACACCCATCTCAGTGTATTTCCATATGGAATGGGGTAAGTATAAGGTCCAAAGACCCCAAAGCACACACAACACTTGTCAGGTGTCTACAGGGTAGGGGTGAGGTAAGATGCATAAGCGTTATAGCTGACGCCCCAAAGGCACACCCCAATGCCTGTCAGTCTCTGCAGGGTGGGGGTGGGGTTGGCATCAGTTCAATACTTCACTGCCATTCCTATTATGCATCTCTAACTCCTGCACTACCAATGCCAATGCCAGCGAGACAACATTCGGCATTGACAAATGCTTGTTTTCTACCTTATGAATGTGCCATAGGCCTTTACTCTATCAATGGCCTATCTATTCATACTCATCTGTATTGCTCCCTTATGCCTATCCCATGCCTGTTTGAAGCCCTGCACTGTATTCCTAACCACCACTTCCTGAGGCAGGCCTTTCCATGCATCCACCATCCTTTCTGTGAAAAAGAACTTCCTCACATTACCCCTTAATCGGCCTCCCTCTAATCTCATGCTGTGTCCTCTTGTAATGCAATTTTTCTTATATTGAACCATGTTAGACTCTTTCACCTTGTTAATGCCATTAAGGTGTTTGAATGTTTCGATCATAATACCTCTCTCCCTCCTTTGCTCTAGGGTATATATACAGTATACTGAGTTCCGTTAATTTGTCCTCATATGTTTTCTGATGCAGTCCCTGCACCATTTTGGTTGCCTTTCTCTGGACTGCCTCCATTTTGTTAATGTCCTTGTGAAGGTGCAGCCTCCAGTACTGCACACAGTACTCCAGATGGGAACTAACCAGTGTCTTGTAAAGAGGAATTACTATCTCCCTCTTACGACTTGTGATACCCCTACTAATAGACTTCAACATCCCCTAGCCTTACATATTGCTTTAGTGGTCTGCTTGGATGATTTCAGGTCATCTGTGATGATGATGCCCAAGTGTTTTCTTCCTTTGTGATTACCAGCAACTCCCCTCCCAACCTATAGGTGGCTTCAGGGTTTCTCTTCCCTATGTGCATGATCTTGCACTTCTTTGCATTAAACCCCAGTTGCCACTCTTCCAACCATTTTGCCAGTTTATACAGACCTCTTCTCATTCTGCCCACCCCATCTGGATCATCTACTGTGTTGCAGATCTTGGTGTCATCTGCAAACAGACAAACCTTACCCTCCAGTCCATCTGCAATGTCACTGATGAAGATATTGAAGAGGACTGGCCCCAGGACTGATCCTTGAGGTACCCCACTTGTGACTTGCATCTCTTCTGACTGTATACCATTTATCATCACTCTCTGTTTTCTGCCTGCCAACCAGTTTGCCACCCAGTTGACCACCTTCTGACCCACCCCGAGCCAACCCATCTTATTAATCAATCTTCTATGTGGAATAGTATTGAAAGCTTTGCTGAAGTCAAGGTAGGCAACATCAGCTGCACCCTCATGGTCCACCACTCTGGTTATCCAGTCAAAGAAATCTATGAGGTTAGTTTGACAGGACTTTCCTGTTGTAAACCCATGCTGTCTTGGATTCTGTGCTCATATGGATTCCAGGTGTTGCACTATCCTTTCCATAAGGAGCACCTGCATAATCTTGCCCACTACTGAGGTAAGACTGACAGGTCTGTAGTTCCCTGCCTCCTCCCTGCTACCACTCTTGTAGAGCGGGATCACATGAGCCCTTCTCCAATCTTCTGGGACCTCTTCTATGCTCAGAGACTCACTAAACAGTTCTGAAAATGACTCTGCTAGTTCCACCTTTGGCTCCTTTAGTATCCTGGGATGTATGCCATCTGGTCCCATTGCCTTGTCCACCCTGAGCTTAGCGATCTCTTGTAAGACCCTTCCTTTCGTGAAGGGACTTGTGCACACCTCCTTGCTGAGGTTGTACACTGTCATCCTCTGTGGACTAAGACACGTCTGCACTCTTCAAAGCTGTACCACGAACTGAAGAATAAAGGTAAGTGCCATATAATGTATTTCAATTGCATTTTGAACTTATGTTCATAGCTTTGCCATTTTTAGGAATGTTTTAACCAAATTTTCAACATAACCTTTTTGGGACTCCACCTCATGAACACTGTCACTGTCATTTTGTTAATCAGGCCAGGAAATTGATTTTGTGGTCGCTGTGCAAAATCACCTTTCAGGCCTGAGTAATGAAATTTCACTGACAGTGTTCATGAGGTGGGGTCCCAAAAACTAATGAATTCTAAAATGCTCAAGATAAAAGCACACAGTACATTGAAATTTTTCTAAGCACATGTATAACTTTGATAATTTTTAATATTTTTACCCAAAATTTTCAACATAGCCATTTTTTCACACCACCTCATGAACATTACAGCTGTCATTTTTCACATCCTAGCTGAAACATGTTTTCACACCTGTGGCACAGAATGGCATTTTGGCAGGGATTTGAAAATGTTCACCTACCAGGTTTATGAGGTGGGGTCATA
The DNA here is from genome assembly GCA_016271365.2 of Neoceratodus forsteri. Lineage (NCBI taxonomy): Eukaryota > Metazoa > Chordata > Ceratodontiformes > Ceratodontidae > Neoceratodus > Neoceratodus forsteri. The sequence goes on along the minus strand of CM028136.1, from coordinate 335,311,111 downwards.
AGAAGACTATGTTGAAAGTTTGGGTCAAAATATTAAAAAACAAAGAATATATTAAGTAACATTGTTTGCAGGGATGTCTGTTGCACCACTGGGGAACATGCTGCCTTACTGTGCCAGTGACCTGAGTTCAGGTATGAACTCAGTGAGCCATTTTAATGAGACAAGGCAGATGGGGAAGGTGCTGCAGTATGCAGCACCAGCTCTGGCCTGGGTAGGGATGGGGCAGTGTTTTGGTGCAGACACCACATCCTGTGGTGGGTCAGGGAACCTCACCCACAAGGCATAGACATGCATGCCGGAGCCTGCTGGGCCCATGCACCGAGTCAAAGCTGTCACCAATATTGTATTTATCTCATTTGGGACCTGCACAAATAAGGATGCAATTCCACTATCAGAAAAAAAAGGAAAATTCATTGCAAAAAACTACGGTAATGTAGACATTAGGGTTGTAGAACGCAAAGTGCACAAAGAAGGGAAATGAAAAACATTAGGGATTTGCATCTCCAGAGAACTGGGAAATCAGTGGTGGGGTCTTAATTGGGGTTGTTAACCTTAATGCCCACCCCCTCTCCCCAGCTCATAGCCTCCTGTCCAAGACACAAAATACAGCTCCAACCTAGTGCCTTATAGTGATACAGTATGGCCAACATAATCTAGCAGAGCCTTCTTCATGCAATGCCCTATGGGCCCTGCATGATGACATCATATTTGACCTCATCTAATCAGAGGAGGGATGGGTATTAGTGTTGACAACCCCAAGTAAGACCCCACCACTGATTTGCCAATACTCCGGCGATCCAAATCCCTAATGTTTTTCATTTCCCTTCTTTGTGCACTTTGCATTCTACAACCCTAATATCTGCACTAACTTAGTTTTTTTTGCAAATATCTATCTAGATATATATCTACATACTGTGTGTTATATATATATATATATATATATATATATATATATATATATTCATTAAAAACTTTGTTAATACACTAGTTAGGTTTAAACCAACAAAAGTAAGGAAATGTGGTATTAGGGTTTCCAACCCTAACACCTCACCTCCACCCTGCAGGCAGCAACAGGACAGAAGAGGTCAAACTGTAATGTTTTTTCTGTTGCTGCCTGCAGGGTGTGAGTGGGGCGTTAGGGTTGGATACCCTGGTGCCACATTTCCCTACTTTTGTTGGCTTAACCCTAACTAGCATATTAACAAAGTTTTTTACAGTGAATTTCCTTACTTTTTGAGATAGAATAATTGTATCCTCATTTGCCTCATAGATAGCTCCATGGCACTGAGTGGAGATGGGCCATTCTCATACCCCAAGGGGTATCAGGAGTAAAGGCTTGGAGGGAATATTAGTTGCATCTGCACTAATTATCTCCTCTTGGGGTAGGCCTGTTGATGTTGCAATTATCAATCAGCACCATGGTGGAGGGGAGGAGTCATTGTGACATGGCATAACTGGTTTTACATTTCTACAGTTGCCATGTGAGGAGGGGAACCCACTTCAGATGGAATCATGGAAGAGTCTGAAATCGAGTGAGGGGCATGTGAAGGTTCCAAACTACTAATAGAGAATTGCAGGGCAGGAAGTCACTGGTGGTTCTGAGAGTTGGATGTGAAGTCAGTTGCTTAGGTCACAGACAGGGAATTGAATAAAAAAAATATGAATTCTAATTTGTTGTTGATGTTGTTTTATTATCAATACCACAGTCAAACCCCATGTAATAAGCATACATCAACACAAACACAAAGGTAAAAACAACAGCCTCAGAAATATGTATAAAAACTACAAGAAATCATCAAATTAGCTGTTCAGACATTATAGGCCTGATGCCATAAGCAGTTGCAATCGCCGCAAGGGACTTGCAACAGGCTGTTTGAGACAAGTGCCGACTTGCATCAAACTCAGTATTCCAGAAGCCGATGCCACAAGTCACCATGGCCACAAAGTTAGACCATCCCTCTGATGGTCCAACTTTGCATCCGTCGGAGTATCCTTACTACAGGGCTTGTGCCATACCTTTGGTGCAAGCTGTCATAAATAGTGAAAACTGTCGCAACTGCACCAGCCCTTCTGGAATAGCACAGAGTTGCATCTGAGGGCTTTGGTGCATTTGCGGCAAACTTTGCAGCAATTGCAGGGCATGACGCAAGCCCTTCATCCACCTTCTGGAATTGGACCCCATTTCTCTCAACCCCCGCATCAAAAATCAGGGACAAGGATTAAAATAATAAGAGACATAGGACCAATATCTAGGAAAATGTTTAAAAAGTTGTGATAATCATGAAGGAAACTGATAGAATAAGGGACTTAGAGCTCAATATTTAAACACGTCTAGATCAAAGCAAGGACATGTAGCAGAAGGGTTTGACACAAATGGCAACTTGCATCAGAAATTGTGGCAATCACAGTTTTCTTACGAAGTCTGTGCCAAACCCCTGACGCAAGTCCCTTGTGCCATATGCAAGAAGTTAAACCAGCTCCCACCTAGTCTAACTTTGCAACAAAGGGGGATCCATTTTACGTGACTTGTGCCAAACATTTGGCACAGGTTGCCATAAAGTGAGGAAAACATTGAAACTGCACCAGACAATAGAAAACTGGGCTGCATTGCATCAAAGGAGTTTGGCACAGTTGCGTCAAACATTGGCTTGATGCAGGGTTTGATGCAAGTCCTGCGTCAACCTTTGAAAATTGGGCCATTAGTGCAAAAAGCATTTCCTGAAGAAGAACAAATGTGTAATTCTAGTGTTTGGCTTTATTTTGTGCTTACAGTTCTCACGATTCAGTCACAAAAATCACTGGTTTTAGAAAGGACAGAGGAAAATCTAGAGGCAAAATCAGGGATGTCCATGAAAATCAGACACAGTTGAGAGGTATGTCAGGTGTACACTTATACTATAGTTCTCATCTACATTTCCAAATACTGTAAAGGCGCAGAGAGAGAAAACTGCTCTTACCTGTCATTTAACTGAATGTCACAGAAGGCAGCAGCACATGTCATCTTGATATAAACTGATTTCATACCTCCAGTGAAACATTTCAACGATCAAATAGTTATCCCAGTGCTAAAAATATGATATACATGTATAAAATGTTTAGGAAAAAAGATTGCCAATAACTAAAAACAGTACTCAGTGGTGTGACAGTAAATCTGGCTATATTGTAGCTGTGTGTTATAGAAAACAATTCAGATATATTTTATGCTATATTTTATTTCTGTTTTACCCCATTAAATAGCATTTGTTTGTAAAGTATAGTGTCTATATTAGAAAAAAAACATATTTATCTTTTTTTTTGGGGGTGGCAAAGTAGAACAAAATATGATCGATCTCAGCCTTGGTTTATTGTCACCTTTCAGCTGTTTGGAATATGGCGTGTGCCTCTAATAGTTTTTTTTATGTTATGATTCAATGAAAAGAATCATGCACCCTCCTTGTCTGCACATGTCTCGGTGTTTAAATGTTAACAGACTAACATTATGTTCTGGGCTGGCTTTTCAAAGGGCCCACAGAATGATGCAATGTGTGTCAAACATCCACATTGCATCCAATCCAGGTGCGCCAAAGACTGTGTGCCTTATTTTGCAAGAAACATATTCTCTGTGACTCTGTCCCCCACAATGATACAAGAAACATAGAAACATAGAAACATAGAAACATAGAATTTGACGGCAGATAAGGACCGCTTGACCCACCCAGTCTGCCCATTTCCCTACCTACTGGATAAGCTGCAGATCCTAGTTAACCAGCAGCCTACTTCTTCCTACCCCCAACCCCCAGAATTGCCTTATGACTATCCCATGCATGCTTGAATTCCACACCACTGATTTTGACTCCACAACCTCCTCCGGAAGGCCGTTCCATGCATCCACAACCCTCTCTGTGAAAAAATACTTCCTTAAATTACCTCTGAGCCGCCCCCCCACCTCTATCTTCAAATTGTGCCCTCTTGTTCTTGCACACCTCTTTTTCTGAAAGATGCTACCCTCTTGGACTTTGTTGATTCCCTTGATATCTGCTGCATGAAACATATGATGCATGGAGTGAGAATAATGCAAGCTGAGAATGAGGAACAGTTGAGACAAAAATATGATGCAGGGAGTGAGATGGAGTGAAAACGACTGCAGGCTCAGTCAAAAATATTATGCAGAGTGAAAATGATGCAAGTTGAGCCAAAAACATGAAGCAGGTTGAGTCAAAACAAGCATTTGTCAATGCCGAACGTTCGCTTGCAGGTATTTGCAGTGGTATTTGGCACTTGGACATGGCTTAAAAAAATCAGTGACAAAGAAGTAAAATGAGGGAGACAGTTTCACAAGTGGTTCTATTGCCTGAAGCAGGCAGCATAACAGTATTGGTGTAAAATACTTTGTCTGCAGAAGAACAAGTCTGTAACTCTGTTACCCACTGTTCAGTCACAGAAACAAATTGTAGGAGGGACAGAAACATGCTAAGGCAAAGTCTTGGACATCCCTGAATATAGATATATATATATCTCCCCCTCTCCCTCTCCCCCCTCTCCTTCCACCCCCAAACCCACTCTTTCACAGGTGCTTTTCAGGCTTGGCCGTACTCTGCCACAGGAAGCTCAGAGTTGAAAGGCAGAGGGTAAGTGCATTAGGGGTTTGGGGAGGTGGGCAAGATGTGGAGGATATTGGCTGCACCAGAGAGGAGTATTAAAAATATAAGTAAAAACAAGCATTTGTCAATGCCAAATGTTGCTTGCTTCTATGTGCTGTTTAGGTATTTGGAAGTCATTGGTGTGCAAATATTGAAAATTCTCGAACTTACAGGCGTGTGGGAACTGCATAGCAGCTAAATAAACAGTCATTTTAGAATTTTTCACCAAATTTTCAACATAGCCATTTAAGACCTCTGCTAATGAACAGTGTCCTGTGATTTCTTAATGTGTCCCATACATTGATTTAAGCACCGACTAAGCCAATGTGTGCTACATGGGCGAAACCGTTTTGGGCAGGATGTGGAAAATGACAGCTGTATTGCTCATAAGGAGGTGTGGTAAAATGGCAATTTTGAAAATCTAGAGTAAAAAGATTGAAAATTCACAAACTTCGGCGTGCGTAGGAACTATAGCTGCAGCCTAGGTAAAACAGTTATTTTAGGAATTTTTCACCAAATTTTCAACATAGCCATTTTAAGACCTCTGCTAATGAACAGTGTCACTGTGATTTTCTTAATGTGTACCATACATTGATTTCGCACACCGACTGCTCCATTGCGCGCTACATGGGCGGAAACATGTTTTGGGCAGGATGTGAAAAATGACAGCTATACTGCTCATAAGGAGGTATGGTAAAATGCCAATGTTGAAAATCTGGAGTGAAAATATTGAAAATCCATGAACTTCTGACGCGTAGGAACTGCACAATGCTGCGCTCGTAAAGCGGTCATTTGGGAATTTTTCCACCAAATTTTCAAAATAGGCTTTTGAGAGCCCACCTTATGAACACTGGCAGTGTCGTTTCATTAATCATTCCGGAAAGGTGATTTCACACAGTAACTGCGAAATCACCCTTCGAGCCCGAATAATGCCATGGCAGTGACAGCATTCATGAGAAGGGTCCCAAAACCCCATGTTGATGATTGCTGCATCAAAAAATTCCTGAGATATGCAATAAAGTTGAAAACCCTATCTATCCCATTATACAGCTTACGGCATTTCCTTAGTTCGCGGTCGGCTTTGAAGAGTGCAGGCGTGTTCCCGGTCCACTGATGATCGTTAGCGAGCTCTGGAAGTAAGTATGGGGTGAGGGGTTTGGGGAGGCAGGAGTGCGCAGTGGGTGGGTGCGGGTTGTGGGAGGGGTGGGAGACAGCGATGGAACATTTTCTTATTTACAGGTTTTTTTTATTCAGGCGACCGCGGGGCGTTTGCCCACGCTGGGGTGGGCTCCCAGCGTGGCAGCAGAAAGCTGTTGGGGGCGAGGAGCCGGGATTGGGCACCTGCCACAAAACAAGATTTGCCATGGTGGGTGGGTCTACCAGCGAGGCACCAAAGCTTTGGGGGGGGGGCGTGCAGACTTGAAGCCGACGGGGGATTGGGCACCCCCATCGGCTATAACAGTTACGGCAGCTTATACAGAGGTGCTGCCAGCACTGATCGCAGCTATGGTTTTCTTTGAAGTGAAGACCACTGCTGTCATACACAGCAACCGCATCCATTGGTGCAGGACTGCCACGCCTGCTCAACAGAGCAGTGGATTGCACAGGACAGTCACACCTCCAAAGTGTCCTATTCTCCCAAGACGTTCCTTGCGCATGCGTGCAAGCGAACGTAAAAATTAAGCAAATTGAATCAAAAACTGCATGCATGGAGAAAACTGATGCAAAGCTGAATTTAACAATGATACAAATTTAGTAAAAGAAAATGAAAGAAGCAGAGTAAAAAAAAAATAAGCAAGCTGAGTCAAAAAAATTAAACAAATTGAATAAAAAAAATGATGCAAGCTGAGTCAAAAATTGTCACTGATGAAATGGTCAAGACTATGGCATGTTATGCCCCCAAAACACTGTCAAGTAGTCCCACAAGGGAATATTGGCTGTAGAACCAACCCCTACAAAATCTACCCTCACCTTTGTATGCTCCAGTGCCAGTTAGACCAGTTCTGGCTGGTCTAACAGCAGCACACTGTTAACAGTTTCCACCTTAGAAAATCCACAAAAGGGGGATGGTGCATCTTTTTTTTTTAAAGAAAGCCCCTTTGTGACATGGTGAACCTATTTTTTTGATGCAAGCCACTCCCGTGCAGTCAGTTCTGCTTTTGACACAAGCAGTGTTAAAAAATCAGAATTAACTAAAGTTTTGGTGCAGATTGTTTCTTGCATCACACTTTTATGGTGCAAGCACCTTGTATCATTCTTGACCCTTTGAAAATCAAGCCTCATATCAATCATTTTCTCTCATGAGATCATTTCAGGAATAAGATCACCAATACATCACTTAAAGATCAATGGCAGTGACTGAAGGGGGCAGGATTTTCAAAAGAAGGTGCAAGGCTTGCGACAAGCCCTGTACCAGAAGGCTTTGAAATCGTCAGTGTGCCGAACCCCTGTGCCGCAACTGCACCCAATTTTCCAATCTCGAGTGCAATTGCAACAGTTTCTCTGATTTATGGCAGCTTGTGACAAATGTTCGGTGCAAGCCCCATATCTTTGGCTCCAGGGTGCGATGCATGCTAGACCATAAAACCGTGGTCTAAGGTCCTCCATTAGACACAAGGGATGCAAAATCCCAATCGACCACTGGAGACTGCCACAAGCCCTGTGCACTGTATGTTCTGTGCACAGGGGGCTTGTAGCAGTCTGGAAGCTCTGAAAATCTCGCCCAATGTGTATAAGTGTAAATCAACCCATTTTGGAGTTTTACCGATAAAGAGCTGGATTTTCAAAAGGCCCTTAGAACGTCACAAAGTAAGTCAAACATCCACCTTGTGTCCAATTCAGGTGCACCAATGCCTGTGCGCCCTATTTTGCAAGAAATGCATTTTCTGTGACAAAGTTCACCAGAATGACAAGGTCTGCTGTGTCATACATATGACGCAAGGGGTAAGAATGACACAAGCTGAGAATGAGGCATATCTGAGGCACAAATACCATGCAGGGAGTGAGATGGAGCAAAAATGATCACAGGTTGAGTCACAAATATGATGCAGAGTGAAAATGATGCAAACTAAGCCATAAACATAAAGCAGGTTGAGTCAAAAAAATGAAGATAATTGAGAAAAGAGCTTGATTTTCCAAACAGCCCTTAAATTGCCGCACTTTGCAGCAATCTAGGGCTGCAGCGAACTCCAAATGCTTCATGGACCCTGTACCCAATTCTATAAAAACAGGGGTCCCTGCATGAAAAACCCTGGGAGTTGCCACACCTGCAGGCTAGCACCAATCAGCTGGCGCACCATTGGGAATTATCTCAGGGATCTGACTCTCCCTACTTGGTGCAACACTAGAGGGGCCGGAATGGTTGAGGTTGGTGAAACATGTTTGCCAGGAAGGGTCAGGGGCCAGACAGAGCATGGGGGTGCCAAAGAGGGAGTCGGGGAGATGGTGGGCATGTGAGGGGGTGATGTGTTACCCAGTTGTGGTGCCATTTATATAACTATTAAGCAAGTGGGATGCACCATGGGGGGAGTCCAGGGACAAACGGTGTCAGAGGCTGAGGCAGTTGCCAGGGCTGTGCCCACCTGGGGCCATGTCACTGTTTATCCCTGGACCCCCCCCATGGTATCATCTCATTAGCTTAATAGTTATTTAAATGGCACCCCCACCAGGTGCCACATCACCCCCTTGCATGCCCACTATCTCCCCAACACCCACTATGGCACCCCTGTGCCCCTTCTGTCCCTGACCCGATTTTCAGAAACACCCAATTCACCACATTGGCGCACAGCACTTAGACCACCTCATGGCTGGTCTAAGTTGAGCCCCTTGCTGTGCCCATGACAGGGCTTACAGAATACAAAAACAAGAGGATAGTGCAGCCCTGCTGTGATGCAATCCCCCTTGTGACCTAGAGCAGGGGTGCTTTTGCCACAAGGGGACTTGCACCATGGCATCCCGATGTTGCCACAACTGGCGTTTGATAATCAGGATCACAGCAAACTATGATGCAAGGTGCCACTTACATCATCCCCGTTTGGCGCAGGTACCTTGCATCATTGTTTTGCTTTTAAAAATTGGGCCCCCATCTCCGGAATACACTTCCTATAATTGCACATGGCACAGCTCTTCTAATCTGTTTCCTCCTGCAGTGTAACCATGTGATCTGCAAGTCACATGGTACAGCAACAGCACTGAATGACTCAGCCGTTTTGAGAAGAAGAGCCATAAATTTGCAATTTTTGCAAAGTTGCCAATACCTCGAAGTCTGACTTTGGGAAGTGTGAACAACTTTGTGAAGTTGTGGGTCTTTGCAAAGTTATTGTGAATCGTAATTTCGAAAACTTTGCACACCACTAGTAGTGATGATGATCACCCTTCTCCTTCCATGCATACACATGCAAGGTTTTACTTTAGGATATTGACCCCTAGGCAGGTCATATCCTATCCTGTGAAATTATATCCATGACCCTCCATCAGAGGAAATGAAGTAGACTTCACGCTCATGTGAATTGCTCCGGACATCATGGGCAGGATTCACAAAAGGGATGCGCCCAGTGCATCCGAGATGTGCCAGCGCACCCCAGACTTGCACACAAACATGATTCTGGAAGGGCAGGGATAACCTGCACACCACCCATAATGTTATCCAATGTATCTGAAGGGATTGTGCAGGGACGTGCCCATGCATATGGTGAGCAGCCCTATTCACAACCCAACTTAGAGGCGCATCTCCGGAGCAAGTCCGGAGATGCACCTCCAAAATATTAGTCTACAACAAGTAGACTTAAGTGGGTGTCCACCCACAGGTAGGCTGCCATACTGCAGACAGCAGCATGGCAGCCTGCCTACCCTGGCAGTCCAGTGATTCTTCCCCCCCCACCCATATCCTTTGCACACTGAGGTCCATGTCACAGAGTATCCCTGATGGTCCAGTGGCCCCCCCGCCCGAATCCCTAAAGAACGCAACCCGATAACATCCCAGGTAGTCTGGAAGCACCCCCCACCCTTCCTGCCCACAGCCCTGGTAACATGGAATGCCCTGCAGCATTATGTCTGGTAGAGTAGTAGAGCCACTCTCCCTGCCCGCTTCCCCTGTAACATGTACTGCCCTGTGGCATAATCCCTGGTAGAGTAGTAGAATCCCCCCTCCCTACTCCAACCCGATCACAATACCGATGAAAGTTCTGACATCTCTCTGGTGGTCCAGCAGACCCCCCACCTACTCAGGCACCCCACCCCACCCCGCTCCCCGTCCCAGCATTGTCTGATCGTAGGTGGGCAGCTCAACCCACCTGCAAACTGCCATGTCTGCCCGCCATCAGTGCCGTCTGTATATAGGCATATATGTCTGGTGGAAGTATCAGAGGCCAATGTCATACCAGTATACCACTGTGATGCTGTGTATGTCATACAGCACCTGTGGCAGTCTGCCTGCAGCAGTGCCATCTCCAGTGCCATATGCATGGGATGTCACACCATTGCTTCTCATCAGAGCCAGGCTTATGTGGCATGGGGTTCAGCGACAGGGTGAGTATTGGTGGGCATTGCATATATTTTGCCATATGTGATGCATAGTCGGTAGTGTCTAACCAACATAGTTATGACCAGAGAATGATTATTTCACTGTACATGGACAGGGCAATGCATGGATTCAGACAGAACTTTGTCTTCACAGAGCCTACTGTCCTGCACTGGCTCTGTATGAGTGGGGACCCTGCAACTAGGGTATGGCCAGCAGCTGCTGGGATGGGGTGCATCCAGGTGGCTCTACATCCCACTACAGCATTGTTTGCTGACCACCGTAGAGTGTATAAAGCATCCACCCAGGTACAACACTGCTGCACACATGTGTTTCCCTATCTGTGGTACACAGTGCTGCATGACAGTCTCATCTGTAGACAGCTGTGTTGTGTGAGCCATGTTTGTGCCTGTGCCTGGGCCTGCCCCTGCAGCTAAACAGGGTGGCTCGTGGGTATCTGTTGTCCTTTGCACCTGTGTTGACATATGTTCTGGACAGCTTGTCTGCAGGGCACTGGGTGTATGTGTGAGACTCCCAAGCCACTTGGGCCATCACACTGCCTATCAGGCACATACGTGGTACTGTGTTACTTGTGATGCATTCCCATATGTGGCATGCCTGTCATTGTCATGTGTCCCTTGCACATCTCCATCATGGTCCGTTGCAGCACAGCATACTCACTGTATGTGCAGTACTCTACTTTTGGGGTCTGCAGTGCTGTTTCTGGTATGCCATGCTCATTCCACTGTGGGTGTTTGTCTTCCTCCACCTACATGTGGCTTGGTGACTCATATGTCTGTTAGTTGTACTTCTGTTATGCTCTTTATGCCACTTCTGTGTCCCTCGTACTGTGTGTACAGCTGGCAGAGTTCATTGTATTTCATTCCATAAGTACCCAGAGAGCTGCAAGACAGCAGCAGGAGGTCAAGGACCAGGAGGGTAGGGACAAACTGCTCTGGTGCCAGGTCCATCCCCTCACAATGCTGGTAGGGAGGGTGGAGGAAAATATATAGGCCATAAGAGACTTCCCAACTGCAATATAGCACCAGCTGCAGCAACAGCAACCACTACCACCACCTGCAGCCCTTCAACTATGGACATTTGTGCGGCTGATGGGGGATGCCCCTTTCTCTATATTGTTTTTAATGGGCAGATGCCCCTTTCTTTATTTTGTTTTTATAAAATGAGGAGAGTTACTCCTGCGTTTTGATTGGTTTTCACCTGTGCATCAAATCCATTCAATGCACAGGTAAAAACTAGTACTCAAAAGCAATACCCCATCAGACAAAGATAATCAATGAGCTGTTCGAATGTTCATTTTTCAAATGCTGCCATTTTATTCCCTCAGTAACGCCGCTCATCCTACACTCGCCGACCAATCAGGGAAGCTCAGGTCGGGTGCCGCTCAATCTCCTGTTCTCTCTACATTTGTTTACATGACAATGCCTTTAGAAGTAAATGATAGTTTAAAAAAATTCTCCTGGCTTTGTCCTGTGATCTGACCTACTGCAATCCCACTGCCAGTCACACAGCGTGCCTCTGCAATGCTGCCATTTTGCCATCTAGTCACATTTTACACAAATTAAAAAAAAAATCACTTTTCTCCCTGAGCAGATGGGTGAATCAATGGAGTGAGCTGATGGCTGTGTGACTCAGCAGCTGGGCTGGTGGCAAGGAGGAAAGATGCTATCAGAGCAGAGCAGAGCAGTGCTGGTTAACAAGTGGACGGCTGGGCGACCGGATAGATGGGCAGCAGGAGGGAAAGATGCAAGCAGAGCAGTGTAAGTGAGGTCAAAAAAATTATTTCCATGAGCTGCCAATCTGCTGCATCTGTTCCTCATTTATATCTGTAGGGGAATTAAATACAGGGCAGCATGTGACGCAACAATGGGACTCCGTATCACCTGAGCCAGTTTAGCAGGCAGCAAAGAGGTTCAACGGGATCAAAATGAAACAAACAAAAACATACAGTATAAGGGGAGTGTCTGACATACAGCCAGTATTTAAAAAAATGCTGACAAATCAAGTCTCCACATACCCGCTACACTACTAGTCCTGCATGGGGGGGTTGAACTTGGTATCATAAGTATGGATGCCACAGTAGGACAAAAATGCCCTATGGCAAAGTACTATGACATCATCAGGTAGCTGGCGGAAGGACTACTTAACCTCAAATGAACATAAGGATTTCTCTTTTCAGACATTTTAATATAGTTTTTTTGGGTAAGAAAAATATTTAAAAAAGGAACCCATTTTATAAACACAATAGGACACTCCAGGGGTGTACATTGAACAGATACGGCCAAGTGCCTTTAGCCCCAGGAAGTGCAGTAATATCTGTTCAATTCACACCCTGTCAGGTCTTATTGCTTTCTTAATGGGCAGGTGCCTTTTTTTTTTTTTAATAATGAATGGCTGCCATTTATTTGAGGTTTTCCTGAATGGGGTTGCCCTTTTGTCTTTGTTGTCTTCTCCCATTTGTATGAGAAGTTGCCCTTTTTGGTTTTGCTGTCCCCTTCCCATTTGTACAGCAGTTGTCCTTTTTGCTTGTTGTTTGTTTTTGTTCTCCCCACTCCCCCATTTTTATGGATGATTGCCATTGTTGTTTTGTTTCTCCCTCCACCCCATGGGCGGTTGCCCTTTTTCTGTTTATCCACCTCTCCCCCAGTTGTTGTTCTTCTTGATGTTGTTCTTCCTGCTTTTTTTTGTAAGGCCTGTTGACATTTTTGCATAGTAAAGTTTATTTTTCATACCCATGTTGTTGTGTTGTGTGCCTTTCATTGGTGCCCTACTCACACCCACTGCTGTTCTTTGTGTTTAGTGCTATCCTCACTACTGTGCAAATGCTTTGCACTGCTATTCATACCTCGCCAGCACAATTCATTTGTGCAGCCCTATATTCAGAGGAATTAGCGCCAGTGCAATGCCTTTGAATATACCTCTGGTTGAGTGCTGGTACTAGTGCTAGTGCAAATATTTGAATATGGGGCCCATGGAGCGTTATTTAAGGAACACTCACACTAATTGTAAGATAATATACATGTGTCTCAACAAACCCAATGACAGCAAGATGTATGGATACATCAGACAAAAGTCAAAAAAGCATCAAGCAATCCTGTATAAGCTGAAGTTGGCCAGCAGAAAAAGTGTAAGAATGAAGGAGACAGCTTTTTTATTATGACATGCAGTGGGCCGCTACCAATAAACAAACAAAACTATTACAACAATGATCTGCCACTGTCACTTCAACCTTCCCTAGCCCATGCTGTGTGTGTTTTTTGTTCCAACACTTTTGGGAGTTGCAATGGGTGGAGGTACTGATAAGCAAACAAAACTATCACAACAGTGAGCTGCTGCTTTGTCCTCAACTTTTCCTGGCCAAACTTTCTTTCTGGGCGGGATATTCAGAAGGGTTGAGCCATGCGAAACCCACTGATGCGCCCTGGTGCGATATTCAAAGGGGGATTGTGCCTGGCACAAATCCCAATGTGCCGGACCGCATCAGTAATGTATTCAGTGCAGGTAGGGGGGGTGTCCCCATGCATACTCAGCACATCCCGATATTCAGCCTGGGATGTGTTGAGCCCATGCATGTGCAATCCCTACCTGCGCTGCACACAGGTGAGCCAAAAAAAAAAAAAGGAGCAACAGCTGGCCACCCACAGGTGAGCTGCCATATTGCAGGGCACAACACGGCAGCTGCCACCTGTGGGTGGCCACCCGAGCTCCAGCTGCACCTTCGTGGTGGGCCCCCCCCATGCCCGATCATGGGCATACGTAGACAATTAATAGTCCCATATCCCTGGTGGTCCAGTGGACCACTGGCAGCCTGATCGCGGGCATATGTAGTAAAACAGTTGGTCCTATATCCCTGATGGCCCAGTGGACTACTTGCAGCCCGATCGCGGGCATATGTAGTAAAACAGTTGGTCCTATATCCCTGGTGGTCCAGTGGACCACTTGCAGGGTCATCGCGGGCATATGTAGCAAAAATATTGTTCTCAGATCCCTGGTGGTCCAGTGGACTGCTTTCAGCCTGATCGCGGGCATATGTAGTAAAAATATTATTTTCAGATCCATGGTGGTCAGCGGTACCCCCTCCCACCGCCCACTGAGCCCCACCGCCCGCTCCACCCGGTCAGCGGTGGGTGGCAACTCCCACCACTTGCCGCCCGCCGCCTGACTCCATACGGTGAGGGCTGTATGCCCATTGGTCCCAAGCGTGAGCCAATGGGTGTGAAGCTATGCCCGTGCTACACAGTCAGATATGTGAATGGATCCATTCACATATCTGGACAATAGCTATATTGTAAAGCTGCACTCACTACCCATGCAGTGAACGCAGTGAACCAACAAACCCCTCGGAGTCAGTCGGTGGGCGGCGGGGCGGCAAGCGGGTGAGGAGCTTCCGCCTGCCGCTGACCGGGGGGAGCGGGGCAGTGGGGCTCAGTGGAGAGGGGGGTACCGCTGGACCACCAGGGATCTGGGAACAATATTTTTACTACATATGCCCGCAATCGGGCTGCAAGTGGTCCAATGGACCACCAGAGATATAAGACCAACTGTTCTACTACATATGCCTGCGATCGGGCTGCAAACGGTCCACTGGACCACCAAGGATATAGGACTGATATTTATACTACATATGCCCGCAATCATGCTGCAAGCAGTCCACTGGCCCACCAGAGATATTGGATGTGTTCTTACATGTACACATGGCCGCGATCGGGCATTGGGGCACTTTCTGCTTGTGCAGGGGGCATCGGTCCCCGACGGCTGCAGCCTGGCAGGGCACCAGGCACAAGGCGCCAGGGATCGGTGCACCTGCATGCAAATGGGGCCACAATGACATGCAAATGGCCCCATTTGTGCCTTGCATACATTATGGCCCCATTTGCATGTGCATTTTTGAATATCACAGTTGTTGCACCTAGCGCAACGGAACTTGCGTTAGCACATCCCCCTGCTCCACTCCGGCCACTTGCGCTGGCGCAGTGCCACTGCACCATGCACACTGCGGGTGGCCATGGAGTGATATTCAACTATGCTGTGCCATGGTGCAGCTCCGTTGAATATCACCCTGTCAACGCCCCTTCGCATCCCAGTTGCACTGCGTCCAGGCTTGCGCCACAGCCTGGCACAGTCTGAATATCCCACCCTCTGCGGTTTTTTGTTCAAGCACTTACGACAGCCAGGAGAACTGAAAATGAGTCCACAACAACCCCCTGGCCACAACTACACTAAGCATTAATTAGAGCAGTTAACAATTCCCTGCTTCTTTTGTAATTCAGTGCACACACTTTTAAGGCAAGCAACAGAACTGGATATAGTTGCCTAATGCTGTCACATGATTTACATGCTGCGTTAACAAGGAACACCCACCACCATGCCCAGCCCTTCTTCTGGTGCTCAGCTTTGCCTGTTCCTTGGTAGCAGGTTCAGCCAGTCCCTGGTATCCCAAACACTGAACTTGTTCCATATCAAAGCCTGTTTCCTCCATGATGACATTTGATGAGTTTTTTTTTTTGTGTGGAGCTGACAGGAATCAGGAGGCTGGTGGGACTATTCTACGCAACAGAGGGTGGGGTGGGAAAAAAGTTTGAGTACATCAGATTTGGCCCATACCTGCCACAGGTGAGTAGGATCTAGCTCGGTAGGTAGCAGCATGGGATGGTGGAGATAGGTATCTATTTTTGAGCTGGGGGGGCTAGAGAGAGTAAAAGGGTTCCTCCCTGAGCCCAGGGTAAGTAGGCAGAGTGGACTGATTCATGCCCACTAATGATGTGCTTCAACTGTACTGCCTGCGGAGCAAGCATCACTGCAGTTTAGTGATGTGTTAGGTATCTGGCAGTCACACCCTTTATGAGCCCCTTTTCTCTTTCCTCCTACGTCAGCAATACGTCAGCATAGCTCTAGCTATGCAGAAGTAAAAATGAAGATTTCTCCACCTCAGGGATTTCTCAAAATACTCAAATATTCAGTTAGTATGATGCTGTCACAGGTCATTGTTGTCACTAAAGCATTTGTTGAATTATGCTTATTTGCCATTTCAGTTGTTTTCACATTAGCTGCGTCCACTGATTTTAAATTCAGTTTTCTTTGTTGATTGTGAATTTGATACTTCCAATAGCCTCGAATGAGGTCCTTACTATCCATTGCTAACCTGATACAAAATGGCCGTCAGGAGATAATGAGTTAACCCTTTTGTTTTCTATGTTATTTAGGTAGGAATAGAGCAGACCAGATGTACATCAGTTTATCTGACTGTACACTTTTCTACGCACCTGCAGTACGTTTCTATAAACTAACTGATTGTGTACTGAACTATTGATTTTGTCTGTGCATCAAGGGTAATAGCCTTTTGTTCTGTGATTAAAAGTAAATCCTTCGGCCTACTTCATATGAGAACATCTGTCCATAATGGGATCAAAAATGTTTTACCGACTCTACAGTATGTTTGAAATTTTTACTCAGTTATACTATTTGTCTTCAATGCGCAGTGTGTACATAAAACCAAAAAATATACATATTTGCTTCTTTGCTATAATTATTTATTTATTTGTTTTTGGTAACCAGGTATGTGTACTAGGCATATTCATGCCTATTTTCAGGCACAACCCAGACATAGGTAGTGTAGTGAGTAATGTAGTGAGGCAGCATTTGGAGATCAGCGTTTGTTACTTTTTAGTTAGATCCATGTAGTTTGCCAGTCTGAGGAGAGTCTACACCCGTAATTTTAATTCTGGCATTTTCCTGGAGTCATACATTAATTCTGGACATACTGCTGCATCAGCAGTGTTGGATTGTACCAGCAGAGTGAAGGAAGACCTGTGTGGAGCGGTGTACAGTGGCCATGGTTTCAGGTCTAGAGACTCAAATCTGAGTTTGACGGAAGTTGACTGGAGATGGTATCTGGTGTGCTGGGGGCAGTAAATGAAAGGTCTGGAGATCATGTTTGGAGCTGGGCAAGGAGCATTTGGAGTGTCTATGGACCCCAGGATCCTTTGATTGCAGAATGAAGACCTTGTTTGCACAACTTGTCTGATTGTGTTTCAAGGTTTGTGGTGCCATGAACCCTGTTGGTGATCTGTGCTCCTGATGGTTTGAAGGCAAGCTCCATTTAATATCCAAAGTCCCACTGAGACTGGAGTAAAATCAAGTGGTGAGAGCACTTGGTAGATTACATACTGTTTTCTCCTGTAATTTGCTTTTTAAATTCCCCAAGCATTGGTGAGAGTACTGCTTGGAGGGGAACATCTGTTACTAATATTATGTTTGGATGTGCTCTGATAGCAGCAGGGCTAAATTATGCTCATAGACTGAGTCGGAATATTTATTGCGCAGTAATTTTTCTCCTATGGTGGCACAATATCTGGAGTCTCCTGACTATCTTTTGTTTTTGTGTTATTTTATTATATTATTTTATTATAAATTTGTGCTTTTAATGGGGGAGGTTGGGAGGTACAGGAAGAGGGCTGGTTGATTGTATGTTAAGCTAGTGGTTGGATGGTTGTTGTGCTTGAATAAACTGTATTAAAATGGTGTGAGTGTCTGGTAGTGTGGAAGACATAAGGTGAGTGGGGGAAGCTGTGGCAATTTTAAGCTTAGGACTGAATTTGTGGAAGAAGTAGGGTATTGTTTTGGAGTGTTTGGATCAGCTGATGTAGCTATGTATATGAGTTTCAGGCCCCTTAGGTTTAGCTATTCTTAATCCCAGCTGCTGGGCCTCCACCCCTTTGATGATCACCCCCTGCCAGCAGTGGCATACAGGGAGGTGGACATTGTGAAGAGGCAGGATGGTAGGTGGTGGGGTATGGGGACTGCTAACAGTGAGAGCAACATTAGGATGGTGAGGACAAGGAGGTGCCTTGAGGTGAAATGGGACCTAGGGAGAGGCCAGATGTGTTTGGCTGCCATACTCTTGGCTCCCACTGGACCAAGTGGGCAGGTAGCTGTTAGACCACCAACCTCTGCCCGCCCCATTGGGTGGTGCTTTGCAATGCCAGATCAATCAGGAACAAGACCACAATTATAGTGAATTTGATTTCCTTGGTAGATCTGGCTTGCATCACAGAGACCCAGCTGAATGAAGATGCTGCCCTGGTTTTGCAGGCATCTATCCTGACTGGATCCTCTGTAGTTCACTCCCCAAGGAGGGATCACATGGACAGGGGTGTTGCTATCTGTTTTAGATCCAACCTGAACTTTTAGGTGCACCCAGTGGGGTCTACTTCATCATTTGAATGCATGGCCATAGGTGGAGGTCCAGGTGCAGGTTGCAGAAGCCTTCTATTGTATCGGACTTCAGGGCTTGACAGGGAATTTCTTTAGGAGGCGGTGGACTTCATCACCAACTGAGTATTGAAGTTACCCATATGGTTGGTTCTGGGTAACTTCAATGCTTGGATCAATGATGAACCCTCACAGTTTGGACAAGACCTCCTCCAGACAATGGATTCGCTGGACCTCGCACAAGTTGTTATTTCTGCAACCCATAGACATCGTCACACCTTGGACTTAGTATTCTCACTGGGGCTTGAAGTAGATAACTTTAAGATTGATTGGTTGTGTGAATGGATCGCTGCATGGTAAAGTTCTCATTCAGGGCTCCTCAGTAGTCCTCCCCCTGTGAAGATGGTCTGCTACCAAATTTTAAAGAGGTTGTCCCCAGCAGGATTCCTGGTGGTGATGGTCCTCTTGGGTGGGATGGTTGCTTGTGGGGCAGGTTTGGGACAGGTGGTGATGGCTTATAATGGGGCCATTACCTTGGCTCTCAAATCTGTCACTCCAGTAAGTATATGACCCAGGTCGTCTTGCTTGATATCCCCGTGGTTTGACAGGAAGCTCAGGTAGATGAAGACCAGTGGTGAGAGGTTGGAGCATTGCTGGCATAAGTCCGGAACTGTGGAGGACAGACTGACTTTGAGAACTCAGTATGGTTTGTATCAAAGAGTAATCTCCTGAAAGAGGTGGAATTTCTGTCCAGAAAGATTGCTGCAGGGAGAAACAAACCGGCTTTCCTGTTTTGGACTATGGACAGGCTACTTCATCCTGCCAGTCTTCAGTGAGAAAGTACAGTTTCAGGCACCAGGTACAATGAGTTTGCTCTGTTCTTCTCTGACAGAGTGTCCTCTCTCAGGTCCAAGATTATCCAACAGGGGTTGTCACAGCCTTGTACTGGAGAGGTGGTCATCACTAGGAGCAGTCCTCCTGTCTGGAGTGAGTTTAGGCCGGTAGGGGTGGAAGAAGTTAATGATGTAATCTTGAAGTTGTGGCCCACTTGTGAACTGGACCTGGGCTTGGCAATTCTCTTAGTGGGCTATATGGAGTCCATAGGTCCAGTGTTCGCTGAGATTGTCCAGTGCTCCCTCTCAGAGAGATCATTCCCTAGCACTTTGAAAGAGGTGCAGGTGAAGTCCCTTCAAACAAACCTTCTTTGGAATTGTATTGCTTAGTGAATTATAGGCTGGTCTCTAACCTTCCCTTTCTGGGGAAGGTTATTGAGAAGATAGTGGCACTACAGCTTGAAGCACATCTCATAGCCATTGTCATCTATGAGCATCTCCAATCAGGATTTAGATCCAGGCACAGTACACAGACCACATTAATCAGGGTGCAACATGATCTCCTCAGGGCTAGAGATAGAGGAGAATGGTCAGTTCTTGTTCCACCTGATCTCTTGTCAGCATCTGACACTGTGGACCATGGTGTGTTGTTGGATCACCTTAGGGAGCTCTGTGGACTCTTGGCACCATCACCAGCTGATTTGAGTCCTTTCTCACAGACAGGATGCAGAGGGTGGTCATGGGGAATTTTCCCTCTCTCCTGAATCCCCTGTCTTGTGGAGCTCCTTAGGGCTTGAGCCTCTCACCCATGTTATTTGCAGTGTACATGCTACCCCGGGGGAGGTCATTGGATGTTGCAGCATGGGATTCAAGTGCTATGCAGATGATACCCAGCTATATTTGTCATTTGTGCCCAGGACACAGGATGCAGCTCAAGTACTGAATTCATGCTTGGTCAAGATCCAGGACTGGATGTCCTCTAGGTAGCTGAGGTTTAATCCAGGCAAGACAGCAGTTCTGGTGTTTGAGCCTGTCATTGGCAAGGTATAGAGGTGGCAGGAGAGATGAATGGCTTGATGCTTGATTCCTCTCCTTATACTCCCTCTGCCAAGGTGAAGAATCTGGGGGTCATTCTGGAGGATGGGCTGACACTTCAAGCTCAGGTGTCATCTGCTGTCCAGAGTAGCTTTTACCATCTCAGGAATATTACCTAGATTAAAGCCTTGATTCCACCTGATGGCTTTCCCTCACTAGTCCATGCTTTTGTGACCTCCAGTCTCAACTACTATAACGTCCTGTACCTTGGAGTAAATGGAGGGGTCCTACGTCACCTGTAGGTGGTGCAGAATGCAGCAACCAGGTTGCTGACAGGCCTTCTGATGTCTTGTCATGTGACCCCAGTCCTGTGTGATCTGCACTGGCTGCCAGTGAAGTGGGGAATTACCTTCAGGTTTGGCCTACTGACCTATAAAGACCTATACAGACTGGGCCCCAGCTATTTGAGTAACCTTCTGACTCCTTATCATACCCACCACTCTCTCCGCTCCTCCAAGATGGGCCTCCTAGCAGTTCCCAGGGCACAACTTAAATCATCTGGTGACAAGGCCTTTGAGGTAGCTGGCCCATCCCTGTGGAACTCGCTTCCAAATCCTTGAGGGAGGCCCCTGCATCAGAGGCCTTTAAGAGGGGCTTGAAGGCAAATTTATTTAGGGAGGCCTTTGGATTATAGGCAAGACATTTGATACACTTGCAATTTTCAAAATACATTTTATTACCATTTAATTAACATTTTTTGATTATTTATTTCATTTCCAACCTGTGTTTTAGTGTTGGGCTATATTTATTATGAGTTTTTACTTATTTATTTCGGAATTTTCTAATTATGAATTGTCCTGACTTTTGTACTGTGCCCTGAGCCCCAAGAAATAAAGTTTACTTACTTATATGTACAATACAAATAAGGACAAGTAGCCAGTAACAGTAATTATTATTTAAATTATTTACATTATCCAGTGTATGATGCATGTGAAGAGTGAAGGTGCAGAGCTTGTCATCTGCAATGAGGTGAATGAACTTAACTGAACGAGCCTCCTTCCAGTTTTTTTATAGCCAGAAAAACATAGGAACGTGGCAGTACAATGCATTCCAGCTGCTGCATATATATCAGTCTGTCACTTACTGGAACAAATGTTTCATACAGGAAGATCCGGTATAGTGTGAGCAGAGGTTTAAACATTTCCTTTGTAACTGAGGAAGGTGTTATCGATTGTTTCAACTGTACAACTGGTTTATTGGGCTTTTATTGTATGATTATGTGAATATATGTTTCTACTAATGTAATTAGGATTCCTTCACAGTATTTTCAGGAAAGCCCCTATATAAAAATAAATAATATTATATTTAATTGACTCTGAAAATGCCTTTACCACTCCCTTGTTTACTTCAAGGAAATGTACTGCTGCAGCATAGCTCTATATGCTACAGATTTGTAAATCATTAGAAAACCGAACAAGAAAAAAAATATATCTTTTAGGATTAAAGGAGGTCTACTGACTAGAAGTGGGTTAGGTTCATATTTTATATGCTTGATTCAGTACAGTAGACTTCATGTGGCATACTCTTTCTGAAGAAACTAAAATAAGACAAAACATTTATTTTTGATATCTTGACTGGCATGTTTAATATCGTGGAACAGCAAATGATTCAAGAAAACCATGCTATGCATGGTTGCTTTTAGATGCCCTCCCATGATTGATCTAACTGGTTTAATATAGTGCCTTGATGCACAACATGTCTCAAACTGCCTTACAGTACAAAGTTAAAGTAAGAGTTTAATACTGCAGAGGCTATAAGCAGACAAGTTCAGCAGCTTTTCAGTTGTGAGTTCATATTGACTATACACACAGTCAGGGCAATTGAAGACATTTATTAGCCCCAAACTGCATGGTATAATGTTATGAGGGCCTCATCCACAATGCCAGCTGAGATATGTGCAAAAAAAGGAGCATAACCAGGCCACAGGTATGTGCCAAAGGAGCGTAATCAGGCCACAGGTATGTGCCAAAGGAGCATCACCAGGCCACCGGTATGTGCCAAAGGAGCATAACCAGGCCACAGATATGTGCCAAAGGCCAAACAGATAGTCCCCAACTAGCTGTCCCAGGTCCCTCTCCTTGCACAGACAGTAGCATGGAGGGGCCAGAGACCATGTGGGGTAGTGTGTAGAAGCACAGCAGGCATCCAAGAGGTTGCCCTCATACTGGAATCCTAGCAACATATTTTTGCATAGAGGGTGGAATTGTGGGATCAGCAGTCCTCCAAAGTCTACCATATCCCACTAGGGCCTCTATTGAGCGGTGGCATTCATTTGAATCAGAGGTAGCTTAAACATGTATAACACCATTTCAAAAATTTCCCTCATATGCTTCAATAGCCCCTGCACTCTCCCTGGTAAGACATCACAAAATGTCTGCGAGCAGGTGCATGTTCGGTGGACCGGGAGGTGGAAGGGATTAGCTGGCCAGCAGTTTAGCCAGAGATACAATCCCTTCCCTCCCTTACAGGACACTATTAATTATTATTTGGCCAAAATTAGACTAGTGAGGCATTAGGCTGATGGGCTATGAAGCCCATTATAAAGTCTGAGAAATTTCCTTAAGAAAATCCTTTTGCACTGAGATACAGTATTGAGTTTTCTTCTATGGACTACAAACCTGC
The DNA here is from genome assembly GCA_016271365.2 of Neoceratodus forsteri. Taxonomy (NCBI): domain Eukaryota; kingdom Metazoa; phylum Chordata; order Ceratodontiformes; family Ceratodontidae; genus Neoceratodus; species Neoceratodus forsteri. Next base: position 335,288,192 of record CM028136.1, on the reverse strand, counting down.
TACAAGTGTTTTGCCCTCCTAACTATGTGTCCCTTGTGCAACATGCACTTAAATACAAATGTGTTGATGTTGCAGTGCACACTGTAGCTAAAAACATTCACTCAGTGCTAAAACAAAATGCAGTAAATAAATACATACATGTACAATAAAAAGTAGTATGATTACGTCTGGATCCATTGAAGATTCACAAATTTTTATATTAATTGTTACATACAGGAGAATGAAAATATGGTAAGTAATAATTACTGAGGACTGAGAATGTATCTGATTGTGTCCAGAATCAATTCATGTAATAGCCAAAACACATAACATCATGTAGTAAAACAATTCTGTCCATCTGTCCATTGCATATTGCTAATACTATTACCCATGTTATGCATGGTGAGTCTGCAAAGAAAAATATAAATGCAGATCTCATATGTCAGACAAACATACATTCAAATTCACTTCGACAAAAAGGCAAATTGTTCCATCCTGCATTGAGCCCTAGATGTGCACCACATTCAAAGTATACATTTTCACGGCGGAGTAGCAAGTTGTCTAGATCACCTCCCTGTGGGCCTAGCTAAACTCTCTCTATGCACAAGAATTCAAATCTGTGTGCAGGTTCACACTTTTTATGTGCATTGCTAGGGCACTCTCCTCACATCCCTTCTCAATGTCACATAAGTGTTCTCCTATCCCTATTTTAATTTGCGTGATGCTTTCCTGATGTAAAGAGACCCTCACAAAGTGCCATGTACACAACTGCTATAGTGCTACAGTTAATACATTTATTAATAGTGTACAATCTGTTTGTGAAGGCAAGGTGCATGCCATGTGGACACCATACTATCAAACCATTGGCATTCACTCAGGAGAGGGACTGATTTATACAGTAGTGGAAGATGGCGCTATCAGAGGCATCAGTTATTTTGGTCTGATTAATCCTAGTGGAATCTATAGTAGTAATGAGATATGTAACTGAGTATCTAATATAGAAAGAGGCAGTGCTTGATATATTTTCAAAGTCAAAAGACTATGAAAAATACAAAGATGAACTAAAAGCTTACGGCAGTGGGTCTCTCTGTCTCCTATATCAGCTGGTTCCACTCCTACCTGGAGGGCAGGTTGTAAGCTGTCCGTATTGGAGATATTCATTCCCCTCCACTTCCAATCTGCTTAGGCATTCCCCAAGGTTCTGTTCTGGGCCCACAGTCTTCTCCATATTTCTAAATGATCTCCCCTCTGCCTGTTCCTCTGCATCCATCCACATGTATGCAAGCAACACTGTGCTGGTTGCCTCTGACTACTCTGCTGTTGACCATACTGTCTATTTTCAAGAGGATTTTGACAGTGTTCAGTATTAGTTCTGTTCTAGCCTTCTGTCACTCAATGCCAAGAAACTGTCACCAAGACCTTTAGCTCCTGGCAGAGACTTGCCAGACTCCAACCCCCTTTCCACACTCTTGATGAAACTGTAATTGAGGATTTTCCTCCTTTGAGTACCTTGGTGTCAGGCTGGACTTACACCTGATTCTCTGCTTTCATTGGTGCTATTAACCTCGAGCTTCACCCCACACTGGGCAGCCTCTATAGCAACAAAGCCAGTATTCCTCTCCCTGACTGTTGGAAACAAGTCATGAAGATAATCCTCCCTATCTTCAACTTTGGAGACATTGTCTACAGTGCCACTCCCAAGCCCACCCTTGCCAGACTGGACACCCTCTTTCACTCTTTCTGCTGTTTTGCCATGGACTCCCCATACACACCACTACTCTCTCTACCCCTCAGACACTCTTCCTTCCCTCGATGCCAGATGTATTACCCACTATATAACCTTGAACTCCAAATTATGGTTTGGCTCTCTCCCCTACCCCCACCCCAACCTTTCTACTCTCAGTTCTTCCCCCTTTCACCTTCTCCCTCAAGAACACTGCTTTTCTTTCCTTCTTTCTCTACTCCAGGAAACCATCCATGGGCCAAGCTGCTTTCTTATATTGTTTTCCAAAGCTCCCCTCTCAATCTGCTCAGCCTCATGCTTCTCCCTCAAGGCATGTCTTTGTGACTTCACTACCCTTTCTTTCAACTGTTCCTGATTCCTGATCCCTGCTCCCTCCTCCCTGTGTCATTGATGCCCCCTTTGCCTCCCCAGCTGTAAGCAGTAACCTACCCTGACCAGGCTAACTGTGCCTAAATCAGTTAATTATAATTCCTTAGCACTGTCTTTGCTAGGTCTCACACTTTTGCAGTCTGGGTGGTGGTGATCTGCTTCTATGCAGTATTGCTTCCAGTTCCATGTCACCAGGTGTGGGATGTCAGAATAACTCAAACAGGCAGACAAAACATAGGTGCATAAAAAACGCCCCAAAGCATTTATCTTTTAATTTTCTGATTCCAAAATAAAATAAGAAAACGTACAGAAAGCAAAAGAAAATGAGGTTAGCAATCCTCAACACAGTATGGCTTAGCTTCAGCCTCTCTTCACTCTCTTCAGGTACTCAGACAGTGCTTGTTCAAGTACAACCAGAAGGTCTTATACCATCCACTGCCAGAAGTAACTGGCCTCCTTATCTCTACTTTTGGACACTTGGGCTGTTTCACATTACAGCCAATTATGTGCTATAAATATGCAACTCATAAACAGGGGGGGGCATAAAAAGTAAAAAGGGATAGCACAGGATAAGATGGTGTGGGTGGCCAGTTTAACAGCGAAATTTAGAAAGACAGAGAGAGAAGAATTAATAGGGAGGGCTAGCAAAGGATGAAAGGAATGGGGGGAATTCAGACTACTTATGAGGGAACTTTATCTAAGACAGAGGTCACCCTGTCACACATCCCCCCCCCCACACAAGAGGGCAACCATCCTACCGTTGACCAACACCCAACCTGCATCTTGGAAGGGTGTGGAACTTCAACAGTTCCATGTCAAGATATCGACAACAATGTTGTCAACATCCCCGACAGCAACTGGAACAATGCCGATCGTCGACACTGTTCCCGTCAAGACAAACCACTCCCCCATCTCTAAATCACCAACTCCAAGTTGGAGTTGGTTCCGGGTGGGGGAGAAACACCAGGAATCACAGTATCATGGTACAGCAGACCACCACAGTGACCTAGTGAGATTTGTTGCTGTGGTGGTGTTTGTTGTACTTTTGTCGTTGTCCTGACAGTACACCAACTTCAGCCCACTCTCACCTGAAGCTCCGCCCCAGGGTCCCTTTAATCAGCATAAGCATTTGCTGACTTTACAGAGTGGTCTATCATAGCTACACACACACAATACATTACCCTGGGGCTGATACTAAAAAAAAAAAAAAAAAAAGCTTAGTTTCCACATTCATTTTCTACAAATCCATTACAGTACCTCCACCAGTACACATAAAAAGATAAAGAAACACACACAGCATTTGTATGCTGACCACTGACTTCCTCTGGGCGGCTGTACAGGCCTGTATGCTAACTTTCTCCTGGGCAAGTCATACCCAACTCTAATCCCACTTGGCACATTGGATCTATGCTGGGGCCCCATCTTAGATTTCACCCCATACCCAGATTCTTCATGACCCTAGGTTACGCTTCTCATTTAATTTCATACAGCATAGACATTCCTTGCATGTTATACATTTTTTGTAATCATTTCATACATATAGCAACACTTGAAGAAAAACCCAGGACCCTCAAACCTTCGGTCATCCCATGTGTGGCAAAGCAACCCCCAGAGATAGTCTCAGACCCTGTCAAGCTGAAAGCCTAACAGCCTGTTCCTAACTCCAAAACCTCAGGAGTAACATGCTTTTAAACATCTATGCACTTGTTCAGAGGTGTACCAAGGTTAGACGTTAGCTACCATCTTGTACCTTCTGCTCGCTCTACATGGGAGTCTCACCACTACTCTGACATCTGCATGTCCTGTACGGGGGTTGGGTTTCATGTGATGCAAGACCCCTTCTTTGAGTTCATAAAACCATAGTGGTTTTGCCCCCATACCACCAGTACCCATGCCACCCTGCTGGACTGTAACATAAGTTCCTAACTGGGCAACCTCCAGATCTCATGCCTGCAATTCCCCCCCAGTCAGTAGGTGGGGTACTGGCAATGGCATTGGTAATAACAATAGCAAAACAAGTCACTTCAAGCATATTGGCCTCTCAAGCTTGCTTGAAGTCTTAACCCCAGGAGTGACAAGGTCACATACAGTCTTACCTGAGGACTTATCTCCTCCTACATCCTCTATCCAGTAGCAGCCCAGGAACACAACAGCACAGGAATCACCCAATCCATAGTTGGCCACAAAAACTCCATTAGCGGGTCCTCCTTCTCCAGATCCCATGAATCCTCCTCTTTCTTCACTTCCTCCTTGGAAATCTCTGGTCTGGACCTCTCTAACAGATCCTGGCAATGGTGCTCCACCTCCTTGTGTTGTTGGTCCACTGCCAACCATCACCCACTCAGCCAGTAGATGAGCTGCATCTTTTTGGCCATTCGGTCTCTGCATCTGCTCCGGTCCATCCATGGTACCTCGCCCAGGTCACCATCTCCAGCAGTCCTCATCATTTCTGGTGCCATGCACCTCTGCCTGTTTACCCAAAGTACCAGGGCTGGTACCAACTGACTGGAGACCCCCAGATTCCTCAGACTTCCAGCCAGATCCCACTACTGCCATCATATGCCACCAGGTGTGGGATTTCAGAATAGCTCAAACAGGCAGACAAAACATAGGTGCATAAAAAATGCCTGAAAGCATTCATCATTTTATTTTCTGATTCCTAAATAAAATAAGAAAATGTACAGGAAGCAAAAGAAAATGAGGTTAGCAATCCTCAACACAGCATGGCTTAGCTTCAGCCTCTCTTCACTCTCCTCAGGTACTCAGACAGTGCTTGTTCAAGCACACCTATAAGGTCTTATACCTTCCACAGCCAGGAGGCAACTGGCCTTCCTATCTCTTCTTTCAGACACTTGGGCTGTTTCACATTACAGCCTATTATGTGTTATAAATATGTAGCTCATATATGGGGAACAAGAAATGTAAAAAGGGATAGCATAGGATAAGATGGTGCTGCAGGTAGCCAGTCCAATTGCAAAATGTAGGAAAGAGAGAGAAAATAATGAATAGGGAGAGATAGCAAAGGATGAAGGGGGGGGATTCAGACTACTTATGAGGGTACTTTTTTCTAAGACATTGATAACCCTGTCACATTCTGTTTTGCACCTGTACCTTAATTTTGCATTGTGTTAATCTTTATTTTGTGTTATACTGACTGACTGTAATTCATGGCTGTGTGCTGTTATGTATTTTGACATTTATTTTATTTTTTTTTTATTGTATTTCATTTTTATTTTTATTGCTCCTTACATTATGTACTTTCACTTGTACATCCTATATTATACATTCCCCTCCCCGTGCCTACATGGTGCAAAATGAGTTGTTACAAGCTCAGTATGTCTTTCTTGGTAAAATGTTTGAAATACATAAATAAATAAATATATACATAAATAAATAAAACTATTTTGATTAGTACCCTGTTAGGGTTGACAACCCCAAGGAACACCCCACCACTGATTCACTAAAGCTCCTGAGACCTGAAAACTAACCTTTTTCATTTCCCTCCTTTTTGCTCTTTGCCTTCTTCAACCGCAATATTTACATTAATGTAGTTTTTTTAAATGAATTTCCCTTTTTTTGTTTGTTTGTTGTTGTTTTTATCAGATAGTGGAATCATATTCTCTTTTATGCAGATCCTGAATAAGCACAATAGTGGAGATACTTAGGGTTGCCACCTATCCGGTTTTTGACCAAATTATCTGGTTTTTAGGGTCCTTATCCGGTCATCTGGTTTTGATTAAATGCAGTCAGGTTTTTGGGCCATTTTGAGTGCTCATATACTCTTTAAACTAATGTATCAAATCATTCACTGTTTTGGCTGCATTGCATGTCCAGGTTACAAAGAAGTTCTGATGTCACAGTCTTTCAGACCTGCCTTTGTTTGTAAAACTAGACTGTCAGAGGTGTAAAGTATGGCCATTAAAATCATTAGCAGTAAATTACCCTAATCTTTTCCACTCTGAATTTTAAGTATGGTCTTTTACTGCTATGACAGGAAACAGCTTTTACACTATTATGTGTTCTCAAGTGCTTCTTTTTGTTTGTCCTATGTTCTGTTATGTTTTAGACCCATTTTTGTTAAATTAATGATCTAACTTTTACTGCCTTTATCACCACATTTGCTCTAATTTTTTGTATTACCTTCTATGATATTAGCTACTCTTTTACAGGTCATTCAAATAAACAGCATGGAATTGTGTGTCTGAAATTGTGGAATGTCTTAGAATATAAAAAGAAACAGCATCAGTTGCTGAGGTAAAGGGGAACACAGTGCAGTATTAAAGGTACCACAAGCATCGATAATTAAGTTATCAAAAATTGGTCAAAGCATCATAATACTTGACTGACATGGAAAGGAAAATGGAAGAGTGTTTAACAGAGGGTTGAGCAATAAGCTGTGGATGAGCTGGCACATCCAGCAGACCTGAGTTTGATTCCCACAGCCTCCACTTACGTACTGTGTGACCCTGAGCAAGTCACTTAACCTTCCTGTGCTCCTGGATCACGCCTGTAAAATGGGCTATGTGGCCTGTGGGAGTTAACCTGATTGCCAAAGAATAAAAATAAATAACTGAATAAATCAAATAAATAACAGTAAAAAAATGATTTCTTATCACTAGCAATGTCTATCCCAACATTACAAATGACTTTGGAGGAGGAGTGATATACTCGCCAGTTATAAAAAGGGGATGGAGCCAAAGGCAGAGTTTGGGGTGTGGTTTAGCATCCAGTTTTTACCTCATCCAAAGGTGGTGACCCTAGAGATACTTCAAGCCCCATTTTTTCATGTCAACCCTTTTCTACTGTACCAACACAGTACAAGGCCCATCATGCCTTGACATGCATATCAAAGCGTTGTGAGGGAAGGCTCTCCAGCCCATCACAAGGTGTGGTCTGTGTGGCAGAACACGGTGCAATCCCATTCCAGAATAGGAGCGGTGGCTCCAATCCTTGTACTGCCCAGCAATCTCCCATAGCTCATCCCAGCACTCAAGTCACTGACATAAGAACACAGCCCCCTTCTGTCTGATCTATCAGCCAGCACTGCACACATTTCTTCATATCTTTTGTTTTTTGTTTTTTTTTTTTACATTTTGACCTCCACATTTTTCATATGGTCTTTTTGTGACCCCCAATTCTATACATGACAGGTGTCATTTATAAAATACTGGCCAAAATGTCATTTTCGCCACAGATGCAAAAACATGTTTTGGGCAGGATTTGAAAAGTTACACCTGTCACATTCATGAGGTGGTGTAAAACATGACTATGTTGAAAATTTGGGGTTGACATATTGAAAATTACCAAAGTTATGAGCAAGCATTAAAAATGTCAACATTCATTTATAACTCCTTTTTTAATATTTTCACCCTGAATGTTCAACATAGTCTTTTTGTGATACCACTTAATTATCCTAACATAACAAAACTTTTCAAATCCCACCCAAAAGGTGATTTTGCAGACCGATAAAAAAAAATTACCTTTTAAATCAGATCTGAAAAATGTCATCTACTTTGTTTAAGAAGGGAGTCAAAAAAGGGCCATGCTGAAAGTCTGGTCCTAAAATATTAAAATAATGACTGAGTTATCAGTAAAAGTTCAAAACACATTGAAATTCATTAACTGCCTTTACCTTATTTCCTCAGTTTGCAGTCACTGTTATTGGAGGAAGACATCTTTCTTCTTGGAGACTAGCTCCATGGCGGTGGACTTTCTTTAGGTGAGTGAAGGGTGTGGGAGGTGTGGGATGGTGGAGGTGGGAGGGGATAGGGGGAAGAATAAGTCACAAAAGACTGAAGAAAGTTTTTTTTCCATTTCAGCTTATTTAAAAAAGAAGATGTTAAGAGACTGTTTCTCCTCTTACAGGTTATGACACTGGGGATTGGGCAACCCAGTGTTGACTTGATATTTGGTGGAATCGGGGGTTGGCACCCTGGTGTCATGCATAATTGCAGTAGTGGGAAAGGGGGTCTGAGCTGGCACCAGGGATTGGACACCCTGGTGTCATATTCTCCATCATGCAGGTGGGGGAAATAACAAATCTGGGGAGTCTTAACTGGTAACAGGAGTGGACACCCCAGTGTCAGATGCACATAGTTTTATTTATTCAGCACCAAGGATTGGGCACCTTGGTATTGGTTTCTCTATTTGGTGAGAATAATTCCAAAAATGGGTGGGGTCTTAACTGCACTGAGGGTGGGCACCTCAATGTCAAATATGGAAACATTAATAATTCTTTAATTGGCACTTGGGATTGGGCACCCCGGGATCCAGTTGTAAAAATGAAAAGGACCATTTTTTGCTCTTAGCATCATGGGACAATGGCCACCACTGAAAAAATTTCATACAGCACCTGTTCAGCACACTGAACTAATGCTGTTTAAACAGAAATGGCATTGAAACTTTCAGGTTTGATAGAGTTTGGCCAAAGTGTGTTCCTTGTTTTTTTATTTTTTTATTTCCTGAGATGGAGCTGTTTTTGAATTACTAACTAAAAGTGTGCCATTTTCTGCACATGCTCAGTAGCAAAAATTAACATTCTAAAGATGATTATATATTTATTAAACCATTTTGTTATGGTTTCATTTGGTGAAATCACAACAAAATGGTTTTCTTCATCTGGGCTGCATGTTAGGACCGAGTGGTCCCATTTACAAAGTTGTCCTGTAACTACATCATCAGTTACAATGCTGAACAATACATAAAAACAAAAGTAAAATACATAAAAATCTCAAATCATAAATATTCATAGCAATAAATAATGCATTGGTTTTAGTTGATGGAACACCTTCAAAATCTCTAAGTAAAAATGTTGTCTCCTAAGCCATGAAATAGTCATCTCAAAAAATGCTGGTCAAAAACACTTACGAATGTGACAAATTGGGCCAGATATTCAAAACTTTGCACCCGGGCTAAATTAACACTGCCCGGTGGTTAAACTTAGCCTGGAGTACAAAGCATGCTATATTCAAAAGAAATAGCCCTGGGCAAACAGCTTCTGAATATAGCATGGGAATGAGGCCGGGCAAACTGGGCTGGGAGTGCAGGGCAAACTTAGCCCTGGAATAAGACAGCTCTGAATATAGCAACCATGAAGTGCAAACCACAACAGCAACACAGTGCACAGCGACGTGAAGGTAGGTAGAGGTGAACTATGTGGCCAAAGTGTGTGCCAGCAAATGTGTGGACCCAGTACAGCTGCAGGCAGCAGCGCATGTGAAAGTACAGTGTTCAAAACTGTATAATATTCCCCGAACTGTTTGCACAGCGTTAACACGTTTGCACGGGTTTAGCACAGGGCTAGACCATTAGCCCAGTGCAAACACGTTTGACCGGCGCTAAACTTTGCCATATTGAAAAGTGACATGCAAATGAGCCTACTTAGGTAGTCTCTGGGAAAACATCCAGATTAGCATCTCATTATGCCCTGATTTGCATGCAGTTTGCCCAGCATTACTGCAGGGTCCCACAGCTCCGTCTGTAGGTCAGTCTGGAAGTACAGGGGCTGGCCAGGTCTGACCGCATCTCCACCTGTGGGTCAGTCTGACAGAGCATGATGATAGCTGTAGGCTACATGTAAACAGTACAGCATAGCATAGAATATTGTACCCCAGGGGACAACACAGCATAGGCACAGATGCTGGTGGTGTTGCATGCAACTGTCACATTGTAGGTCATGCTACAGTACACAGCAGACACTACAGTAGCAAGAGGGCCAGTAGTGTGTGGACACAGCACTGCCTATGGTATGTAGGGCAGTGCTGATGACTGCACTATACACAGTGACAGGCCCAACATGCAGGTGTTTACTGACAGTGGACATTACTGTTATGCTGTTGTGTGACCCACAGATGTTGCACCTCTGGCATGGGATGCTCACAGTGACATATACATGTCCGGCTTTGTGTGCTGTGGCAGTTGTACAGCTCTGCGGTTTGTGGCCGGGGGAGCATATATTATCAGAAAGGCACACTGGTGTTGGGGTATTCCCAATACTGGCCCATGTGCACTGCATGATGTGTCCCATCCTTGTGGCCACACCTGGTCTGTGGCACAGCCTGGCCACCCGTATACTCTTCCCTCAACATCCTTCATGCCCACAGTGCTACATGTGTGTGCTGGCTGTCACAAACTCACTCAGCCGGTCAGCCCTCTACTCCCAAAGTGGCAACCTCTGAGCGTATGATTTGTGTACGGTGAACAGAACAAGGTGACCCTCTTGTCTGTTTTGTAGGTTCAAGTCACCTTAGTCTCAAGCTCTGGTGGGATTCAAACTGATGACCTCTTGTTAGTATACCCAGTTCTCAGGCTCAGATAATTCTGTCTTCAGGGAGCCAGATATCTTTGCCTACGGGCACCCAACCAGGTCTTTCAAATGAACCCTTAGAACTCTATGCAAGACTTTAGAGAACTCTATCCATTTCCTAGTTTGGTATACAATAAGCCCATACACACTGTTACTTGTAACCTTTAAAAGCTCCACTTAAAAATAAAAAGAAATGTCAAGGCACACCGTGCAGTTTCTGTTTGTTAAATATATCTTTACTTTAAAATATCAAAACAGAACAATAATTACAGAACAAATATATATCCCAACACATACAGCCTTAAAACAAACAGGAAAAAGTGCAGTTCCCACTATACATACATTCAGACTGGTCTAATCTTACTCTCTTTCAGTGCTGTGATGATTCTTCCTCAGTCAGTTAATATTGCCTTGTGTGACTCTGTCAGGTTCTCTCAGCAATTAAACACAGTTCTGAGCCGGACCTTTCTGAGGTCACATAACCCCGCCTTGCTGTAACAACATCTATATTTTATCTCACAGTATGTCCAAATAAAATATTTAAAAAAAAACATAATAGGTGACCTCACTGCCTTTCCTCCCTCAGGTTAACCAGACCAAACCGATTTGTGCTCTGCTACACATACATCTCAAAAGTTTCTTTGATCTAAGTCACTGTATTCAAAGCAAAAGTGTATTTGCCTTTTTAATCCTGTCTGGACCTTGGAATCTACACCTCAAAGGTCTCTCTGATGTAATTCAAGGATTCCCCGGGAAAGTATATTGAACCTTTCAAATTCATCTGGGTCCTCTCTTCAATGTCCAGTCTGGCTTCTCTCTGACACCCCTCCCTCTCAAGTTCTTCCTGACAACTATTGTAAGTCAAAGGATTTTCCCTGAGGGAATTATGAATGGCTAATCTTATTTCCTGGGATGAAAGCAAATTGACAAGGTAATTGCACCCCAGATATCTGCAGTTTAGCTATGTCCTGTCCTTTGAACTTATCCCTGGAGGGCCTTAATGTGTCAGTTCCAGTAAGACAGTAGTTTCCTCAAACTGACCTTCCCATCACATATTTTATATGTAATAAAAAATTTGATACAGCACTCAGATCTGGCTGTCTATGTCACACTGGCATCTGTTGGTGTCCACAGAAGAGTGGTCCACAGGTGTGTGCTGTATGGCCACACTGCCATGCTGTCCACTGGCGGCAGGGCCACCACTTACTGCCTGGCAAGGCTGGGAGTGGTGACAGATGATGGCATCATTGTGATGCCATCAGTGAGCAGCATGTTTCCTGTATGTCTGGCTTTGTTTATGAGTCATATTTATTTGTTAGAGTCACGCAAAGCTGTGCAAAGCCATGCTAACACCGTGCAAAGCCAAAATGTCACGCAAAGCTGATTGCCCCGGGTAAACATTCCCGGGTCGCACCTGAAAATAGGCACTTGGCTGTCTAGTGTGACTTACCCGGTCAACAAAAGCAAATAAATAAATAAAAGACTACCTTTTCCTGGGTGGTAATGTGCACCGCGCTAAGAGTCGCGCTAAGTCATGCAAAACCACTTTGCGCGGCGCTAGTCACTGAATATAGCATTGCGCCTGTATTCATGTACACACACACCCTCAGTTTGCCCCTTGCATACATTATGATTTTGCCCAGCGCTAATGCAGTTTGCATGCACTAGTTGGCCTTCTGAATATAGCAAAGCCATGTTAATCCCACACTAAACCTGAGCAAATGGTTTTTGCCCTGCGCAACATTTTGAATAGCTGGCCCATTGTCTTAAAAATTTGTTTTTGGAAAAGCTTTAGTTTATCAAAAGTTTGTACCTCTAAATTGCCTTGCTTTCATATTCTGAGGTATTACAAATACTATCTTGAAAATTTGGGGTCACAATCTAAGAAAATGTTAGGTGTGAACCTCTTCATTTCCCAGTCATGACAATTTCACTATTATAATTCATGTTATTAATATGTTAATTTTGTTTGCTGCACTTTCTATGCCCAAAAACTACATAGCAAATTCACGCAAGCAAAAATTTGGCATTGGCCAGTGCTTGTTTTTGTAAGCCATATAAGTGAAGCAATGGCCACTTACCCTGCCTCCATCAATGGCCACTTCTTTTTGTGTGTGCATGCGTGTGTGTGTATGTGTGTGAGCATTTGTGTGTCTGCGTGTGCTTGCACACAGTTGTGGGGTGTCAGACATCCCCATCTTCCTCAACTTCCTATAGCAGAAGAAAGTCTCCCGTTACTTTTAAACATGCCTGCCATGGAAGGACTGATCCAACAGCGTCTACAATGGCACATCAAAGGCACTTACCACCTTTTAAAAGAAACATCAGTAAAAGCCATTAGGAGCAGTGCATGGGGTAAACAATGAACAAGGCCCAACTAGCAGATCATGATACGTAAGTGATTAAGTCCCAACAGGGTGTGAGATGTTGGGGGATACCCACATGCCCAGGGTGTAATGAGACCCAATGCCAGAGGCAGAGTGCCTTACAGTCCCAAGAAGTGTGGTTATGTCTCAACATACAACACCCTGAAGGATGTTATAGTACTTATAAAATGTACTTTTGCAGTGACAAAATTAAAAAAAATGTATTTTAAACCATTCATAGAACAAGTTTTCTGTGTAAAATAGTCCTTATGCAGTAACTATACTGGCTCTTTCGTTATAGGGATCTGCTTCCTGATAAACTTATGCCTTGTGACTGCTGTCAGCCAATCAGGTTACAGGATTTTTGCAACCCATTTTCTAATGGTTTGGTAATGTTAGTCAAGTCCTTGATTTGCATTACCAAATAGCATTGCCCCTTTTCCCAGCAAACTAGAAACTCACCCAGGGTAGCCACGCCACTCCCCTCCTAACAGTGTGAAATAATTTTTATTATTTTCCTTGTTAACCAGGTAAGCACACTGAGCCAAAGGCCCTTTTCAGGAGCAACCTAGAGCCAATGCACCAGAAAAATGCTGTCAGGAGGGTTCAAGAGCAGTTCAGCAGTTTGGAAGGTGGAGTCTTTCATGGCAGAGCAAAGCCAGAAGAGCTGCAAAAGCTGAAAGGACCTGCAGCAGGCAGTTGGGGTGTGCAGCCTGTGGAGGAAGGGAAGTCTGCCTGCCTGGTAGCCCTCTTGAGGGCTCACTGAGCTATATGCTAGGCAGTGCAGTGGACTCAGCCAGCCAGCAGTAGGGGTTGGCACCTCCAAGCAGGTACCACCATTTCCCTGAGACTCCCAGGAGGCTCAGGTGTAAGTTGTCTGGTGGTGACGAAGGGACCAGGCCAGATGGTTCCAGAGGAGAGACCTGAAGAACACCAGAGGAGGAGTCACTGTACAGCTGTAGCTGGCATCTGGGTGAGCACTGCAGAAAAGGCAGCTCTGCCTGATAGCCCTTAAAGGGGCTTGTCATGTTGCAAGGCCAGATAAGGCAATGGACTCTGGCCAACAGAGGCAGGTGACTTGGGCCAGCAGGCAGGTCACCCCAGAGTCTTAAAAGATCCAACAATATCAACTGGCAGGTCAGCCAGTGGCAAAGAAGTGTGGTAAAGGAATGGGGGGGATCCCAGGTTGCATTGCACCTAGAAGATGGCTGGGGGTTATCTGCAACTGGGTACCCTCAGGTCAATGCTGACTGGATTAGTAATTCAGCTAGTGGCATGGGAACTATGGTGTCAGACAGTAAAGATTGTGGCACTGGTGTAGCAGAGGCTGGCCCAAGCTAAATTCAGCTGGCAGGTCATCCAGCAGTAAGAAAGATGAGTTCAATCAGGATAGCACTGAAGTGAGAAAGAGTTAAACAGACTTGTCTAGCAAGTCAGCCAGCAGTGAGAGGGCCAAACCCAAGTGGGTAAGAGGTAAGAGAGCACAGCAGGCATGTCTGGCATATCGGCCAGTAGCAAGAGTGTCAGCCTAGTAGATCCAGACCCTGGGATGATTAGCTGGTAGACTGACCAACAGTGAAGAGTAGCCTCTGTCCAGACACCTTTGGAGAATGGAGACTCAATTATTAGGCCCGCTAGTGGTGGAGATCAGCAGATACTCAGCTAGCAGGTTGGCTAGTGGTGTACCACATCTACAAATACACATCAATTTTATAAAACTAGCAGCAACAAGTCATGGGTGGGAGAAGCATGGTTTTATGTTATGCTACCATGTCTTCCTGCACCCTGAAATATTTTTGTGTTATTGTTGTAGTATGGTTTGTCTTCATTGCCTTGCTTTGTAACTCTCTTGGGTCACACCGGAAAATAGGCATTTGAATTGTTTAGTATGCTTATGTGGTCAATAAATAGAGAATAATGTATGGGGTGGTGTTCATTACATATACAATAATGGCTGTCAAGGTGGTTATAACGAGAATGTTAGACACCCCCAAGGTGTGGGATGCCACATAAACCCCAAGAGCAAAGCTCGAGGGGTGTGTACAGGCATCCCACACAGAGGGGGTGTCTAACATTTGAGTTTCACACACCTCCCCAGCTTTTATTTTATATAATTGCTGGGGAACGCTTTTTCACCTCAGCAATTATATAAAACAAATTTTAAATTAACTTACCACCGTGTCCACCTGGCGGCGAAGTGCGGCGTGCTGTGCGCTGAAGAGGACTGGAAGAGTGCTTTGTGCACATGCCCACACACATTATAACCCGTGGGTTATAACAGAAAATTATAACCCCCTCTTCCCCTATGGGAAAAAGCGGTCCCCAGTTTTTATAAGAATTTAATGCATACCATTGGTCTGTGATGCTACATAAACCCTGAGATGCTACATAAACCCCGAGAGTGAAGTCACAGGCTTTGAGAATACATGGGATAGACATGAGGGAATCTTAGAAGCAAAGGAGGGGGGAGCAATCCGGAGTCCAAGTAGGGTCTCTGGTGGCACAATAGGTAGGGAATTTTGGGAAGACTAGGTGGGCCAGGTGGGCCTTATCTGCTGACAACTTTGATGTTTCTATGTTTTTATGTTCTATCGCACACTGATGGTGTGCATTAAATTCAAGTTGCCCCTCCATCCCATACATTATTTGTAATAATTTCTGCTGAGCAATTGTTTTCCTACAGAGTACAAAGTTGTGCCTCTTTATCATAGCACAGTATCAGGGGAATGTTGTATATTGTTGCATTTAAAGAGAAAATAATGAGAGGTAGAGGTTTGTAAATCATAAACATTTAATAAGAACCTTTTCTTCAGAAATAGAAGCAGACAACAAGGTAGGAATGGCAGAATGAATGAATGGCAAAGTCAGGAATGGAGTAGAAATTGGGTTGAGGACACTCATAATTGCATTTGTGTTTTTTTAACTTCTTATAAAGAACAATTGAACTGCACAGTGTCGAAGAGAGTGGTGCTTATATTTAGATTCTTTAAATCAAAGCCTCAAAAAAACAGATTAGAAACTCTAAAACAGTTGAACATTTATTTATCTGTTTTCTTCTGGTTTTCTTTCTTTGCGGTCATGAGACCTGGTTTATTTATTACGTTCGCTTGCTCGCATGCGCAAGGAACATTTTGGGAGAGTAGCACACTTGGAGGTGTGCCTCTCCCAACCAGTGCACTGCTCCCTTGAGCAGGCATGGGGGTCCTGCACCAATGGGTGCAGGAGCTCAGTATGACAGCGGTGTTCCTCTGCTTCAAAGGAAAGCACCCGCCATACTGAGCGCCACCCCTGCATCACGCCGCTACCTCCCCCGCGCACGCCACGCCCTCCTTAAAGTAGCCATGCTGGGAGCCCACCCCAGCATGGCAAACCGTTGCATTTTACACTGGGTGTCCAATCCCCATCGGCCTCAGCCCCTGTTATCTTCCCACGCTGGGAGCTCACCCCAGCGTGGCAAAGGTCCCACGCCGTCTTTTTTTTTAACCTGAAAATAAAACGTCCCTGCCAGCTGCCTCCCAGCCCCTCCCACAACCCGCACTCCACCCACTGTGCACCCAGCTTTCCCACACCCCCTCACCCCATACTTACCTCGGACTCCAGCGCGACGATCTTCGTGGACTGGGAACACGCTCTGCACTCTTCAAAGCCGACCATCGCAACTGAGGAAATGCCGTAAGCTGTATAATGGGTTACATAGGGGTTTCAACTTTATTGATAGCTCAGTCATTTTTAGATTTGTACCAAATTTTCAACATGGGGTTTTGGGACCCCTTCTCATGAATGATGTCACTGTCATGGTGTTATTTGGGCCGAAGGTGATTTCGCAGGCACTGCGAGTCACTGCATGAAATCACCCTTCAGCCTCGAATAATGCCATGACAGTGACATCATTCATGAGAAGGGTCCCAAAACCCCATGTTGAAATTTTGCAACAATTTGTGAATGACTGTTTTACGAAGGCAGTGCTAGCAGTTCCTACGCAGGCTCGTAAGTTCGCGAATTTTCAATATTTTCACTCCAGATTTTCAACATTGCCATTTTATCACACCTTCTTATGAGCTGTACAGCTGTCATTTTTCACATCTCACCCAAAATGTGTTTCCACCCATGTAGCGCACAATGGCACAGTCGGTGTGCGAACTCAATGTATGGGACACATTAAGACAATCACAGTGACACTGATCATGAGCAGAGGTCTTAAAATGGCTGTGCTGAAAATTTGGTGAAAAAATTCCTAAAAATGACTGTTTTATGACTCTGCGTTGCGCAGTTCCTACGCACGCTCGTAAGTTTGCAAATTTTCAATATTTTCACTCCAGATTTTCAACATTGCCACTTTACCACACCTCCTTATGAGCAGTACAGCTGTCATTTTTCACATCCTGACCAAAACATCTTTCCGCCCATGTAGTGCACAATGGCGCAGTCGGTGTGCGAAATCAATGTATGGGACACAGTAAGAAAATCACTGTGACACTGTTCATTAGCAGAGGTTTTAAAATGGCAATGTTTAAAATTTGGTGAAAAAAATCCTACAAATGACTGTTTTATTTAGTGCTAGACAGTTCCAAGATTGTGAGGTTTGCGAATTTTCAATATTTCCACTCCAGATTTTCAACATTGCCATTTTACCACACTTCCTTATGAGCAGTACAGCTGTCATTTTTCACATCCTCCCCAAAACGTGTTTCCGCCTATGTAGCGCACAATGGGGGTAACAACAAGGTCATGCTGACAATTTATTGTGCAAATACCAGCAATCGCACAGGGCATTAGGGTAAAGCACCATACATGCCAAACACCACTGCAAATACCTGCAAGCGAATGTTCGGCATTGACAAATGCTTGTTTATTATCTCATCGGTTTACAGACCTTTGAGTCAAAGACTCATTTACAAAGGCACCTCATCAAGAGAGCAATACATCACAGCAAACAAAACAGTCGAGTACATAACGCTTAGATTAAAAAAGCAACCAGTGTTACAGGCATTCACTAGTGGTACACGCTTGGTAATAGGTAGATCACAGTAGTCATAATATAGGTACACGAGTATCACGTCAGGTAGCAACCAGAGATATTTTATTACATTATGGTTGCCATAGAAATTACAATGTCTTTCCCATGTAGTGTTGTACCATTTGTTCAGAAAAGGTATTCATTTTTATGGAAGATAAATCTGGTTTATGTGAAATTAGAAAGGGCACTGGTTTTGTGAGTAGTTTCATTTTCGTGTGAGAAAGACATGGAGCATGATTCTGAGGAGGTTCTCACAGCCGTAGTATGAATTATTGGAGTCAGCAGTTGTGAGGCTGTAAGAATGGGGCTCACACTCATGGAGCGCGTTTTTGTCATAATAACCAGCTGGTGATTACTGCAAATAATAACTGGATGAGCCCATAGAAAATATTTCTCACCAGTTATTGTAACCTAAATAACTATCCTACATTTTACAGTAAAAATAACTTTTATTACCTAGTCATAATGGGCCAGCACGCGTGGGTTCAGTGCCAGTTGTAGAGCAGGAGTGGAGGGGCTGAGTCTGGTGCAGTCAGTCAGAACAGTCAGGACTAGGGCAGGTCATGCTGCTTGCTGAACTATACAGTTTAGTATGTAAGTACTGTTTGTTGTAACTAATTGTGAAACAGCTAAATCACTGCTGTCTAGAGTTAGACAGGGACCTAGAACCATTTCACTAAACATACTATCCACATGTTACCTGGCCCTTAGCTTCTGCACTGTATCCTATTGTATATACCTATAGTATGTGGACCTATTACTTCATACTTCCCATAATGTTTCTGTTTGAATGTCTTGGTATGACCCTTATTTTCCTACAGGTCATCTTACTCTACTTCTCTGCTCCTGTGTCCCATAGCATCCCCCGGCACTGCGATACTGTGATGACTTTTCCTGTTCCAACCTCAGTACTCTCTGTGATTGGCCCTTGGACATCATCTCCATGTTCAGGAGATGGGATATCACACTCCTGAGTCAGTTTGCTAAGCACAGACTGCACTGCTCATTTGCCGGTCAAGACCATGCATCAATAACCGCGTGGCAATAACAGCGGGAGCATTAACAGGGCGGTGCACAATAGAGTGCCAGTCCAGAATAGCACTCCTCTTCTGTATTGAGTGTGACACAGAGTTAGAATAATTAAGTTATGTGGGGTGCAAGGGGCAACCCCCCTCACATAACGGGTACGGGGGAGAAGCCCCCACATGATACTCAGATGATAGTGGTTTTTCGCTGTTCTGTGTTTTCGCTGTTTTTCCAGGATGCTATTTTTACATGCACTATTTTACCCATGCTATTATTGCTTGTGCTATTTTTCTTTAGAGCTTTCGACTTAATCCACACTACCATTTCCCTTTCTTGATAGTTTGTCCTTATCCATCCCCAAAGGAACTCAGTCCTGCAGACAATAATTGCTGGAGATGTAGAACCTAATTCCACCACTTTTGTGTGAGCACAAGATATTAGGACAGTGCATATTAGAAGGGCTGGCTAGACCCTGCTATAATATAACAAAAAAGATCAGACAAGAAAAACGTGCACTCAGGGATTAGTAAACATGGCGCCATAAAATTTTAGACAACAGTTTAACAGATATCAATTCACTGTTTTTCTCTCTGAACTTTTATTCACAATTTTATCACAGAATTACATTCCAATACTTCAGAGACTTTATATTGTTATCAGTGTCAAACACAAAAGTGTGGTTCAGTGCAAAATACATGTGACAGTATACCATCTCCCTTAGATTGGTGGCCACAAGAACCCTCAGTGCTGATTTCAGACCATCAGATGTAACTAGTAGCAAAAGACATCACCATTTTATTCATACCCTATAAATACGGACACTGAACAGAATGAACACTGCAGTGGAGAATGGTTTTCTTTCTGCCATCCTAATTTGCTCTTCTAGTTCTGTGTCAGTTTCACCTGACTGGTTAGGTGGCAAATATACTGCACTACTCTTAACCTGTAATTTTTTTCCCTTCCTCAGACACATGGAGCCATAATAACTCCACTCTTTCCCCTCCTGAGATTGTCTTGTCCTCTGAGACTGCTTCCAGCACCCCTCCTCATCACACCATCCTTTTTGCCAAATATTAAATTCTAATACTTTATCTTTTCTGTTCTTATCTTCACCTGGCACTGGTAATACTGGTAATACTTTCAAGAAGCTACCCTATCTGCAACTGTCCTCATCTTGCTATCTTATTTCTTGAATCTGCACTTGACCTCTTCTACACTGAAGGTCAGTGGTACCTAGATGTATCACATCTGTTTTTCGACCCTCTGTTCTGGTCCACTTCTCCAACTGTGAGATTAGATTATCACACCTGATGTTGCCTCTGGCTGACATAGAAGTGTTTAAGTCGCATACTTGTCTCTTCAACCCTCTAACAATGGAATCTCTATGGCAAATCTAGTCTTCCTATTTCTGTTTGTACTGTACTTAAAACTTTCACCCCTGGTGCATCTTTTTTGAATTAAGCCTACTGTCTGGCATGCTGACTGCTTACCAGTGTAATCTTTCAGAACTGCTTCTGCTAACATCACAAAGTGGTTCAGGGTTGCCACCCCTTCGGACCCACCCTTGCCAGTCCATACGTCTCCTACCCCTCCTTCTTTACCTGTTGCAAGCCACACTCCACTAGGGCATTAAAGATGATAGAAATGGCCATTGACAGCCTTAGTTGGGCTTTGAATTGAGGATCATATATTTGGTTTAGTGGTGTGGCTTTGTCATTTTGGCAAGATGACTTCTGCTTCCAATGCAGTAATTGGTATAGGGTATAGCAGACTACAAATAAGAGGGTAAATAGCCTTGAGATCAGAAATGGATATTAATTACGCACATGACTTGTGGCAGGTGGTGCTGGAATGTATCTGCTATGGATTACTGTTTGTGGTGTTGTGACAGAGTCTGCAAAACTCACTATGGTTGTCATGGCCCAGTGAGATCTACGGTAATAGTTACAACTAACCTCAAGGAGTATAACCCTTGTAGACTCTACTTTACCACATTGCCAAACTACTGTCTTCTCTTTGCCCCTATCAATTTTCAAATGACAAACTAATGCCCCTTTAAATAACAAGTTAAACATCACAAAACATTAAAAAAATAAAATAAATTAAATACATGAAATACTTTAAACCAAGAAACAAAGCTGAGTGATTCTGGAACTCTAAAAAAGTTCAGTGGGATGCCTTTAATTAGCCAAGAGACATCCACAGAGTCCAATTTACATTTTATTAAGCATTTCTTTTTTTTTTTTTTTAACTCAAATGTGATTTCAAAGGGAAATATAATTACACCCCTTCATATGTGCCAGCACTGAGCCAGACTCAGTTTAGTTCTCAAGGAAAAAATGGATGCTCCATAGCAGGGAGTATAAATGTCAAGAAAGAAATTCACTTAGTACAGTGGGCTTAGGCAAATTGTTCTATGCGAACTCGCATACAAAATGCAAAACGCAGGAGGCTTGTTTTATCCTTTGTCATGTCTTGCTTTGTACTTCTTTGAAAACACAACAGCAACATAGTGCCAAACAGTACATACCACTTTGATGCATTTCTTCTATTTTCTTATTTTCTCTTACAAAATCTCCCCTGGCAACAACAGACAGATTCTTTGTAGCTCAATTGCCCACAATCCACATTTGTTTAATTACTTCTAAGTAGTTTCTGCAATGCGATTACTGTATCAGCCGAAGTTTCAGTTTTGGCACCATGCAGTTGTCATGGAATTAGACTGCTGGCATTGAAGAAGGGGCTTGACCATGCACATGCATGTGTCACGTAAGTGCTGACATTTTGGCATCATGACATGACTCTGAGGAAGGCATCGCATCACAATGCTGAAATATCAGCACTTACATGATATGTGCACATGCATGGTCATGCCCCCCTCTTTTGTTGTTTCAGTATAGCATAGTGGTTAAGGGCACTGAGCTGTAAACCTGAAGACCTGGGTTTGAATCCCCTGAGCCCCCACTTGCATATTGTGTGACCCTAAGCAAGTCATTTAACTTCCTTGTGCTCTCAGATTGCACCTGGAAACAAGTTCCAGCTCAGCGTGCCTTTCCTTGTTAAACAATTCCCTCTTCATTTCCCCTTTGTTGTTGCCAGGGGAGATTTGTGTAAGAGGAAGAAAGAAAACAGAACATTCATCAAAGTGTGTTGTTGGTGTGTTTTCAAAGAATTAAAAAGCAAGGCATGAAAATGGATAAAAGAAGCCTCTGGCATTTTGCATTTTGTATGCGAGTGCACATAGAACAATTTTCCTAAGTGCACAGTGCTAGGTGAATTTCTTTCTTGGAAATACAGTATAACCACTTTGGAGTAAAGAGTGAACAAGCATTTGTCAATGCCGAATGTTTGCTTGCTGGTATTAGCATTGGAAGAGCAGGAGTTAGACAGATGCAGAATAGGAATGGCAGTGAAGTATTGGACTTCACACGAGCCCCACCCCCACCCTGCAGAGATGGGCAGGCATTGGGGTATGCCTTTGGGTTGTCGCGCATAATGCTCATGCCATTTCACCTCACTCTATCCTGCAGACACCGAGAAGTGTTGAGGTGTGCCTTGGGGTGCTTGGCTTTACAGTCACCCCATTCCATAAGGACATATGCTGAAATAGGTGCAGTATAGGAGAATGGGGTGAACTCTGGGGCCGAAGAGTCCAAGGCACAACTCGATGCCTATCACTGGCTGCAGGATGGGGGTGGAATGGCATGAGCATTACAGCCAGCAATCCAAAGGCACATCCCCTGATGCCTGTCAGTCTGTACAGGGTGGGATGTAATGGTTAGGAACCATAATGCCCTGGGCGTTTGTTGGTATTTGCACTACAAATTTTCAACATGGACTTTTTGTGACCCCCACCTCATGAAAGCATTTGGTACCTCTGTTCATGAACAGTGGCACTGTGATTTTGTTAATCTGTCCCGAATGTTGATTTGCTACAGTGACTGCACCATTCCACGCCAGATGTGTGAAAACACAGATTGGGCAGGATGTGAAAAATAAACAGCTGTCCTGTTCATAAGGAGGTGTGAAAAAATGCCAATGTTGAAAATCCGGAGTGAAAATATTAAAAATTCTGGAAGTTACGATTAAATTGACCCCACCATCCTATTATATGTCAATAGCCGGATGCCTGAGCCACAAGGGCTCACTTCAGAGCTAGTGGGACTGAGTCCTGCTGGTTCTAGTGGTACTAATAATACTCAGGGTCTCTATTTATGTTCAGGTAAGAGATCTGCATTAGAACAAAATCATTGGTGACCTTGCGGACCAGATGTCAGATGATTTCCTGTGGGGACTGCTGCTCCCTCCCCACCACTCTCTCCATCACAACTGACTGAGCGGTAGGGCCACCTTCTGTTCATCTGGATTTCACAGATTAAGTCGGGTGCTGTTCGGTGAGTGTCCAGCATCTGTAGAGGCAGTTTCAGTTAGTTTAACAGGCCGAAACAGATACCATATAATCAGTTTTTGGGAACACCAAGCGAATGTAAATCGGGGAATCCTCAGGTCATGTGTGTTTTCTCTGTACAGGACAACTGCTCTGCTTGTATAAACATAAATTTAAATTACAGCCTTCCTGCCCACTGTATTCACCAAATGTTGCATGACCAAAGATTTGACAGTAACCGCAGATGCCATTGCCCAACATCAACACCACACCAATCTATCCACTTGCTAATAGGAAAAAAATATATAGAAAGAGTAAAACTTTACTTTGTGTATAATTATAAGGTGGAGGGGGCAGGATGCGGCAATTCTGTTAAAGTTTAACAAACTAGTTTAATCGGTTCGCATCTGCAACCTCGAATGACGCTATACCTTTTATTTGAACTTTTAACACTCCAAGGGTGGTTCATCATGATGTAAGTTTTTAAAACCCATTAACATTACAGTTAGTTCAGTGGGCATTCCCGATCGGTCCATCCATGACTACGTCCCATTAATTGAATTGTGCTGTATAAATCTCCCATGATCCTTCTGTAAGGGGTCTCTACAAAACTCCAAATAGGAATCCAGGCTAAACTTTCCAATAAAAAAAAATGCTTTCAGTTTGCAAGACTTCTTGAATTTACACAGTATCGTACATTAATTTAAACTGTGCAAAGTGAATATGGTTACTTTTAATTATCTGTGTCTTTCTGCATGAGCACATTATTTTGATTTGTGGAAGGAACACAGCACTGAAGGGATATTGCAATTAGAAGTCCGTCTGGCTGCAGATATCCATGTCAGACACTAAAATGTGCTTTGAGAAGTGATATTGCAACACCTGAAATATTGGGTTCTTGCCGTCTCACTTCCCTAGAGCTATCTGTCAGCTGCTGTTTCTAGTGCAAACATAGAAACGGTTATTAATGTGCCCCTGTGCATCCCACTGCAAAGGTCCCAGAGGTCTTTTGGGATTACAAGTAGTTGTGAGAACCAGCATGACTGGTCACCCGCAGTAATCCCCACCCTCTTCACCTTCACTTGGCGCCTCCCCCTTTCCAGTGTTGTTTTTTAATAGCAGCCCCTTTTTCTTTCTCAGAATCTCAGGTTACGTTAGTCATGGAGGTCCCAGCCCTTAACTGTCTCTTCCCGCTGCCCTTGGTGCAGAAGTCCTGCCTCGAGCTGAGTCCTGAGACCGGCATGAGCTACAGGGAGTAACTGAGGAGGAATGAGCAAACACTGCCTGCTGCTGCTGTGACAGGATTGGATGGGTGGGCCAGCCAGAGACAATGGCGGTGCCGTGCTCAACAGCGCATTTCAACAGATGGTTGGGGGGTCAGTGTGTGTCATAACGCCCAAGTAGGGATTACAGCCAAAATGTTACTGCCATGCCAATCAGAGCTGTGTGGTCTCTCAGCGAGTCTCACATGGAGAGCGAGAAGACCACCTCCCCTATCTAGGGACGGGAGCACAGGCTGAGGTAGCAGCTCAGAAACTTCTTTGGGTACAGTAAAAACCATAACTACAAAGAGCAGTAGTATGTGTAGAATGTCATTTTGAAGGGGGTATTTTTCAGTGTGGAATTATCTAAAGCACATTTGCTCAAAGGCAGCCAGGCAGGTGTTGCGGTTTTATCAATGCTACTATTGTGTCTCCTGTCAGATAACACTGAGCTACGCCTAAGGTTGGGCTGAGTTGCATGAGCTGACACTCTTCAATGCGTAAAATGCAGGAGGTCATGCCACCAGAAGGTGTGGACTCGGAGTAGCAAATCTTCATGGACTATTCATGGTAGCTAACATTTCAGTTACCAATGAGCTGTCTAAGACAGCAGTTCAGCTGCAGTGCTGACGTGTAGGCAATTTGCATACTGCCAATGGCAGTATGCAAATTGCCTACATTTTAACACCACTGATTGCAGCAGTTTTTCACTTTCAACTGTAGGCCACTGCATCTGAACAGCTGTCATAGACAGCTCCGACATTCATTGGTGTGGTGCGGCCATGCCTGCAAAAGGGACCAGGGCATTGGAAGTGGGAGAGGCACACCTACGAGAACTCGTATGGTGGCACTATGTTTCTTGCACATGTGTGCAAGCAAACATAAAAAGGAATGCAAAGTTAGATAACTGATACTCGAAGAGCGGGATTGTGTGCACTGATCAGCTCAGTTGCCTGGGTTTCATTTTGTATCATTGTTTTAGCCATTTTTATTAAGTACACTATCTTTTGTTTTTGAAAAACACAACATTTTTAATTTCCAGTCACACTAGCTGAACACCCAGCTTCACAGCAAACATGCACTAGAGACTAAGGCCCCAGCCTTAGTTAGACACATCCATTGGAGATTCATGAAAAAGCAGGCAGTCGTCAGGAAGGCATATTCATACTGCAGCAAGTATGAATAGCAAGCTGTGGTAGCACCCCCCAAAATGCATAAGGGCAGCACACCACAGCTCCTAGCTGTCAGCAGATGCCCAGGAGCAAGGGTGATAGTCCATTCCAAACGGAGCACCTTTGCTCCTAGCTGCCATTTTCAGTGTTAAGAGTTTAGCAAGCTCAACCCTGGCCAATACTTAAAGATTTTTATCACATTTATAATGAATATTTCTTAAATGTTTTTAATGTTTACAGGGGTGCACCTTATGTGTTATCAAGCAAACGCAAAAAGTTATAATACCAGTGCTCCACCCCCCCCCCAAAAAAAAAGCTGCTGTAAAGCCTGCAATCCATTTAAATCAAATCAGTTTTCTTGCTTGTTTTTTTCATCATTTTAACATGTTAGATGGGTTATGGTCTCATCATTCAGCCAAATTACGGTCAGCCTGACCACCAACGACAAGGTGACCCACCCATCGGTCAGCAAAAAGCTTCACATTTTAAATTTTACCACATCATCATGAACTGAAGTCCCCGTTTTCTCTCTGCCTTGTGGGGAAAACACCTCTGGCTTCATTTCTTACATAGTGTACTCTGGCCAATAAGAGGCTCACAGGTGATCATTGGGGGGCTCACTAATTAGGAGAAGGCCACAATTCTCATACTTGCAATTCAATAATAACAGTTTAGCAAGCTCAACCCTGGCCAGTGCATAAAGATTTTTATCACATTTGTAATGCATCTTTCCTAAATTGTTTAATGTTTGCAGGGGTGCACCTGGTGTGTGACCAAGCAAAAACAAACAGTTATAATACTAGTGCCCCCCAATGCAAAATATGAAGCTTTTAGAGTGGGTCACCTTGTTGTTGGTGGTCAGGCTGATCATAATTCAGCCGAATGATGAGACCAAGAATCCCTCTAGCATGTTAAAAAGATGAAAAAAACAAGTAAGAAATTTAAATGAACTGCAGGCTTTAAAGCAGCTTTGGGGGGGGGAGTGCTGGTATTATAACAGCTTGCCATATTCAATGGCCTGCACGATATTGACCACGTATGGCATGCAGAATGCTAGGGAGCCATTTGCTTGCCATTATGTGATCATTAGCAGCTCTGCACCATGCCTCCATGCATATCTATGCATGGAGGCATTGTGCAGAGCTTCGACCATTGCCTCCACCCTCACCTGACCTGTATAAACTAATATATGAATCCCTGGCCATCTAGTGGTACCCCCCAACCATGCCAATCCATGTTGTTGTTGTTGTTTTTTTCATTTTTCCCCTCTCCTGGCCAGGCCCTCCTTTGCACCAGCTCCCCCAGCCCTATCACCTGGCTTCTTGTGGACTTACCATCTCCTCCATCCTTCACTTGTCTCACCCCCTCTCTGGCTAGGAGGTGGCTGGCCAAGCCTCTCACTGCACAGACCAGGTCCCAGATCAGAGGAGCGCCACATCACCAGTGAGGGTCCTGTGGAGAACTAGTGCTCATATTGCCTGGCTGGGGCATTTCCATGTTCTGGTTCCCCTCCTGCAGGATGCAGGCAGCAGGGGTGCACATGCACATGCACATGAATGTGTGTAGTAGCACAGTACCCACCTGCATCCTTCCCTCTCTCATGCCACTCCAATTGCACTACCACCTATTGTCACCCAGGTGGCAGTAGAGCAGCGGAGTTGGTGACCTTCCCTTCCCAGAGGAGGAAAGTGTCCTCTGGGATGCTTGATCCTCCTCCCAGCAAATTTGTTGGCTACGGGTGTGTGTGAGGGAGGATCAAGGTGCTGGCAGAGCTGTGCTGCAGCTTGCAAGCTCTCTGAGAGAGAGCACTTGCCTCCCTCCATAGGTTTTATCTTTTTAGGAGAACTATACTAAATAGGTGTGCTTGTTCTCTGGTCTTTGCTGATCTGATCAGAGTTCCCAAAGTTTTAGTTTAGTAAGCTTTCTTAGTTAGGGGATATAATTAGGGTGTTTTAGTTTGAGGCAGAGTAGTGGAGTGAGTAAGCTTAGGCAGCTAGGTTTCTTGTTTTTTAGCTAGGTTCTGCAGCTCATGCACCATTACCTGTCTGCTCCAGAGGATTCTGCATTGTTTGCTGTACTGACGACCTCTTGCTACCAGGTCGCAACATTTTGCCATGACCAACTATGGACATCTCCAGCTGAGTGTTGCGCTTCACTGGGAGGTGCTCTCTAGAGTAAATGGAGGGGCTGACTGCTGAAGATAGTCCCGGGCTTCCCCAGACTGCGACCAGTCTTCCCCGCCTGCAGCAGTCAGGTCGGTGGACTTGGACCATCCTGGAAGGTGCTTCTTTTCCAGCATGCAAGAGGGCCGACTGGTTGAGGTTCTGTTTTCTGCCCAACTGCAGTCACTGAGGGCGCTTCTTCGTTCTTCATCTTGGGGCAAAGGGAGGGCTGCGTGGTATTGTGTCATTTGGTGTGTTCAGTGACAGTTGCTTTGCCAGATCATTGTTTGCTCATATTGCTGGCTGAGCCACATTGTAGACCATCTTTGACCCAGGACTTTCATCCCCATTGGATATTCATTGTCTGAAAGACACTGAACTCTGGTAATTTTTCCCTGGGTTTTCGGAGCTGGTGAGAGTAGCCCTAGTGAAACCCTGGAAGTTTATCCTATTTGTGGCATTCTGACTAATTTACACAGCTGGGTCATTGTTCCATGCAGAGACTGGGGTGATGAGAGGGCCCTTAGCCTTCAAAGTGGTGGGCTGTGATGCTGCTTTTTGTATTTAATTTTTCTCAAGTTGCATTAACTGTGGTCTTGTCTAGTGGGACCTCCTTGTGTGAGCTGCGGACTGTGTGCTCCTGAACTTGAACTCTAACCTACAGGTTTTTTGCTCCTCTTTGGTAGTGGGTGGGGATTGTGTGGGTAGTGGGTGGGGGAGGTTGGTTTTTAGCTATTGTTTGTGTGATGTGTGAATGGTTTAGGCTGTTATTATACTACTGTAAGTTTGTGTGTGTGTCGGGGGGGCTTGTACAGTTAAATCACTGTGTGCCTGGGACATTATAGTTAGGCAGGATGTGTCTGGGGAAGTACAAGGGCCTGGGGCAGGTTAGGACTGTGTATGAGGTGTCCCAGCTGCTCAATCTGCAACCCTTCTCTGACCTCCCTGTTTCTGCCACCACAGCTCGTCACTGTCGGGAGGTTGGGATTAGGAGGAGCTGCATTAATTGATTGTGGCTGGGCACCTCAAACACATTGGTTGGGGGCAGGATAGAGGTAGTTAGGTGCAGAAGGAACCCTGGATTTCAATGGGTCCAAGGGAGAGGCCAGACGTATTTGGTACCCATCCCCAGGGTCCCCACCAGACCGAGTGGGCAGGTAGCCAGAGGGGGCTGCATTGTCCACCAATCCCCTGAGGGCAGTGCTTTGAAATGCCAGATCAATCAGAAACAAGACTGCAATTATAACGGACTTAGTTTCTTCAGTCAATCTAGCTCGCATCATGGAGGCCTGGGTTGGTGACAATGTTGGCCCAGTTTTAGAGGTCGCCGTCCCCCCCCCCAGGTACTCTGTACTGCGCTGCCCCAGAGTGGAATGCAGGGGTGGGGGGGGCATCTGTTTTAGATCAGAGCTAGGCTTCACCATGCACCCAGTGAAAACACTGGGTTCCTTCAAATAATGTGGCTGTTTGTGGGGGTCTGGGCACAGGCTACAGGATTCTCCTGATTCACCGCCCCCCTGGGGCAGTGGGAGAATTCCTACAGGAGGTAGTCAACTTTGTCATCGGTGAAACATTGGAGGCCCCCAGATGTTTAGTTCTGGAAGACTTTAATGTTTGGGTCAATGATGAATTTTCAAGGCTTGGTTACAACCTCCTCCAGATGATGTCATCTCTGGGCCTGTCGCAAGAAGTTTGTTCTGCAACCCACCAGGGCGGCCACATGTTGGACCTGGTCTTCTCACTGGGGCTTCAGACAAATAATCTGAAGACTGATTGGATCGTTTGGTCCGATCATTGCATGGTGAAGTTCTGTTCAGCCCCCCGAGAGCCCTCCCCTGCTGAGATGGTAGCTACCACCCTTTGAGGGTTTAACCCTGAGGGTTTTCTGGTGGTGGCCGATCTATCTAGCATCGACAATGCATGCATAGGGGGGATATGCATGGCAGTTGCCGCTTACAACAAGACAATGTCTGATGCCCTCAACTCCCTCACACCAGTCCGAGTATGACCCAAATCTTCTCACTTCAGGTCCCTGTGGTTTGATGGGGAGCTCAAGGCGATGAAGATTATGGGTCGGAGGTTAGAGCACTGCTGGCAGAAAGACTGGGCTGGAGGTGGACAAACTGGTCCTGTGTACTCATTACAGTGAGTACCAGGGGGCAATCAACTGTAAGAAGGCAGACTTCCTGTCCACAGAGATTGCTACTGGGAAGAATCGGCTAATTGTGCTTTTTCGGACTGTCAACAGGCTTTTACATCCTGCCTGTCTGCAGCCACAAAAGGCCTTTCCTAATGCTATATGTGAAGAGTTTGCACGATTCTTCTCAGACAGAGTGTCCGCCATCCGGCAAGGAATTCCACCAGTGAGCCAAATTGCAGCCAACAGTGGTTGCCTTGGGCACCCAGAAAGCACTCTATCTAGCTGGGGCAAGTTTAGACCGGTGGAGGTGGCCGAGGTCATTTGAGGTTGTTTTCAAGCAGAGGCACATGTGGGCCCTGCACTATGTGGGCAGGGTACATGAAACCGTGTTGCCTGCGTGGCTACCTGCGGACAGGTAGCACTGGCGGTATTCACACCGGCCACCACCTGTCCATGGCCCCACCTCCCTGGCACGCAAGACTCACCAGAGCAATGGGGGTGCAGTCAAGGACCCAGCCAGGCATCCAATTGGATGCCTGGACTGGGACCCACAGTGGATCCCATACACAGTGGGGCACGCATTGGCAGCATGCCCAGTGGATGTCCGAGGGCTGGTGGTCATGGTGGTGTGAGGAGGGCAATGCCACTGGCCCTCAGATGGCACTGGAGAGGTGCACAGTGACAGGGTGGGGAGATGGCAGTCGGTAGTACAGGGCAAGGCACTGTACCCCACCACTAGGGGCATGGATAGGCGGTGCTGTTCAGGGGGGGCAGAAGCAACATCCATGTCCTGTGCCCTTGTGTGGGGGTGTCCTGTGGGGGGTTGATGTGTGCTGGAGTGGGTGGGAGGCACCAGGCGTCCGTATGCAATGGCCCTGGTGTGTGGGTGGGCTACTCGCCCTGTTGTCAGATGACTCCCGCTGTGTTCACGGGGCATGTAAGGGGCTTATGGCAGGGTTCTCCCTGGTGTAAACTGTGCCCCTGTGCACCCCCGTGGCCAGCACTACGCGCCTAGGTGCATGGCGCATACTGCTAGCACACCCCTCACCCACCCCCGATGCATTGTTCTTTACACAGCCAGGGGATTTGGCACGTAGATGCTGCGTGCCCCCCCTTGGTGCATCCTGTGTGGGGGGCATGTAGGGTGTGGAGTGGCTGCATGCCCCAGATACACGCATGTAGCCACTGCACTCCAATAGTGCATAGGACCCACTGTGAACAGGACCCAGTGCTGACATGGTTCTTGAAGGGATGTGTCGTCTCCACAGGCCTTGCCTTGATTGTCCGGTGCTCTCTGTCAGAGGGGGGGTCTTTCCAGATGCCTTGAAGGAGGCACATGTGAGACCCCTTCTGAAAAAACCATCCTTGGACCCTGGCGTCAAGACAAATTACCGTCCTATCTCCAACCTTCCATTTCTAGGTAAGGTTGTCAAGAAGGTTGTGGCGCTTCAGCTTGAGGAGCACCTCATGGCCCATGATCTGTATGAGCCTATCCAGTCTGGGTTTCTTGTGAGGCATAGCACAGTCTGTGTTAGTTCGGGTGCATAATGACCTGCTCAGGGTGAAAGATCAAGGGGAAGGGACAATTTTCATTCTCCTTGATCTCTCCTCAGCTTTTGACACAGTGAACCATTGTGTGTTACTCAACCACCTGAGGGAATTTTGTGGACTTGCCAGCACTGTCATCTGCTGGTTCGAGTCCTAACTCATGAACAGGAGGCAAAGGGTAGTGATGGGGAATTTCTCCTCCTCCTCCTCCTCCCCTAGCCTCCTATCCTGTGGAGTACCTCAGGGTTCGGTCTTGTCGTCAATGTTGTTCGCCATGTACATGCTGCCCCTGGGAGAGCTCATTAGGAAGTACAGTCTGGGTTTTCATTGGTATGCCAATGATACCCAGCTGTACCTTTCCTTTGCCCCGGGACACCCAATGCAGTGGATGTGCTAGATAATTGCCTTGCTGAGATCAACGACTGGATGGTCTCCAGTTGGTTGCTACTGAACCACAATAAGAAAGAGGTACTGGTAGTGGAGTTGAACAGAGGGCATGATCGGATGGCCTGTGGTGCAGATACAGGACTTTTCCTGGGTTCTGTGCCATTAAAGGCCTCCTCTAGGGTGTGCAACCTTGGTGTTATCCTGGACAGTGAACTGACATTTGAATTCCATTTGCCGTCTGTTGTCCATACAGTTTCTATCATCTGAGGAATATCACCAGGATCAAGCCTCTAGTTCCGCCCCTGGACCTCCCTACCTTGGTGCATGCCTTTGTGACGTTGAGGCTTGACTACTGCAATGCACTCTACCTCGGGGTCTCGGGAGGTACCCTCAGCTGGATACAGCTGGTGCAGAACGCAGCTGACAGGTTGTTGATGCTACATCACCCCAGTGCTGAGTGAACTGCACTGGCTGCCAGTCAGGTGGAGGATCCTCTTTAAGGTGGGCTTGCTCACCTTCAAGGTCCTACACGGCCTGGTCCCTGGTTACCTGGTGGACCTTCTTACACCTGCTACCTCAGTCTGCTCCCTCAGTTCCTATTTCCACGGGCCTCCTTGCGATTCCCAGGACAAGGTTAAAAATGGCCGGTGACAGAGATTTTAGTGTCACCAGCCCCGTTCTGTGGAATTCACTGCCCCCAGCTGTAAGGGAGGCCACTTTAGTAGAGGTATTCAAGGCCCACCTCAAGGCCTTCTTGTTTAATCAAGCTTTCCCGGACCCTGTTTTTCAAATACTGCCTTGGTATTGACACATTGTTAAACAGTTTCTGTTCCAGGCTACCTATTTATTTATCTACTTATTTTTCCGATTTTATTCTATCATAATTGTCTATTTAATACTGTTTTATTTATTGGTGTGTTGTTTTTATGTATTCTTTGGTTGTATTTCTTGTGTACAGCGCACAGAGCCCCAGGGATTGAGCGTCTTAAAATAAAATTTGCCTTGCCTTTCCCCTCCCCCTGGCCAGCCCCTGATGCCCCACACTCATTCCTGAATGCAGGTCGCTATTGTTGCAAGCTGTAGTGCTACCTTTGTGCTGACAGACAGGCCTCAATCTGTGTTGTGAAATGAAATTTCACTAGTAGTCCACTGTTACCCCCCCAATCCCTGTTATGAAATGAAATTATCCTGGTAGTCCCCTGGCACCTGCTCCCACCGCAATCCTCAATGCAAAAAAAACAATTACCATTGTAGGCCAGTGGTACCTCCCTTCACATCCCAACTGCTGTTGTGAAAAGGAAGCACCCTGGCATTCCAGTGGTAACCCCTCCCACCCAGATCTCTGTTGTAGAATGATGCCCCCTTCCTGGGCCTGTCCACACACTTAGCACCCACCACCCTCCACATCATCTCAAGTACCTGACTCACCCTAAAAAGCCCATGGATGTGGCAGACATAAGAATGGATGGCAAGCTGCATAGACCCTCTTCTCACCATCTTGGCCAGCTGCCATCTGAATGACAGAGACTGAGCATACACATACTGCATTTCTACAGAAGAATCAGTTTGTATTCGGAGCAGTTGGGTTGTTTCTGATGGAGATTCTCATAGAAACATAGAATCTGATGGCAGATAAAGACTGCTTGGCCTACCCAGTCTGCCCATTTTCCCTACCTACTGTAAAACAGCAGAACCTGCTATACTCTCCCTTTCATAACCACTAAGGTTTGCTTATGCCTATCCCATGTGTTCTTGAATCTCATTAGCATTTTTGCTCCAACCACCTCCACTGGTAGTCTGTTCCAGGCATCCACCACTCTTTCTGTGAAGAAGTGCTTCCTCACATTTCCCCTGAATCTACCCCCCTCCAGCTTCATAGCATGACCCCTTGTTCTTGAGCACCTTTTTATTTTAAATGCTTCCATCTTCTACCCTATTTATACCCGTGAGGTATTTGAATGTTTCTGTCATCACTCCCCATCCTCCAGGATGTACATGTTGAGGTCTTTCAGTCTCTCCTCATAGGGCTTTTGATGCAACCTCTGTGCCATTTTAATTGCCCTCCTCTGGACCGACTCTACTCTGTCTATGTCCTTCTGGAGATGTGGTCTCCAGAACTGGATACAGTACTCTAGGTGAGGTCTCACAAATGATTCATACAGTGGTATCATCACCTCTCTCTTTATGCTGGTGATACCTTTCCCTATGCATCCTAGCAACCCACTCACTCTCCCCACTGCATTATCACACTGTTTGGCCACCTTTAGGTCATCAGATATGATTACCCCAGGTCCCTTTCCTGTTTGGTGGTCATTAGCACTACTTCCCTCATCTTGCAGTCTGCCTCTGGGTTTCTGTGTCCCAAGTGCATGATTCACATTCAAACTTAGTTGCCACACATTTGACCACTTCTCAAGCTTTCTGAGATCACTATTCATTTTTACACACACACACACACACACACACACACACACACACACCCGGGAATGTATACCCTATTGCAGATCATTGTGTCATCTGCAAAAAGACATAGCTTTCCTTCTAGCCCCTCTGTAATGTCTCTAATAAAGACATTAAAGAGGACCGGTCCCAGTACTGATCTTTGTGGCACCCACTGGTCACCCTCCCTTCCTCGGATTGAACTTCATTTACCACCACCTTCTGTCACCTATCTCCCAACCAATTCCTTAGCCAGCTTACCACCTTTGGACTCACTCCCAGGCTGCCCAGCTTATTTACGAATCTCCTATAAGAAACGGTGTCGAAGGCCTTACTGAAATCTAGGTAGGTCATATTTACCACTTCACCCTGATCTAATCCCCTGGTCACCCTGTCAAAGAAATCTATTAGAATTGTTTGACATGACCTCCCCCTAGTGAATCCATGCTGCTTGGATCCTGTAAACCACTAGATTCAAGATATTCCACAATCCTTTCCTTCGGGGGCGATTCTATTAATTTCCCCTCCACCGAAGGCAGGCTGATGGGCCTGTAAGTGCCAGCCTCCTCCCTGCTACCACTTTTGTGAAATGGAACTACAACTGCTCTCCTCCAGTCCCCTTGAACCACTCCCGTCTCCAGTGAGTGGTTGAACAGAACTGTCAGAGTTGCAGCCATCACCTCTCTGAACTCCTTTAATATCCTTGGATGTATCCCATCTGGCCCCAATGCCTTGTCCACTTTTAGGTTTGCGGGTTCCTCCAGGGCTCTCTCCTCTGTTAATGGACTAGTGTCCACTTCCCTTTCTTCAATGTTCCTGTCCTTTATCTGTGGTCTGTCACCTCCCCCTTCCACTGTGAATACTGAACAAAAGTATTTCTTCAGGACGTCTGCTTTTTACTGGTCCCCTTCTACACACTCCCCTTCTTTCTTTAGTCTTATAATCCCTTCCCTGGTCTTTCTACTTTCACTTATATACCTAAACAATTTCTTGTCGCCTTTCTTTACTGCCTGGACTATTTTCTCCTCTTTTTGTACCTTTGTGCTCCTGACTGCTTTCCCTGCCACTTGCTGCTTCTTCTGATTCATCCCCTATACTCCTCCCTCTGTGTCTCCTTATACTTCTGAAATGCTAACTTTTTTGCCCTTACCTCTCCAGCTAGCTCTTTTGAGAACCACAGTGGTCTCTTTTTCCCCTTGCTCTTGCTTGCTTGCCTGATGCAGGGTTTGTTGCCTTCACTATAGCCCCTTTTAGTTTTGCCCACTGTTCCTCCTCTCCATCCAAGTCCCCACCCCACCCCCCACCAGGGCCTCCCTGAAGCATTCCCCCATCTTTGTAAAGTCAGCCTTCTTGAAGTCCAGGACCCTCGCCGTTGTGTGGTTCAGTTCTGCCACAGCTCTTATATTGAGCCACACTCTATGGTGATCACTGGTCCCTAGGAGACCACCCACCATGACATCTGCAACACCGTCCCTGTTGGTGAGTACAAGGTCCAATATTGCTTCCCCATGAGTGGGCTCTTCTTCAAGTTACCTGAGGAATGCCCCCTGCAGTGAGTCCAGGAGGTCCCTGCTCCTAGCTAAAGCTGCAGTTGGGATGCTCCAATCTATATCCGGCAGATTGAAGTCCCCCACCAGCAGCACCTCCCCCCTATTTGCCATCTTTTGGATGGCTTCCACCAGAACCTTATCCATCTCCTCCCTCTGTGCTGGAGGTCTGTAGATCACACCATTGTGAATGAGGTAGCTGCTCCATTCCCCATTTCTAGGGTGACCCACAGTATCTAGGCCCCCCTTCCTGTATCCCCTGTATTGCTGGTGCTTTAATCTTGTTTCACTTCCCACAATAAATGCCCTGCAGTTTTGTGTATTTGCAGCTGCATCCTACACTGCTGCTGAAAGTTCACTTTTGCAGATTTTTTAAATATTTGCTAACTTGCTGATATTTGATCTTCTTTTTAGACAACTGTAATTATACTTAACAAACATTCATAATACATGAAGTACAGTACTACCTTTAATGGTATACAATTTTTAAGCAAGTTAAAGTTGTGAGTGTCAGAAAAATATGGCATTTCATGGACATCAAATTTGACATAGAACCCTTAATACCTGAAAATGATTAGAGAGTACACAATTATGTTTCATTTTCCCTTGAGACTTTCATTTTTATGTACTAGAGATGTGATAGTGCTGGATCTCGTACATCACAAACAAGGGAAACAAAGCAGGCATCACAGTGGGTAGCCCCCCTGGTTCAAGTGATCATCATACAGTGTGGTTTGCCATGTGGATTGGCCAAGGCAAAAACCACACTATTACATTGGTCCTGGACTTCAGGGGAGCAGATTTTAGAAAAATGGGGGACTGCCTTAGGAAATACTGTGAAGGGGGGATTAGCCTGGGGGTGGAGGCACGATGGAACAGAATAAAGAAGGGAATAACTGAGGTAACAACAAGTTGTTTAAAGGTAATAAGCAAGGGGAAGGGGAGAAAAAGGTCGCTTTGGTTCTCAAAGGAGGTGGCTAAAGTGGTAAAGGAGAAAAAAGAACTGCTTTCAGAAAGTACAAGGAGACCCAAATGGAGGCAGACAGGGAGCTATATCTAGACAAACAAAGGGAGGCAGGAAGGAAGGTAAGGAAAGTTAATGCTCAAACTGATTAAAGGATTGCCCAGGGAGTCAATAATAGGGATAGGACTTTCTCCATGTGCATGAATGAGGAAAGGAGGACAAGAGGTAGTATAGTGACTATCAGACTGGGGGGGGGGGTGACTGTGCACAGGAAGACCAGGAAAAAGCAAAAATGTTAAATGAATATTTCTGTTTGGTATTCACAGTGGAAGGGGGATGAGTCGACATGAATTAACAAGCACCAGAGTGAGGAGGTTGACACAAATCCATTTATGGAATATAGGGTCCACAGGGGATTGGAAGCCCTAAAGGAAAAGAAGGTAATGGTACCAGATGGGATCCACCCAAGGGCACTTAAGGGACTGAACACAGTGCTAGTTACCTCTTTGGTAACACTATTTAGCACATTATTGGAGACAGATGTTGTTCCAGAGGAATGAAGGAGGGCCAATGTGGTTCCTCTGCACAAGAGCGGTGGCAGAGAAGGGGTCAGCAATTAAAGACCAGTCAATCTCACATCAGTAGTGGAGAAGTTAATGGAGTCCCTACTGAAGGAGAAACTGATGGAGTACCTGAGGCATATGGGCTGCAGGATCACTGGCAGTGTGGCTTCACAGGGGGGAGGTCATGTCAAACAAACCTCATAGATTTCCTTGACTGCATAACTTGGGAGATGGATCAGGGAGGGCAGGAGATGTGGCCATCTGGACTTCAGTAAGACCTTTGACACTGTACCACACATGAGACTAATAAAGAAACTTAGCAGCCTGGGGGTGGGGGAGAAGGTGGTGTGCTCAGTATCAAACTGATTAAAAGATAGGAGGCAGAGGATGGGGTTAATGGTAGCCACTCGGAGGATGGAAGAATGACCAGGGATTTGTTCTGGGCCCTGTCTTCTTCAATGTCTTCATAAGTGATATTGCTGAGGAACTGGAGGGGAAGTTGTGCATCTTTGTAGATGACACAAAAATCTGCAACAGGGTGTACACCTAGGAAGGGATGTAAGAATGCAAAGGGATCTGGAGTACCTAAAGGAGTGGTCTATGAAGTGACAACTGGGTTTTAATGCCAAAAAGTGCAAAGTCATGCACATGAGGACAGGTAACATGGGGGCAGGGTATAAGCTGGGGGGGTACTTACACTTACCAAGCAAGAGAGGGACCTTGGGGGATCATATGTGATGACCTGAAGGTGGTGGGGCAGTGTGACAGGTCAGTAAGCAAGGCAAGCAGGATGCTGTTATGCACAGGGAAGGGCTTCTGTGGCAGGAGAAGAGAGGTGGTGTTGCCTCTATATTGTTCACTGGTGAGACCCCACCTGGAGTACTGCATCCAGTTCTGAAGGCTGCACCTCAACAAGGACATTAACAGGATGGAGGTGGTCCAGAGGGGCATACCGCCCCAACAGCAACATGTCGAGATTGACCGATACTACAGTGACAACAGTGCCAGATTGCTGTAGTGTCAGCATTGGATCCTGGCACTGTTATCTGGGGGGTCTTGCACCCCCTCATTTAATCAGCTCTGACTCAGAGTTGATTATATTAAGTGGGGAGGGCACAGGGGGCACAGTTCCCCGCTCTGGGGTTTGTGGGCAAAGCCCCCTGAAGAAAACATGGTAGGCAGTGATTATGTTTATGCCAACTGAGGAAAGCTACCAAAATGATGTGGGGTTTGCATGAGAAGCCATATGAGTAAAGGCTGCAGGAGGTCGAAGTACTCCCTGGAAGAGAGGAGAGTGACAGGGGACATGATTGAGACTAAGTATTGTACAGTTTGAAAAAATTGTAGGGGGGGAGACTCTTTCAAACAAGGAAAAGCACTAGTACACAGGGGCATGCTATTAAACTTGAGGGGGGGTTTAAGAGGAATGTGAAGAAATACACCTTCACAGAAAGGGTTGTTGATGATTTAAACACCTTGCCAGAAGAGGTGGTGAGGAGCTACAAACATACATGTTATAGGCATATGGGTATTATAAGTAGAGATAAGGGGGCAGGAAGAGACTACTGTGACCAAGTGGGGTCCAGGGTGTAGTATTAGGGAGGGACAATAGGGCAGACTAGATGGGCCTACAGTACTTGCCCTTTTCCACGAACACTTTCTATGTTTCTATGTACTTGTGCTTTGAATGGCATTTTGTATGATACTGTGTCATATTTAAAGTTTCCTTTGTTAGTAATTTTTCACTGTCTTTTATTCTAGAAAAGAACAAAACAAATTGATATTGCACATTCAACAATTATAATTTAAAGATATGCAGGCACTATACAGTAGATGTTGGATATTATTGGTTAGGCCTTCATTACCAAATATTAAATGAGTAACCCTAAGCTATTTACTTAACTTCCCAGTGCTCCATTCCACATGGTTAGGGAAATAGGTGGAAGCAGGACACCACTGGAATTGAAATATTGCAGCTCAGTTGGACTATCCAGGGTAAATAAATAGTTTGTTTGATATATATATATATATATAGATATATTAGAGGCAAACAACTCTGTTTAATGCATCAGTTAGGGTTGTTTCACAGTGACAAAAGTGAGGAAATTCAATGTTAGGTTGAAACCCCTTACACCTCAACCCCAACCGGAATGCCGCAGCGTTAGAGTTAGTTATACTCTCACCCCATCACATGTAAGGAAAGCTGAGGAATAGGAGAATGGGTGAGAGTTAGACCGCTGATCCCAACGCTGCACCCTGATTCCAGTTGAGGGGTGGGCTGGAGGGTGCAAAGGGTTTCAACCCTAACATCGACCCCTCGCTTTTATCGCTGTGGAACAACCCTAACTGATGCATTAAATGGATGTTTTTGCCTCTAATTTCCCTTCTTTTTGAGAATGATAATGAGAAATAGTGAATGTAATGCAGCGGCAGGAGCGCGGGGCCCTTTGGGCCCCGTGTTCCTGCCACGTGATGTCTTGTCACATAGTAACATTATGCCTGCAAACACAAATCGTAATGCGCATGGTGACGCAAAGTGAAACAGAAAGAGAAACAGTACTGTAGACAGAAATGTTAAAAACAACACAAACGCAACCGCAAATGAAAACGCAAAGGGTAACCCACATGGTGGCTTAGATGTGAACGGTAAGTGAAACGAGTATGGAACTGCAAGTGGAAACGGTAATGGTAACAGTAATGTAAGCACACAGGCTGGTTTGCCCCAAAAGCTGCATAGAGAAAGACAGTGAGTACAAAGAATATATGCAAAATAATGACTCTCGAAACAGAAAATGAGGACTTGGAATAGTAAATTGCTTATATCTCAGGAACCGTACGACATAGAAAAAAAATTTAAGTCATATGAATTATCACTTTCTTAGCTAGTTTTATACTTAGGCCCCAGGAGGGGGGCTAAGCATTTTTCCGATGAAAAGTCCGTATCTCGCACCGTTTCCGAGATATGGGCCCTGAAAGGCGCGGCGAACACCGTAATGTTATCCTATGGGAAAAAAACAGAAGTTCGGAGTGCCATAACTTTGCCTTCCTGTAATATTTTTTCACCAAACCACTGAAAGGCACATCTGTGGCAAATCCATCAAAAGGTTGCAAAGTTACTAAGGTGCAAAATTTTGGGTTTAATAGTAAATGGCTCTCAACTCCTAATTATGGTAGCACTACCTGCTACTATATATATATATATATATATATATATATATATATATATATATATATATATATATATAATATATATATATATATATATATATATATGTATATATGTGTGTATTTTAGTGGTGTGGTAGTGCCACTATAGTTAGGGTTGAGTAGGCACTTTAAATGTTGAACCCCAATTTTTGAACATTTATATCTTTGCAACCATTCAACAGATTTACACGACATTTTGCATGCACTGTCTTTTGGGGTAGTTCTCTTGACATGCCAAGTTTCATTCTTGTCAGATGTGCAGATTCCGAGAAGTGGATAGCTAAATAACATTGAAAATTGTTTTTTCCTGTTTTGTTTTTTTTGCCATTGTGTGTCTCC
Organism: Neoceratodus forsteri; assembly: GCA_016271365.2. NCBI lineage: Eukaryota > Metazoa > Chordata > Ceratodontiformes > Ceratodontidae > Neoceratodus > Neoceratodus forsteri. The sequence goes on along the minus strand of CM028136.1, from coordinate 335,247,269 downwards.
CAGATGGTTTGGAATTTTGGTCTGAAGTTTCAGGGTAGAAAGGGTTTGGCTCAGAAGGATTTCCTTTGCTGGTTTGGTGACAAAATATTTATCAATTCCAAAGTTATTACATTTTAAAATTTTGGGATCTGAGCATGCTCAGTCAGCATTTCAAAATAGTTGCATGAAGTTTTTGTATGGGGAATACTTTTTCGTGAGAGCGATAATCTTTTTTCATTTTGCGCCATCTTGTTTTCTGTTTTTCCCTAAAAATTCTAATTTGGAAAACCACAAAAATTACATTCTCGGGCATGACCAACACATGTCTCTTGCTTATTGGGACCCCCTTAGCTTGATTCTGTACTTAACTTTTAGAAAAATGCCCTTGAAATGTTTGTTTTTAAGCTTCCAAATATTTTTTTGTTACTCATGATACAAAAAAAGTTTATTTTTTCATATCACCAGTCACAAAAAAATATCATTTTTTTGTAATGGGAAAATCCTTTTTGTTTATCCATAGGTTTATTTCACATTATTAAGTAAAAGGCACACATTAGCAAAGCAAAATACTGGAACTGCTGAGTCTCTGACATGACTTGAAATAAAAATGCTAGTGCAGGTACCAATTTGTTTGCCCCCAGATATTAAAATGAAAAAACCCATGCTTAACTTCACAGAAATCAACTGGAAGAGACAATGCTGTCGGTACTGGAACTGTTGAGTCTCCGACATGTCATGCAATAAACACACCAGCGCAGCTATCAATTTGTTTGCCCCCAGATATTAAAAAGAAAAAAAACATGGTTAATTTCACAGAAATCAGTAGGAAGAGGCAAGTGTAAATGCTGCTTCTCCGAGCTGACATAATACTAAAATGCTGGTGCAAGTACCAATTGTTTACCATAAAGAGATTAAAAAATGAACACATAAATAATGTAACAGCAATCACAGTAAAAAGTGTCAGCCTGTGTACTTCTTTGCAGGCTAGAACAGAGATCACAGAAAAATAACTCCCCCAATACCTAGAACTGCTGGACCCAGTCTCACAAGCGAAATCATTGCAACCTTTTCTCCACCGACAGTGCTTGGGACTGAATGCAGTCCCTGTTAAGTAATAAGCTGAAGGAGGGGAGAGACTACTCCCAAAGCTCACTCCTATAGTTTGTACCAACATGGTCCTTCAGTATTTAAAGCTTGTGGTTACCATAGACCAGTGGTTCTCAAATGGTGAGGCCAGCCTCCCTGGGGAGGCCCCAACCTGTTCCAGGGGAGGCTCAAGCAAGTCTGAAAAAGTACAGTACTTAAATTTTGAGTTTTATGTATTTTGTGTGAAGAGATTAAGCAAACTGAAAGAGGCTAATAGTAGGTGAATGTTATGTATTTATTTACTAATAGGTGACAAGGAAAGGTGAATGAGCCAAAGCTCATTTCAGGTGTACCTGGGAAGGGTAAGAGTGAATACATTTCAAAAGGTAACAATCAAGAAATACACAGTGAACAATACTGCAAACAAACACGAACAATAAACTAATAATGAGTGCTGGTAATTGATCAATTTGTAGCCTGATTGCAGAACAGCCCAAATTCAAGGACTGAGCATTGAAGTGCTAAGAGCAATAGCAGGAAGGAGCAAAGTAATCCCTGAGAAGTTGCTTAGGAGCAGGGAAGAAGGGGGAGAGGCAAAGTATGCAGGAAGGTTATTTCATATAGAGATGAAACAGAGAAAGCAGTCTGACCCATGAAAGTACTGCAACAAGGGGAAACAAGGGTTCAAGAATGAAAATAGCCGAGCAAGTAGGCTGGCCGGGGGGGAGGGGTGTTACAATAAAATGAATAATAATATTTGTTTATTTTGTTTGTTATTCAGATAACACCTTTGAGCACAAGAGCTCTTTTCCAAAGGTTCCACATAAGTATAAGAAAAATAACTGAATGTGAGCCAAGTACTCAAAGGGGTTTCAATATATTCATGGTGTACTGTGCAAAGTACAGCATGCTATTTTTCCTTGGGGAGGCCCAAGATTATTTCAGTTTTTGGGGGAGGCTCAAAATCTTTTCCATGGATTTGGGGAGGCTCACTGTGACAAAGTCTAAGAACCATTGCCATAGACAGTCACTAAGTTCTTTAAGAACAAGTCACTGGATTTTTTAACGTGCAATGATGACAGTAATGTCACATCTTCTAACCCTCCTGCTTCCCTGCCATTGTGATCTTGACCATGAAATATTCTTAAATGCAAAATGATATTATGTGTTTGTATGCTAATAACTTGGTATTTGACAGTCATGTCTCTGTATATTGTATTAGATTGTGTTAGTATTTGTGAGTTAGGTTGATAGTTTTGGTTGTGATTATCTTCATAGACACTGGCCAAGCTGTGTAATGAGACAGCTCTATTCCATCAGTGACATTAGGGGAATGTTATTGCAGAATTTTTTTTATTTGATGTTTCAAGGCATCATAGTTCTATTTAAAAGAAATTTGACGATGTGAATTTTTAGAGATTTGTCAAAATGAATACTGTGAAATATATTATGGTTGTTGAAAAGAAAATAATTTTTTGTCAGGAGATGACTACTCAGTAGTATCTATTAAAGCTGGCAGAGTGACTGTTTCTGTCCTCCTGATGCACAACCCTATACTGTATATGCAGATGGTTTCAAATGCTGATTTGGTATCAAAGGATAAAGTTTTGAAAACTTAATTATTTTGTATGTGCATGACCAGTCCTGTAAATTGTATAAGGTGTTCAGAGAAGAATTAGTGCCAGTGCTTATCCTCACAGACGGTGATTGTGTGTGTGTGTGTGTGTGTGTGTGTGTGTGTGTGTGTGTGTGTGTTGTGTGTGTGTGTGTTTTGACAGATCCTTGACAGCTCATTTGTCAGTGACACAGTGAACCATGTCTTGACTTGCAGTTCCATTTGGATACAGAACATTGCAATATTTTTATAACAATAACCATTTGGTTTGCTCTGAATTTTTTTTCAGACCTGCTAGAATGACTATTGTGTGGGACCTCAATAAATAAATCCACCTGTTTGACAGGAGCTGAACACCAGGCAAAGAATTTCAGCCTGTACCAAGCTGTCACATCTCTTTCAATACATTTATGGTCACAAACAGCCTGATATAAGTTTTGGTTTCAGTTTTTGTTCTACATAACTTGGAGAATTCATATTTTTACATATTAATTTGTATTCATTGCTAGCTCTGTTTGATTCACCATGTGTGATATCAGCTGGTTTATTCATGAGCTGTGTATGAAGCAATCCAGTAAGACACTGACATTGGAAAAAGTGTTAGGACTGCAGTCTCGAAAAATAAATGCGGCTTGCACAATACCTGTCATCATTCTGCAAAAATTGATGAACTTTTTTCAGTTAACTTATTATCACAATTTGATATAGGTACCTAATAAATAAGTATAGATACATAAAATTAGGAGCACTAATTATTTAAATAGATATGAAATGACAACTACTATTGCAAGTGGAACTTAACAGGGCTTGTGTCACATGGTTTGTCAGTGCACACTGTCAAGCAGAGACAAATTGGAGCTGAAATGAAACAGTTAGCACTATTCAACGATATTCATATTGATGACAACTGAGTTATAACTGACAAAACCACATTAGTTTGTATTTTTCACATAGAAAACAGTACAAACTGATTGTCTGATTCAGCAGCACCCTGAGTACTCATTTAAGCTAGATTCACTCAGCGGGAAAAGGCAGCACTGAAACATCTCTCTAAATAAAAATAAATGTTACTGTCAATTTTTAAATCAAATATGTACAGTTCTTAAGGATAACTGATTGTGACTGAACTACTGAAGTAATATAAAATGAAATCCTATTTCATCACGTACTCACTGTGCAACCATGTGCACAGGATATCGAGCATTCAGCTAGCAGTCACAGAGGTAGCAACCTCATTGCAGCTACTCACTCAATCTGGCTCAGCTGAGGATTGAGACACAATCACAGACCATGGAGTAACAAAGCACAAAAAAATTAAAAGTGAAATTATAAACATAAGCAAACACATAATAAATTAAGAAACATATACCCACTACTTATTTATTTACCATCACCTCCACAAATATGAGTTTTTTAATCATTTCACCTTTAAAGGAACTGTTTCATTTATGGTAACTCTAGTCTTAAGGAACTGTGATACACTGATGTGAATGAATGTCTATGTACTAAGCATTATTCCAGTAAGTTACAATCTACAATATTTTTATATCATAGCAGTCTGCATGTGTTTCATCCAAGGCTGTTATTCTTTCCACACCCAAGCTTTAAATGAATCTAAACATTCAGATGGAAGAGGGACCTCTGTATTTTGAGGATGGATGGGAGCGCAGGGTCCTGCCCTCCCACAGGGAAATAAGGATACAATTATACTATCTCAAAAAGTAAGGAAATTAATTGCAAAAAACTTCATTAATGCACTAGTTAGGGTTAAAGCGAATAAAGTAGGGAAATGTGGCATTAAGGTTTCCAACCCTAACACCCCAACCCCACCCCCACCCTGCAGGCAGCAAACCTGGCATGGTGTGTGCCTTGGGGTTCTCAAGCCTAATGTTCAACCCATTCCATCAGTATAGAAGGAAAAATATGCACAGGTTATGAGAATGGGATGAGTGTTAGGCTTGAGAACCTCAAGGTGCACCCCATGCCTGGTTTGCTGCCTGTGGGGGGGAAGGTGTTAGGATTGGAAACCCTAATGCCACATTTCCCTACTTTTTTTTGCTTTAACCCTAACTAGTGCATGAATAAAGTTTATTTGCAATGGATGGATAGATAGACAGACAGACACACACACATATTATATATATATATATTGCAAAAAACTCAGTTAATGCATCAGTTAGGGTTTCTATTACAGTAGCAAAAGTCTGGAAATTTGGTGTTAGGGTTACCAACCCTACCACCCCCCACCACCGCCACCCTGCACACACCAACAGGCATAGGGGTGTGCCTTAGGGTCATCAGCCCTAACTCTCACCCCATTCCATGTGTAAACAAGCTGAGATGGTACAATATTGGAGAACAGGGTGAGAGTTAGGCCCAATGACCCCAAGGCTCACCCCGTTGCCTGTTGGTGTGTGGAGGGTGGGGTAGGAGTGGGGAGATAGGGTTGGTAATCCTAACACTGAATTGTCAGGCTTTTCTTGCTGCAATAGAAACCCTAACTGATGCATTAATGGAGTTTTTTGCAATGAATTTCCCTTCTTTTTGAGATAGTAAAATAGTATCCTTATTTTACTGTGGAAGGACCCTGTGCTCCAATCCCTCTGTAGATGTGCATATGCATGTAGTTGTGGAAGTGCAGTGCCCTTCCATGTGCTGAACAACAGTAACCAAATTGTTAGCATAGCCATCTTATTACCCCACCTCATGTATCCCGGTGCAAAGAAATTGTGAAATGCAAGGCAAAAATGTAATTATGTGCAACTGCAATGCCACTCTGTGCCACAGGTGTGAAAACACATTTTGGGCAGGATGTGAAAAATGTCAGCTGTACTGTTCATGAGGTGGTGTGAAAAAAATAGCTATGCTGAAAATTTGGCATCAAAAGATTGAAAAGTAGCAAAGTTATGAGCATGTGTACAATAAATTCAACAGACGCATGTAACTCGGGTATTTTAGGAATTTTGTCACCAAATTTTCAACATGGCCTTTTGGGCCCCCCACCTCATGAACACTGCCACTGGTATTTTGTTACCCGTCCCGAAGGTGATTTCATATAATGAACACGCCATTTTGCACCACAGTAGTGAAACATTTTTCAGGCAGGATGTGAAAAATAACAGCTGTACTGTTCATGAGGTGGTGTGAAAAAATGACAATATTGAAAATTTGGAGTGAAAATATGAAACATTGCCAAAGTTACGAGTGTGCGTGGAACATTTTAATGACCACATGTAACTCAGAAGTTTTTTGGTGTTTTAGCACCTAATTTTAAACTTGGGCTTTTTGGGACCCCACCTCATGAACACTGGCACTGTCATTTTGTTAATTGGTCCTGAAAGGTGATTCTGTGCAGCAATTGCGAAATCACCTTTCAGGTCTGATTAACGTAACGACAGTGACATTGATCGTGAGGTAATTCACAAACCATGTTGAAATTTGGTGAAAAAGTTGCATAAAATGGACAAGATATCAACATAAGTTCAAAACATCATAGACAGCCATTATATGGCACTTACCTTGATTCTTCAGTTCGTGGTTCAGCTTTGAAGAGTGCAGACATGTCCCGGTCAACAGAAGATGGCAGCTGACAGCCTCCAGTGGTAAGTATAGGGCAAGGGGGGATGTGAGTATTGGGGTTTCTTAGTGGGATGATCAGGATGGGGAAGGGGACTGGGGAAATGACAAGGGACTGTTTTCTTCTTTGCAGGTTATTTTAAACAAAACACATGTTGGGGGACTGTTTCCTTTTTTAACAGATGTGAAAAGCAATATATTAGAAGAATAAGAATCAGCATTTATATAGCGCTTTTCATACACAGTATCCCAAAGTGCTTTACAAACAATGCTAGACTGGTAGTGAAGTGACTGAATGCGTGGTGGAGGCCATATCGCACATCATCACCCACACACAGCCTGGATAATTGCATGAACTGGTTTATGGGAAGGGGAATGTTGGCCAGGACACCAGGAATGTTCCCTGCTCTTTGCGAAGAGTGCCCTGGGTTCTTTTACTTCCACCTGGACACCCACCAGGACAACACCAGGATGGGCAGAAGGGACCTCGGTTTAACATCTCATCTGAAGGACAGCACACCCCAGCAGTACAGCACCCCCCAATACTGCACTCAGATGCCAGTGATTTTTAGGTGCAAGTCCAATCCCGGTGTGGGACGAGAACCCACGACCTTCTGGTTCAGAGGCGTATGCGCTACCAACTGAGCCACGCTGACACCAGTGTTCCACCATACTGGGGACTTTAAAACATAACTGGGGACACTGGGAATGGGCTACTCAGTGTCCCACACTGTCGAGGGTTTGTGCTAACACAGGGATTGTGCACCCCGATGTTGGGAAAAAAAGAGGAATGTAAAATAAATATTTTGGTACACTGGGAGTGGGCTCCACAGTGTACCACACTGGCCAGGTGGCGGGGGTTGATTTCTACTGCCGACATGGGGATTGGGCAATCTGATATCGACAGAAGCATTTGTAAAAAAACAAAAAAAATTCAGGACACTGGGAGTGGGCTATCCAGTGTCCCACAGTGGCAAGTGGGGGGTTATTTCTACCGTCAACATGGGATTGTGCACCCCAATGTCAGCAGAAACGGTTTTATTAAATAAAACATGCCTTGGCCCCCTTAGAGGCAGTAAATGGAGAAAAACTCCTTTTATTAGGTAAACACCTAAATGGGGGCTGAGGAACACAATTCTGATCTTATTTGGCTCAAAAAGTGTCTGAAAAGGTTTTGGGCTATTTTATTGGTACCAGTGTATTTTCCCATTGAAGCATTGCAGCAATTTGTGGCAATTATGACTGCGCTGTACCAGACACCAGAAACGGCGTCGCAAATTGCAGCACTGCTAATGACAAAATGGCAAAAACATATTTCTGGCCAGTATTTAAGAAAAAGAATGCCGGGATCTTGTTCCTTGGGCCCCGATTAGGTAAACACAACTGTTGGTGTTTACAAAGGGGCAGTATTTTTGAATTACAGCATTTGTTAGCCATCACCGACAGAAAACAAGATGGTGGCAGCATGAAAGTGCACAACCCATTTGCGACAGTCAAAAGTACTTTCACAAAAGTAAAAAGCGCTTTCAAGGTGGACATATATTTTTTTCTCATAGGCCAAAATGGGAAACTTTAAATTTTAATAACTTTTGAACTGATTAATATTTTTTCACCAAACCTTGAAAGACACATCAGTGACCCAGACTCCAAACACCCTGCAAATTTCAGACCAGACCCCCAAACCATTTGGGCCATAGCCTTGATCAATGGATTTACCAAAAAGTGAGGATTTTTCAAATTGTTTGGCACTCAGCAGCTCCACAACCACAAATCCGACTGGAATGAAACTTGCCAGATCCAGAGATCCATAGTACCAGTTGGTGCATGCAAAATGTCAGGCAAAGCAGATAAACAGTTACAAAGTTATTAAAGTGCAAAATGTAGTTGTTATTTTTTCAAATTTAAATCTTTATTAAAGATTTCAACACTTACAAAACAGTTAACTATAAATAAATCCAAACATAAAAGGGTGGAGAACAAGAAAACAATATAGCACCACCAAGATAATACAGTCCAACTAAAGTCAGATCCAAAAAGGTAAGACAAAGCAACATGTGAATATAAAAGCCAGAGTCCAAGAAAAATGCACGCACTTAATAAGAAACAGAGCGTTATGGTCCAAAATCATACTTTTCCCCATTATATAAACCACCCACTTATGCCAATGTAGTTCAAAAGAAGAATATCTGTTATGCAGCTTTGCTCTAATCTTTTCCATCTTATCTATGCTACAAATTAAATTTTGCCACATCCCAGTGGTAGGGATTTGTGATGTTAACCAACATTTAGTAATACTGTAGTCTTATGAGTTGCCAAAAGCAAAATACGTAATAATTGGTGAGTATCTGAGGAACAATAAGCTTGGGGAACATCCAATAAAAGAAACAGGAAAGGGGATAACTTTAAATCAGAATCCCATAAATCTGTAAGGGTGGGTGGAAGCTTTTGAAAAAAGGGCTCCTGAACAGGACAAAACCATAAAATATGAGCTAAAGCAGCTGGGGCAAAACCACATCCTCTCCAACACCGCACCCCCTTTTGTGATAAATATTTAACTTGTCTTACTGGGGTAATAAAATAACGAATCAAACCCTTCCAGGAGAACTCACGCCAAAAAGGAGAAGAGATACTAATAAATGTGGAAGATAAAATGGAATTCCACTGATGATCAGTGAAACTTATATTAAGATCCTTTTTCCACGCCAATCGCACATGGACAATTGAAAAAGCATGGAAAACCTAAAGGGCTCTATACAATTGAGAAATAAGGTGCTTTGGTTGCAGTTCTCCTAGAAAGGTGCACATAATTAAAAGGATTAAAGCAGGAGGTCACCTTGTAAGGATTCTTCTTGAAACTGCGCTTTAATATAATCCCATACCTGAAAGTAATGATTGCAGCAAATGATACTGGGTCGCCATTTCATCAAAAGTGCAGAAGGTAGAACCCTGCAGGAACTGACACCAATAATTAAGGACAAAATGTGTTCATCTCTGATACGTTAAATCTGTAGTCAATGGAGTGAAATCAGTGGTCCCTAGGATGGAAAAAAATCTGAACCTAGAGGGGCGTATCTCCTTTTTTTGTGTAAGTTGAAACCAAACCCAAAGGATGTCAGTGGTATATGGGTCTGCAGAAGGATTTATAGTATGTAAAGGAGTATCTGTTAATAGGGATTTAGGAAAAAAGGAAAGATCCCCCTCAGTCAATTCTAAAGTTTTCCAGTGGACCTCATAGGTAGGCAGTAACCAATATAGTATCATATGAAGCTGAGCCATCTGATGATAAATCAAGAAATTAGGGAGTACCAAACCTCAAGCCTGTTTACCGAATTGTAAAGTAGCATACTGATATTTATCTGGTAATGTGTTTATTCCAGTTATGAAAATGTGATAAGGGTGGAAAAACAGGCAACATTTGAACTAGGCAAAGGAAACAGAAGAATTATCATACGAGTACTTTCTATGCATTGGATAAGAGATAAAGGTAGATGAAACTATCGAGACAGTTCTTTGTGCAGCATTGCAGTAAAAGCATCACAGTTAAGCTTACAAACTTGATTAGGGTTGTTAGCTAAAATAACCCCTAGATAATGAAACAATGTGAGACTTCATTTAAAAGGAAATTGACTTTGAATATGATTAGAGGGGATGGTGTGTATAGATAAAACTTTGGTTTTAGATAAATTTAGATCATAGCCAGCAAGTTGACTGAATTGAGATAAGGAAGATTAAAGATGAGAGGGCCGTATTAGGGTTGGTAAGGTAAATTAACAAGTCATCAGTGTATAATGCCAATTTATGTTCTTTATTACCAAAAACCACTCCAGGTATATTTGAATTCTGGCATAAGGCCTGGGCTAAAGGTTCTAGATAACAAAAAGTAAAGGAGATAAGGGACAACCTTGGCAGGTGTCTCTACCAAGTAAGAAGGTAGAAGAAAGTTGGCCATTAATTTTCACATATGCCAAGGGGCAAGAATATAAAGCTTGAAGCATTTGGGCATAAAGGGGTGAAGCCAAAATGTAGAAGGGTTTGAAATAAAAAGGGCCACGCCACCCGATCGAAAGCTTTCTCTGCATCTAAACTAAGTAAATGAAAAGGATTGTTCAACCAGATGGCATGATGCAAAACATGAAATGTTCATTTAACATTATCTTGTGTTTAATGGGCAGAGATTAAGCCAGTCTGACTGCCATCAGTAAGAGAAGGAAGGACTGATATGTTCCAGGCCTTTGGCTAAGATAGAAGCATATATTTTATAAACAACATTTAATACTGAAATTGGACAATATGAAGAGCATAGAGGGGGGAATGGCTCAAAGGTAATGTGAGGAAGTATGTTTTCATGGAGAGGGTTGTGGAGGCATGGAACAGCCTTCCTGAGGAGAGTGTGGAGTCAAAAACAGTGGGGGAATTCAAGAATGCATGCTACAGACATAAAGCAATTCTAGTGGGGGGGTAGGAGGAAGTAGGCTGTTGGTTAACTAGGATCTGCAGCTTATCCATTAGGTAGGGAAATGGGCAAACTAGGTGGGCCAAGCGGTCCTTATCTGCCATCAAATTCTATGTTTCTCTGCATTGAACTCTGTCTTTGCCTGGTTTAAAAATTGTGGAGATAGGGGCTTGTGACCATGTAGGAGGGAGTTTCCCTTTTGCCAAACCCACTTTACATACTGACAAAAGATGAGGGCTGAGAATATTTAAAAAAGACTTATAAGATTCTGCGATGTAACCATCAGGCCAGGGGATTCGTTATTTTTAAGATTTTGAACTGCCAACAATTATTCCGCTTTTGAAATACTGTAGGAGAAAGAAGGGACTGTTTCTGCAGTTCAGATAATGAGGAAAGATGGAGTTGAGCCAAATATTGTCTTATAGAATTTTCATCTGGAGTATGATCTGGGGTATATAAGCTCTTATAAAAAGTCTTACAAGCTTTCAGGATGGCATTTGGGGAAGTAGCTACTCTATTAGTAAGTGGATGTTTAATACGTGTAACGGTCATTTGGGTAATCCATTGGCATAGTTTATAAGCCAACACTTTAGCAGCCCAGGCTCCACCTTCATAATATTTTTGTTGCAAGCAGCAGTGTGCCATCTCTGTACAAAAGTCTAAAATCGCCTGAATTTTGCTTTTGGTAAGAAGATGTAATTTAGAACAGAGCGGTCACCCTGCATATGGAGCACCTGAAGATCAATTAATCTCTTTGGAGCTGCAAAAGATTCACTTCCCTGATCTTTTTTAGATGGGACGAATATTTAATTAGTTCACCATGAAAAACAACTTTTATAGTGTTCCATAGCAATGACGGGCCACCATCGGGTTGAGTGTTGTCAGCATGATCCACTGCAAGGCAGAAGAGTCCCATTGAACAAAGTCCTCATTGTTCAATAAGGAATTATTACATTTCCACAAGGTAGGGCCTCTATGTTGATGTAATTGAAACTCTAAGCATACAGAGGCATGGTCAGATAATAGGATGGGATTAATAGTACAGGAACGAACTCTGTGGGCATGTTTCTGAGAAACTAAAATCCAGTCTATGTGGGTGTAAACATCATGAGGAGCTGAGTAATGGGTATAAAGTTTAGTGGTAGAGTTAAGAAAATGCCAAGCATGAGCGCATCCTAATTCCCTTAAAGATGATTTAACGAAACTTTGCACATAAGTCATATTGGGGGTGAGGGGTTGGTAGTATCCTGAGGGTGTAGAGTCATATTGAAATCCCCACCAAGGAGCAAAATGCCCTCCTGAAAGGCAATAATTTGCTGAAATATTTTTTTAATAAACAGGGTACTGGATCCAGGGGGTAAATATAAACTTACCAAAGTAAAGGTTTGCCCAAAATAGGAGTCCTTAAGCATTGCTAAACAACCCAGCCGGTCAGTTATGGAGACCAAGGCACACCTGACCAGGCTGGGAGACAAATTGTCATCCATTTCATCCGGCATCTCCTTCTCTGAGAACCTGCCAGTCTGTGGGAGGTGGGCAGATGGACAGAATGTCAGAGAAGGGGAGCTACGGGAGTTAACATGTGGCTCAAGGGCTGGTGCCAGGAAAAGGGGCACTAATTTGTAGTTAACATGCAACAGTTTTGGGAGCAAAAGTTCTTTAAATTTGATGGACTGCATCTGACTAAGGAGGCAGCCAGTGCATTGGGGCAGATGTTTGACATCTTTGCAGAATATTTAAATTAACAAATGGGGAGAGGGGTGCAGCACCTGATACGTTGAATGGGAATAACACCCCTTTCTCCTCATCTAGTGATCAAACAGGAGCTCAGCATGTTTGTAGTTCATTTGCATCACCAGGTAACGAAAAAGGTTTGGCTCCCCATATGATGCACAGGGGAAATGCCGGACCTTGCCCAACAACTAACACACCGAAATCATGTACACAAATGCCCGCAGTCTGGGAAACAAGATCCTAGACCTGCAGGCAAAAATGACAGAGGCTAAACTGGACATAGTAGCCATTAGCAAGACATGATTCACCAGTAATCATAAACCATACTTGGGAGACTTCAATACCTGGCTTTGTACTGTTCAGAAGAGACCGAGGTGCACAAAGGGGGGGGCCTTTATGTCAATGAAAATATCAAAGCTACAGAAATTCAGAGTACACATAAGGAGCCAGAAGAACTGTGTGTCACACTGGAAACAGGAAATGGGACAGCCATATGAACTGGGGTTGTCTACAGGCCTCCAGACCAGGGGGAGGACATAGACATATTACTGTTAGAAGATGTACAAACCATGACAGCTAAGGGGGAGGCTCTGATAATGGGAGACTTTAACATGCCAGATACAGATTGGTCATTACCAGCAGGAACATCCGCCAGAACTACAGACATAGTGGATTCCCTGTAGGAGGACTGCCTCAAACAACTGGTACAAGAACCCACAAGAGACAGGACTATCCTGGATCTAGCACTGACTAACGGGGAAAGGATCACAGATCTCCAGGTAGAAGGTCACCTGGGGGCCAGTGACCATCACATGGTATGGTTCAATTTGGCCACTAGAACTAAATCATCCCATTCCAAGGCAAAAATATGGGACTTCAGAGGAGCTGACTTTGATAAGATGGCCAACAGAGTTAAGTTAGCCCTGGCAAGAAGAAATACAGGTGAAGGAGTACAGGCAAAGTGGGTAAGCATTAAGGATGCAATACTTGAAGCAACATCCCATTGTGTTAGAGAGAAAAACAAGAGCAAAAGAAGGAGGAAACCACTTTGGTTCTCAAAAACAGTAGCAGAAAAGGTGAAAGCCAAAAGACTGGCCTTCACGAAATATAATGGAGTGCAGTGGGATAAAGATAGGGAGGCATACCAAACTTCCCCAAGTGAAGCAGGGAAGGCAGTAAGGCAGGCAAAGGCCCAAACTGAGAAAACACTAGCACAAACAGTAAAAGAAGGGGCAAGACTTTCTATAGATACATTAGTGAAAGGAGAAAGTCCAGAGGGGGTATTGCTAAGATCAAAGGGGATAAGGGGGAGTGTGTGGAGGAGGACCAAGGAAAAGCATCTATCCTAAATAGATACTTCTTCTTAGTATTTGCTGAGGAGAAGGTAGGGCAGGGCCCACAGCTCAACATCATGAACACAGGGGGAGAGGGAGGTGTGCACTAGTCATTTCACAAAAGAAAGGGTCCTACAAGAGCCTCCTAAGCTCAGGTTGGGCAAGGCAATGGGACCTGATGGCATACATCCCAGGGTACTAAAGGAGCTAAGGGTGGAACTAGCAGAGCTATTATCAGAACTGTTTAGTGAGCCTCTGAGCACAAAAGAGGTCCCAGAAAACTGGAGAAGGGCTCATGTGATCCCGCTCCACAACAGTTGTAGCAGGGAGGAGGCAGGGAACTACAGACCAGTCAGTCTTGCCACAGTAGTGGGCAAGATTATGGAGGCACTTCTTAAGGAAAGGATAGTGCAACACCTGGAATCCATAGGAGCACAGGATCCAAGACAGCATGGGTTTACAACAGGATGGTCCTGTCAAACTAATCTCATAGATTTCTTTGACTGGGTAACCAGAGTGGTGGACCAAGGGGGTGCAGTTGATGTCACCTATCTTGACTTCAGCTAATCTTTCGATACTGTTCCACATAGAAGATTGATTAATAAGCTGGGTAGGCTCAGGGTGAGTCAGAGGTTGATCAACTGGGTGCCAAACTGGTTGACGGGCAGAAAACAGAGAGTGGTGGTAAATGGTATACAGTCTGCAGAGATGCAAGTCACAAGTGGGGTACCTCAGGGATCAGTCCTGGGGCCAGTCCTCTTCAATATCTTCATCAGTGACATTGCAGATGAACTGGAGGGTAAGGTTTGTCTGTTTGCAGATGACACCAAGATCTGCAACACAGTAGATGATCCAGTTGGGGTGGGCAGAATGAGAAGAGATCTAGATAAACTGGCAAAATGGTTGGAAGAGTAGCAACTGGGGTTTAAGGTGAAGAAGTGCAAGATCATGCACTTAGGGAAGAGAAACCCTGAAGCCACTTATAGGTTGGGAGGGGAGTTGCTGGCAATCACAAGGGAAGAAAGAGACTTGGGTATCATCATCACAGATGCAAAACAAAATGGTTATATTAAATGCATGCTGAAAATAGAAAATGGAGTTAAAAATCTACGTTTTGACCTTAGGTCTTCTTCGGGAAATATCTAAAACAGAAAAAAACAAAGATAGCGAAGAGGGGAGGTAAAATAAGGATATATATGTGGGGAAAGAAGAAAGGGGAAAGCTCAGAAAGAAGTGATAAAAGGCAAGATTTTGAGAGAATCTTTGAAACAAAAATGTGATGATGAGAAAGACAAGGCACAATAGGAGAAAATGAGCTGGATAAGTCCCCAGGTGGGACTAATTAATAGGGCCTAGTAAGAAGGCTGAAAGGTGACAAATGTGGGGGAAGGAGACAGAGATGGAGACAAATGGTAAAAATGAAAAGAAGTTAAATGTGTACAGATACAAACAGACTTCAGGGAAAACAAGGGCTGAAAGATGCTAGTGGAAAATAAATCAATCATTTAAACTAGAGGGCTGCTGGGAGCCAAGTCGGATGATCATCTTGGTTTCCATGTTTTTTCTATGGTCAGAATCCCAGAAGCCCTGCTGAAGGACACAAACAGAAAGGTCATTGGCACTGTGGTCCCTGGAAATAAAGTGGGATACAATGGGTTTATTAGTGTCTCCATTCCTGACTGCCCTGTAATGTTCCCTGAAATGGTCAGCAAGGCATTTACCAGTCTCTCCGCTTTAAATAGCTGCACACTCCCTGCAAATAATACAATATACCATATTTGAGGATGTACAGGAGAACTTCTTGGTGATGTGAAAAACACCAGTGGGACCCCAAATTTCAGTCACACTGGAAATAAATTTGCAAGTGTAGCAGTGAGTTCTGTTGCAAGGCTTGGTACCTGGTAGAGAGGAACTGTTGGGAGTAGGTAGGCTGCTTTTTACCAGGAGATTTCGCAGGTTGGGAGGCCACCCAACCTGAAATCATCCAAGCAGACCACTAAAGCAGTAGGTAAGGCTAGAGGGATGTTATGGTGTATCAGAAGGGGTATTGCATGTTGTAAGAGGGAGGTAATAATCCCTCTTTACAAGACACTGATTAGGCCCCATCTGGAGTACTGCATGCAGTACTGGAGGCCACACCTCCACAAGGACATTAACAAAATGGAGGCAGCCCAGAGAAGGGCAACCAAAATGGTGCAGGGACTGCATCAGAAAACATACAGTATGAAGACAGATTAACAGAGCTCAATATGTATACCCTAGAGCAAAAGGAGGGAGAGAGGTGATATGATCAAAACATTCAAACATCTTAGGGGCATTAACAAGGTGAAAGAATCTAACATGTTTCAATATAAGAAAAATACAGGACAAGAGGACACAGCATGAGATTAGAGGGAGACCGCTTAAGGGGTACTGTGAGGAAGTTCTTTTTCACAGAAAGGGTGGTAGATGCATGGAATGGCCTACCTCAGAAAGTGGTGGATATTAATATAGTGCAGGGCTTAAAACAGGCATGGGATAGGCATAAGGGAGCAATACAGATGAGTATGAATAGATAGGCCATTGACAGAGTACAGGCCTATGGCACATTCATTAGGTAGAAAAAATGTGCAGACAGGATAGGCCTTGCGGTCCTTACATGCCATCAACCTCTATGTTACTATGTAACCTTGAGAATTCATTTCTGAGGAAATTAATTTGAAAGGAGTGGTGTGTGGGACTAGAATAGCTGCACCCCTTCTTTTCCCATTCCGATAGGAAAAGGCAACCGCTAATGAGAACCCAAATGACATTAGTTTCTCATACTCATGTTTTGATAAATGGGTCTCTTGAATAAAAATGAAATCAGATTTAGATTTCTTAAGAGAAGTTGATTATCCACCTGGGAACAGAAGTAGGAGGTTGTTCAGGAAAGAGGGTTGGTTTATCTTCTGTTTTAACTGATATATTTGAATAGTTTTGTACTTGAAATTAGTTCTGTGTATTAAAAATTACTACTTTGAGTTAGAACTGTTACTTGGGCTGTGATATTGTAACTAGTGGGGCTTGAGTGCTGGTTGTGAGAATACTTGTTTGGCAGTGATAATTAGAGTGAAATTTAAATGTGATGTTTGCCTGGTGTTAGAGGGAAGGGTAATTACAAGAATCATCTTGTCTTTCATTATCCACCTGGGAACAGAAGTAGGAGGTTGTTCAGGAAAGAAGATTGGTTTATCTTCTGTTTTAACTGAAATATTTGAATAGTTTTGTACTTGAAATTAGTTCTGTGTGTTAAAAATTACTACTTTGAGTCAGAATTGTTACTTGGGCTGTGATATTGTAACTATTGGGACTTGTGTGCTGGTTGTGGGAACACTTGTTTGATAGTGATAATTAGAGTGAAATTTAAATGGGATGTTTGCCTGGTGGTGGTAGAGCCCTTCCACCCACCCTGTTTTATAGGCTTTCTTAAATACTGAAAAGCCACTGGGTGTTGGGATTGAAGGGCTGTGCATTTCTGTTTGTGACTGAAATTTGAAGCAACAGGAACTGGTGGGCCTGTGACATCATATGGTACCTGATATCTGCATACACACACTGTTAGCGGCACTGGACACACACTGGACTGTATGTGTTTGAGAGACTTGGGAACATTATTGGTGGGGTTGAAACTGGGTTTGTAAACAACTGCAGTCAGTATAGAGAGACTGTATTCCAGAGGGAAGGGACTGAGAAAAGGGGTGTGTGCCATTATGAACAGAGAGGGACAAACAGGTTGGCCACATTCCACCATGGCAGGCATCTTCGGAAGGGTTGTAGGCTGCACAGGCTGTGGGGTGGCAATAATTCTCAATTAGGCCTGGAGAGAGGAAGGTTGCCCACTCTGTAGACAGCTATCTCGTATCAGGAGTGAAGTATATTGGTTAAGGAGTAAGCTGTGGGAGTTGGGGTGTGTGTCCAAGGATAAGGGGTGTTGATATGGGCGACAGAAGGGTGGGGTTGAGGGGAGGCTGGGGCAATGCTCAGAAATTACAGGATGTTATGTTACAGCAAGTGGGGGGGATATTAGGGACAGAGGACCCTTAGATAGGGATGTTGACACTAAGGGGAAAATGTATGGGGTAAACATTCCAAATATAAAGATAGTGGAGGGGGAAGAGTCAGGAGGGGCTGTTGTGGGGAAGCCTAAAAGAGCAGACTGTGGGAAGGAAGTTCCTAAGGAGAACAGGGCAAGAGGGGAGGAAGAGGGGAAGTTTAGAGGGGCAGTTATGGGAAACTCAGGTTACTTGATGGAGGCTGGCATAGAGTGTTACAATAAATTTGAGCTACTAAGCAATCTAGAGGCAGAGGAGGGGGTTGGTGGAAATGAGGAAACTGATACAGAGGCCGGGGGGAAGGAGTCGGATACCCATAGGGCATCACAGACCAGCAATGGAAAGGATAGAAATAGTCCCAGAGGGAGAAGGTGAAACGTAAATGTTAAGCAGATGGGGGAGATGCAACATATTGCAGACATGAGGGAGGAGAGCATGACTGGAGAGAAACTGGGAGACAAAGAGGTGGGGGAGGGGCCCCCCTTCAGGAGGGGTGTCTGTACCAAGGATGGGGCCTAGGTAAAGGGGACCCACAGAGGGCCTCTGGAGGTAGGGGTACTATTACAAGGGGGGAGGATGGTGGTGTGGGGAGGGGAAACCATCAGGGCCAGAATAAATGGTTCAGATAAGAGAGGGTTAAAGGGGACACCTATTCAGGGGGTGTCTGAGTTAAGAGGGCAAAATAACAAGGGAGGCAGAAAGGGGAGGGTGACAAGGAGTCACTAATAAGGCAGGAAGACTGCCATGGAATTGAGATCACGAATAAAGGGGGGTATGGGGAGTTAAGAGCGCATAGTGGAGGTAACCATAAGGATGAGGGCAGCGTTAAGGTTCTGTTATTGGGAGACTCGATGATTAGGGGTATCCATTGGGAGGGACTGGGGGGTGGATGCCATAGCCAGGTGGTAGTGAGTATCTCTGGGCTGACGGTGCACAGAGCAAAGTTCATGGTGTATGAACTGGTTAGGGATTGTGGAGGGAAACCGGAATTCCTGGTGCATTTGGGAACTAACGATCTAGAGGGAAATAGCATTTTGGAACTCCAAGCAGGGTTCCGAGAACTTGCCAGAGTCTGTCGGGATAATGGATGCAACATTTCCTTTTCAGAGATATTGCCAGTACCAAAGGCCTCAGTGGAGAAAAAAAATGAAGATCACAGAGGTTAATGACTGGCTCAGGAAGTGGGGTGAAGAAAGTGGGTTGGGGGTGTTAGGGAACTGGAAAGGAGTTTGGGAGGCTAAGGGACTGTATGCCAAGGACAGGCTTCATCTTGCCCCATTAGGGAAGGAAGTCCTTAAACAGGGGGTGGCTGACTACATTCAAGAATAATGGGGTTTAAACTTGTGAGGGGGGGAAGGATAAGGTAGGGGCTGATCAGAAGCCCTCTCCTCCAGATGAGGGGAGATGCCTTCAAACCCAAGGGGGATGGGGAAACAGAATGGGGGAGGAGGTTTCAGGAGGAGCAGAGATAGGATGGAAGTATAAGGAACCTGGGTGGGGTTCGACAAAGGGGATCAGGGATAAGGGGTGGGGAGTGGTGTTAGTAAATGCCAGGAGCTTGGGAAACAAGTTGCCAGAGTTCCAGGCCATGCTGTTAGGGGGGTTGGATGTGGCAGCGGTCACGGAAACGTGAGCCAACAAAAACCATGACTGTGACCTAAACGTGCAGGGTACACTATGCTTAGAAAGGATAGAGGTGGAGTGGCTATGTTCATTAGAGATGACATAGAAATTGCTAGGGTAGAAGAGGCAGAGGGAAACATGGAGGCCTTATGGCCACCTTACGAACCCCGGAAGGTGGTAAGGTCAAGCTGGGTGTAGTATATAGGCCCCCCGGGATGGGTGATGTTCTAGAGGATGGTTTGCTGGACAACATCATTGCCCAGTGTGGACCAAAAGGGGAAGGAGTGGTGTTGATGGGGGACCTTAATATGCCAGGTACAATCTGGGGAGCCATGTCTTCTAAGGTGGCCAAGGAGCAGAGGCTGCTGGACAGCTTCCAGGATGTGTTCTTAACATAGCACGTGATGGAGCCCACAAGGGAGGGGCATGTCCTGGATGTGGTTCTGACAGATGGGAATCTGGTAAGGGACCTGGTTGTAGAAGATCCCCTGACTGGGAGCGACCTCAATACTGTCTGGTTTCAAATAAGCATGGGGGGAGGGGGGGAGAGATCTAGGACACTGGCAGTGGACTTCAAGGGGCAGACTTTGTGGGCATGGGAAATATTCTCAAGGATCACTTGAAGGGGATTACAACAATGACAAATGTGGTAAAGAAATGGGAGGTCATAAAATGGGGACTTCATGAGGCAGTCAGGACCTGCCCAATGGTGAAGTGTAGGAGCAAGGTCCGTAAACCATGCTGGTGGTCCAGTGAGGTTCAGGTAGCGTCAGAGAAAGAAGGCTGCCTCACAAAATATAAAACAATGAGGGGATAGGGAAAAGGAAATGTACCATCTTGCATCTAGAAAAGTCAGCGGATGGTGCGGGGGGCAAAGTCCAGTAAAGAGCAGCGGCTGGCATAGGGATACGGGAGGTAAAAAGGGTTCTTCCGGTAGATAGAGCAGAAAAAGCTAAGGGCTATATCGGCAGATTGAGATCAGAAGGAGGGTGGGTGGAAGAGGCGAGGGACCAGGCAGAGGTATTAAACGAGTACTTCACCTCTGTGTTCACTAGGGAGGGGAATGGAATATCTACAAAGCAAGGCACGATGGGGATAGAAGCAGTAGTGAGTGGGATCAGGGGAGCAACAGAAATAGAGCAGGAGGGAGAGGTACCCCAGGGGTGTCACATCAGGATAAGGATAAAAATGCCAGTAAGGTGGAAGGGATGGATGATGCTATCTCCACCGAAAGGGTGTGGTTAGCCCTTAAGGCCCTAAAGAAAGATAAATCTCCTGGGCCAGATGGCATTCATCCAAGAGTACTATGAGAATTGGTGGACATACTGGCTGCACCCCTGGTGGAGCTCTTCAGCAGGTGGCTTGAGACAGGGAGGGTACCTAGGGATTGGCGAGAGGCACATGTGGGGCCAATCCATAAAGGGGGGGTCGTGGGAAGTACCAGGTAACTATAGACTCATCAGTTTGACCTCGGTGGTGGGAAAATTAATGGAGAGTATACTAAAGTAACGATTGGAGGTGTACTTGGAGGAGGTGGGAGGTCTGGATAGTCGGCAACATGGGTTTGTGCCAGGTAGATCATGTCAAACCAATCTTGTGGAGTTCTACAAGTGGGTAACATCAGAACCGGACAGGGGAAAGCCTGTGGATGTATTATTCTTGGACTTCAGCAAGGCATTTGACTCTGTCCCCCACAATGGTCTGGTGGAGAAACTGACGGGGTTGGGAGCAGGCCCTTTGATGGTCAGATGGATTGAAAACTGGCTAACTGGATGCACTCAGAGAGTAGTGGTTAGTGGGGAGCTCTCGAACCCTAGAGAGGTTGGCAGTGGGGTACCGCAGGGCTCGGTCCTGGGTCAGATCCTGTTTAATGCATACATATTGGACATCAGGGAGGGTATAGGGTGTGAAATGAGTCTCTTCACTGACGACTCCAAGATGAGAGCAGTAGTTGAGGGGCAAGAGGGAAAGTTGGCTCTGCAAGGGGACCTGGACACCCTGGAAAGGTGGGCTCACACATGGAAATTAAATTTCAATATCACCAAGTGCAAGGTGTTAGAACTTGGGTGGGGAAACCCTAAACACAGGTACACCCTGGGAGGGGAGGCGCTGGAGGCCTCAACAGGGGAAAAAGACCTAGGGGTCATGGTGGATGCATGTATGAATAACTCTGAGCAATGCAGGAGAGTGTCTAGCAAAGCTAACAGGATGTTGGGATGCATCCTAAGGAGGATCACCTCTAGGAGCAGGGAAGTGATTCTGCCGCTGTACAATGGACTGGTTAGACCACACCTTGAGTACTGTGTACAGTACTGGAGACCACACTTGAAGAGAGACATACAGCTCCTGTAGAGGGTACAGAGAAGGGCAACTAAGATGACACGATGACTAGGGGATTTGACGTATGAGGACAGACTTGAGGAGCTCTACCTGTTTTCATTGGAGAAAAGTAGAGACAGGGAGGACATGATTGAGGTCTTCAAGTACCTCAAGGGAATAAATAGGGTAAACACGGAGGGGATCTTTAGACTAAAGCAGGGTGGTATCACCAGAGGGCATGGTTTGAAGTTGGAAGGTGGAAGGGTGAGGGGGTAAAAGAGGAGGAGGTTTTTCACTGAGAGGGTGGTGGATCCTTGGAATGTGCTGCCCGGTGAACTGGTTCAGAGATCCACAGTGGAAGGTTTCAAGAGAGGGTTGGAGAGACACAGAACGTGGATGTATCAGATGATGGCCTGGCCAAGGAGGGTGGGATGGATGATAGGGGTTTCTGGAACACAAAGGGGGAGGGCCTCGGTATCCAACTAGGGATCTGAAGTTCGAGCAGACTTGATAGACCGTAAGACCTAATCTGCTGACAATTAGTATGTTAGTATGTAAGTTAATATTTTAGACCTTTTAACTGGGTAATTCAAACAATTTATATTTTGGGATATAACTTTCATAGTACAAAATATTCTAACAGGGTAGAAAAGTGGAAAACTTTAAAAGTTATCTTCAGCATGATAGAAAGAAAGGAAAAGGAGACCCATGTATCAAAAAGTGTCCTGAGCACACTGAAATAAAAAACAGTGATGAAATAACAACAAAGGATAAAGTCTTGGTGGTAACTATAGCAAATGCAAGGTAAATGCCAAACAACAATAGGAAAAAATACAAGTTCTACTAAGACTAGGTAAAAGAAAAAAGCAATATAAACAACCATGACAAAACATATTAACTGAAGTAGATCCAAAGACCAGGTTGGAGACACATAAAAAAAATCCCCAACCAAACCATTACATTAACAAGTCCCCAAAAATCCCAACCCTAAACCCAAGACCCAGTCGCCATAAAAAATATACCCAACCCTGAGTATTAAATGCAAAAACATGCAAAGAAAAAAGGTGTCCGTTCTCAATAAAGAACCAGTAAAAAGGTCTGGAAGGGGAAAATGAGGGTAATAGGAATAGCAGCTCTCCAAGAAGGAAAATACAATGACTCCCATGTTAGGGAGTGGGCTGACCAGCCTCACTCCTGTGAGAAACCAAGAAATACCTTGGCATTGCAGGGGGGAGAAGTACTAAAATAAGTAGCTCCCCATGTTTAAAAAGAACAGAGTATAAACTATATACTACTAAAATCCAAACATTAACAGTGGGTGTCAGGTAGAAAGTCCAAAAACCCACCCAACCAACTAATACTGAGGATGAAATAAAAGCCCCAACTTTAACATGGTAGAAAGAAGACCAAAAATCATAAATGCAAGTGCCTAACAGCATAAAAAAAGCATTAGCATGCATCTGAAATATTTCCCTCTGCCTCCCCCCAAAAAAACAGGCAATACTAATATGTAAAATATCTTCCATAGAAAAGAAAAAAATTATGAAACAAAAAGAGTTAAAAGCAAAAGAAAGACAACAGAATTATAATATTGTAAAGATGGAGATAGGTAGAACAGAGAGAAGAGTGAAAAGAGATTTAAAATATATATATATATATATATATATATATATATATATACACACACATATATATATATATATATATATATATATATATATATATATATACACATATATAAGAAAAATCACAGAGACATTTAGGCAACAGCAAAGTAATGCAAGAATTTAAAAGCACAAAGGAAGATAGAGACCACTAAAAATAGCTACAGTCCAGGAATCTTGCCATATATGCTGAACAAAGACAAGTAATATAGGAAGCATTAAATTAAAATAAGAAGGAGTAAACAAAAGGGGGGGGGGAGTCCAAATAGAAGAAAAAGTGTCAAGGAATAAACAAGGAGTGAGCAAGAAACTAATAAAATAAAAGGGAGAGGAGCTGAAAATAACAGTAACATGCAAGATAAAGGGTCAGCAAAATAGCATGATAAGTAAAAAGGCAAAGAATGGTAGAAGCTCCATGGCTCACTAATAGTGAGGAATATCAGTTAAGCAGTCCAAATCTTCATGTGGAGTCTTCCTGACAGGAATCTTCATGGCAGAAAGTCTGAAGCAGTGTCCTAACTTCAGCCAGTGAATCCTCCTGATGTCTCTTTTTGCTGTGTGGAGAGGTCTTCTGCCATTGATCCCGATGCAAGGCACGATTTTCCCAGAAGGCATCCAAGTCCATCTGTTCCTTGGAAGAGATAACATTCCAGGATTTAAGTTCTAAAGGGGCTGAATCAGAATCAAGAAAGATCATCAGGCCATCAGAGAAGTTCACCCGTAGCCACGCAGGGTATGGAGTGGTGAACTTAATCTTGCGGTCCTTCAGAAGGTGGCAAATAGGAGCACAATCCCTGAGTTTACTTTGAAGAAGCAGGGAGTAATCATTGTCAAAGAAGATCCTTTTGCCCTTATAATGAAGCTGCCCTTTATGTCAGGCATGAGTAAGAATATTTTGTTTTACTGAATAGTTGAGCAAGCGGAGCACTATAGACCTGGGACTGGCATCAACAGAAGGTGGTGTAGCAAGAGAGCGATGCACTCTCTCTATATGTAGGGGGCTAAGGCCTGAAATATCTAGAAGGGAAGCCAGAAGATCTTGAAGAAAATAAATCATATCCTGGCCTTCAGAGCCTTCCAGGATACCATAGATTTGAATATTGATTCTGCGAGACCTATTTTCCAGGTCTTCACAGCATCCCTGAAGGACTTGTTGTTCTTGCATGGATTTCACCACAAGCATCTCGAGGCAATCCAACCTGACATTTGTGGCCGTGATAGTTTTTCCAGGACAGTCACCTGAGTTTCCAATGCTGTGACAGTAGCTGTAAATTTAGCCTGAAGAGCCTGGTATTTGTCTCTAAACTCCAGCAGTTTGGCAAGTATAGTAGCACGTGTGAGTTGTGCAATCAAATCAACAGGGACTACCACCACAACTGGAGCCACCACTACAGAAGGTGAACTGGTCGGGCCCGAAAGTGAAGATTCAGCCATTGTTGAAGAAGGTTTAATGCCTTTTTTCTTGCTACCCATGTATCAGATAAGTAAAAATATTTGTATAGGCACTTCTAATTAGGACAATGAGCAGAAGTTGGGTGGGAGCGGAGCTATGACTTCATCCTGCCATCTAAACTTTGACATCACCAGAAGTCCCAAAATCTGGGATTTAATATAGAAGTGGCTGTGCAACCCTTACTATAGTGGCACTACTGTGCCACTATATATATATATATAGATGAGAGGATATCCGACCCAATAAAACAATCTGGTCGGATATCCATGATTTTTGGAAGTTCTGATCTGGGTGGCTAGCAGTCCTTTAAGAGGTCGGATCCCTTTATTTACTTTAATTACATGAGCACCTGTTAACTATGCACCGGATCACTTTTAAATTCCCTTATAAGTGGTGCTTTACTGTGAAGACAAGTGTGCTGGGGGTGGGATGAGAGACCAACATAGCAAAACATTCAGCACAATGCAGAGGTGAGTGGGAGCTTTCATCTAGAATGGCAAACAAAAGTTTAGTATGGAATTTTTTTTGTAGTTGACAAAGAGTCTGAGGCTAAAGCTAAGTGTATCACTCCAACGTATATAAGTCGAGGCTCTTCTGTAAAAAGTTTTGGCACCTCTGGCTTGCTCAATCATTTATGAAACAAACATAGAAAAGAGTATTCCAAATTGCAAACTGAAAAAGCTAAAGTTGAATTGGAGTGACAAGCTGAGTCCATATGTGAGCCTCCAGCCAAGAAAATAAAGAGGGAGTTTGAAACAATTGAAAAACGCTTTGCATGTTCAAAACCATACCCCAGTGAACACCCGAGGGCAGTTGAAATTACCTGTGCTGTTGCTGAGATGCTTGCCCTAGATGAGCAGCTGTTTACAATTGTTGAAAATGCGGTTTCAAAAGATTGATTGCAGTGCTACAATGATGGTACAATAGCACAACACAGAGCTGGATGCATATCTGTCAGAGAACATTGCACCCAAAAAAAAGCACACCTGATGCATTGCAGTTTTGGAGATCGAATTCTTGCCAGTTCCCTACCCTGGCTAGGATCGCAAAATGCTATTTGGCTCCACCCCCAACCAGTGTTCCCAGCGAAAGGATATTCAGTGTGGCAGGAGATATAACACACTGTAGGTCCTGTCTGTCACCAGACACTGCCAACATGCTTCTGTCCATTAAGAAAAACCTGGACAATTTTTGATGAGCTCACTTTGATTTTAAAAAATATATTTTTTATAATTTCTCTACTGAAAATAAAAAAAAGAAACATTACAGTGAGTCATGTATGTAGTTCATTAATAATCCGAATCGATAAAATCCGATTCGATCAGATATTACTTACATAAAATCCAGATCCGAAATATGTTTCAAAATTGATATCCGCCACCCTTATATATATATTATATATATATATATATATATATATATATATATATATATATATATATATATATATATATATATACAGTCAGTGTCAATGGCTCAACAGGTAGCACACTCACCTCTGAGGGTGGGAGATCAGAAGGCTCTGGGTTCTATCTCCACACCAGGCACTTGTGTTAATATCACAGTACTGACACTGCAGTGCAGCACAAGGGGGGTGCTGCACTCATGAGGTACCATCTTTCAGATGAGACGTAAAACCGAGGTCCCATCTGCCTGTTCTGGTGATAGTTCAGGTGGATGTTAAAGATTCCATAACACTTCTCGAAAAGAGTAGGGGTAAGTTTTATTAGACACAAAATTGTAATACATACAAAAGGAAAATCTTACAATCCAAACGGAAAAAGAAAACAAAGAAGAAAAATAAAAATAAACAAAAGAAGTTATCCAAGATCTTAACAGAAGCCAACCACATAAACATGGTCTAACTAACTGACCTTATTTAAGAATCATGTAACTGTTGTATCTTAATTGGTGACCCAGAGTAAATCTTTCCCTAATTCTTATATTTCCCTATATGAAAAATGAACACATTCTGTAGCATATACATTTTGTACATCTTTCATAATTTTCCTACATAATTCAATATAGGTACAGTCTTTTTGTTGAAGTGTGAACAAGCATCTAGCCATCCAAATATTCCTCTTGATTATGGTGAAAAGAAGATGTAACGTACTGAGATTCCATTTACCCCATACAGCAGTAACATGTCCATATATAATAGTCTCATAGATTAGTTTCCCAAATAGGGGTTCTTTCCATAAATTAGCAATATAAGCCCAAAAATCTTTAACAAAGGAATACTGAAAAAAAGGTGCTCAGTCATTTCTAAGGTGTTAAGTGCTGCATATTCTGTCCTGAATTTGTTTGTGTTTCTGATTATTTTTTATATTTATCTTTTCATGACATGATAGCCAATGAAAATCTCACATGTGAGCAGAAATTCTTGGGTTGCTTAAAAAGGTTTGGAGTGAACTTGTATATTGGGTAGGGCATTTCTCAAAGGGGGCTGAAACTCCACACAGAGTAGTCAACAGATTTTTATAAAGGCATTTATGTGTGGAGGCTGAAATAATATGTTGAGTGGTTACATCCCACTGTTTTAACCTAAGAAAGGTTTCTCAAAGGTATTGCATGAAATAAGACCCCTTCAGAGCCCTGAGTGAATTCTGTTCCCCTTGGTGGAACCAGAATTTACAATTTTCATACAACCAGGGCTCCCACCCCTTTCTTGTATTAATTAATAATGGCTTTAAATTAGCAATAAAAAAGACACTATTGAAAAATAAAATAGGATTAATTATATCCAATCCCCCTTCTTTAATGGGTAAATACAAAATATTTCTTTCAATCAGGTTAAGGTGGCTCTCCCATATGGCTTGAAAAAATATACTCAAAAGTGAGGTTTCTAATTTCTTAGGAATTGGAAAAACATAACTGAGGTATAAGAAAACCGGTACTAAAAAGGTTTTAATTAAAATACTCTTTTCTTTTTCCCTGTTTTGCTCTTATTCCACTGTAAAACTTTATTCTTTCCAATAGCTAGTTTTTCTTCCCAGTTTAATAAATCCATCCCTGGTGGGCCAAATTTAATACCTAAAATCGATATTGGGTGTGAAGTAAGCTGAAGGGGACCAATATTAGTTGACTGCTCAGAATGGTTCCCTAATGCCCTCCCACTACATTTGTTCAAATTCAGTGAAGCCCCTGAGACTGATCCAAAAGTGGAGCATAAAGAAAAGGCACGAAGGACAGAGGGCTTATCAGCCACCATAAGGCACAAGTCATCAGCATAGGCTAGAGCCTTGGAAGGGGCTTGGACATTTGGCCCAACTATGGGTTTAATGGAATGAAGGTAGTTAATCTTCCATAGCAAAGGATCTATGAAAAAAGTGTATAGTAGGGGACTCATGGGGCATCCCTGTCTGACACCCCATTTGATCAGCACCATAGGACCTCTTCTCCCATTTACTACTGGTACTATGGTAGCTGTGTTATATAGAGATTTAATCCAAGTAACTACCCCAGGTGGAACCTTGTAATGATGTAATGTCTCCCATAGAAAGTTGTGACAGATCGAATCAAAAACCTTTTTCTGGTCTAAAGAGACCACATAGCCAGGGCAAGTATTCGAATAACCATTTGAAAAAACATCTCTTAAGAGAATGAAATGGTCGTGTATTGACCGCTGTAGTATGGCACAAGCTTGTTCTGAGAAAATAACAATGTCTGCAACAAGGAGTAGCCTATTTGTTAGAATTTTAGTTAGAAGCTTACCATCCGCATTAAGCATGCAGATAGGCCTCCAGTTATTTAAATCAGTTCTGCCCCCTTTTTTGTGCAAGAAAATCAGAGTTCCTTTGTTCAAGTTAAGCTGGATATTGCCAGACTCTAGCATAGCAGCATAGCATTAAATACTGATGTAAGCTCTTCACTTAGATACTCTCCTACGATTTTATACAATTCATTAGGGAGCCCATCAGAACCAGTGAAATATTGTTTCTTAACTGCTGAATACCCCTCCAAGATTTCTCCCAGTGTGATTGGTTGGCTCTCTTTGTTTAGGACCTGGGGGTGGAACTATCAGGACTTGGATATTCTTCAGATAATCCTGAATTTCCTGAGGGTTAGAGGGAATATCTGCACACAATTTTATAGAAAATTCAGTAACTATCTGTATTATTTTATCCACCAAATTGTGTAAGGAACCAGATTGGTCCACCAGGCCAGACATAGTTTTTTTCCCTACCTGACAGGCGTTGTAGTCAAAGGGACTTATCTTCTGCGCAGAACCTTGTGTCCCAAACTTATGCTGATTATACAGTTGAGCAGCTTTTTGTTTAAAAAAAACCCATCATATCTTTTTGAACTAGTTGGATCTGAGAACTCAGATCCTGACCCATGGTATATGCAATAGACAATAGATTTTGCAGGTGATGCTGCTTTTGCTAATATGTGACATA
This sequence comes from Neoceratodus forsteri, assembly GCA_016271365.2. Classification (NCBI taxonomy): domain Eukaryota; kingdom Metazoa; phylum Chordata; order Ceratodontiformes; family Ceratodontidae; genus Neoceratodus; species Neoceratodus forsteri. The sequence goes on along the minus strand of CM028136.1, from coordinate 335,217,960 downwards.
TGCAGAATTGCATTTTTTTTGCTATACTGTTTTAAAAAGAAAATCAAGTCTGATTTTGTATCATCCCCACAACTTATAGGGTCCTCATAACAAATCGGTACTGATTTTCTAGCTGTCAGGAGATGTCCTAGAGAGCTAAGAAAATCCTTATCCTCCAACAATGAGGTGTTAAATTTCCAAATTCCAGGTCCTTTAGAAAAGGAGGGGTTACATCCCACAGATATCGAGACCCTCCTCATCAATGTCATTATAAGCAACATTGCAGAGGGACTGGAAGGAAAAGTATGTCTCTTTGCAGATGACACAAAGATCTGCAACAGAGTTGATGCACAAGGTGGGGTGGAAAGGATGATAAGGGACTTGGCAAGGTTAGAAGAATGGTCAGATGTATAGCAGCTTAGATTTAATGCTAAGAAGTGCAAGGTAATGCACCTGGGAAACAAAAACCCAGGGGAAGTGTACACAATGGGGGGTGAGATACTAACAACAACAAAAATGGAAAGGATCTGGGAGTAGTCATATCAGATGACTTAAAGGTGGGCAAGCAATATGAGAGGGCAGTAAGGAGGGCTGGGGATACTGGGATGCACAGGAGAGGCATCACCAGTAGAAAACAGGAAGTTATCCTCTGTACAGACAGCTGGTGAGACCCCATCTGGAGTACAGTGTGCAGTTCTGGAGACCCAATCTCCGCAAGGCATAGACAAGATGGAAGCTGTCCAGAGAAGGGCACTAAAATGGTGCAGGATCTGCACGGAAGACATATGAAGAGAGACTAAAGGAGCTTAATATGAATAGCCTCGAGAAAGGAGGGAGAGGGGACATGATAGAAACTTTCAAGTACCTCAAGGAATCAACAAAGTCCAAGAGAGTAGCATCTTTCAAAAAAGAGTGTGCAAGAACAAGGGGTAATTTGAAGATAGAGGGGTGGCTAGAGGTAATGTAAGGAGAGTATTTTTCACAGAGATGTGGATGCATGGAACGGCCTTCCGGAGGAGGTTGTGGAGTCAAAAACAGTGGTTGAATTCAAGCATGCATGGGACATCCATAAGGCAATTCTAGGGGGTTGGGGTAGAAAGAAGTAGGCTGCTGGTTAACTAGGATCTGCAGCTTATCCATTAGGTAGGGAAATGGGCAAACTGGGTGGGCCAAGCGGTCCTTATCTTCCATCAAATTCTATGTTTCTATGTTTCTTTTGTGGACCGAAAACTCTAAAGGACAAACTGTAGCTGCTGAGATATGCAAAGTTGGAGACAAAAAAGCATAGTCGATCCTGGTTGCTAAGACTCCTTTCTGAAACGTAGGAGTATGTTTCTTTGTAAACCCCAAATATGCATCCCGCAAATGTGCAGTACGTATAATGGTATTTAGAGAACGGAAATCACAATAAATGTATTCTATTATGGTATAAGAGCTTTTGTCTTGGAGGCTCAAGCCGCAGTTGAAGTTTCCAGCAAACACAACCTGTTTAGAGGTATGTAAGTACGGTTGAATAAGGGAAAAGAGATCAATTCTTCCTTTTTTTATTTGGGAATGAGGCGGTAAGGAAGCTGAAGAATTAATGCATCAAGTATAAGAACTCAACCAGGAACTAAATTGTATAGTTTCAAGATCTTAAAGTCTATGGAATGTACTAGTATACCCACCCCTGAACAGGCCTCCTGGCCAATGGACCAAAACGAAGGTCCACACAACCAGTGTTTCTGGGCCTGTTTGATTTTGGAAAACGCGTGAAACTAAACATCTTGCAGGAAGATCAGGCCTAATTGTAAGAAGGCAAGAAAAGCAAATACTGTATTCCTTTTGTCTATTCTCTTTATATTATTAACATTAATAGTATGGCAATCAAAAGAGACATGAAACAGGAATATTAGTAAGGAAAGGAAGACACCTTCTCTAAGTAAAAAGCCCAAAACTATTTTCTCCTTCCAGACCCAGCAATCCCCTTTATTTTTGTCCTTGCTTTTTGTTTTTGTGCTCCTGTACCCTTGGTACAAATCTCAGTATCAGTTGTCCCTTCTGGCTGAGAGGAGGGGACAGAGGAGGAATCTGATTCCTCTCCTAACTCCGTAAAAGTCTCCTGTAGGATTTCATAAGGGTTAAATGTTGGACTAGGAGAAGTTCTGACAATTTTTGGAGCGGGGGGCACTTTCAATTTTGATCTAGTAGAATGCCTACAGCTTGTTTGTACAGGTTCGGGGGGAAGGGGCATTTCCACATTTGCATGGGCCTGATCAACCAGGGTCCCCATAATATTCTCCTGTGGCTGGGGAAGGGAGGGGGTTACCACTATATGCATGACCGGGGCCCTATTCACTAAAGGCACAAGAGGAGGCACAGTAGATCTAGAAGGCTGTGTGTGTCCAGAAACCTGTTGTGGTGGATTCGAACTATTTCTAATCTTGGCTTTTTGGGCCTGAGAAATAATAAAATGTTGGTCTGTCCCACCATCATGGTGATCCTGGTTATGAGCTGCCCAAGTGCAAGTTTGAAACATGTGGCCTAGTTCATCACATAAATTGCACTTACACTCATTTAGGCAATCAGAACTTACTTGACCCAATTCCCCACAGAGATTACATTTTACTGTGTCACAAACACTACTCAAGTGGGATGGGTGCCCACACCTATAACAGGCCTAGGGCTGTCCCGGATAGAACAAGACCCTCTATCTTGACCCAGAAAAAAGGAGTTTGGGAGATGAACAACCCCTGAATCGTCAGATTTCAGTAACACTTTACCCTCTACCCCCCAAGTCCAAATATTCTCAGTGTCCAAAATGGTCTCAGGATCCCCAATAACAGTGCAGCTCATCTTTAGCCAATACAATACATCTTATAGATCCCACCCTCATTCCTAAATAAAATATATATTGTTTTATATGCTGGTTTGGTTAATGGAATGGCCAGAAATGGAGTCCACAGTGCTGTTCATTTCAGAGAATGGTATTTAGACCAAAACCTCTCCAACCCCTGGGAGATTTTAAAACTTATATCAAAAGTCGTTTTTCCAGATATATGTATCAGAGCATACAGTTCATGGGAGAAAAACTTCATTGAATCTTTAAGCAGGTTTCTGGCCACATAGACCCAGTTTGGGGGTTCAGGCAGGCCACCCACATAAGAGAGTCTTACAGCATTGTGGCATTTAACTGGTAAAATAGGCAGACAAAATAAAGAAGAGAAAGTTTTCTTCTGTCTATTAGGTACTTTATTTAGTGGGGCTTCTATCTGGGGCTGTTCAATATCTGGGTTTCCAGTTGGATTCTGAGGAGGAGAAAGAATTAATACTAGGCTTTGGGTTAAGGTAAGGCCTTTAGGAATAGCAAGTGGGTCACTGTTAGAACCTTGTCCCAAAGTTTCATTCATTTGAATTTCTGTTGCAACCAGCGGTTGGATGTCACAAAACCCCCAGGTGATGGCATTCTGATAGGTGAGTTGCCTGAGACCCACTGCACCGAATCAGGCTGTTTCTCCCAAAATGTGCCCTGAAGGGCTTCCTCTGCAGACCAAGGCCCAGTTCCAGGGACAGCATTTCCCTGCAGTGCATTGTGAGGAACATTAAATACCTGTAGAATAGCAGGAATTTTGGTAGTACTCACAGAAGTATGAGGAAGGTTTTCAGTAGTAGAAACACTAGCAGACTTGCTGCTACTCCCAGCAGACAGCGGGTCCTTTAAGATTTTTGCACTTTCACCCAGCTGCTGTCTTTTGACAGCTCCAGCCATGCTGTCAGCCTGCAACCACTGAATTTTCTGCACTAAGGGCGATTTTTTTGCAAGAAACTTCTGTTCTTCAGCTTCCAGTAGCTGCTGCAATTCTTGTGTTTCTACAGAGTCCATAGTAGTATTTCTGTCAAGAAAATGTTCCTCTGACACATCCGAGTCAATGTCCAAATCCAAGTCCATACAATCCTCTTGTTCATGAGAGGCTCCAGAAGTCTTACATTGTAAATCCTTACTTTTTTCTAGTTCTGTCATCTCCATAGCTGTTTTACTAGCACCCAACATAGATAAACCTTCAGTCTCAGGCAAAGATGAGGTGTGAGAGGAGATTGTCTCTCCCACCTCCACAGCAACCATCGTCACTCCAGGGCTCTCATCCGCAATCTTGGAAGGCCAGAATCTCCTCTTTTGGAGAGTAGGGGAATTTCCCTAATGCCCTGGCCAAATTTCCCCCAATTCACTAAAAATACCACCAACAGCTTAATCTGGTTCAATGGTCAGTTGGCATTCATTTGTATCCCCCTTCCCCCAGATTGTGCCTGAAAATAGGCAAGAATTTGTCTAGTGCACTTACCTGGTCAACAAAAACTAAAAAAAAATATATGTATACACACACACACTATTGCCAGCAGTCATTGGTTCATTGCAATCCTTTCCTGTCCCCCCCCCACTCCCAAACACTGGAGGTAGTATGTGGTTTAATGGTTATAGTACTGTTGAAGAATTGGGAGATCACAAATTCAAAACCAGCTACAGTCACATGCTCACTGTGTGGCCCTGAGCTACTCACTTAACCTTAAAGTGCTCCAGTCAACCCACCCACCCACCTATAGAAATGAGTAGAAGCAGGGCCTCACTGGGCTACCCTGGGAAAATACATTGAAAGAAAACAAATAAAAAGTTGTCAGCAATTGCTTTCCTTTCCTGGCCCCCCTTTAACCCTCCTCCCCTATGGTAGTGTGGTCAATTGGTTAAAGCAGGGTTAGGAACCAGGAAGACAAGTGCAATTTCTGCTAGTGAGAAATATTCACTGTGTAACCCTATGCATGCATATTCTAGTTAGGGTTGTCAGAACCCTCTGAGGTTCTGGGTTCTAGTTCTAGTCTAGAACCTTTGAAAAAGTTCTAGGGTTCTAATCTTTTTTAGAACTTTTTAGAACTCAAACCTGATTTTTTTAACTGTGCTGCCAGTAATGCAGATAATAGTGAAATACATGTGAAATTGAGTACATGCTGCCAATGATGAAGTAAAATAGAAATGCACATGAAACGGAGGACAAAGAGAAATAAAATCTTTCAGTATAAGGGGAGAGAGAGACGATCATGTGTGACTTTGCTATATTGGATACGTAAACAATAATACCTGACAGGGTGGGCGGTATTGGGCAATAGCGGACCGCCCAGGGGCGTAATGAGGCCCGACGCCGGGAGGCGGGGCCTTATAGCCCTGGAAGGTCCGTATTGCCTATACCGCCACCCTGGAGGGTATTATTGCTATGAAAATGGCCTACCTGTGGCAGTTTGTGTAGGTTTCTACAAAATTAAACAATTTAAATTAAAAAAAGAGACTGAATTTTAAGTCTTTGGCTTGCAAAGTAGTCCCTTGCTTTCTGTGCCATTCCATCTGTTATTGCCACTCCCCCCTCACAGCACTATTCTGTTGTACTTATGTCTCCCCCATCACCTCCACAGTAGTACATTGATAACAACCAGACAGACACACAAAGCAATATAGCCCCACTTGAAAAAGTGTTTTTTTATTTTTACAATTGGAATTTATGTGATGTTACAGGCGTGACCTCACTTGACCCAACACACTGAACCAGGAAGTGCAGAGCATGGCTGAAATACGATCAATATCGGGGATCTGGAGTAATGCTACAAAGTAAGAAAAGAAAGAAAATGTCTGCTGATTGTTTATGTGGGTACCAGGTTTCATTGCTGAAGGAAAATATGAGGTGCCCGTATTTGTATCATTTTCAGTGTTTTTTTCCTCCGTGGCTCCTGTGGGTAGATGTGGCTGTTAGGCGTGGGCTGTGCTCCGTCAAACCGTCAAACCATGAAGAAGTAGCGTTACAGTGTGAGATGGCAGTGACTACATTATTATTATTTTTACATTTAACCACCGGGCTCAAAGTTAAGCAGCTGCTTTGTTTCATTTAATATCTGAGGTGCATGAGACGTGACAGCCTGTTCGAGCTGCTCAGTGGTCAGGTGAGAATGGGAATGTGTATGACGTTAGCTAAAAGAAAAGGAGGTAGCAAAATTATGGACGTTATTGCTGTTGTCACGGGAAGACCGACTGGAGTCGGAGAGGAACTGCATGAGGGAAAAAGGTAGTTTCATTTAGCAGGAATATCAAATTTGTCCCATTTATGAGATTTGAGTATGGTCTGGTTCCATGTTCGCCGATAAGTGAGACTTAGTGAACGTGGCAGCGCGAGGGGGGGTAGCAAGCCAAAAAGGAAAAAAAAAAAGAAAAAGAGCGACTGTGTTAAACTAGGAATCAGGTACAGGTTTGTTTTGGTAATGGCATGCTGCTGTCTTTTCTAAGGAGTGAGGTGAGTTGTGTCTGTGTGTGGGTGGAGGGGGGGAGCTCACTTATTCACTCGCTAAGGGATGGAAAAAAAATGGTGGCTATTTGAAAGTATGTGCCCAGTGCTTTAGCCAATGATGAAGCAGGCTGGGCACAATAATACTTGGTTGTGCATGAGGCAGGTTTGGGCTGGGACTTATTATTTGGTGGGCATCTATTGTCTGATAGATGCCCACCTTGCCAAGGCTATCAGCCAATCAGAGCTCGGAGATTTCTTAGCCCATTTTCTAAAGTGCAACAATCAAAGGGCACACAGCAGGAAGATGGCCAGTATGCCACGTAGGACTAACAGACTCACTGGGCACCGTGAAGCAGTGAAATGGCACACAGCAGTATGATGGTGCGTAGGAGACAGAGTCACACAACACAGTGACACACAGATATATATTTTTTCTTTGTAATGAGTAAGGGATTTTACCATCTCTCCTCCCAACAGGAAAATATTTCTGGCATATATTTAAAGATGCCACACAACTGGGTGCTGCACAGCACATGGTCACACACACTGGTGGGTAGGGTACAGTACAGGATGATGGACTGACCAGTCCGCCACGCAGGAGACAGAGCTACACAACGCAGTGAAGGGGAGTTTTCTGTCTCTCTCTTCCCAACAGGGAAATATTTCTGGCATGTATTTAAGGATACCACACAACTGGCTGCTGTGCTACACAGTGCACATGGTCACACACACCAGTGGGTAGGATACTGTGCAGTCAAAGAAAGGGCACACAGCAGGATGATGGGCTGGCCAGGCACAGTACACCAGGTAGGAGTCACAGGTACAGTATAGCAAAGTGCACACAGCAGGATGATGACCTGTACTGTAAACACAGACCCCAAGGCTCCCAGTCAGTTGAAGTCTACAGTCCCCTATGCCTGCCGACACCCCTACTCCTGTCACATCAAACCACCGTGCCAACTGCCATTTTTGCTACTGCCTGGCTGCTCCAGTTCATTGATCCCCCTGTAATTTCTGCCACACAGAAAAAATGCCTTGCTTCCACACCACTACCAGTACCTGTCTTCAATCAAAGTGTGCATTCTTTTTCCCAAAAAAGACACCAAAAAATGGAATGCAACACGCCTGCTCTGCTACTCATCCAGCTCCATCTACTCTGATAATTTCCTGCTGCACAACTCAAGGTTTGAGTCACAGGACTCAACTATACACTTTGCGCTGCTCACATGAGTGTACACTACAGTAACCATATAATTAACACACTAATTTAACTAGTCCCTCCCAGCCCCTCCATCCCAGCTGTCAGTCTGTCCAGAGGAGTAATTCTGGTGTAAAGGATTGGGGGGGGGGGCAACTACAATCTCAACAAGCCTCGGATCACGAGTGCTGTATTACCCACCAGAAAGTAAATTATCTGTGTTATTTCTGATTTTGCACAGCAATTACTGTTAATTCATTTTAACATAGAAACATAGAATTTGATTGCAGATCAGGACTGTTTGACTCAACCAGTCTGCCCATTTTTCCATACCTACTTTGTCACTGTAGACCCTACTTGATCTGCAGCTCTTTCTCCCTTCCCCTTCTTTTCCATAATGACTCCCTTGTGCCATTCCACCCACATGCAGGGTAAAGGTGATTTTTTTTTTTTGTTAAATTTAAGTTTGGTAACACACTCTAGGTTAACCATGTACCCCCCTCTTCCCCCCAGCCAGCGGCCCCTACCAAAGCAGACATACAGTCAGGCTCGGGTGACACACAGGAGAGATGCTAGACAGCACAGCATTATAAATCAGACACTGACTCACTGTAGACAGTACAGTAGACACGTCCAACACAGCACAGCAGAACAGCCCATCAACAAACATAAATACCACCTACTCTTGCCTTCTCGCAGACTACAGCTATGTTAGTTCAAGTTCAGCAGTTCTGTTTTGTTTTGCTAACTACTGTGCCCATCACTACCTGTTAGTGCCACTGACCCATTCCAGAGGCCAGACATAACAGAGAATACCTCGCAGACTGCAGCAGGCTTGTATTCCCGGGCACTCCCTGACTGGTGCCAAATCAAATGGGCAGTAATATGTGGCCCTTGCAAGCTTAGAACTGCCTTGTGCAAACTGGAATACCGTTGCTCCCACTGCCTCCTCCTCTGCTTATTGCTTTGCATTGGTTTTGTCCATACAACATAGTGAGCATACACCCTCTCCCCGGCATGATGATGTGGCTAGCTGCCCCCCAATCACTACTCATTCCCATCCATCACACTGCAGCACCACCAGTCAGTCCTACCTCCCAGTTAGTTGTTGTTGTTTTCAGCAGCAGCCTCCACCTCGAACCTCCAGCAGTCCATATTCCTCTGTTATTTCTCTTCCAAACTTCCAGCTGACAGCCTCCAGTTAGCTCCATAAGTTACAGGCTCAGCCTGATCGACGCCTCGACCAAACTGACCCCACAGAGTCACTCACTAGCAATCTCAGCCCCACAGTGCTTGAGCCCAGGCCATGAGGACTCCACAACTGACTCCCAGCACTGGCAAGCAAAGCAGCAGCTCCTCGGCCTTGGCAGGTGAATGTGGTAGCAGCATTCTCTTGATGCCAGCAGTCAGTCTCCTGCCCACTCAGCTGGACTCCTCACTATTGGCAGCGATACATGCTTACACTACTTCCGCAGTGTGGTCCATCATGTTCCTCCCTCCCTCCTACAAGTCACTCCTGCTCCTCCCGGTTCCAGCCAGGCCATCTTGTGCAGCGATGCCCCCCATGCTCTGTCTAGCTGCCACAGCTCGCTGCACTCTCTCTTGTGTCTCTCCATCCCAGGGACCACTGGTGAAACCCGCCACCCTCCTCTGAAAGAGCAAGCTCCCGAGTCAGTCCCTCCTAGCCCATCAGCAGGCAGCAGCAGCAAAAGGGGCTGAATATTGACAGTGGCAAATGTGCTTTCCTCAATTGTTGAGGGAACTTGTGCCCCCTTCTCCTCCTATAATTACTCCCTGAATCAGTCCCTCCCAGTGTCTCCGTCCGTTTCTCCTCAGGAAATAGCAGGTAGTGGCACTGTGGTGCTGTTTAAATAATAAAAAAAGGAAAGTCGAACCCTTTTGTGAATCCTCTAGTGTTCGAGTTCTAAATTAGAACTCGAATACCAGGGTTCGAGGAGGGTTCGAATCTTTCCCGAACAAATTCTGACAACCCTAATTCTAGTCCATCTAGCTGCAAAAATGGGTAGGAGCAAGATCCCACTAAATGGAATGTTGCAGGGTTGTCATGCCCATAGAGTCTGAGAGACATGTGCCCCCCCCCCCAAATTCACATCAAAATATTAATTAGTGAGCTGAAGAAACCTGTAAATGTACCATTCAATATTCCCTTTAGATTAATGTTAAATTGCATGCCCCCTCCCAGAAATTCTCAGGACGTGACACCCCTGGGATGTTTCATCTTAACTGCACTCTCCTGGATAACTTTATTGTAAAAATTAGTAAAAGCAGGGACCCACTGGAAAGGAGATGTTGCATCTCAGCTGAGCCATTCTTGGTAAATAATTGTTAAAGAAAGTGACTGGTAGACATTGTTTTTTCTCACTGCCCTCCCCCGAGGCAATAAGGTTTACTGTAGTACTTGGAACACTGTTGAGAACTAGTAGAGTGCAGATTTAAACCCTGCTACAACCAAATACTGTGTGACCATGAGCAAGTTAATAATAATTAACTGTTGCATCTACACTGGACTACCCTCTCTAAATACATAGCAAAAATGAATAAAAATAGAACCCCACTGTACTTAAGATGTATCTTAGCTGGAATTTCCTTAGTAAATAAATTGTTCAAAAAAGAAGAAGAAAAAAATTAATATTGCAAAGAGTTACCCTCTTTCTCTTGCTAAGCCTACTGGGAACTGAACCCAGGCCCCCATAATGCTGTCTCCCTGCTCTACCACTGAGCTATAGGCTTACATGGTTGGACATGGGGTTCTTTGACAGACTTCCATTCTTTGGTATTACATATCCTCCAGCTAAGAACAATCAAGAAGACAGATGTTTTGTGCAGTATTAACCATTGCTTAGGACCTGAATCACAAATTGTAGTGAGAAGTACATAAAGGCATTCACCAGAGTTTGTCTTTGTTGTGTATTAAGTCGGTATATAAACTCTAACTTAGTGCAGATCCCCCACATACACTGCAGGAATGGAGTTTAGTCATTAAGGGCCCCAAATTCAGACAACGGCACTAGCGCTGTGCAAATATTTGCACTGTGCTTGCCCCTGCGCTCCCCTTGGCTGCTGTTTCTACAATAAATGCACTCACTGATGGCTCATATGATTTCCCATCATGGAGATGAGAGGAAGACAGTGCCAGTCCTTGTATCTAGGTGGGAGACGCACCAGCCACAAGAGTAAGGAGGGTGTGGGGAGGTGGGATGCCAGTGGACAGGCCCTTGGACCACCAGGACATGCTACTGTATCTATTTCTATTCTAGTGGAGAGGGGAAGACCACCAAACCACCAAGATATCTTGTAATTTGTGTGAACAAACAACTGGGGGATGGCTGGACACACTTGACCAACAGGGACTATTACAGAGAGCTCTGAAGAGCAATCGGGGGTGGGGAGACACACTGGACCACCAGGGACTATTACAGAGAGCTAGGAGGAGTGATCGGGATTGGGGAACACACTGGACCACCAGGGACTATTACAGAGAGCTCAGAGGAGTGATCGGGGTGACACACAGGACCACCAGGGAATATTTACATGGCCTTGCACAGGAGAACAGGGGCAGGCAGCTGCAGTACGGCCACCCTACCTTCAGGGATGGCAGACTTAGCACCCTATTAAGTTATGTTTTTTGGCTGCAGTAAATAGCACCACTTAGGGGCCTAGTTACTGCAAATACAAACCTTTGAATATATCGCTGCCCTGGTACATGTGAGGGGACCCCCTCATTTGCTTGGGTGCAGCTGTACTTTAGTACTTTGGTGCTGCCAGCTTTGAAGTGTGCTCCAAGGACCTCTGATTATGAGCCAACCAGGAGTGCTCATGCAAACATGGGTTAATGCCCATGCTAACTTGCTCTAAACTGGCAGAGATGCTAATCTTTGAATATCCGACCCTGGGTCTCTGCAGTTGGAATGCTTTCTACTCAATTGAATTCAATCATATACAAGCCTCAGTCAAAACGAATTAAGTTAACTGTCTGCAACATAGAACTAACAGTTCCATGGCCTGTAAACCTCCTCCAAGCCCTATTACTGACATCAGCAATGACATAAGCAACTGAATCACTCAAAGTGAATAAAAACCTAGGGTTAGATTCGCAAACATCCTGAAATACCCACAGCTGCATGAAAAACCTGGCACAAGTGGGTTGCACTCCACAGGTTTCCCGCAGCAGCGAGTATTCAAACAGGTAGACTTGGATTACAGCTGGCTCTATGATTTATGGCAGCTTGTGGGTGGTGCTGCCTGGAAAATCCCTGCACCTGTGGAAAACTATTATGGCCTGGAGGATCAGCCATAACTTCTGCCGCAACAGCTGCAGCTGTGAATTTCAAATCTCTGCAGATGCAGGATTTCGGTCCTCAACTGGTATTGCGGCGTGGGACTTAGTCCCACACATGTTTGTGAGTCTAGCCCCTAATCTTTAGTAAATTCAGAAAAGAGTACTCATGACTACCTGAGATGCTATGAGTTATGCTTGTTAGCACACAAAAACTGCACCTTCTGTCCATGCAGGTACCCTTGTACAGGGCTATGTGTCTCTAATTCTGAGTCAATGGGCTTCTATTATTGTGATGGAGTCTCCTGTTGAGTTGACAGATGAATCTCAGTTGCTGGGGGTCTGTTGATGGGAGAAGAGCCCAATCCTGGATGTACATATATGGCTGCATATGTTACACTGGAAGTCAGGTGAGGCGGGTAGTTGGAGTGCCTTGTGTACCAGGCACTTGTCAGCCATATTTTGCAACCTTGCAGCCTCAAATTCATTCAAACCAACCTGGCAGATGTGATGCCATCATAGTCTGTCAGTGGCTGTGTTTTCCCTTTCAGGGTTAATATTGCAAGATTTTAAGATGGCTTTTAGAGTGTCTTTATAGCATTTCATCTGCCTGTAATGATCAGACCAAACATTCAAAGGTTTAGTTTGCGCTTACTGCAGTTTAGCTCAGTACAGAGGACAGAGACTTACAGCTTAGGCGGTCTTTCTTATCTAAGTCTCTTCGAACAGTGCACTAATGTCTCTACTCAGAGAGACCTTGAGAGGAGGCCCTCTTTAAAGAAACAGTACAGTTTAAACAGCAGTAATACTTAAAGCAACAGTACTCCATTTCCTTACATCTCCCCTTGCAAGCCTAGGATACTATGCCATATAAGCAGTATAATAAAGCACTACTAGAACAAACATTCTAAGCATTCTTTCATAAGCTAAGTTGGTACATGAATAGTTCAGTACAGTTAACAGTCACTGCAATTCAGTCCTGCAAATATCTTACTGGCTTCCAAATCACCCAGCAGCTCACACTGCTTACGACCGGGTCGCTTTCAAGGCTTATCAATTTAAAAGATGGGCCCTGCAATGACTCTGGTGGAGGTGTTGTTGCGTCATTCACCAGCAGAGCATCTGAGGAGGTACCTGCCTTGGCCTGCTTCTCCACTGCAGCCATTGGCACTGTAGGCAATGAATCAGGTACATGCACTGAGGAATTTCCAGCCTTAGTCTGTTTCTCCATTGCTTCTATTGGCACTTTGGTCGGGGAATCAGGTATGTGCAGTAAGTCTCTTCTGTTTCTCCAATATTTTTGTCGTCAACCTCGACAATGTGTGATAGTGGCTCCTTGGCAGGTGTGACGACTACAGCATGTGTCCACTCCCTTTCCTTTGTTCTCATCTGTACTGGCTGTCCAGGGGACAGGCTAGGAAGGGGCTTTGTGTGTTGCTTATAGTAGAACTTTTGCTTTTCTTGCTTCGGTTCGAGGTTGTCTTGGATATCTTTCTCTACAGGTTTTAGCCTGAGCAGAGTGAGCCTATTTGGCATCAGAGTCCTCATTCTCCTGCCCATTAGCAGCTGAGCTGGAGAACCCAAACACTCTATTGGAGTGTTCCTCAGGTCCAATAAGGCAAGGTATGGATTCCTATGATCACTCTCTGCCTTCCTGAGTAGCCTCTTAATAGTCTAAATGGCTCGTTCCACCATCCCATTACTTTGTGCGTACCTTGGTGATGAGGTGACATGCTCGCATTCATAACTTTTAGTGAAGCTTGCAAATTCAGTACATGAAAAGTGGGACCCATTGTCTGTTATGAGGACTTCTGGTATGCCATGTCAAGCATACTGTGATTTGATGTGGCTTATAACTGTTTAACTGATCATGTTTGGCAGGTGTGAGATCTCTATGAACTTAGAGTAGTCCACCATTGCTCGGTAGTTTTTCCTTTCAAACTCAAAGATGTCTGCTCCAATCTTCTGCTACAGCCTGTCAGGAATTTCATGACTCTGCATTATTTCCTTTGGTTGAGCCGTCCCGTAACGACAGGCATCACACTTAGTGATCAGGTCACTTATTTGGCTATTTATGTTCTGCCAGAATAGAATGTCCCTTGCTCTTCTCTTGCATTTCTCAACACCTAAGTGGCTGCTATGTAGTTTGACCAACATCTCTTTTCTCAGTGAGTACAATTAGCCATTCATCCTTCAACAAGAGTCCCTTCTTTATGGTGATGTCTTCCTGAAACTAGCAGTATGGTCGGAGATCAGAATTGAATTTGGCTTACTCATGGGACCATCCCTGTAGTATGACCTCTTTTAGTTTCTGGAGTACCTGGTCATTGTTTGTTTCTGTGTAAACCTCTGCCAGCTTCCCATGACTGATGGGTAACCTTTCAACTGTGTGCACATCGTACTCATCTATGCCGTTGTCCTGGATTGTCAGGGGACTGACTGCCTGGTTAAGTCTGTCAGCTATATGGAGCTCTTTTCCCACTTTATATTCAACTTTCAGATCGTATTTCTGCAGCGTTAACATCATCTGTTGGAGTCTCGTTGGATTTGTGGATAGCGGCTTCTTGAATAAGCTTTCTAGTGGCTTGTGATCTGATTCTACATGTACCCTTTCTCGGCCATAGATGTACTGGCAGAATCTGAGGTAGTCAAAGACAATGGCCAACATCTCCTTTTCAATCTGGGCATAGTTTCTTTCAGCCTTGTTTAAAGATCAGGATGCAAATGCAACTGGCTGTCCTTCTTGTAAGAGGCAGGCTCCTGGCCCTTCAGAAGATGTGTCCACTGAAAGTGTTACCGGTTTGCATAAGTCAGATTATGCCAACACAGGTGGCTTAGTGATACCAGTTTTTAGGTGCTGAAATGCTTCATCGTGGTGAGTTTCCGAGTGCCATGCAATGTCCTTTTCAAGTAGCTCTCTCAAAGGCTTGTTCATCGTGGACAATTTCTGAATGAATTTTGCTAAGTAATTCACCATGTCTATGAATCTTTGCAAGCCATTTTATTTTGCAGGGTGGGCATGTTTACAATGGCTTTGATTTTGTTTTGAACGGCTACAAGTCCATCTTTGCTCAGCTTGTGTCCAATGTATGGAATTTCACTCAGACCTATTTTAGACTTTGTCAAGTTCAGGGTTAAGTCATGTTTCTGGGCTGTATTCAGGACCCATTGGAGCCGGTCGTTATGTTCTTTCATGTCCGAACCCCATATCAAAATGTCATCCATTATAACCTCTATGCCTTCTAGACCTTCAAACATGAAATTTTTATTTGGGACACTTCTGGCTCTGAGCAAATGCCAAATGGCATATGCTTGAACTTGTAGCATCTGAATGGTGTGTTGAAAGTCACAAGTTTGGAACTGGGCTCATCATGTTTGATTTGCCAAAATGCAATGCAGATTCTTACGTTGTTGAGTTTTTCAGTAACCACCATGGAATTGACCCAGCTTGTAGATTTTTCAGCCCTTTCAATCTCCCCAAGTTTCTCTATTTTCTGTAAATTTGTCTTTCAATGCAAAGGGAAGTTTTCTGGGTAAGTGAACTACAGGGCATATTGACTTGTCAATCTTGATGCGGTGCTCCTTCTAAGCATCCTAGCTCTTCAAAAATATCTGAAAACTGTAACAGTATGTCCTTGGTGCTGTCTTCTGGCTTGTCACTAGTGATTACAGAGAACATTTTCTTCACTAGCTTAATTTCTGAACAAGACTGGAGCCCTAGGACTGGTGTGAAATGATCATCCATCACTTGGAAGGTGATTAAATGATACTTATTTTTAAAGTATGCTGGTAAAATTGCCTTACCACGGACATCTAACTTGTGCCCTGAGTAGGAAACCACTCTTGCCCTTGTCCACTGAATGGCTTCTTTAGACAGCTATTTATAAAGATTCAGGGGCAATAGACTGCATTTTGTTCCTATGTTCAACTTGAAGTTCACATCCTGACCATTAATGGTTAACAGTACATTCCACTCAGTGTGGGCTGGGCCTGAATTCAGAGTGTCAATACAAAAGGTACTTTCACTGTCAGTCTTGCTGCTCGAGCCTTCATTAATCACATGCACAGTTGGACTCCCAGCTGCACAATGCATCTTTGCAAAATGATTTCTTCAGTTGCACTTTCTGCACCGTTAGCTGGACACTGTTTTGGTTCATGCAGTCTGCCACACTTCCCACATTTAAATTTATTGGTATTAGGAGGTGTGCTACATGTGCTATAGGTGTCTCTTGGTTGTTCTTTCCCTGTCTGAATGATGCAGCATGCACAAAACTTTCAACCGGGGCTGTGTCTGTTAAGCTTTTTATTTGAGTTTCACTGAGTTCTACAGCCCTGCAAATGGTTAATGCTGTCTCTAAAGTCAAGTTTTCTTCACACAGCAATCTCCGTTTAACTTGATCACGCTATACCACAGACTATTCTGTCACAAATTAAGGAATCAATCAGCTGTCCATATTCACAAGACTGAGCTTTCAGCCATATTCTCTGGACCCCAGCCCTCTCTGATCAGGTTGAAAGGGTGCTGCCTCACTCCTGTGGCACTTCCAGCATCTCAGCTGCCACCCACCCCCCAGGACCTTCAGCCGTATCCTCTGGACCTCAGTCCTCCCTCTGATCAGGGTGAAAGGGTGCTTCCTCTCTCTTGCGGCACTTACAGCATTTCAGCTGCCACCCACCCCCCAGGATCTTCAGCCATATCCTCTGGACCCCAGGTACATCTAAGCTCCTCCGCTACGGCAGACACCACCTCAGAACACCAGTAGAGCTTTCCTTACTTTGAATTAACGGCACTTCTGAGGCTTAAATCTGATAGCTTGATTGGCACTTTCTCTCTATGCCCTGTACTTTGTAGCTTGCCACAAATGTAACTTATTTTAAAGGGAAAGGCTGCTCAATTTTATGTTTTGCTAAAACTGCAGTAATTTTTACTGCTTAAACTGTTGGGCTACTTAAATGTGTAGCTAAATGTATAAGTCTTGGGCTGCTAACTGTGTTGGGCTGGATCACTGAATGTAATGTATGTTTAAAACTGCAGCCTTAACTATTTTTCTTTCTTTGCCATTTTATTTATTTTGCCTTGTTTGTCTTTTTCCTAACTCTGCGATTACCACCTTCTAGCCCCTGTCAGGGCCGACACCCCCCTCCCCCAGTTGCTTCTCTTTTCTCTTACTCCATCCCCTTGCTAACACCCCACTTCTTCTTTTATTACCTCCTGCCCAGGTCTCTGCTGGTTTTCTGCCTCCTCATATTGTCTCCCTCTGCCTTCCTATCACTGCTCTGGATCCTAGTATTTACTAAAACACCTGTTTCATTCTCCTTTCTGTTTCCCATTAGCAGATTATAAAGTTCTGCCACTAGAGGGCCCTTAGTTCTTTTTGGGTTCGTCATGGCACTCAGGCGCAGACAAACTCATTGCTGTAAGAGGTACTCTACAGGGGTGTGTTCAATGGAGAACTCCATTTCTAGGGGAGGGTCAGTGGCAGGCGAATCAATCGGTAGGCTGGCAATGATTCACTTTCAGCTGTTTGGGCTGAGTTGGACAAATTTTCAAAGGACCAAACGGCACCAATAGTGGCGCGGCTCTGTCCTTTGAAGTTGCATTCCTGCATTGCATTCCTGGTTGTGTGTTAACACTGCTTTAGCTTACAGCAATGTGAACGTGCTGAGCCCAGGCCTTCCGCATGTCCCCTTGCAGTTAAAAACAAAAACTACAGGTGCCTAATCCCTTGTCGGCATACCCCTCCCAGTTAATTTGCGATGGTGGAGCCGCTCCCCATTGGCATAATATCCCAATTTGTTGTGTGCCAGGGGGGTGCCCAATCCCCTCAGCGGCTCTGCCCTCCATATAAAGCAACGGGATGCCCAATCCCCATCAGCTACAGCCCCCAAACAAAAAACACTTAGGTGGCACGTTGAAGCCCACCCCAGTGTGCCAAAAGACCCTGTAAGCAAAAAACCTTCCCGTGATGTATTTACATTTTTTAAAACCTGTAAACTAGAAATGGTCCCTGTTGAGTCTCTGCCCTCCCCAACCCACACCCACCCACTGTGCACCCCACCTCCCCACACACACCCTCACCCTGTACATACCTTTGGAGCATGGCACAACAATCTTCGGTGGACCGGGAACATGTCTGCACTCTTCAATGCCGACCGCCACCAGAAGAAATGCAGGTAAGCTGTATAATGACATAAATGTTTTTTTTTTCAACTTTGGGGCATATCTTGGCCATTTTTGTGAATTTTTGCACCAAATTTTCAACATGGGGTTCTTGGGACCCCACCTCATGAATTCAGTCACTGTCATGTGGTTATTCGGTCCTGAAAGGTGATTTTGCGGTCACTGGGTGGAATCACCGTTCAGAACTGATTAATGAAACAACAGTGTCACTATTCATGAGGTGGGCTCTAAAACCTATATTAAATTTAGTGACAAAATCTAAAAATAAACTGTGTTATCAAGCGTGTATTGCGCAGTTTCAACATACACTTGTAACGTCACGAATATGTAATATTTTCACTCTAGATTTTCAACATTGCCATTTTTTTACACCTCCTTATGAACAGTACAGCTGTCATTTTTCATATCCTGGCCAAAATGTGTTTTCACACTTCTGGCACAGAATAGCACGGTTGCTGTGGGAAATTAGTGTTCGGGACAGATTAAGAAAATCACAATGACACTGTTCATGAGCAGAGGTAGCAAAATGCCTATATTGAAAATTTGGTGACGAAATTTAATAAAATGACTATTTCATGAGTGTGATTTGCACAGTTTCCACGCACACTCGTAACATTGAGGATTTGTAATATTTTCACTCAAGAGTTTCAACTTTGTCAGTTTTGCACACCTCCTTATAAACAGTACAGCTGTCATTGTTCACATCCTGCCAAAAATGCATTTTCGCACATCTGATGCACAATGGCGCAGTTGCTGTGGGAAATCAGTGTTCACAACAGGATAAGAAAATCATAGTGACAGTGTTCATGAGTAGAGGTCACAAAATGCCTATGTTGAAATTTTGGTGACATTATTCCACTAAATGACTGTTACGAGCATGCGTTGTGCAGTTTCCACGTGTGCTCGTATGTTCAAGCATTTTTAATATTTTCATTCCAGATGTTCAACACTGCCTTCTCTTTACACCTTCCTATAAATGGTACAGCTGTTAATTTTTCATATCCTGCCCGAACTGTGTTTTCACACATCTAGTGCAGAATGGTGCAGTCGCTGTGAGAAATCAACGTTCGGGACAGATTAACAAAATCACAGTGCCACTGTTCATGAGCAGAGGTCCCAAATGCTTTCATGAGGTGGGGGTCACAAAGGGCCATGTTGAAAATTTGTAGTGCAAATACCAACAAACGCCCGGGGCATTAGGGTTTCTAACTATAACACCCCCCCAACCCATGGTGGGGCTCCAGTGCCCTCATCTTCTCTGAACTGCAGACACATCGACACTCTTCAAAGCCAGATCATGAATTGAGGAAACAGGTATGCACTTCACTGTATTTCAACGGGAATGTGAACTTGGTTGCATAACTTGTTCTTTCTGCTGGGAACTGCAGTCCTGCCAATCAGTGCATACCAACAGCAATCCCAACGACAAACTCTGGCATTGACAAATGCTTGTTTGTAACATGACTGAAGTAAGAAGATATGTCTCAGTCAACTCCCTCTGAGATTGCTTTGTAGTTACATGCTCAGTTGTTTGTCCAACTATTCTTGGAGTACGGCCTTGAATCTCAGTGTGGTGCTGTTATTCCATCTTCTTCAAACTCCCTTCTTATGTTAGTTCCTTTTTTTTCAAAATCAGGCCCCTGTAGCAATGCAGATCCCTCTTTCCTCACTCCATCCCCCTTTTTCTATTTCTATCCTTCTCTCTACCAACCCCTCTTGCTCACAACATGCCATTGCAAAATAACTCAACAACCCACTACATCCCCCTCCTCAAATCCCCCACTTAAATCCTTACTATTACTCCCTCTCCCCCCTCTGAACTATGGTCTCACGTCTCTATGATTCCTCATGCATTACTACTATCTGTGCTGTCTATCCTTGCTGGCCTTCATCTACTGCTCCCTTACTCTACCCCTCCATTCCCCTCCAAACACCTGGCCTCCTTGGATTCTCCTTACAAATGCCCAAAGCTCCACTTCCTCATCTTCGCTCTACTCCTGCTCTCCTCTGGGGACATCCATTCCAACCCTGGCCCTGTTGCCTCCAGCACTTCTGGTGTTCCCCCAGCTGCTGACCCTCCTCTGATCCTACAGCCCTCCCAAGAGGCTTCAAGATCCTACATCTAAATATCTGTAGCCTAGTACTAAAAATTGACCTCCTACAAACCATGGAGACCTCTCTAAAACCAGATATCCTAATCATTACAGAAACATGGCCAAAGAGCACGATCCCTGACCACTCGATCTCCATTCCTGGCTACTCCCTCTTAAGACAAGACCAAGCATGCAGGGGTGGCGGTATCGCCATATACATCCTTACCTTCCTCCAATACTCCATAATTTACTCATCCTCCAACCCAATGACCCATGATGCTCTAGCTATTCATTTACCCTTCCCTTTACTCTTCCTGTCTTTATAGCTGGTATCTATTGCCGCCCAAACATCCAGCCCTCTACCGCTCTTGACCTCCTAACTTCCATCACTACCCTCTCTCACTCTGGGGAGGTGTACATCCTAGGTGACCTAAATTTAAACTGGCTGTCACCAAAAACAATCAAAATATGCAATGACATTTGTGCCCATAACCTCACACAGCTAATATCAGAACCCACCCATCCCAACCACAAGACACAAAATCACTCCCTACTTGACTGGGCTCTTACCTCCCACCCCCATAGAGTCATCGTCTCTGGTATCCTTCCTGATGAACTTAGCAACCATAATCCCGTATTCATTGTCAGGAAAGTTCACAGACTCAAATCCCTGCATAAAACCTTGCAACTATGCTCTTTTAAGTCCTTAGAGTTAGCACCTCTTGCACAACCTAGCCCTCTCCGACTGGTCTCACCTAGCCAACATCGGTTGATAAGGCCTTTGCTTATTTTACAGATATAGCCTAGAGAACTGGAATACCTTTGCCCCATTCAAACAAACCAAGGTTAGGGGAAACCACTTACTCTGGATTACTCCAGAATTATTGGCCTGTCTCAGAGCTAGAGATTGTGCCTGGAAACGTCATAAAGCAACCCAGCTTCCTAGCAATATCATGACTTACCACAAACTTCAAAATGCCTGTACCAGGGCCACAAGGCTATCAAAGTCCGAATACATCAACACTGCCTTCCTCACAAACACAAGTTCACCTTCCGAGTTCTGGAAGGTGGATTCATGCCCTCTTTTCTCCCATGTCCCGCCCCCTCATGCTTAAAATAAATTACATCCTTGTGGCCAACCCAGGTGCCGTAGCTGCTGAATTTAACTCCTACTACACAACCTGTACCACTGAGCTACTGAAATCTCTCCCTTCCTACCCTCACTCCTCTCCTCTCTCCAATGGTGCCTCTCTTGCCCCTCGTCCCACCCCCTCATCTCCTTCGATATAGTCTCCCCAAATGACATGCTACAAGCCCTCCTTGCTATCAGCCCCTCAAAAGGCTCCTCACCAGATGGCCTTGACCCCAAACTCCTCTCTCTCTCTGCCTTGGCCATTGTCTACCCCCTTACTCTAATTCTAAATTTCTCATTTTCTACCGTCTCAGTCCCTACCCCATGGAAACATGCTGTGGTTCTCCCTCTTCCCAAAGGTGGTGGCCCACCTTCCCCTTGAAATCACCACTCTATCTCTCTCCTTCCTACCTCAGCTAAATTGCAAGAACACCTTGTCCTCTCCCAGCTTACCTCATTTCTAACTGTCACCTCCTACTTCACCCCTTTCCAATCTGGCTTCAGGAAAAATCATTCCACCGCTACCCTCCCTACTTCGGTTCACTAACTCTGTTCTTTCTGGGATGGACAATGGCCAAGTCAGCTCAGCCATCTTTGTCAGCCCTGCCAAGGCTTTTAACACTGTTTCCCATTCCCTCCTCCTTGACTCCCTCTCAACAGCTGGCCTGTCTCCTTCAGTCACTAGCTGATTCAAGGCCTACCTCACTGGTAGAGCCCAATCAGTCAGGATCTCTGGTGTCATTTTCCTTCCCCTACCAGTTAATACTGGAGTCCCTCAGGGCTCAGTGCTAGGGTCCCTATTATTCTCCTCCATCTTCCTAAATGACCTTCAATCTGTCTGCTCCTCTGTCATTGCCATACACATGTATGCTCATGATAAGGTCCTGTATGCATCTGGCTCTTGCCCAGCTGAGGTTACATCCAACTTGCAGCAAGACTTTGACAAGGTTCAGCTCTGATTTGCTAACCATCTACTTTTTCTCAATGCCAAGAAGACTGTCTCTATGACCTTTGGCACAAGGCAGAGACTCTCTAGGCTTCCCTTCCTGCCCACTTTTCACACTGTTGATGGGACTTTACTTGAGGACACATCCTGCTTCAGGTACCTAGGAGTCTGGCTGGATCAACATCTAAACTTCTCCAGACATATTGACACCATTCCAAAAAAAGTGCGTCCCAAGCTTGGTGCCCTGTTCAGGAACAGTAGTTGTATCCCCTCCACGGTTAGGCGTGAACTTGTGCAGAAGATGATCCTGCCCATCTTCAACTACTGTGATATAGTCTATGGTGCTGCTCCCAAGTCCTCCCTGACAAGATTGGAGACCCTCTTCAATTCCTTCTGCTGTTTTGCCCTTGATGCTCTCTCTCACACCCACCACTGTGATCTCTATTGTGCCCTATCCTTCCCCTCTCTTACAAAGAGACGACTCTCCCACTGCGCTAAAGTCACCTCCAAGCACTGGCTGGGTGAACTCCCTTCCTACCTCTCCCACTCATTTATGACACCCCCCACCCCCTCTCACTCCCGTAAATCATCTGACTCCCATACTCTGGCAGTCCTCCAGAGCCACCCTCATCGGCCAATCTGGTTACTTTCACCACCTTCCAAAAATGTAGAATTCCCTCCCCCCTCAAATTCATCGCTCATCCTCCTACTACTCCATCAGCTCATCCCTTAAAAACTTCCTTGCACCTAGCTGTTCTGGCTACAACCCTCCCTAACTCCCCCCACTAAGCCCTTGACAAACCCTACCCCTCTTCAGTACCCATGAAATGCCCCTGCTGCAGCACCACCCCCACCCACCTAAAAACCAGCATTCCTTCACTTCCTCCAATTCTTTCCCTTCAGACCTTTCATTGTTCGCTTACTGTGATTTCTCAATCATCCAGAGTGGTACTAAGGGCCAGTCCATACCCTATCCCTTTCCACCACCACCCCACTTCTCTGCCTACCGACATACCTACCTCTCTCTTAACTTACCTTCTCCCCTTATGTAGCCCTATCTATGGCTGACCACTGACCCCTAATCTCTAATGCCCTTGTAGTTAACTTGCACTTCTGTTATAGCTGACCCCTAATCTTTATTTATTTATTAAATTCTTTGGAAAAGACCTTTGAGCAAAATGCTCTTTTTCAAAGGTTCCACATCAAGGCACGTGCATTTACAATACAACATAACACAACAGATATGACCTGTTAAGTTTAAACATGGGATGCAGGAACAATAAGGATGGTATAATAATAGCACATAGGGTTATAAAGTGCAAAGCAGGTAGAACATGTTCTAAGGTGATTGGAGAATTGGCAGGAGGGAGACAGTGGAGAAGAGGTAGAAGAGAGAGGTATTATTGAGAGACTTGGTAGTCAGGTAATTCCTCGGGGGCCGGGAGGCATTTAATCATGTTAATAATCCAAGGGGTAGGGCTGCCCATAACAGGCATTGTCACAGACATTAGAGGGAGAGAGGGGATGGAGGGGAAGTTGCAGGTGTTGAATGTCATTTAGAGGAGAGGCAAGAGTGGCCAAGAGGTACCACTGAGGGAATTAGGCATCGTCTTCCAGGACTACCTACAGGTGCAGGTGGAGGCATCAGAGAGGTGCTGCCTCAGCAATAGTTTAAATGCTGAGATGCAGGTGTTGCTAGTGCTGAGGGTTGGGATCTCATTTAGCCATAGGGGTGTTCTGTAGGTAAAGGACCTTTGTCCCAAAGAGGTTCTCATGAAAGGGATGGCTAGAGAGTTTCTGGTCACACCCCTGGTGTGGTAAGAGGTGTTGGTCGTCTGTAACATGGGCTTGAGAAAGGGAGGAGCTTTCTCAAGCAGGATTTTCTTGCCCAGAAGGCATGTCTGGTACTTTATCCTGTTTTTGATTGTAATCTCTACTGCACTTGTAGTTAACTTGCACTTCTGTTATACCTTAGCCAACCTGTTCTGCCTGTGTTTACTCTTCACTAACCTCCCTAGATCAAACTACAACAATTCTATTTAGCAATTTTCTAGCTACACAGTTATGTGTCATTTAGTGTATGCCTAAATGTTATTTTGTGTTGTTGTATCTATCTAGTCCAAAAGCATTGGTGTAGTATCTATCTAGTTCAAAACTGTTAGCATCCCACTATTTCATTACTCCTGTACAATCTGCTCAAATTATTTGAATGTAAT
Organism: Neoceratodus forsteri; assembly: GCA_016271365.2. Classification (NCBI taxonomy): domain Eukaryota; kingdom Metazoa; phylum Chordata; order Ceratodontiformes; family Ceratodontidae; genus Neoceratodus; species Neoceratodus forsteri. The sequence continues at coordinate 335,193,619 of CM028136.1, read as the reverse complement.
CTACTGTAAATTTATATTGTGTATCAAATCTCTGTAAACTATCCTCACTTTTCTTCCCTTAGCTTCACCCTTGACGCGGGTGCCTCTGCTACTTCGAGCAGCTGGGCGGACGCCTTCTGTCCACCGGCTGCCTTCTCGCTACTGCCGCTGATCACCAGACTGAAGCTTCACCCTTGACCGGGTGCCTCTGCTGCCAGAGCAGCCGGTGGATCCCTTCTGTCCACCGGCTGCCTTCCTCGCTGCACTTCCCGCTGATCACCAGACTGAAGCTTCACCCTTGAAACGGGTGCCTCTGCTGCTTCGAGCAGCCGGGCGGACCCCTTCTGTCCGCCGGCTGCCTTCCTCGCTGCACTGCCCGCTGATCACCAGACTGAAGGTACGCTGCAGAAACTGGACTGTCCAGAACCATCGACTCTGCCTGCTGACGGGCTGCTGCAGTTCTTTAATTCTTTGCTACTGCTGTTTCCTCTCTGGACCTTAAGCTAATGTTATATTTCTGATTGTGGTACTTGTTAATTCTCTCCAAATTGTCTTGTAAATCCTAACTTAAACACGAACCTAAGCCTGTTTACAGCAATTTTGCACTCTAAGGGTAGTTTGAATTGCAAGTTTATTTAGGCTGCAGGTTTGTAGATTGTAAAATATTACAGCTCCCTTTGTTTTAAGGTCCAGTGGTAAGCTACCCTGGACCAGAGAGTAAGTTTAAAGTGAAACAGTTTTTTCTGTTTAGACCAGATTCCATTTGGGTCACAGTTGTAAGCTTTGCCCTGCAAATAATTCAATTTCTCTTTCACTTTCTGTCCTTCTGTCTCCTTGCTGCTTGAATTTTCAGCCACCTCCCATCCCCACCTCCAGCCTTTATTAAATACTCTCCCTTCCCCCTCGGCACCACCCCTAGCAATGTTCATCCTCCTCTCTCTAATATTGCAACTCCTCTTAAAGATACAGCGCGAGCTATTAGGCCCTAACACTTTGGTGACCCAAGGTGGTACCGTCCCAGCAGAAAAACTGTATCGGAGCAAGCATGGGACTCATTGAGCTCCCATCAAAGCTAGTCCTGTGCCAGCTACTCATGGGCACACTAGCCACTATAGCCACTGTGAGCCTTACTGTCTCCTGGATCCTGTGGATCTAAGGGGTGGCTGACCCCCTTAAAATAGCTCCATGGTGTACATATGTCCAACCAGTGGAGTTGGATTTTACCTTCTCAAACATTATAGCAGCGGGCTCTCCCCTGACCGTGATCCTTGGTGGTCTGAAACTAGGGTACCTTCGGAGACCCTCTCATAAGGTCAGGCGTTATGACCGGAGGTCACAGAACAAGGATAGACCCCCCCTTTAAGGCATCTACTCTGGCTCCTGCTGATGACACTTGCGCTAGCAGGGGACATTGAACTAAACCCAGGACCGCCACCCCAGTCCATACCTACACGGGCGGGCTGGCCAGTGGTTAAAGGGCTGAAGGTGGCTCATCTAAATGTCAGAAGTCTGCTCCCAAACCTAATGGAACTTCATGTCTTGGTAACTCGGCACAGTCCTAACATTCTTGGAATTACAGAAACCTGGCTGAAGCCTTCCACTCCCAGCTCAGTATGTGCCTTCCCTGGTTACTACCTTATCCGCCGAGATCGTCCAGGAAGTAAGAGAGGTGGCGGCATCCTGGTCTACTATAGGAACCATCTAAACCTGTCCGCCCTCCCTGATCAACAGACCATGCAGTCCCCCTGTGAGGCTCTGCACACGGTACTGTTACTAGGGATGGCAAAAAAGATTCATATTGTATTTGATACAATCCTCCAAAAGGAGGCGTAGAGGGACTGACTGGTCTCCTTGGTGCAGTTGGTGCTGCAACACGGCAGAATGAGCTAATCATTCTAGGTGACCTCAACCTAAATTGGTTGGGTGGCAATGCCAAGGCCTTTGAACCCTCACTTACCAGTCTCTCTCTGACTCAACTTGTCAAGGATCCTACCAGATGCCCTACTAGTGGTGGTAAGGACTCACTCCTGGACTGGATCCTGACAAATAGACCAGATAGGATCAGCTCGTGGGTATCCTACCAGACTCTATCTCTGATCACTCCCGGTGTACTGTGTCTGGAGGTACCACATCAAAAATTCCCCATAAAATTATCCAGATCAGAGACTACTCCAAGTTTGATCTGTCCTCCTTTCAAAATGACATCAAGTACACAGATTGGGGGGCAGTTTGGAATGCTAAGGACCCCGCATCCGCTGTCGGTCACTTTCTTTGCTCTCTAAGGGCCTTGCAGGAGAAACATGCCCCCCTCATCAGACGGAGGGTGAGGGGAATGGCTACTAAATGGCTTCATGGTAGCCTCCTGGCACTCCTCAACACTAGAGATAAGTGCTGGGCCAAGTTCAAGGCCACGGCTGACCAAGCCATCTTTCTGAGATATAGACAACTCAGAAATGAATGCAAAAAGAACATTAGGATTGCCAAGAGTAAATTTTGCAAATCTGCTTTATCGAACTCGGCTAGGGATCCTAGAAGGTTCTGGAGGAACATTAAACAAGTTGTGAGTGTTACACAGAGCACTGAGTCCACTGACATGATAATCGATGGTTCGAGCTGTAACAACTCAGAAACCATCGCCAACTCCTTCAACCAAAATTTTGTGGATCTGTCAGAGTACACCTCGTCATTCCCAAATGATGATGGTGTCAGTGGCAATCAGCCCACAGCACCATCTTCACTCCGCCCGCCTTTTCTGTTCAGGGCAGTGGTAGTTCAAGAGGTGCAGAAACTGCTAGCGGGACTCTCCCCCTACTCAAGTGCCAGACAAGATGGCTTAGAACCCAAGCTCCTCAGTCTTGGTGCCCCCTGGCTGGCACCTCTAGTGGCACACATTTTCAATCTGTCCTGGCAACTGGAGTTATCCCAGACATATGGAAGGTTGCCAGGTAGTCCCAATCCTTAAACAAGGGAACCCTAAGCTGATAGAGAACTATCGCCCTATATCTATCCTGTCAGCGGCTAGCAAACTACTGGAGAAAGTTGTGGCAGGGCAACTCTCAGAGTACTTACAGGAGCATGACATAATGACTCCTGTACAGCATGGATTCAGGAAGGGGCATGGTACCTTATCAGCCCTAGTTACTGTTACATCATGGATCAGGGAGGCCATGGACCAGGGTAAACTCTCGGGGGCCCTCTTCATTGACCTCTCGAAGGCGTTTGACCTGGTTGACCATGCCATGCTGTCGACTCAGCTTAGAGCAATTGGTCTTTCCACTACTGCTCTTAGCTGGTTCGACAACTACCTATATGGTAGAATGCAGCGGGTCAAATTTGGCAAAGAGCTTTCAGGTCCCATCCCAGTAACGGTAGGGGTCCCCCAAGGCTCTGTCCTTGGAACAATGCTCTTCTCCATTTTTATAAATAACCTCCCTGAAACAGCAGCCCACTGTAAACCAATTCTCTATGCAGACGATCTGGTTATTCTGTCTCAATCCCATAAGGTGGTGGTCATCAATCAACAACTGAGTGAAGACCTTATAAACATTCAGGCATGGATCCTGAACCACAAGCTTGTCCTTAACCTAAAAAAAACCCAGGCCATGCTCTTTGGGTCCGGGCAAAGATTAAGGCTACTGTTGCTCTGTGTATCCGGCAAGGAGATGTCCCATCCCTATCACGGACAACTTCAAATACCTGGGAGTAATGCTGGACCCACAACTCGACCTTGGCCTTCATATTCAGAGGATATGTAAAACAGTCAACTGGAAACTGGGTCTGGCCTACAGGGCAAAAAACAACCTCACACCAGCCGCGCATGCTGCCCTTGTGAGAGGGATGCTTCTCCCCTCTTTGTGTTATGGGCTCCTGCTGTTTGCTAGCACCACTAAGGCCCATCTCTCCAGGTGGTCGACGGTTTATAACAATATCTGTTGCTTCGCCCTATCATCCCCCCAGCTCACTCATCACTGTGAGCTCTACAACAAGCTACACTGGCTCTCGCCTACAAAGTACATTGACTTTGTCCTTGGTTGCTTCACTGGTAAGGTCCTCAACACGGGTACCCCTCCAGGGGTGGCAAGCTTGCTGGCCCAAACTGCCCCCTCGTCATATCACCTTAGGTCTCAGGGGTCTGCCACACTCAAGGTACCTGTGACTAGGACCAAGATGGGTGAAAGGGACTTCGCAGCATGTGCCCCTAAACTTTGGAATACCTTCCCAACCCAGGTCCGTGCTGCCCCCTCGCAGGGCAGCCTGCGTTCTTCCCTATGGAGCCATCTTAAAAGTGCATCAGCCTGCGGATGTCAAAAACCCCCATGACACACGTTTAGCACTTGCACCCATACAAAACTGCAGGCCATTAAAATGTAGTATTTCTGTACTGCCCCAAACTTGATGCAAGATGTGTAATCTTACCTGTAGTCTCTTGACGTGTAACCTGTTCCTAATCATGGGATGTGTAATCTTTCCTTGTAGTCTCATGATGTGTAACCTGTTCCTAATTATGTGATGTGTAATCTTACCTTGTAGTCTCATGATGTGTGACCTGTTCTTAATTATGTACCATGTTGTCCCAAGTGTGTAAGTATGTAATTTCCTGTACTCTCCCGGTCGTACCTGAAAATAGGCAAATTGCTTGTCTAGTGTACTTACCTGGTTAACAAAAGCTAAATAAATAAAATAAATAAATGTTCCCCTACCCCCCAGGTTGCACAGGGAGATGAGCAACTTGTTGCTCAGCATGCCTTCCTGGTGAAACATTTCAATAAATAAATAAAAATTGCAAATCATTTACATATGCATCTATAGATTCACCGTGACCTTGGTTTCTACTGTTGAACAGATGTCTTTTGTATGTCAGGTTTCTTTTTGGATTACAGTACATTTCAAACTTGTCCATGATCTTTTCTAGATCTTCCTTATCTGCCTCTTGCTGCCATGCAAACGTGTTGTACACTTCTGCTGCTGAAGGGCTGGCTAGGTAAACTCATTACCTCCAATAGCTCCGTATGAAGTCTGAACTATTTATTGTTTACCTGACACAAAATGTCTACCCAGGAGGTAATGAGGGAAAGTCATTGTCTGTATTTTCTTGGATTTCTTTGAGACCCCACTGGCTACTAGGAAAATGTTGAAGTGTTGCTTAAATCTCTTCCAGTTTTCTTTTAAATTGGATTGCAGTTTCAATGCGGTGGGTGGCGTTAATTTCTCCATTTTGACACCATGTAATGATCAGACCAAACACTCAAAGGTTTAGTTTAGTTTGCTTTTACTGAATCTAAGCTCAGTACAGAGGAGGGAGACTTACAGCTTTGGCTGGCTTTCTTATTTAAGTCTCTTCAAGCAGTGCACTAATGTCACTACTCAGAAAGACCGTGAGAGAAGACCATCTTTAAAGAAATAGTATATAGTTTAAACAACAGTTATACTTAAAGCAACAGTACTCCATTTCCTTACACTGACCACCTCTGTTATGATACCCGGACTGTAGTTCTCTATAGAAGACAGCTTTGGGAATTCTACAGTCAGGCATGCGAACTACATGTCCAGACCAGTGCCACTGAACCTTTTTGATTATGGCCTTAATTACAGTTATATTACAGCACTTGAGGACATCTGTATTAGCCACCTTGTCTTGCCACTTGATGCCAGCAATATGTTGTAAATAGAGCAAGTGGAAATGGTCAAGTTACTTAATATGAAAGCCGTAGCAGGTCCACTACTCTGATCCATAGTAAGGCGGTGAGGACAAAGTTTGGTATATAGTGACTTTTGTATACAGACTAACCCCTCATTTCTGCCAGAGTCTCTGTTCAAGTTTGCCAAAGGGGGAGCTGGCCATGCCAATCCAGTGAGTGACGTCATCATCAATCATGGCATTCTGTGAGAGAATGCTACTGAGGTAGCAGAATTTGTCCGTGACTTTAAGTGGCATGTTATTGATCATAACCACAGGCAGTGTAACTTGATGACCAGGTATGGGCTAGACCATAACTTCAGTCTTTTTTAAGATGACTGTAAGGCCAAAATGCTGTACCACTTGAGCAAAACAGTTGGACAGCAGTTGGATGTCCTCAAGCAAATGGCTTGGGATCATAAGCTTGGCTAATCAATATAGGAAGAACTACTGTGTCATATTGTAATATATGGATTATAAAAATAATACTACCAAAATGCATACAAAAAATTCATTGTAATACACTGCAGGTAAAGTGATAATACTATCACTGCCAACTGATAATACTATCGTTCAAAACTCGTAATACTATCGTTCGAGCTCTGAACGATAGTATTATCACCAAACCAGAACAGCGCAGTCTCAAAACCCTCCAATACCGTACACTTAATGCGTGCTGATGTATCACAGATCGTGCCTCCTCATTAGACTCAGTGTCTCTGTGGGCGGGCAAAACAGTTTGAAAAAAATGGTGTCTGTCTCTCGCTTAGCGAGAGAAAATGATCCGTTCGCTCTCCTGATGATTCTTTGCTGCAAAACTGTTTCTATAATCCTGCATACGGCATCGCAAGAAATCAATGAAAAGGTAGGACTGCCTTAAAAAAATAAGCAGCTCAACAGAGACACTGAGCGAGCGAGCAGGCGGGGGCGGGGGGGGGAGTGTGGAGACGGAGAGAGTCATTGAGTCCTTCCTGCGACGGCAGCCTGCCCTGGAGTCACAGCACCTCACAAACTGCCAAGAAAACTCGCATCCATATATTACAAAAAATAAAAAATAGCCGAATGTCTATGACTCGAGAATTATACCATCTCGAGGTTCTGGGGTCAAGGGAACCTCTCGAGCTTCGCTCTCGAGGTTCTCTTGACCCCAGAACCTCTCAATGGTATAATTCCCTTGTAATAGACACTCACCTATCTATTATTCTATTTATCTGGACTGTTTGTTCTCATCTGATAACTCATACTTAGTATCAAAATATCCTACAAAGGCCCTTTATTGCACATGCACTAGGGTGAAATTGGAATCCTTTGTTTATTTCTTTTGTTATGGGAACTCTCCAATACTATAGTTAGGGTTTGTGGGTCATTTCTATATGAACCAGTTGAACAGCCATATCTCAGGAACCAATCAGAAGACAGTAAAAACTGAATGGTTTGTAACTGCTGCCAGAATCTACAAAACATGCAGATCTGATAAACATTGCTCAATCAGAATAAGAAAATGTAACATTTTGGCAGGTTTGCAATTCCCTTTTCAGAATGGTTTACAGCCAAAACGATCAAGCAGTAAATCATAAACCTCGGTAGGATAATAGTCCTTACCTCACTGTAGCCATTCTTGCCATGTCCACTTTAAATTATTTATGAGTAATTTTTTTTTTTCTGGGCACACGAAGTATGTAGAAATTCATGCAAATGATGTACTGTAACATAACACATGTGCAGAACAAACATTTTTATCTTTGTGTCAGCATCTGTAGCAACAAATTTCTTGCAAATGTGCTGCTATGTATATGACACATACACATACAATAAAGTGTATTTGTCGTTTTTAATCTGAGACCCTTCCCCCAAAGAAATAGCTATGGGAGCAAATATGTGGTACCAGCAAACAACCCCCCCCCCCCAATTAAGCTCCAGCACAGGAAGCCCATCCTAAAAGCCAACAAATAATTATCTCCAAAAATAATCAGGACAGCACTGGAACCCTATCTTTGCTTTTCTAAATAGTCAGGCTGACACCAGGAGCCAATTCCTACTGCAGGCATACAATTATTCCACCTAAATTATCCTGTTGGCATCACGAACCCCATTCCCAGTGCATACAAATAACAATTCACCCTTCCCCCTTATAGCAGCCTTATCCATTCCTCCTTCCCCACCCAGTCAGATTACATTTCTCCCCACTCACATAGCACCCTTATTTTCAGCTCCCCCTACCTGAAGTGAGAGTAAATCTAACTTTTCCTCCTGTCATCATAGGATCCTTATACCTCACCTCCCCAAACCCCACCATCACAGTGGTTAACACAGACACTTTTCTTATCTACCACTCTTCCCACTGGCATCAGTATTGCTACAAATACAGATCTTTGAATTTGTTTTCAACTAAAGACTTTTATTTGCTTTGGTGCATCTTTTAGAAAACAAGCATTTTTGGCTAACTTGCTCCCAGAAGACAGCTGGGAGCAAGTCAATCAAAAAAGATTGCATAGGAAAAGATGTGCCAGGCAAATAAGAACCCCCTAATCAAAAGTTGATTTAAAGATCCTTATTTACAGCAATACTGTTCCAATATGTTTGGTAGATGACTGGAGGGTCTATGCTGGCCACTGTGAGCATGGAGAGGAAGATGCGAGTGCTATTAGGGTCCCGGGAAGGGTAAACATGCTCTCACTTTGGATTTGGGAAGTGGTTGCACCCTTAGGTGCTATGAGGGTGAAGAAATGAAGGAATATAATCTCACTTTGTTTAGGGCAGGTAGGTACTGTATAAGGATTGTTTGAGAGTGGGGAAAATGGGAAAGTTGTTCTAATTTTGCTGGGTGAGGGAACAGAGGAATAAAAGTGATACAGTGGTGGGTAGGGGGATATGGGAACTACAGTATGATGGTGCATAAGAGGGAATTTATCTGGCTGAATGGGGAAGGTGTTGAGATAAGGGTGCTACTAGGGTGGGGATGATGGTACTACAGAGGAAAGGGGAACTGAATTTGCTTTTGTGTGGGAGAGGTGGGTGGCTAACAGTGCAGAAGAAGGGGGTGAATTCAAGTACAGTACAGTCCCACTTATCTGAATCGCACAACTCTAGAACTCCCTCTTAAACACTCCCTCTTAAACTTCTGTTTAGTCACCCACCAATCAACTGTTAAATCAGCACTGTCTGTTCAGTTTCAGTTTGTCAGTTACACCAACTGTGATCTGTTCTGTGATCAGTGTAGCAATCTCTTGACTCTGGTTTTTGCTTTTGCCAATTACCTTTCATAATTTTTTGTCAATAAGAGTGTAAAACATAAGCGAACTGTGCACACACTCCAGCAGAAGCTACAAATCTTGGCGGGTTTAGGGAAAGCAGAGAGAGCTGTCACACTAGCCACTGGATGTAGAGTTGGCAAATCCACAGTGATTGACATAAAGGAAGTGAAGGAGAAGCTGCGCGGTTTTGCTATGGCAATGGAGGGATGGTCTGGCCTTGAGAAACATGAGAATATGCGCACCTATGAGGATGATGACAAGGTCGAGGATATCTATCTGTGGTTCTGTCAGGAGCAGGAGAAGGGGACTCCTCTCTCAGGCCCTCTGCTGAAAAAGAAAGCACTGCAATTTCGCACCATGCTGTGTGGCAATTGTGGCAGTTCCATGGCAAGTAATGGGTGGCTTGATCATTTTAAAAACTACCACGGAATATGCCAGCTTCAGCTATGCAGTCTTGAGTGCTACAAATGAAGATGTAGCTTCATTCATGCAGCAACTGAATGACCTCATGCAGTCTGAGTTCCTAACACTGGTACAACTTTATAATGCAAGTAACACTGGGCTATCTTGGTGGTGTTAGCCAGACAAGACCCTGACCCATGGGGGTGAGAAAGACACCCCTGGGTTTAAAAAGCAGAAAGACCAACTGGCAATTCTTGACTGTGTTAATGCCAATGGTAGTCACAAGCTCAATTCTCTGCTGCTTGGGAAGTCCAGAGAGCCTAGATGTTTTAGTCATGTCAATATGGCAAATCTCTCCCTACTGTATGACAACCAGAGGAACGCTTGGATGGATGGCACTATCTTTCTTAAGTGGTTCAGAGAGAAATTTGCTCCAGCAGTAAATCTGACTTCACTGAGCAAGAATCGGCCACTGAAAGCAGTTCTGCTGCTCAATAACTCGTGAGCACACCCAGAAATACCCATTATACAAACACGAGATGGCACCATTAAATGTGTGATTCTGTCCCCAGACATCACCTACAAGATATAGCCTTGTGACATGGGGATCCTGGAGAGTTTTAAGAAGCAGCACAGAAAGTACCTTTTACAGGTTGTCCCCTCAGACGTCACTGTAGGATGTTGTGAAATCGGTAACTTTAATAGATGTACTCCACATGGCTGGAGATGCATGGCATAATGTTTGTGCACATATCATAGTCAAAGTATGGAGGAAATTGGGGAAAATAATGCCAGATAAAAACCAAGAGACTGAACTGAGAATGGAGACTGAAGCTCAGCAGGGAAAGCAGAATAAACTGAGTGGTCCAGGTGCAGACACCAGGGAGACTGACATAAACTCTGAGATCACTGCACTGGCAGAAAACCTCACTGCTACGCTGGCCCGGTGGTGCTGAGGGTTGAGGCACTGGACACCTCACCTCACTTCATGCCAGTGACCCGGGTTCAGAAGTGAGCTCAGGTCACTGGGGGTTGGAAGCGGGGAGGGCTGAAAGATGATAGTAGTTGCTGCTGAGCTGCTCTCATCTCCTGGATTGGAGAGGAGAGGTTCTTTGTTCTCAGCTGAAAGCGGGTGGATACTGGGTGTCAGAGTAGAGGTCTGGGGGACTGACATTACATCAGGAGGGTGGAGGGAGACTGTGATTCTGGGAGCGCATGCATGCCTTCACGGAAATGCACCTGTTGTGTAAACCACAGTTCCGGATCAGGACAGGACAAAACACAGAAAAGCCTAGGTCTCTCCATTGCCATTTTTGATGGCTCCCAACACTCTTGGACCCTACTTCTTGTGAATCCCCACCAGTAAGATGATGGGGGGAGAGGCTGACAGGGTTGGGAGTGGAAGGAGGTCAGATGGTCAAGTGTAGGTGGCAACAGAGGAGTAAAATATTACATAAAAAAAAGGAAAAAAAAGTCTCACTACCAAACTAAACATCTCACACTGAATGGTGAGGATGTTCAGGAATGGGTTGAGTGTGATGACAAGGAAGATGGGCACTCACTACTCACTGATAACTGTATCATCAACCAAGTCTGCCACAGCATGTTAGTTACCACCGCAGAGAATGGCAACAGTGACAGGGGTGAAGACTGAACCTATAGCTATACTAACACACTCTGAGGTGGCGGAGGGAGCATTTCTCAAAGTGCCTACTACGGATGAACAGCCAAACTGATTGTGATCCAGTGCACCTAATGCTTGTTAGAAACCTGAAAGCAAAAGGCACACTGAAATGTTTAGGAGCCCTACAACAAAGTTCCATTACATATTTTTTTCATTAAAACTCAGAAAATTTAAAAAAGGATAAAACAATTAAAGAAGAAAAGAATGAGTGCTGTATGAAGTAATACAGTACTGTACCATTCACTTAAAGTGTTAAGCACATTAAGCACTGCAGTATAAAAAAATACTTCACGCCTGACCCTGTGTTGCAGAAGCACATTATTAAAAAGCAAAGTACACTGTATACATACTGTGCGAAGCACTCTGAACACCTCTGAACACCCTTTCCAGCATGTCCACCATTTTTCTAAATTAATAACCATTACTGCATAGAAAATCAATGACAGCCCAGATTATATGAATTCCCGTTTATCTGAACTCCAAAATTGTCTCCTGGGGGTTTGGATAAATGGAACTGCACTGTAAATGTGCTTTTTGAAAAAGTACAGAAATTTGTTATAAAAAAACATTAACAAAATGTTAAAACTTGTGAAAAAGCACAAAAAGTCTGAAAATCTCAAATAAGCTTTCTTAAGTGTCAACCATACCATGTCTGTTGTTTATTTTAAGATAAACAGAAAAACATAGAGGTTGACAGCAGATAAGGACCGCAAGGCCCATCCAGTCTGCCCATTTCTTTCTTTTTCTACTTTATGAATGTGCCATCAGCCCTTGCTCTGTCAGTGGCCTATTTATTCATACTCATCTGTATTGCTCCCTTATGCCTATCCCATGCCGGTTTGAAGCCCTGCACTGTATTCATAGCCACCACTTCCTGAGGTAGGCCGTTCCATGCATCCACCACTCTTTCTGTGAAAAAGAATTTCCTCACATTCCCTCTTAATTGGCCTCCCTCTAATCTCATGCTGTGTCCTCTTGTCCTGCTATTTTTCTTATATTTAAACATGTTAGACTCTTTCACCTTGTTAATGCCCTTAATGTGTTTGAATGTTTCGATCATATCACCTCTCTCCCTCCTTTGCTCAAGGGTATACATATTGAGTTCTGTTAATCTGTCCTCATATGTCTTCTGATGCAGTCCCTGCACCATTTTGGTTGCCCTTGTCTGGACTGCCTCAATTTGGTTAATGTCCTTGTGAAGGTGTGGCCTCCAGTACTGCACGAAGTACTCCAGATAGGGCGTAACCAGTGTCTTGTAAAGAGGGATTATTACCTCTCTCTTACGACTAGTGATACCCCTACTAATACATCCTAACATCCCCCTAGCCTTACCTACTGCTTTAGAAGTCTGCTTGGATGAATTCAGGTCATTGGTGATGATGATGCCCAAGTCTCTTTCTTCCTTTGTGACTGCCAGCAACTCCCCTCCCAGCCTGTAGGTGGCTTCAGGGTTTCTCATCCCTATGTGCATGATCTTGCACTTCTTTGCATTAAATCCCAGTTGCCATTCTTCTGACCATTTTGCTAGTTTATCCAGATCTCTTCTCATTCTACCCACCCCATCTGGATCATCTACTCTGTTGTAGATCTTGGTGTCATCTGCAAACAGGCAAGCCTTACCCTCTAGTCCATCTACAATGTCACTAATGAAGATATTGAAGAGGACTGGCACCAAGACTGATCCCTGAGGTACCCCACTTGTGACTTGCATCTCTTCTGACTGTATACCATTTACCACCACTCTCTGTTTTCTGCCCATCAACCAGTTAGCCAGCCAGCTGACCAAATTCTGACCCACCCCGAGCCTACCCAGCTTATTTATCGATCTTCTATGTGGAACAGTGTTGAAAGCTTTGCTGAAGTCAAGGTAGGCGACATCAACTGCTCCCCCTTGGTCCACCACTCTGGTTACCCAGTCAAAGAAATCTATAAGATTAGTTTGACAGGACCTTCCTTTTGTTAACCCATGCTATCTTGGATCCTGTGCTCCTATGGATTCCAGGTGTTGCGCTATCCTTTCCTTAAGGAGTGCCTCCATAATCTTACCCACTACTGAGGTATGACTGACTGATCTGTAGTTCCCTGCCTCCTCCCTGCTACCACTCTTGTGGAGCGGGATCACATGAGCCCTTCTCCAGTCTTCTGGGACCTCCCCTGTGCTCAGAGACTCACTAAACAGTTCTGCTAATGGCTCTGCTAGTTCCACCCTTAGCTCCTTAAGTACCCTGGGATGTATGCCATCAGGTCCCATTGCCTTGTCCACCCTGAGCTTATCAAGCTCTTGTAGGACCCTTTCTTTTGTGAAGGGAGTAGTGCTCTCCTCCCTTCCCCCTGTGTCCATGGTGCTGAGCTGTGGGCCCTGCCCCACCTTCTCTTCAGTAAATACTGAGCAAAAGTATCTATTTAGGATAGATGCTTTTACAGGGTCCTCCACCTCACATGCCCCCTTTTCTCCTTTGAGCTTAGCAATACCCCCTCTGGACTTTCTCCTTTCACTAATGTATCTATAGAAAGTCTTGTCACCTTCTTTTACTGTTCCTGCTAGTGTTTTCTCAGTTTGGGACTTTGCCTGCCTTACTGCCTTCCCTGCTTATCTTAGGGCAGTTTGGTATGCCTCCCTATCTTCAACCCACTGTGTTCCCTTATATTTCCTGAAGGCCAGCCTTTTGGCTCTGACCTTTTCTGCTACTGTATTTGAGAACCAAAGTGGTTTCCTTCTTCTTTTGCACTTCCTTTTCTGTCTAACACAATGGGATGTTGCTTCAAGTATTGCATCCTTAATGCTTGCCCTCTTTGCCTGTACCCCCTCACCTGTGTTTCTTTTTGCCAGGGCTAGCTTAACTCTGTTATCCATCTTACCAAAGTCAGCTCCTCTGAAGTCCCATATTTTTGCCTTGGAATGGGATGATTTAGATGTAGTGGCCAAATTGAGCCATACCATGTGATGGTCACTGGCCCCCAGGGGACCTTCTACCTGGAGATCTGTGATCCCTTCCCTGTTAGTCAGTACTAGATCTAAGATAGCCCTGTCTCTTGTGGGTTGTTGTACCTGTTGTTTGAAGCCCTCCCCCTGCAGAGAATCCACCATGTGTCTAGTTCTGGTAGATGTTCCTGCTGGTATTGATGACTAATCTTTATCCGGCATGTTAAAGTCTCCCATTATCAGAACCTCCCCTTTAGCTGTCATGTTTTGTATATCTTCTAACATTAATGTGTCTATGTCCGCCTCCTGGTCTGGGGGCCTGTAGACAACCCCAGTTCTTATGGCTGTCGATACCATACACAGTCAAATTTTAATATACTGATGCATATTCATTTGTGCAAACTCATGTTACAAAAAAATCATTGGTAGTTTCCCCTTGCTAGTGACAATCTTCCCTATGTAGAGTATTGTGCTGAGGCTTCATCAGGGTGTTGTTTTTTCTCTTAAGCAAGGTAAAAGGGTTTCACAGTTTATCTGAGCTACTTACAGTTTTTGTAAACTATTTCTACCAGCAGAATTTGGCAGTAAGCCACAGCTAATGTTATTGCTTCAAGAACCCTAACATCAAACAGCCAGACCCTTTGGCCCGGATATTCAAAGCAGTCACACATGGCGCAACTGAGTTGTGCCGGCGCAAGTGCAGACTTGCGCCAAGATACCATATTCAAAGGGAGCCATTGCACAGCACAAATTCCATTGTGCCAATGTGCAACTATAATGAATGCAGGCAAAAATGCAGGGGGCGTTCCCATGAATATCCAGCACAGTGGTATATCGAACCATAAAACCATGGCACAAGTGCAGAGCAAATTGAAGTTGCTCTGAGCAGACTTGTTCCTATAAATACAGGGCACAAGCACATAGACAGCACTTGCACCAGGTGAGAGGGAGAGAAAGAGAGAGAAAGAGAGAAAGAGAGAAAGAGAGAAAGAGAAAGAGAAGAGAGAAAGAGAAAGAAAGAAAGAAAGAAAGAAAGAAAGAAAGAAAGAAAGAAAAGAAAGAAAGAAAGAAAGAAAGAAAGAAAGAAAGAAAGAAAGAAAGAAAGACAGACCAAGGCAGACACAGAAGGAGATGGACAGAGGTGGCATTGGAGAGGGAGAGAGGGGCAGAGAGAGTGAGGGAGACAGCCAGACACACTGCCAGGCTGTGCACCCAGGTGGCACACAACCAGCAGCAGCCAACCGCCCAGGGGGATATTGGACAGCAAGGGCCATGGATAGTGTGCCCTTCATGATGGAGGCTGTAATGAGGGGTGTGAGGGGGCAGGACGAACAGCAATGTGGTCGAGGAAGGGACCGTTGGTGGTATGCCCGACACAGGTGGTACCGTGCCCACATCACCTTCGAGAACTAGAGTACACTGAGATTGTGGGCTGGTACCATCTGAACAGGGCCTTTCTGAGGCAGCTCTGTGAGCTGTGCAGTGAGGAGATGCAGGCACCCACCAGACGGAGCCATGCCATGTCCGTGGAGATGAAGGTGATAGCCATCATGTGCCTGCTTGCCACGGGCACCTTCCAGAGACCAACAAGGGACACCACAAGCATAACCCAGTTGGTCATGTCCCGCTTCCTCACACAGTTCCTCCATGCTCTGCTGCCACATGCTTTGGAATTCAGCCATTTCCCCAGCACACAGGCGGAGCATACAGCAACCATGCAGGACTTCCACAGTGTTGCACATATGCCTGACATGATTGGGGCCATTGGCTGCACCCATATGGCCATCTGCATGCCACCTGGCCCTGAGGGTATGGCGTACATAAACAGGGAGGGGTGTCCGAGTGTCAACTGCCAGGTGGTATGCAATGCCATGGGGCACATCGCCAATGTCTGTGCCACACACCCTGGGAGTTCACATGATGCATTCATTTGGCACAGCTCTGCATTGTGCCACAGGTTTGAACATGGGGACATCCCCATGGGCCACTTAGTGGTTGAGTATGGCACAGGCAAGCAGCAATGGGCACAGCATACCTTGGGATGGGGGAGGGCAGGGTGTGCATGTTGGCATGGGTGCCAGGGACAGACAAGGGGTGCAACATAGAATAGCAAAGGGCTAACCATGTCATTATCCACACAGGGGACAGCACTTATCCACTGAGACCCTGGCTGCTCACCCCCTACCAGTGCCCGTCATCCCCAGCAGAGGAATGCTACAATGAGGCACATGCCAGCATGCGCAACATCATCGAGTGTGTCTTTGGCATGCTGAAAGCATGGTTCCATTGCCTAGACAGGTCAGGCGGTGCCCTACAGTACAGCCCCTTGATAGCCTGTGGCCTATTCCTGGCCTGCTGCATACTGCACAACATGGCCATTGACCGTGGGATAGCTGTTGAGGCTGATGAGGGCGACAGTAGCATGGACGATGGAGGCAATGGGCTGGACGGCAGTGGACAGCCACCCCCTGGGCAGAGGGATCCCCGGCTGCAACAGTAAGCGCGATGACACTGGGACACCATCACATAGGAGCACTAGGGTGCACACAGGTAGGTGGTGCGATACACATGCATGGGCCACACAAACAGGTACAGCACACATGCAGGGGCAAGCATGGCAATGGGCATGCACACACAGAGGCATGATGCAGGGGTAGGGGAGTCAAGGGCACACAATCATACACAACCACACACAGCAACACACAGCAACACACAGCAAAACACAGCAAAACACACACACACACCCAGGCGGTGTTATGTGACGTGGATCAGATGCATTGCACCAGTATACAGGTGCAGCCGGTGCTAGACTGCATTCATCATGCCCACGCCACATGGTCCAGCAGGCTGGGCAAGCACGCACATAGGCAGCGTGTGGCATGACACCCAGGTGCCACACCAGTCGTGGGCACACACATACCACTCATGTGCACACAGGGCAGCAGCTTCAGCCTGCAGGCAGGGTGGCCTGCACATCAGGTCCACTGCATGGAACCATGGCCACCACGGCCACGGGGATGGTTGCACCTGGACCGATCGGCAGCCACAGGCTGTGCATCAGCCATGGGGGAGGTGAGCAACAGCCCCCCAGGGGTTGAACTGTGGGACAGCCACTGTGTCCACACAGGAGTGTGAAGGCGCCCAAATGGGCCAGCCCTGGGCATGCCCGTGATGCCCACATCAGAGCACGGTGTCGACTGTGTTGGGGTCACTGGATGCCAGGTTCATGGGATGGACAGCACACTGCAGGGGGTCATCTGTGCCTGACCAACCCGTGTGGCAGCCAGCAGCACAAAGCCATCCGTGATCGCAGTGACAATGCGATCCAGGGATGGAGTC
Organism: Neoceratodus forsteri; assembly: GCA_016271365.2. Lineage (NCBI taxonomy): Eukaryota > Metazoa > Chordata > Ceratodontiformes > Ceratodontidae > Neoceratodus > Neoceratodus forsteri. The sequence continues at coordinate 335,176,361 of CM028136.1, read as the reverse complement.
ATGGCTTCCTGCATGTGCTGCATCCCCACCAGGATCTGCGCATTGCCCCTGTCCTGCTGCTCAGCTAACTGGCACACCTCCACATGCAGTGCATGCACCCCAGTGGCAAGCAGCACCTGTTGTTGAACCAACACCCGCAGCAAACGTGTGTGCTCAGTCAGTGGGTCAGCATCCTGGGGCTCCCGGGTGGGATGCTGATCCTCATGTGGTGATTGGCCATGCTGCACAGCCCCCCTCTCTGGTGGATGCTGCACAGTGGGGTCTACAGGGGGAATGGGCACAGCAGGTGCACAGGTGGCAGACCCTGTGTCCGGCTGCTGGTGGCACCTGCAGCCTGCTGCTGTCACCTGTCCAGCTGCTGTACACCACCCAGCACCTGTGAGGCCACACCACCACCACCTCAGGGCACAGCCAGGGCAGTGCACACCACTGCACCCACAGTGGTGGCAGGCAGCTGTTCTGCCGCTGGCAGAGCGCTGGGCATGCTGCCTGTGTCAGTGGCCAGCAGGGGGCATCTCACCCACAACGTTGCCCATGCTGTCCAGGATAATCGTGATGTCATCATTGGTGTTGGACCCCGCCCTGATCTGTGTCTCTGTGCAGAGGACACCAAGGCAGTCATCCTGCAGGAACACATCCAGGGCCTCATCTGATCCCAGGTCGAGGACATCCGCCTGCGCTGTGGTGATGAGCTGCAGCCTGTTGGGCCCCCAGATGCCATTGGAGGTGGACAGCTTGTCCTCCAGGGCTGTTCTAGTGTCCACAGTTGCTGCCACGGCCAGCGCCCCGTCATCCGCACGAAGGAATGTTGGTGCTGCAAGAGAAAGAAAGGCGTGTCAGTGATGCAGTGCCCACATGTGCGCCCCCCCTACACTGCCACTGCATGTGTTCTGCAGCATTGCATGCACCTGGGTTTGCACACGACATGCATGCCGGCTGCATGCACACCAGCATGCCCATGTACACACCCTCTTTGCCACCAGCTGTGCATGGCTGACACACTTACCATGCAGCGATGGGCTGCCACCCATCTGAAAACCACCTACAAGCACACCCTCCACTGTGCTGCGGTGCATGGTGGCTGCCACCAACTCCTCCTGCGCCATGAGTGTTGGCGCATCTGCAGGCCCCCCTTCGGTGGCATTCTGGGATGCACAGATGGCTGCCACCTTCTCTTTAATGCACCTCTTGTCCGTGCCCACCTTCTTCTAGCACTCCTGCACTGACCGCTGGTGGCTGCCATGCTGGTTGATGTATGCCGCCACCTACTCCCAGGCCCCAGCCCTGGCCTGTGGTGTGCCCATGGCACCACTAAACATGGGCTTCCTGTCCAAGTATGCATCAAACAGGGCCTCTGTCTCTGCTTTAGTGAAAATATGCCTGTGTTTCCAAGCAGGACCATGCTTCTCACCCTCCTCATGTTCCAACATTTTGCTTCCTGTGGACATGGACAGCACAGTGTGCCAGTGGCAGCATCATCCTGGTCTGTCCCACCCTGCTTTGCTGTCTGCTCCCGGTGAGCTGCAGCGGCATGCGCAAATTACTTCAAAAGGATGCAATACCGGTCCATGGCCTGTGCTGTTCTGTGGTGCTTATAAGGTGCAATGCATGCAAATGAGGTTTGGTGCAACAGTAATGCCATGCTAATGCACCCAGTGCACCACACATTGCCTGATGAGCTCATTTGCATGTGGTTTCTGAATATCGTGATTTTGCACCATGTGCAATGAGATTGCACCAGAGCAAGTCACAGCACAATGTGCACACATGCACGGTGCACAGGCCTGCAATGCGCATGCGCCTAGCGGTATCATGGTGTCAGTTGCTCACCGTGCAACAACAGTGTGATGCAGTGGCATAGCACATGAGGCACCAGGCCTGCTATGTGCATGTTTGCGCATGGTGTACCATGACCTATCACGCACGTGTGCATTGCGTAATGGTGGGCAACCCCTGACCCTTGGGGAGACCTCTGACCCCTGGGTCAGTCCCCTGACCAAGTGACCCCACTTTGCCATGCCCACTCCATGCATCTCCGAGACTGCATGATGGATGGGCACCGCACATGTTCCCTCACATCGTGCATCTGGCACATGTTGTGGACACATGCGCCTCCTGCTGCCATTTTGGTCCCCAAGATTGCAGTAGCAAAAATGGTGCAGGGACATGTCCATCATGCACCGAACTGGTCCCAGGTGGAGCCTGTCAATCTGGTGGCCTGTGTCCAGCCACACCCCCCCCAAGTCTTTGGCCAGATGCCCCTTCAGCAGGCAAAGGTTGCAGTTTGGCAGGGGACTGCTGCCAGGCTGCAGCAGAGGACCGGGGTGGCCAGGATGGGGAAGCAATGCCACCACCGCTATGGGGACCAGATTTGGAGGGACCCAGAGTGCCTAAGGAGGCTTCAGGCATGCATCCGGTGAGGGGCTGTGTCACAGCCAAGTAAGTTCTCCCATATTGCATGTGTGCCCTGGTGCTGTACTGTGGTGTTGGCTAGGCTGCCTGGTATGCCCTGCAGAGGGGTACACTGTGGTTGTGTGCATCATAGAGCGGCATTGCCAGCCACCGCTTGCATTGTGATGCAGCCATGCAGGATGTGTCGGGCAGGAGCTCACCATGTGCACAGGGGTGGGGGTGGTGGCAGCTGTTATAGATGATTCCTGATGTTCTGTCTTCTTTCCATTCCCAGGGCCTGAGGATTGACACTGGGCACAGGCAGCAGCAGCAGCAGTACAGCAGACCATGGCAGGCTACGGAGGACTGGGTCCAGCATCGGCGGGGCTGCAGAGGGCAGGTAGGCACTGTCAGGGTCCTTCACACTTTACATGAGGGGGATTGGGGAGTGGGTGCAGGCATGGCCACCTGTGCCATGTGCTGTGGCAGCTGTGTGTGTCCCACTGTGTGTGGTGCATGTCACTGTGGTGCATCCATTGGACACGTATGCCAGCTGTTGGTGTGCGCCCGGCTGCCACTGTTGTTGCTGTGGTGCCGCCTGTGCACTGTGCCATGTGACTGTCATTGCACAGTCGGGTGGCCATTGTGCAGTGGGGACCACCTCTGTGCAATGTCGTGGTGCACTGAGTTGCTGCCAGGCATTGGCCCACCCCCCTGCGGGTGACCGGTATGGGCCCTCCAGGGGTGTGTATTCCTATTTCCCATTGCGCACTGTGGGTGGGCATGGTTCCTAGGGACATTGCACTGATAATCCATCATGTCCCTTGTCATAGCTGTCCAGCACTGGCGTAGGAGGTCCTTGTACTGCAGGCTGCTCCGGCAGCTCATACCTATAACCTCAACCACCATGGAGGCAGTCCCACAGGCTCAGCACCTGCTGCTGGCAGACCAGAGGCAGTGAGGACACCAAGGAGTGGCAGGTCATGGCCACTGTTAATTTGGCCCCAGCTTTACCCTGTTTCCACTGTTGCACCTCACCCTACAGTCCCCCTTCCTGCTGTACAGTCCCTGTTCCCTGTCCCCTTCCCTCACTTTCCTACCCTTTCCCACCCCCTTGTTATTGTAAATAGTTTTCATTGTAAATATACATTTTTTAACTTACCTGCCTGTGTCAGTGTCTGCTTTGCAGGTGGCGTGAGGAACCATGCTGCAGTGGCCCAGTATCTTTCCATGTGGTATGTATGTGTTGGGGTGCATGTTGTGCTTCTGTGGTTCACTGCTGTGTGCTGTGGTGTGTCCCACTGTGGTGGTGTCCCTCCCCTCGGTCAGTGGCTGTGCCTTGGGGTGCCCATGGGGTGACTGTCAGGGGTGTGTGGTGGGTGCGTGCATGACGGTGGCACGTGGCTATGGTCATTGTTCGGGTACTGGCCGCACACTGTGTTGGGGCCCCTGCTTGGTGTTGTGCGGCCTGTCCCATGTGGTCTGCCACGCTACCTTCCTCCCGGCACGCTCGGTGCCTGCTGTGTGGGCTTCCTGTGTGCCTGTGTGGTGTGTGTGTGTGCTTGGCTGCATGGCCCTGGGTGTGGCCTGATATGGTCTGGGGGGGCACAGCCAGCAGCCTGCAGGGGGGGGCTCCCTTGGTGGCCCTCTGTTGGCCATTGGCACCTTCTGTTGCCTGTTATCTGTGCCACTGTTGTGTTCTGGGGAGGGGTGTCTGGGTGCCTGTGTGCACCCTGCTGTGCCCTGCTGGTGGAGGACTCCTGTGGCCTGTCACTGTGCTTCCCTGGCTCTGTCCCTGGGTCTGTTCTCTGTGCCATGCCTCCCTCTGTTGCTCTGCTCCCACAGTTGCGCTGGAGCATCTCTTTCTGCACCATGGCGCATATGTGTTTGTGCCATGGTGCAACTCTGTTTGTACCATAGTGCAACTGTGCCATATTCAGCTGGGTTGCACTGGCGCAGTTCGGCCTGCACAACCTCTGAATATGGCTTCTGTTGTGCCATGGCACATTGGAGTTGCGCTGTGGCATACTTGCTCTGGCCTTCGGTGCATTTCTGAATATCTGGGTCATAGTGTTTTTCATGAACCCTAATATTGTTTTAACATTTGTAATTATGGTATGCCTTAATTCACAGAGATCTGGGGTGCACTATGTCCCATTAAGAAAGTTGTCTCATTTTGAGAAGCCTTACAAGGCAAATGCCAGCAACATCTTACAACACTGCAACATACAGTATAGTACAGTACTATAATATACCTATAGTGGTGTCCCCCAAAATGAAATCCACTTTTAAAGCACTCTGCAGTATGCTGCAGCAGACCTACTGAATAAAGCGATGTAATTTCAATGGCAATGAGTCCCTTTTGTCTTGCAGGAAACTGGCATTCACTTCATCCTGGCAGTGTCACGTTTTTCTGAATGACAAGGGACTCGTACTGCCATTAAATATATGCTTATTCAGTAGGTCTGCTGCAGCATTCTGCAGAGTACTGCAAAATGCTGCAGAATTGGGTTTCATCCTGGGGGGTTGCCACTGTATGTACCCCACTGACATTTCAGCAGGTTACCGGGGCCCACATAACATGTAAAATATGCTGTGTGTTACACTGGGGCTATGCTATATGGCCTGCAAAGGATTAAAGGAATGTGCAAGTGAATTAAAGTGATTTATATGGCTAAACATGGCCCAGCTAAAGGTTCTTAAGTGTTCTGAAATGTTAAGAAGCTATATCCTGGTTGCAATGTGTGTTCATGCTTAGTGACTTTGTGTCTAGATGCCAGCAATGTACCTGTAATTGCCCATCGGTTGGGAAAGTTCCCTGGCAATTTTTCTCTCTCACTAGGTGTATATAAATAGGGGCTCCAGACCACAAAAAAGGCAGTTCTTCTTGTGGTTCCCCAGTATGGCGTGTCAGTGTGTGCAGTTTCCAGTATTAACACCTTTGGGTGCACTTCTCCAGCTGCAACCAGCCAAAGGGGCCTGCAGGTCCAGGGGTAGTAGCAGGGTCCCTGGGTCTGGGTGGCAGTGGCTTCCTCCAGTGTAGAGTTCTGGAGACTCAGTCTCTGGCCAGGGTCTGAGACTGGAGACAGCAGGGGCCTGTACAAGGTCTACCTTCAAGGACAGCCTCATCGCGGCATCTATACTATTGTCTCATGTTCCTGTACATGGTGGGGATGTTACAGACAAAATTCAGTGCAGGTGAGGGACTGTGACCACAAATGACTTGTGTGAATGTTGGAAGACCAGGGCAGCTGGTGGCAGGGCTCTGAACCCCAGGAAAAGGGAAAGACCCAGTCAGTATGGTAAGTCACTGTCAGCTGTGTCCATCTTAAGCTGCTGTCTCTGACCCCCATGTAAGCACTGGCCTCAAAGCAGACCACTGCGGTAGTCTATACCTCATTGTGCTGTATGTTTGGGTGTTCTGAAGCATACATCCCTTTCATTAACCCCCCCTCCAGAGGCACTGACAGCTATTTCTGTGCCATACATGGCCTGGTTCAAGCCACCTTGTTCTCTCTTGCAGCTGTGAGTGGGGTACTGTAAGTAAGTGTGTACTGTATATTCCTAAGTGTCATCAAAAGTAAATGAGGAAATGTGCAACTGCATAAAATGTAACGTAATGGACTGGAGAGAGCTGTACTTAATCTGAAAATATGTTTGAAGCTTCTAATCAAAACTGAACCCCACTGGCGGGTCAAGGAACAGTGTACAGCAACTGTGATTATGTCAAATGCTGTCTGTCATTACTGTTGATATGAACTGGGCCCCAAACCAGGAGCTGCAGCTGTAGACTACCCACTACCACATTTTAAGCGTGCACCGGTCTGTAAATAAATATTTGCCATTTTGCAAGCATCTTTCAGCCTACTTGTTACACCCTGTGTCCAAGTGATTCCTAAAGAGTACAGTGTTAAACCTGATGTTGTAATGGCTAATGCAAACTAAAATGACGTTATGGATTTGGGTTATGGGCCATTGGTCTCCTTCTGCTGTCAGATGCTATGTTTCTATGCTTTATAATTTAATTAAGTCAAGGTCTACCCCAAGTTGCCATATGGGGTCAGTAAGTATACAGTGTAAAATGCAAGATAGTTCTATTTTTTGAAAATCAAAAGTAGCTCTATTTACTTCCAGAGTCAAGGGGACAGTAAAGAATGTGGCAAAGACTAACCTAAAGCTGGAACAGAAAAAGAAGACCATGGGTTCCCCACCCATGCAGCATGTAGGCTGCACAGTTTCAGGTAAGCAGTCTCTGAAGGGCACAGGTAGTCAGGGTGGCTGAGCAAAGGCAGTGATGGTGCAGACATAGCCACACCATCACGGGCCATGCCTCCAGTGGTGGGGTTCAGGTGCCAGGCCAAGGAATGTACAATAGCACAGGGGGTGGCTTGCAGCAAAACTGTACCATCACAATATCCCTAGACATGGGAGACACCCTGGGGTTATTGTCTGCCCCTCTTTTCACCAAAGGGGCTTTGGTTAAGGAAACCTGAAGTAGGGTTAGTTGTTACACATATGTAAAGCACAACTAATAGATACAATACAAAAAAAAAGTTTGCTTTTTTAACACTTCAAAAATCAATATGTGCATACAGGATCATTTGGGTGCACACAGCTGAAGTCCTAGAAAAGAGGGCACAGCACCGATTGGCTACAGTATCACACTATTTCTAGAACATATCCAGTGCCACCAGGATATGTTTGTAAACACATTTGCCAGTAATTAAGGAAATTGATTACAGACTTCCATAACTGCTCAACCACCAAGCTAAGACAGACTTTTTCAAACAGTACTATATTTTTTAAACAAAAAAAAGAGGTTAAAGAAGCCAACCCATTGATCATCGATTCAACCTATAATGATAACAAGTGGTATTCAGGAACAAGCCCAGAACATAGAAACATAAACATAGACTCTGACGGCAGATAAGGATCGCTTGGCCCACCTAGACTGCCCATTTTCCTACCTATTGGATAAGCTGCAGATTCTAGTTAACCAACAGCCTACTTCTTCCTACCCCCCACCATCACATCACATCACATCACAGGCCAGCCAAGGGGAAGAGGACTGAGTGTCCCAGAGGGTGCTCCTCTCCTTTGGGGAGGGAGGACAGTGAGTTCCACTGTGATAGTCATCAGGGTAACCACAGATGGCAGTGCAGTTAAAGCAGCTTGGAAGGGAAGATGCTGGTTTGTGCTCTGCACATGAGAACCTTTATGATTTCTATTTCACACTGCTGGACGGAGAGAAATGCATTTGAGAAATGAGCATCAGATGAGGGAAATCTTTTCTATCATTTCACAACCCTTTGTGGGTAGCTTCAAGTGCTCGCTGTGAAGCTTTCCCAAACCATGGTGACATATGCACCCTGGCCACTTCTAAGTATCTAGCCTCATAGTAGCTGACTTATTTTTTCCGGAGGGGCCCGAAGGAATGGTCGGGGTCTGGGGGGCCCCAAGGCCCCCAAAAGCTCTAGGGTGTTTGGTGCTCTGTGGTGCATTTTGAGGGTTTAACTGAAGAGATGGCCCAACATAATAAACACCATTTCAATGCTAGCACATTACCAAATTTGCCTATATTTTGTTGTTACTCACCACCTTGACCTTCTTTCTGCCCAGCAAGTGGTGGTGTCACTCACCTATCTTGCACCCTCCCCAGCTACTGGCACAGCCTCCGATGGTGTCACTTACCCACCTTGACCCATTCCCCAGCGACTGTTGCAGACACTAGTGGTGTCACTTACCAACTTTGACTCCCACCCCACCTAGTGGCATATCCTTGGATGTTGCCACCACCTTAACCCACTCCCCAGCAATTGTTGCGGACACTAGTGGTGTCACTCACCCACCCACCCTGACCCCATTCCCACCTACTGACATATCCTTGGATGTTGTCACTTACCACCTTGACTCACTCCCCAGCAATTGTTGCAAAAAATAGTGGTGTCCCTCATCTGGTGACTTTTTTTGCAGTATAACCCCCAAATCTTTTCTCAAAATGAATTTGTCAAAAATGTTGTTTGTCTGCTATTTTATTAAAAATTAAAATGCTACCCACTTCCCACAGGCCAAGGATACCCCTTCCTTGTCATATCCCTTCTCTGTGAAAGTGTGTGGCATTTTAATAAAACACATGTAATGTGTACTGTCAAAAGCCCACTGCCACACAGTAGGGTGTGGCAGAGGTTGCTATATAAAAAAGAAGACGTTTCCTGCCCTGTTATAAAAATGAAGAAGCCTGCCTCAGCCGGGAAGATGGGAGGACCATGGCCGTGCCCACGATTTGCCTGTGCCTGCCCAGCAGACCACAGACCCGACAAAGCATTAATGTGAGGTTTTGATCCCGCTCGTCCCCGCCCGTGGGGTAATCCGCGGCTCCATGGGGTCTGGTGGTCTGTATGGGTAGGGTTCCAGGCAGTGGGATGTCCAATTGTCCTCCCTGAAGGGTCGGAGGTGGCAGGCTGGGAGAAGGAATAAAGAGTAATTTCAAAAAAAAAGATGAAGAAGTTCTTAATACCTAAGCACATTTGTACATGATCTGATGGCGAAACCTTTTGAGATACATTTCAACAATATAGCAACTTGCTCCCCACATCTGAGTGATTGACAAATCCAACATCAAAACTGTCCTCCTTATCTAAGTGACTGACAGACAAGCCCTACATCACCATGGCTTCCCATATCTGAATGTCTGACAACCTATTATCACCAGTACTCCACATATGTATGCTACCCAAGCTTGATGATCTGGAGAGAAGAACCATCTAAGCTCATTTCCAACCTAGAAAATGTAGGGTTGCATCTTGGGACACTGGACTTCATTGCTAGATGCAATGTGGCTGTGGCTTGGGGAGGGGGCAGTCATAAGTAGAGAGGCTGTTCCCTTGAATGCCACCTCATAGCTATGGGTATGGACCCTTCCAGGTGTCATTCAACGGTACAACCTCCCTACTTATGACTGCCCTTCCCCAAGTGAAAAGTGTCCAGCCAAGCCACAGTCACATTGCATCTAGCAATAAAGCCCAGTGTCCCAAGCTGTAACCATACAGTACATTTTCTAGGTTGGATCCCCACATCATCAAGCTTAGGTAGCACGTGCAGTGTTGCTCTCAGGGGGATGTGGGAGCAGGTCCAGTATTTTTTTTCTGAATACATTGTAAGCTTCCACTTTCAGCTTACTCATTTTTTCTCTTTTTCTCTTTTTTGTCTTAATGTTACCCTTTTGCCTGCAACATGTCCTTCTTGTGATCTCATAGTGTCTTCCTCTATCACTAGTCACACTACATGAAGCTTGGCTATTTATTCCAAAATTCTATGATATCTCTACCTGCCCTCTTGATTCAGAATGTCAATTCCTCTGCTACCAGTGCCACCAGGGAGGAAGCAGAAACTTGTCTGTGAGGCAGCCATGTGCAGGAAGTAAAGCCAGTGGCATTACAGGTCAGGGTCAAATGGCATGGGAGAAGTATTGAGCACATTATCTGGTACACTTACTGCATGTTTCACTGTTCTCCCTTTGTATGCATATGTAGCAGTGCCCAGGGCTGGTGCCCATCATTGCATGGTTAGCATCAGTACCAATGGCACCATCACCACACCTTCACCAGAGGCCACTACAGTAACATCTCACTCACCAGGGAAGTACTCACTAACCCTCTCTGCCAGTCTCTGCACTACACATTCCAGGCTCAGGGGACACACCATTGTTGCCGGTGGGCGCTGCTGAGCCTGAGTGAGATGGACATCTGGAACTACAGCTCTACAAAAGTGATTTAATTTCTAAATAAACATAAGTTTTCTCGGAGGACCCAGTGGTTAAAATATAGATATTTGGCTGTTGGAATTGTAGCAGAATGATAATGGGCAATCCGAAGACAGACAAGGGACATCAGGGTAGAAACAAATGTAAGCTAGCATCTGGTCCCCCTGCCACGAGGTCTGCACAGGGCCACTTAACACCAGAAGAAAACCCAAATGGTGAGGAAACACTAGAAAACATTGGGTCATAAAATAAACAGACTTATCTCAACGGTCTCAGGACTGGCTGAAAAATTTGATTCATTGACCACTCAAGTAAATACCATGAAATCGGAAGTGAATAATATAAAACTGGTCTCCTTGGAATCCCGTAAAAGTGCAGAAGCAGCTCTAGGCACATCAGCTAACCTGGTAAAAGAAAACAACCACTTGAGAACACAGCTTGAGACTCTCGAGAACCAGGCCCGAGCAGCAAATCTTCGCACCATCGGGATGCCAGTGTGCAGAAAGGGGGACTATTTGACCCTCTTTCTGTCTGACTGGCTAGAGCAACAGTAGGGACAGGCCTTTATGGACAGGCATATTTTGATTCAGAAGGCTTATCGAGTCTCCTTTAGGGGACAGCCAAACAATCTGGAAGCTTCCAGAGCGATTGTTGCAGTACTAGATGGTATTGGTTCCAGGAACTTAATTTTGGCCATGGCTTGTCAGAAAAAAATATTGCTGCATGAAGGGAATCAGATCAGTTGTATCCTGATCTGTGCTACGCTACCAGGCAGCACAAGGGGAAGAAAATACGATGGGTGGGCTCTCCTACGTGAAGCGCAAATCGCCCACAACATGCTGTTTCCAGCAAGTCTCAGAGTCATCTACGAGGGGAAGGTTTACATTTTTTCAGACCCGACAGAGGCCCTGAAATGGGTCCAACACCATGCACCACTGAAGAGAAGGAGAGATGTTTCGGAGGGAATCAGATCAAGAAGACACTGGGACTGAATAGAACTGACCTTAATGTTAATGATCTCAGAATTTTGGCTTCTGAAAGCAATGGCTCAGGACTTACTGGACTCGTTGGTCAACTTAACAGTATGGGCTCAGGTTAGTTTATACCTGGGTACAATCTATTTACTTAGGAGGCAGAATTGTTACTATGGACCTCCTATGAATAGAGTTCAACACTCTTGCTACTGTCTATTTCTTTACAGGAAATAATAAGGAGGAGACGCTCTTAGCATACTTATCTTTTAGGGGTGGGCTTCGGGTGTCTAATGATGGTCTTAAAAGTTTACTTACTTAGATGTCTCTAGAAGTATGTAATTTTCCAGATGTTAGTTCATTTGCTGATACTACCAGATTTGGTATTAAAATTTGAGAAATGCACAATTAGTTGTCTCCTTCAGTAAGGAGCCACATATTGAAAATGTCTTTTACAATAGGATGTTTAGTATATTCCATGCCGCTCATGGGTTTATTTACACAGCAAAGGTGGCATTAAATTGTCATTTATAACATTTATGATTCTCCCCCCAGGGATGTATCTAATAGATTCAGTATGTTTATTACTTTGCGTGTATTAAGACGGGTGACGCCCTCATATGGGATTTTATGAGTGAATCCTCATGTACTGTCTCAGGAATTCTTTTCTACTGAATGTCTATTGTAAACCAATTAACATAAAGTACAACAAAAACATTGTTGCCAGTGTGCCAAAGCAGTTTCCTACTGCTTGGCATCTGCTTAATCATTATGTTTGCTTGCACGCATGTGCAAGAAACATAGTGCCATCATCCGAGACACCGGATGCAGTGGCATACAGTTGAAAGGGAGAGCTCCGCTTCAGTGAACAGAGCTCTACCACCCCCCATCACCAGGCATGCAAGCACTGCATTTTCTGTGCTTGTGCGTGCTCCCCCCCGACGCACACACTGGGAGGGCTGACGGGTGCCCAATCCCGCCGGCTCCAGGCCCCCCAAAAACAAGCCCGGTACACGCTGGGAGCCCACACCAGCGTGGCAAACAATGTAATGGCCGACAGGTGGCAACTCCCCATTGGCTCCACATCTCCAGACCCCCCAAACGTTTCCAGGTGCCACGCTGGGAGCCCACCCCAGCGTGTCAGAAACTGTAATAGCCGACGGGGGTGCCCAATCCCCCATCTGCTCCAGACCCCCCAAGCAGTCTTCCCGATGCCATGCTGGGAGCCCACACCAGCATGGCAAACATCCCGCGTCGTCCTCCTTTAAAAAAAAAAAAAAAGACCCTGAAAGAAAAAAACGATCCCTCGCGGTCTGTTGTCCCCCTTCCCCACCTGCGCTCACCCACTGCGCACCCTGCCTCCTCACACCTCCCCTCACCCCATACTTACCTCCAGACTCCGGCGTGATGATCTTCGGTGGACCGGGAACATGTCTGCACTCTTCAAAGCTGACCGCAAACTGAGGAAATGCCGGTAAGCTGTATAATGTAATAGATAGGGTTTTTTTCAACTTTGATGCATATCTCAGGCATGTTTTGGAATTTTTGCACCAAATTTTCAACATGGGGTTTTTGGGACCCCTCCTCATGAATTTTGTCACTATCATGGCGTTAATCGGGCCCGAAGGATGATTTCATGGTCACTGCGCGGAATCACCTTTTGGGACTGATTAACAGAATGACAGTGCCAGTGTTCATGAGGTAGGCTCTCAAAAAGCCTATGTTGAAAATTTGGTGAAAATGTTTTTAAAAATGACTGTTTTACGAACGTGCATTACACAGTTCCTACGAACACTCGTAAGTTCACAAATTTTTAATATTCGCACTCCAAATTTTCAACATTACCATTTTAACACATCTCCTTATGAGCAGTATAGCTGTCATTTTTCACATCTCACCCAAAATGTGTTTCCGTGCATGTAGCGCACAATGGCGCAGTCGGTGTGTGAAATCAATGTATGAGACACTTGAAGAAAATCACAGTGACAGTGTTCATGAGCAGAGGTCTTAAAATGGCTATGTTGAAAATTTGGTGACAAAACTCCATAAAATGACTGTGTTACGAGTGAGCATTGCGCAGTTTCCACGCACCCTCATAAGTTCATGAATTTGTAATATTTTCAGTCCAGATTTTCACCGGTGGCATTTTTCCACACTTCCTTATGAACAGTACAGCTGTCATTTTTCACAACATGGCAGAAATGTGTTTTCACACTTTCAGCACAGAAATGCGTGATCGCTGTGGGAAATCATTGTTCGGGACAGATAAAGAAAATCACAGTGACACTGTTCATGATCGGAGGACCCAAAATGCCTGTGTTAACAATCTGCTGTAAAAAATCCCCAAACTAGTTACATTATGGGTGTGCATTGCACAGTTTCTACGCATGCTCGTGACTTCACCAGTTTTTTTAATATTTTCACAGCAGATTTTCAACATTGCCATTTTTTACACCTCCCCATGAACAGTACCGCTGTCATTTTTCACATCCTGTTCAGAATGTGTTTTTGCACCTGTGGTGCCAAATGCCGTAGTCACTGTGCAAAAGCAGCTTTCGGCTAACAAACTGATATTGCCACTGTTCATGAGGTGGGGGTCACAAAAAAACCATGTTGAAAATTTGGAGTGAAAATATCAACGAATGCCTGAGGCATTAGGGTTTCCGACCATAACGCCCCACCCTGTACAGAATGACAGGCATCAGGGCTGTGACTTGGGATTGTTGCCTGCAATGCTCATACCATTCCACCCCCACCCACACCCTGCAGCCAGTGAGAGGCATCGAGGTGTGCCTTGGACTCTTCGCCCCCAAAGTTCACCCCATTCTCCTATACCGCACCCATCTCACCATATTTCCTGATGGAATGGGGTGCGCATAAGGGCCAAAGACCCCAAGGCACACCGTGACACTTGTTGGTGTCTGCTGGGTAGGGTGTAGTGAAATGGCGAGGCCATTATGCCTGATGACCCAAAGACACACCCCAATGCCTGTCACTATCTGCAGGGTGGTGACAGGCTTGGCTTCAGTTCAATACTTCTCTGCCATTCCTAGTATGCAGCTCTGTAACTCCTACACTACCAATGCCAATGCCAGCAAGCAAACATTCGGCATTGACAAATGTTTGTTTTTGTATTACTTTATTGTTCTCCTTAGGTTAAAAGAAAATTCTGCAAATCAAAGAGCCCTTCCATGAGGACACCTAAGCCCCCGATTAGTGTTATTAGCCCAAGCACATAAAGTAATTTTTGTGAAGTCCTTTAAAAAATACTTTTTAACCTTTTACTAAATCTTCATTACAGTCCTTTACAGCAACTGCCTACCACCATCTCGCAGGCAGCCATGCCCTTCCCGTGGTCGCTCCATGTAAAGGAAAGTATTATTATCCCGAATCCGATACAAAATCTACCAGCAGCATTTGCCATTCAGTAACTTCTGGATCAAAATACAAACAGACCTCCATTTGATACCAGACTTTCAGAGGCAGCCAACTGAAGGGAAGACAGATGGGTCAGAAGAGTAATTAACAAGCACAGCACTGGCATAACAGCTTTTATGTAATGTAACTTCCCTGCTTACATCACCTCCCTATAAAAACACATACCTTCATATATAACTTTCTTAGTCTAGTTCCTTTTGACATTGGTGTTTATCAATTATTCAGAACAGTCAGGTTCTGATCCAACCAAACTCCAAAATAGTTCAATCAAATGTTGTCAGCTCCTCCACATGTCCCAGTAAATACTACTAAATCTCTCAGAATGTCCATGACTTAAGTTGCACTTGGCATGTGTCCCAACCTGAACACTCCAACAGCACAGTATGGCCTAATATTTTTGCTTTCTACAGCTTAAGCATTAAATAGAGTACTTGAAATGTAACTATTTTACTAATCAGTCACCAAAGGCACTACTTAATATTTCTATCAATCACGCAAGGTACCATCCCTTTGATGCAAATGTTAAATTAATAAATAAAATGCTTATGAATTTAGTTGATTTTTAACAAAATGTGGGTCATAACTCATAAGAGCATGGTCAACATGAATGATCATTGTTAATTTGTCCCACTAATTTTTATTGGCATCATGCACGTTTCATCATCCTATTTAAAATTATGAAATGTGTATGAACTCATCATCTTCATTTTCCGTCATATCTATTTCAGACACCCACACCCCATCCTGATAAGTAGGTCACATATTAACTCATTTTATGCCAATGTCCCTTCAGTCTCTGCATATATATCTTTCCACCCTTTCTGTATACTGTGGTATTGCCTCAGGGAACACTGATTACCCTTGGTATTAATATGATACAGTACATACCACATAGTATAGCAAGCCCCCCCGTATATATTTTTTTTCAGTTAAATGCTTTATTATATTTTTAACAACATAAAAAGACACATTGTTACAGCTTATTACAAAAGCAGCGTTAATAGTCAACATGTGAACCATACATACATATTGTCACAGGAGTTCTGCTTTTGGGCACATAGAGTACTGTTATAAGCAATTAGTACATACATGCTGTGTGACTGAGTCCTGTATTATAACCATACGGTAAAAGGTTAGACTAAATAGGTACTCACCCTTAAACCAGAGAAATAAAATATGAAAGAGTTATGGACATACATGTATAAAAGATAGGGTCCAAGGACCAAGTAGGAGGTACCGCTGCTGAATGCCATGGCCTCATATAACCAGAAAGATGTACCTTCCAGTGGTTTCTTCTGGAGCATGCCTCTAAAAAAGAGGAGCACACAAAGTAACCATTGATATTGTGCCTTAAATTAAGCTGACTAACCTGGCCATGTAAATAGACTCCCTCCCTGTATATTTAACTTTTTGGGGGCTTGGCCTCTTCTTAGTCTGGAACTGGAGGGAGGTAATCCTTGCCTTGGAAGCTGACCCTCTTCTCTTTCCAAGAAGAGCCAGAGCCAAGCATCATTTTTTAACTACACCCACCACCACACTCACTCAATCACTGACTGTTTGTCTTTCTTCCCCCCACCAAGTAGCAGGTTAAACTTGTGGTTACAGGGCATGCAGAGTCTGGACTCCAGACTGCCTAATAGTGCTACCAGTACTCTATGGTTCAGGGGCTCCACCAATCAGTTAGCCTGCTACTGCATGCCAGTGCCAACCAAGGCAAATAAACTTGCCCCAGCCCCATGATCCAGATCATCCCCCCAGGCTAAGGCTAGGACAGGAGCCTAGCACAGGACAGCTCAGTTTCTCCACTGTTCCCCCAGGCCCCAACACCCCCACCTACTCCCCCCAACAGCATGCACACCATCACAAATTCGACCCCATCCCCAACATAAGCCAGACGTTCTGAATCTGAACCCAGCACCCAAGTGTGTATGATTTCTGGTCTGGGTCCTAGACTACTACTACACATTATTTTTTTTTTTATGCAGAAATTGGCCTGGCAATAAAATAAGGCTCTGTCCTCAGAGAAGAGGAGTAAGTCAGCTCACCAATGCAGTTCAAAGCAGAGTGTCTCCGACTCTGACTCCCGGTCTCTGACTTTACGCAAGGAAAGCAGACAGGTCAGGCCTCATTCTTCTCTTGCCCCCAGCAGGCCTTGGACACTGCTGCAAATACTCTCTGCACCACATCACTGTTCGGTCGGTGACTTGCAATGAGGATAGGTCATCAACTGGTTGGTGTGGTGTGTCCTTCCTCTTCACTTCTTGTTCTTGTTCTTCACCACCGCACCAGTAGAGCCATGCTGATGATCTCTCTAGCCAGCCATACACTGAACTTGACCAGCCTGACAGCTCCTGCACACATGCCGCTAGCTACTCTTGTAGTGTATCAAATACTGTACACTACTATGACTCTATGAGCCTCCTCCAAGCACTTCTGCACCACCAGTCAACCTCCACATGCGATTTCACGCCATCGCCAATCACCATCTGCTCGCTGCAAAGGAAGGCATACAAAAATGATAGAGTATGACGCCAAACAGTAGACAGCTACAGGATATGGACTGATGTGCATGCCCACTT
Source organism: Neoceratodus forsteri (assembly GCA_016271365.2). Taxonomy (NCBI): domain Eukaryota; kingdom Metazoa; phylum Chordata; order Ceratodontiformes; family Ceratodontidae; genus Neoceratodus; species Neoceratodus forsteri. The sequence goes on along the minus strand of CM028136.1, from coordinate 335,159,220 downwards.
CCCTTCACATCAGTCGGCATAACTGGACCACCCCCCCATCACCAATGGGAGAGCATTTTTCCATATTTATATTAATGAATAATGTGTCAAAAAGAGACCTGACTCTCCCCCCCGGCCCGGCTGGTGCTGGCCCCGGCCCCACCCCCACTTGCTTCTGCTCAAAAAAGGCTGCCAGAAGAAAAAAAAAGTCTGGTTGGTCAACCCCCACTTTAACTTCCTGGGGGGGCTTCAGCCCCTCAACCCCCCCCCCATAGTCAGCACCTATGTCTAGCCTAGTAAATGTAAACATCAATTGTCAGCAAAACTATTGAAAGCATAATAAAAGATTATATTACAAACCAAATAAGTGTTAGAGGACTGCAAGATATTATCCAGCTTGGCTTCACAGAGAAAGGAAGCTGTAATACCAATCTTAACTTCTATAACAAGGTTGCTAAACAACTCAACCAAAATGAACCAGTGGACATTATTTTTTTTTACTTTGAAAAAGCCTTTGATACATTACCACACTCAGGAATATTAGCAAAGTTAGATAAATTAATGATAAACACTTATATAACTCATTAGGTGTCAGCGTGGCTTAGGGATAGAACTCAGAGGGTACGTGTAAATGGTCATATTTCCAAGATGGGTAGAGTGACCAGCGGTGTCCTCAGGGATCCATCCTGGGGCCACTTCTTTATAATCTATTTATAAATGACCTTCAAGTCTCTAGTGATAATACTTTACTAAAGTTTGCTGATGACCTTAAATTTGGGGGACTAGTAGGTATTGAAATTGGATAAGGAAATATGATCAAGGATCTTAATGCAATAGTACAATGGGCAGAAGATAATGAAATGAGATTTAGTCTAAATAAATGTGTTGTCATGCACAGTGGTAACAACCACCCTAAACAAAATTACTTGATGTATAACCGACAGTTACAGATAGTAGATGAAAGTAGAGATTTAGGAATTCTTGTTAACAAAAATATGAAACATGCAACACATTGTAGGCAAGTGGTCAGAAATGTAAAACACCTGACCACTTGTGTTAAAAGGTCATTTACTAATAAGTCCAAATTGGTTATAGTGCCTCTTTATAAAGCATATATGCATCCACATCTGGATTATTGTTCTGAGGCCTGGAGTCCATGGTTAAAACAAGCACAAAGAAGATTTATGAAACAGATATCCAACTTAACACATATTAATTATAAAACTAGATTAAAAAGCCTAAAACTTTGTCCTCTACAGATAAGGAGGGACAGAGGAAATCTGCCAACTTTGTATAAAATCTTAAATGACACAGAACTATCTAAGGACCTAGGAATAACCTATAGAGGTAGAGTTCACAATTTAAGAGGACATAACAGGCAGATCCAGGGAGAAGTATCCAGGACTAACATGAGGTACAAATAATTTTTTACTGAGAGCAATCAGGTTATGGAATAAACTACCATATAACATAATCAATCAAGCAACCTTTTTGGGCTTCAAATCCAAATTAGACACTTTTTACAACTATAGTACTCTTTACAAATTGATCCACTGAGAAGTGAGGATGACAATTATGGGTATTTTTGCCTTCTGCTATCCTAAATCCCTTAGTATAAATAAAAAAAAAATGGCAAAACATGACCACTGTGTTAATTTAAATTTTGTGGAAACATTCTGAAATAGTATTTCAGCATAAAGGGGTTTCAATCAGGAGGTCTGTCAGCACAACTGAGCATTGCTATTTGTTCCACTTGTGACCTGGGTTCAGAAACAGGCCTTAGATGCCAGAGGGCCAACTGGGGCAGAGGAGGAGGATTGAACATCCCAGAGAATGCTCGCCTCCTGGCAGGGGGAGGTTATTGGGCTTCTGGTGCATCAATGCAACTTGGGGGTCCACATGTGGTGGTGCAGCCAAATAACCTCAGTCTATGAAAGCATATTTTCTGTACCCATGGCTTGGAGTTTGCAGCTACACCATACTTGTGGGGATCAGAGAAAATGCTGGAGGAAGCAAGCAGTTTTGAGAAAGATGATGGCCCACATGGCACTCTTGTACCCTGCACCCCTCCACTGCAACCAGCTATCGAACAGCTAATATTCTTCAGGTGAAGCTACCTCTGGCTGGAAGCTGTAATACTGCACATAGGATTTGCAAGAAAGTGGGTTGTGCTCACAAAAGAGGGAGGTGAACCTTACAATTGTCTTTGGTTTGTAGCAGATATTCTTCAGGTGGAGGCTACTTCTAACTGAAAGGTGAAATAAGGAACTTAGAATTAGCAGGACAATACAGTCTTTCAAGCAACAGAGGGAGGTGGATCTAGCTTTACTTTTGTTCCAATTCTTAAGATTTTCAGTGCAGGAAGAGTTTAAACCCTGGGCTAAGAATTTGTCATAAGTCCTGAAGTAAGTGCAGGTACAGGCTGTGTATTTGACCCAGACAGTGCTCTAGGGGGTGGAAACTGTTTTTTGTGTTTATCTGTGTGTGCCTTAAAAGGCCAGGCCAGACTGTGTCAGGAAGTGCTTACATCATAGCTATTTATCAGCCAATAGCTTTGAAAGAGTCTTACAGACCTGAGAACAACAGTATTATAAGCAAGTGTTTTATAGCAAACTCATCAGAACAGCTAATATTCTTCAGGTGAAGCTACCTCTGGCTGGAAGCTACAATACTGAACATAGGATTTGCAAGAAAGTGAGTTGTGCTCACAACAGAGGGAGATGAACCTTACAATTGTCTTTGGTTTGTAGCAGATATTCTGCAGGTGGAGGCTACTTCTAACTGAAAGGTGAAATAAGGAACTTAGAATTATCAGGAAAAGACAGTCTTTCAAGCAACAGAGGGAGGTGGATCTAGCTTTACTTTTGTTACAATTCTTAAGATTTTCAGTGCAGGAAGAGTTTAAAGCACAGCTGACTTATTTTGGGGCTGACTGCTTTCAGAGCACAAACCACCAGGCTGTTTAGGGGCTGGGGAGGTTTACCTGTGTCTGACTTGGATGTCTGGATTTTTCTCTGTTTGATTAGCAGGGTATTTTCTCTGTCAAATTGTTGTGTAGGGCATCTTTCTGACAGGAAGGCACTCATTGCAGCCGTGGGTCAGAGCTTTTAGCTGATTGTTTTGTGAGGGCACAGTTTAGGCCCAACCCTGCCCACCCTCACCCACCACCCTGGAAATAGTTCCTTTACACCTGGGGTTCTGACATCATTTCCTCAAGGTGCAAGGTGCATATCACTGTCATATCCTCTCTAGCACACTGCACTGACAATATAAGCATACACATTGTATAATATATATATTTCTATATAACAAACCAATCACACACACACACACACACACAAAAAAAAGTAGATAAACATGTGGGGAGTAGTGCAATGTAATGGCTGTGGGGCAGCAGTCTTCCGGAAGTCTTTCTGGAGGCTGAGATGCTGCCATAGTTGCAGACAACTTTCTGCTCTGAGGTAGAAAGTTGCCCGTCTTCAGCCCACACTGGACAGTAGTAAAGGAACCTTCCCCCAGGCCACACTGGACAGTAGGATTGGAACCTCCCCCATCCAGGGAGCACCACAGCCAACACCACCACTACCTCAGAGGTTGTGAAGAAAACACAGCAGTTGGACCACTGTGGGCTCAGGGAGGGTGAGGATCATGGAACAGAGGCACACCCAGTCAGTTGTTCCACTCCACAATCCATACACCATTCTGGGGTAGCATAGCTCCCCTATGGATGCACCTGCAGAGAAGACTAAGGAGGCTGAGGACAACTGTCACAGGGAGGCCCACAGGAAGGAGGCAGAGGACACCACAGGGAAAGGAAGCAGCTCCTGGTGGGGACTCAATTGGGGGGATAGAACTGGGGAGCAGGAAAACTGAGTAAGGTGCCTGCCTGGTGCCATGGCTTGGAGGGACAGGAGCGCATCCTCAGGATCACGAGAACAGCTGCAAGGGGTCTGAGCTGGACATCATTGTCCACCTAGGGACAAATGACTTGGCTCATCATGAGATTAGAGCAGTGCAGGAGGACTTTGTAGAGTTGGGAGGGCCTAAAGTAGCCCACACACTATCCTTCTCAGAGGTGCTGCTTGTCAATGGCATGGGTGAGGCGAGGGTACTTTGCACCATGCAGTTTAATTAATGGTTGAAAAAATGGTGTGGAACACAGGGGTTTGGCTTCATTGGGGACTGGGGTTCCACCTGGAGGGACACCAGCCTATACTGGCAGGATAGTCTGCATATGTCCAGGAAGAGAACAAGTCTTTTGAGCAATCGGTTTAAATGCTTCATTGGCAAGCTTTAAAACTAGTCAAGTGGGAGGCACTGATAAGCAGCAGGAAAATCCCAGTCTCTCCCTACAAAACAGGGTACTAAATGAGAAAAAGACTGAGGTAGAAAGGTCAGTGGGGGATGCTGCAACAGAAGGTAAAGCCATCAAAAAATGGAGAGCAATGAGTACCAATGCCCGTAGTCTGAGTAACAAGCTTCCTGAATTAGTGGCCTTGATAGAGGAGGAACATCTGGATATCGTGGCAGTCACAGAAATATGGTACACACAAAACCATGACTGGGACGTAAACATACCAGGATACACTATCTACAGTAGGGACAGGGAGGGTAAAAGAGGAGGAGGTAGCTCTTCACATAAGGGAAGGAATCAAAGCAACAGAACAAAGGGTAAACAGGGAGGAGAAGAAGCACTGTGGGTAGAATTTGGAGACAGGCAATGGCACCACAATCCGCTGGGGTTGTATCTGAACCCCTTCTCAGGGGAAAATGGACAAGGAAATGATAGAAAGAATAATTAGAATGGCAGAAAAAGGGGAGATATTGCTGATGGGTGATCTGAATATGCCAGATGTTAACTGGAGTGCAGTTGCAGCAGCCACTTTGAAGAGTGGGGTTATTCTAGATGCCCTACAGGGGGCATGCCTTAGACAACTAGTATTGGAGCCCACTCAAGAGGGAGCAATCTTAGACCTGGTTCTCTCAAATGGAGATGGAGAGAGGATCACAGATGTAGAACTGGGTAGCCATCTGAGAACTAGCGACCATCGAACAGTATGGTTCACAATAAACACAGCAATAGAGTCAAGCCATACAAAGGCAAAAGTACTGGACTTTAGGAGGGCTGACTTTGCCAAAATGGGTGAGTGCCTAAGGAATGCACTAGCAAATGGGCAGGAAGGAGGGGTGGAAGAACAATGGAGAATAATAAAAACTGCCATCACAGAGGTAACAAGTCTTTGTGTGAAGCAAATAAACAAAACAAAACGATGTAAGAAACCACTATGGTTCTCAAAGGAAGTGGCAGTGAAGGTTCAAGAGAAAAAGAAAGCATTCAGGAAGTACAAGGAGCCACAGAAGGAGCAGGACAGAGAACTGTATCAGTTAAAGCAAAAGGAAGCTGGGAAGGCAGTCAGAACAGCAAAGGCCCAAACCGAGGAAAAGATAGCCAACTTAGTTAAGAAGGGGGATAAAACCTTTTATAGGTACATCAGGGGCGAAGGAAGACCAAGGGAGGGATAGTGAGGCTTAATAAAGGGAGGGAGGGTGGGCAGAGGGTGACTGTGAAAAGGCAGAGATACTAAACAATATTTTGCTCAGTATTTACAAATGAAGAGGAGGTACCTAAAACAAACAGTAGAAACACTCTGGATACAGAAGTTGATACCAGCCATTTACAGAAGAAAGGGTTCTGAAAGAACTCTTAAAACTGAAGGTGGACAAAGCAATGGGGCCTGATGGGATTCATCCCAGAATTCTAAAAGAACTAAGGGTAGAACTAGTGACACCACCGACTACCCTCTTTAACAAATCATGGGAGGATGGGGTGGTATCCGAGGACTGGAGGAGTGCAGATGTGATTCCCCTTCACAAAAGTGGGAGCAAGGCAGAAGCAGGAAACTACAGTCCTGTTAGTTTAACCTCAGTGATAGGGAAAATGATGGAATCACTTCTGAAAGAAAGAATTGTCGAGTATCTAGAGGCCAGAGGGGCCCAGGACCCAAGGCAGCATGGATTCACAGCGGAAGGTCATACCAGACAGAATCTGATAGATTTCTTTGACTGGGTGACCAAAGTAGTAGATCAGGGAGGGTCTGTGGACATGGCCTGCCTAGACTTCAAGGCATTTGACACAGTCCACACAAAAGATTAATATACAAGTTAGCCAGCCTGGGAGTGGGTCCCAAGATGACAGCCTGGGTAAAGAATTGGCTGGAGAATAGGACACATAGAGGAATAGTAAATGGAGTCCACTCTGAAGAAAGGGGGGTTACTAGTGGGGTACCGCAGGGTTCAGTATTAGGACCGGTCCTCTTCAATGTCTTTATAGCGACATTGCAGAGGACTGGAAGAAAAATATGTCTCTTTGCAGATGACACAAGATCTGCAACAGAGTTGATACACAGGTGGGGTGGAAAGGATGAGAAGGACTTGGCAAGGTTAGAGGAATGGTCAAATGTATGGCAGCTTAGATTCAATGCTAAGAAGTGCAAGGTAATGCACCTGGGAAACAAAAACCCAGGGAAGAGTACACAATGGGGTGAGATACTAACAACAACAAAATGGAAAGGCACCTGGGGTGAGTCATATCAGATGACCTAAAGGTGGGCAAGCAATGTGAGAGGGCAGCAAGGAGGGCTGTGGGGATACTGGGATGCATGGGAGGCATCACCAGTAGAAAACAAGTTATTATCCCTCTGTACAGACAGCTGGTGAGACCCCATCTGGGTACTGCGTGCAGTTCTGGAGACTAATCTCCATAAAGACATAGACAGGATGGAAGCTGTCCAGAGGAGGGCAACTAAAATGGTGCAGGGTCTGCACCAGAAGACATATGAAGAGACTTAAGGAGCTAAATATGTAGCCTCAAGGAAAGGAGGAGAGGGGACATGATAGAAACTTTCAAGTACCTCAAGGAATCAACAAAGTCCAAGAGGGTAGCATCATTCAAAAAAAGAGGTGTGCAAGAACAAGGGGGCACAATTTGAAGATGGGAGGGGGGGGGATCAGAGGTAATTTGAGGAGGTATATTTTCACAGAGAGAGTTGTGGATGCATGGAACGGCTTTCCAGAGGTGGTTGTGGAGTCAAAAACAGTGGTGGAATTCAAGCATGCATGGGACAGTCATAAGGCAATTCTAGGGGGTGGGGGTAGGAAGAAGTAGGCTGCTGGTTAACTAGGATCTGCAGCTTATCCATTAGGTAGGGAAATGGGCAGACTAGGTTGGCCAAGTGGTCCTTATCTGCCATCAAATTATATGTTTCTATGTTACTGCAACTCCAATATGGGCAAACCCAAAGCACCCACTCCACCACATGTGTAAGCCCTGGTGGCACAGCAGGGGTGAGGGGTGACAGGATTTAGGGTTCACCAGATATGGAGTTCTGGATGGGAGCAGCCTGGCTAGGAGAGAAAAAAGTTTCAGATAAACAAAAGTAGGCTTTCTTTACTTTCTCAGGTTCTACTTGTGTGTCTATGTAACTATGGTGGTCTACCTCTATGAGGATTGACCAGGATAAAGGAAACCCTACGGTTTCTTGAAGAACATTTTTTTGTGTTTTTTTTTTTTTTTTTTTTTTTATGAATGACCACTTAGAAAATTTTACAAAATTAACAGTTATCTTGTAATTAATATCAAAATAAAATCCTGACTTGCTAGCACTGTCCACAACCAAATGATTTTCGGACTCTACAACATGGGAAATGAAAAAGGGTTCCTTTCAATATGGGAGGGGGGTGCTTCACAATTGTCTGTTCCTTTCATGTATAATGTTTTGCAGATATTCATAAACTAAAGTAATTCAGAAATCCACAAGGAAGGGGGGATAGGGACCTCACTCAGTCCTCTCGGGGAACTGGAATAAGCTCAAAACTTCGTGTAACATGTTTCAATAGTATGCTCACCAGTGCGTGTATAAAAAACATAAACCTTCAGCTGACAGCCTGTTGCACAAGAAACATCACTTACCATATATTACTAAACTGAATCTCATTTTCGTAATCCCTTCAGGGTGTAAACTTGATCCAACAATAACATACTATAAAGACAGTCCGAACTTCAACACACGCAATTTCTGACCCCAAGTACCCCCATTCCGACAGAGAGCTTTAATTACACAAGCAACCCTTCCAGCTGTTTGCAGTTAACTAAATCCATCAGGAAATAATTATAGAAAAACACAAAACAAATCTGCACAGGCTAATTACAGAAGTATTCTTCAACATCACTTGCATGTTGCTTCCAATTAAGGATTCTAAAATGTAAAACCTGGTCAAGTAATGAGGCTATCAGATTAATTAGATTTAGTAATAACAACTTCAAAATTTCGAAAACTATTGTTGAGGTGCATTTTTAAAAGTCTTAGTCTGACTATATTACTGTACCCTTAAGAGCTGTTACAAAATATTAAAAGCAACTAAAACTTGAACAGCAGCGTGTTGATAAGGTAGCATGGCTAGTGGCTTACAGGCCAAGGCACTAGAGAATTTACCTGCCCTAAAGAAAACTATGGAAGTGCAACGGTCACTAGGCTGTACAAATTTATCTTTACAAATTAACCTTTTATGCAATTTATTTACCAACAAAAGCCTGGCTGACAAAAATGCAACATCTCTTTTACAGTGGGCTCCTGCTTCCATCCAGTTTTAACAGCTCAGAAGACTGAAGCAAGGAAGATCAATTGCAGAGCTCCCAGAGCTCCAAAGATCCCTGTATTTTACAGGGAAATTGAGCCATCTGCAGGGAAATGAGTGCCATAGACTTGCATTGGTTTTACAGGAAAATACAGCAATTCAGCTTCCTTCGGAAATAATGTAATCTACCAGAAAACGTGTAAATATTGCCCTGAAGTTACAGGGAAATGCCACATCACTGCATGAGCAATGCAAGAAACTTGTTCAAGATCACACTAAATAACTTGCTGTAGTGGGAACCGAACCTGAGATTTCCTGATTTGTGTTCTTACCACAAAGTCTCACTGCCTCTGCTGGGGGGGGTCAGTGAGACTAGGAATTTGATTCTCCCCTCTATGACGATTGCTAATCTTGGGCATTAAAGATCTGGCAAACCCAGCCTGAGCTGAGGTTATTCAAAAGTAGAAAATAGGTATGTAGTTTATAGAGAGAAAGAAGGATGCTCTACCTCCATTGCCCTGAAATGCCTTAAGACTTGCATTATATCCCCCCTGCCCGGGAGATTCAGATTCTGGCAGACCAGAATGTACTGTACAGTACTAGCTGATATGTAAGAAGCTTCTGCCTCAGAGTTCACACACTACCCAGTAAACTTTGGTAAAACTCAGTCTTTTACTAATGTTTCATCCATCATGCCACACACTTCAACTCATGAACAGATTGCTTTATGTTTGTGAAAACTGTTTTTTTAGCATTGCCAGTTGGCTGCTCATTATGTGTTAAAAACCAATGTAAATGTGTGTAAATATAATGTTCTAGACATGAAAAGATAATTACAAACAGTGTGGTTCATTCACTCATGTAACTGACCCAAAATACAGTAGGTATGCATTGACAAAGGTTTTGTATAAAAGGAAATAGTAACACTGCGGGGTCAAACAAGCCATAAAGCTATATACCTGAAGGGGGAATAGCCTTTATGATCTTGTAACAAAACAGAAAGGCCCACACTCTAGATTGCAAAGTCAGCTGCAGCAGATGAGAAACTTATGCTGAGGTGTTTAATTCACCAAATTCATCAAAAGTTTGTAGTGCAAATTCTAGAATCTCTTACAGCTGCAAAGGTGAGAGTAAGTAGATGGACACTGCAACCAGGTGTCTCAGCGCTTTGACCACGTGGGTTGTCAGCAGGGGGCAGGTACCTGGGGAAAGAAACAACCCTTTTATACTGATCCACTGGTCATGTGACCAAGTGCAGGTGATCAGGTGACTAGTCACTATGGTTCAGTAGTCAATAGCCCTGGGGTGTTTCAAACCAGAATAATGCACTCAATATTTTAAATTTAAAAAAGGTCTAAAAATGATTCAGCGGTGCTTAAACTGCATATAACTATAAACATATTGTATTACATAAATACTATATGACAAGCATTACAAAAAATGTGACCACTGGAAAGTAACTGAGATTTCATATCAAAGACATTGGCAGCTTATATTACAAAATCTCTACATGATTCGAGGTCCATACAAAACGAGCTGTACTACATATACTATACTTGTACCTCCTGCGGTCACAGAGAGAGCTTATAGATGTGGATGTTATTGTAAAGTCACCCTCTCAGCTATCTAGGGTTTTTAGAATGGAAAGCAGTCTCCTGAGAGGGGACCCATACCAGTAAACTGCAAATCCACTGACTCAACCTCCTAAGCATCAAGGTGACCTCCAGGGCCCCCATGACACATAGCAGGGCTAGCTAAGCTGCGGATAAAGGGGGGTTGCAGAACTTGGAGGCATAACAGACAAATGTCCAAACGGGATATTTTAAGTAAGCAATAATACCCAACAGGGTGGGCGGTATTGGGCAATACCGAACTGCCCATGGGTGTAATGAGGCCTGACACCACAGGCGGAGGGTATTATAGCCCCTGGAAGGTCCAGTATTGCCCAATACCACCCACACTGGAGGGTATTATTGTGCTTAGAAAATGGGCAACTGTATTACATGTTTTAAAAATATATATTTTTATGTTTAAATGTTAAGACTCTTAGCTGTTTCAATTATTCTGTGATAAAATAGTTCTTCCGCCTGGTCCTACTGTCTAGTTTTCAGTTTGGAGTTGGTTGTCATGCCCCCCCACACACACACACACAGACACTGAGGGCTTAAGATTGCTTTCGTTTAATGTTTTTTTTTTTTTATTACTATTATTTATTATTTTATTCTGTGTTTTTTGTTTGTTTTTCCCATTGGTTCTACCCAGATTTCGATCGCGATCCACTGGAACTGAAACGCAGCTGCTTCCTGGTTTCATGCATAGTTGGAGACCTGCAAGTGTCTAGCGCTAACTTTGGACATGTCAGGTATGAGCCAGGAGAGCAGTGAGAAAAATTCTAGGGATATGAAGAAAATCAAAGCAGGAGAAAGGTACATTTATCAGCCCTGCTTGTGTTTCCTAGTTTGCCTAATTTAACACTAGCAGAGGAAGGTGCAGCAGTGTATCTTGCAGGCGCTGGGGGGAAATTATTTTTATTATTATGCATCTCCCTTCACTTGGGTAAACCGATAACAGATGCTTTTATATTTAAACAGAATAAACTGTTTGCGGTGTCTGAGTACTTTCAGTACTGATGCTGTGTTCTTATGGAAGGGACATGATGGTGAAAGGCAGAGGGATGAGCTGAACAACTTCTAAAGAGGCACAGAATGCTCATCGTGATGTCTGTCACCAGTTTTACTTTTATTTGTTTACTTCATTTATGTGGGAACTGATCGATCGGTTTAACTTATGTGGAGGTCGCTACTTTGTTAAATGTGACAGTGGCTGGATAGTGTGGTACAGGAACCATCGGGACCAGGAACTGTCGAGACTCTGCATGCTACTCTTGCCCGTTGAGTGATGCGTGCTGCCGGCTTGGGGCTTAAAATTTAGTGCCCGGCTTTATGGATCGAGATACAGACATGAATCTACACAGTTTTTTTGCCACGGTAGTACTACATATAATGTATTTTTTTTAAATGTTAGGCTTGCACTTGATTCCAGCTTACAAATGTTGAATGGGGGGGTATGTTAAAGGCTGTGTACCAACTAGCTGACTGGACAGTATGGAGAAAAAATGGCGGTGTGACAGTATCTAACATTCCATGGCACTATAATATGTGTAAACAGGTAATTGCATTGGCACTTTTAAAAGCAGGGCTCTGTTGTCTGATAGACGACCACCTTGGGAGACCTATCAGCCAATCAGAGCCCATAGATTTCTTAGCCCATTTTCTAAAACAAAACAGGATCCTTTATTTTCTCATTTGAGCTCAATAAGAGATGGCACTGTCATCCAGCTGGCAAAGTCCACTTTTTTCATATTATCACTGACGGACTATTATCTGTTAACACTTCTTCTGGGTTGGCTTCAACCCTGGTGGGGTACTTTATTTTTTTAATGCTGTATGGGCCTGAGGGGGCCATAGGACTCACAGTGTCGCCACCCCTGCAGCTTGGGTGGGAAACTCATTGGCTTCTTGTAGCCCATTTCTGACATTTTCTCGCTGCGTGGCTACTACAGTTTCACTGGCTGGCACAGAACTGGCACCAACACAATCCTGTGACAAATTTCAGGGATCCAGTTCCTACTGAGCATATCCTTTTTCCACATTTTATATTCTTTCCTCTATTTTGAGACCACTACACCTGTGCCTACCTGGGCATTGGTAATATGCCAACGGGCTCCACACTTCTTCTAAATTCAAGCAATTCGGCCCACACTGAACACTTTCTGAGGTAAACTTCTGCTGGCTGACAGCAGTTTGCATCATGTCAGAGGCTAGCCCTCTCTTGAGGAGGGAGGGCACTGTGGAGTGCCAAACATAGTCATTTTACACTCAGTAAAGCTTAAACATCACTTCATGGTCCTTTGCCCATAGAACTTTTTGGCTCCAACTTCCTCATAGACAACCCTCTAAACTTGTCTTCAGACATGTTTTTCTCCTTCTGGAGAGGGGCACAACCCCCTTTCAGAGGCTATAGTAGATGACCACTGCCATGATTGGGCACGTTTTCTTGACACCAGGCTACACAGAGACACTTACAGGGTAGTGGGAGCTGGCACAGTGCTGGGCTGAGGAGACCCAGTGTGGCACATCAGGTCTGCTACCATATCGGGTAACACAACTAAAACCATATGGGCAACTAACTCAGCACTGCATCTGCAAGTACCTTGTACCCCACCAGATATGTAAATATGCTCCACCACATCATGCAATGAAATGTTTCCTTCTTTTGAAAACATGCAGTGTTCCAATAAAGGAATAATGCCTGACAGGGTGAGTGTTACGCTGGGATAACATCCCACCTCGGGTGGTTGGGCCCGAGCCACCGGCCGAGGGCATTCAACACCCGAGAAGGGATATTATCCTAACACCCACCCGAACAGTATTCCTATTATACATTGGCTCATTGTTTTCTACAGAAAAAAAATAATTGGAAATAATTTTTTTTGTGTTTAAAAATATTTTTTTAAGAAAAGATGCAAACCATCATCAAGCCTATCAAGCCTATGGATGCCATCATCATCTAGTTGCTCAGCAGGGATGTTATGCCAGGATAACATCCCTGCTGTGATGACCAACTGACCAATCAGGAGCCAGGATTCTTTCTTGCCATTGTATAATAACAAATAATCATGCAATGACAGTTACAAAGATTCATGCAGTGAAACCTTGCACTATCTCTACTATCCTAATACTCTACATGCAATGAATGCTACAATATTCCATGCAGTGTGCATCCTATACTTTCTATGCAAATATACACTGAACATGCAGTACCCATTCTTTAATACCCTACTATTTACACAGTGATGCAGCTGTATATTGAATCTAACATCTATCTATCTTCCTAAAGTACAGCTTAACACTAAGCATTTTGCAATACATCTACATGCTAATAATCTAGGACAACTACCAATCTAGGCTAAACTGTAAGCTATCACTAGGTTTATTATGCCAGCAAACCTGAAATGGCATCTACCTCTCTACTGGGCATCACTGTTATTACACAGTTTTCTCTTTCACTTCTTATTCATTTACCTGTAGCTCCATCTGGAGCATGCATCTGGTCAGTGGAATCCTGTGAAATAAAACAAAACACCCCCACACATAAACAATTCACTTCTTTCTTTACTAAGGTCACCATACCTATTTGTCAATTTTCACATTTTCATAAGAACTTCAAATTATAACAAGCATTTGTCAATGCCGAATGTTGATTGCGTTGGTGTGTTGAGCTCGCTCAGTGCCCCTCTGTCACTCGCTCAGTCTGTTTCTCCCAGTGCTGCAGGCTGCTTTTTTGGACTGGGCTCCTGCCTGCATTGGCACCTTGTTCTGCCCAGAATGAAATCCGCAGCTGTCCCGACAGAGCTCCATTGAGGTGGTTCACTCCCCCTCTCTCACTTGCTCATTCTGTTTCTCCTGGCGCTGCAGGCTGCCCTTTTGTACTGGGATCCTGCTTGCATTGGCACCTTTTGCTGCCCACAAAGAAATCCACAGCTGTACCAACAGAGCTCCGTTGAGGTCGCTCACTCCCCATGGCCCTCACTCATTCTGTTTCTCCTGGCGCTGCAGGCTGCCCTTTCTATTGGGCTCCTGCCTGCATTGCCGCCTTCTTCTGCCCACAAAGAAATTTGCAGCAGTTACAATAGAGCTCCGTTGAGCTCGCTCACTCCTCCTCTCTCACTCGCTCATTCTGGTTTTCCCACCACTGCAGGCTGCCCTTTTGTACTGGGCCCCTGCATGCATTGCTGCCTTTTTCTGCCCACAAACAAATCTGCAGCAGTCCCAACAGACCTCCGTTGAGCTCACTCACTCACTCCCCCTCCCTCACTTGCATGTTCTGTGTCTCCTGCCACTGCAGGCTACCCTTTTGTGCTGGGCTCCTGCCTGCATTGGCAGCTTGTTCTGGCCAGAAAGAAATCTGAAGCAGTCCCGAAACAGCTCCATTGAGCTTGCTCACTCCCCCTCTCTCACTCACTCATTCTGTTTCTGCCGGCGTTGCAAGCTGGCCTTTTGTACTGGGCTCCTGCCTGCGTTGCCGAGTTTTCTGCCCACAAAGAAATCCGCAGCAGTCACAACAGAGCTCCGTTGAGCTCGCTCACTGCCTCTCTGTCACTCACTCATTCTGTTTCTCTTGGTGCTGCAGGCTGCACTTGTGTAGGGGGCTCCTGGCTGCGTTAGCACCTTTGTCTGTCCACAAAGAAATCCTGCAGCTGTCCTGACAGAGCTCCGTTGAGGTTGCTCAGTCTCCATCTGTCACGTGCTCATTCTGTTTGTCCTGCCGTGGTAAGCAGCCCTTTTGTATGGGGCTCCTGCCTGCATTGGTGCCTTTTCCTGCCCACAAAGAAATCTGCAGCAGTCCTGATACAGCTCCGTTGAGCTCACTCAGTCCCCCGTCTCACTCACTCATACTGTTTCTCCCACCGCTGCAGGCTAGCCTTTTCTACTGGGTCCCTGCCTGCATTGACGCCTTTTTCTGCCCACAAAGAAATCTACAGTAGTCCTGACAGCACTCCGGTGAGTTCGCTCACTCCCCCTCCCTCACTCTCTCTCTCGTTCTGTTCCTCCCAATGCTGCAGGCTGCCCTTTTGTACTGGATCTTGCGTTGAGGCCTTTTCCTGCCCACAAACAAATCCACAGCAGTCCCGACACAGCTCAGTTGAGCTCGGTCACTCCCACCTCTCACTCATTCAGTCTTAATCTGTCCCAAACACTGATTTCCCACAGTGACCGTGCTATTCTCTGGCAGGAAACCACATTTCAGTCAGGATGTGAAAAATAACAGCTGTACTGTTCATAAGTAGGTGTGGGAAAATGGCAATGTTGGAAATCTGGAGTGAAACTATTATAATTTCGCAAAGTTACGAGCGTGCGTGCAAACACAGTCATTTTATGGAATATTGTTACCAAATTTTCAACATAGGCATTTTAGGACTTCTGCTCATAAACAGTGTCACTGTCATTTTCGTAATCTGTCCCGAACACTGATTTCCCACAGCGACTGTGCTATTCTGCGCCAGAAGTGCATAAACATATTTCCACCAGGATGTGAACAATGACAGCTGTACTGTTCATAAGAAGGTGAGACAAAATGTCAGTGCTGAAAATCTGGCATGAAAATATTGCAAATTCATGAAGTTGCGAACGTGCGTAGCAACTGTGCGGAGCACGCTCATTAAATTTTTTTGGATTATTTCCACCAAATTTGCAACATAGGCTTTTTGAGAGCCCACCTCATGAACACTGGCACTGCCATTTCATTAATTGGCCCCAGAAGGTGATTCCCTGCAGTGACCGCAAAATCACCTTTCGGGGCTGATTAACACCATGACAGTTCAAGAATTCATGAGGAGGGGTCCCAAAAACCCCATGTTGAAAATTTGGTGCCAAAATTCCAAAAAATGACTGAGATATGCATTAAAGTTGGAAAAAACCCTATGTATTCCATTACACAGCTTACCAGCATTTTCTCAGTTCACGGTCGGCCTTGAAGAGTGCAGATGTGTTCCCGTCACCAAAGATCGTCCCGCGGACTCCAGGAAGTAAGTATATAGGTGAGGGGTGTGGGGAGGCAGGGTACAGTAGGTGGGTCGCGGGTTGTGGGAGGGGCCGGAGACTGCAAGGGACGTTTTCTTGTTTTCAGTTAAAAAAAAAGAACATTGCTGGAGATTTTTTATTACAGGGACATTGGCACGCTGGGGTGGGCTCCCAGCATGACAAGGAGTCTTTTGGAGGGCAGCTGTAGCCAATGGGGATTGGGCACCCTCATTGGCACACAACAAAGGGGTTCAGATCATGCCAGCAGAGTTGGGCACCCCGTAGGAAGACAATGAAAGTGGGGGGGTTTACAGAATGCCGACAGGGAGTAGGCGCCTGCTAGCAAAATCAACGCGGGCACTAAACCACCGGAGGATTGGGGCCCCATCAGCAAATAAACATGGTGGGGGTTATATTGTTTGTGAACACGGCAGCAAGCCGCCGCCATGTTCACAAACAATATCTGGGTTTGGAAGTTCCACCCTGCAATGACGGGTCGCTCCCTCACTGCAGCAGATGGCTGATGCTGCAATGACGAGGCAGCCCGATTGCAGCAGTGAAATTGTCACAAGTTGGTGGCAAGGTTCCAAACCTGTGTCACCAGCAGCATGCAATGGAATGGGGGGAAGTGGGACAAGCCTTTGCAGGCTGTGGGGGCATTGGCCACAACAGTGTCGTGCCTCCACAGCCTGCTTCTGAGAAAACTGTTCCAATATGTTTCTTGCGCTGCACGCAATCAACATAAAAATGATCCATTTCCCAACATTTCTTCACTTTGAAACCCCCACCTCTAAGAGTAGTGCCTGTAGTCCCACAGAGAGGTAGAGCCCCAATGGGCAAAAGTCAAGCAATGAGAGTTTCTCAAAATGTCATTGGTTGTTAAAAAAACACCCCACAAGGTAGCTTAAAGTGTTTTCCACATTGTTCCAAACCCTGTGTCCCACTGGTGTAATAATGAAAAAATTATACATCACCATTTCTGCAGAGAGGATGCCTCAAACCTTCAGTTCCCACTGGGATGCTGAGTTTCTCTGCTGCTGGGTGTTCAAGGTGGTGTGTCTTCTTCCCAGGAGGGCTTGGTCTAATCATTTGTCTTTACAAAATCTTCAGGGCCCAGAATCCCCCTTGGCTTGCGTGGCTCAGGTACCTAGAAACAGTTACAACTACAAACAGGAACTAATCAGCGACAGGCTGGATCTCATGATGGTGGGTGCGTGTTCTTCACTCCTAATGGGAGTGGTCCTGCCCCACTAAGTCACACTTTATACAGGAAGTTATAGAAGCAAAATCTGGGGTCAGGCTTAGTGAAGGGGTGCCTTGCCAGTTCACAGCTCCACTTGGTGGTGGGCAACTATCCCATTTATGATTTTGACCAGAACATGGGTCTTGAAGAGGGTCAAACCTTGATAGGCCCCACTGATCATGGTCTCTGCCATACAGTTAGCTTCCCCTGGCTGGCAACATCACTAGAATATGTTATGCCATACTTCTCTCAAATTTTGACCAAGATGGCTCTTCTGACCCACGCCTTCCTGTTTCTTTCATTCTGATCCCAGACTGCCTCAGAAACATAAAGATAGTTATGTTCTGGACAGTCAGCCTTCATTCTAGGTCTAATGATCCTTTCTGCCTCGCTCCACTCAAGCAATGATCTCACACCTGTATGGGGGGCCCATCCAAGGTTAGCCAGAGATCATTATAACATTTCCTCAAAGGTTCGGGCATCATGCTGGACCTATGCCCAAAAGTGGGGTACTTATTGACTTTGTCTGCTTCTACAGGCTTGGAGGTCACCCCACTGAGGATTTCCTGCTAGTTGGCTGAAGTGAGTTCCCTCCCTTGCTGGAAGCCTTTGGAGAGGCCTGTATGCTGTAGGTGGCAGATTGTGCCTCTGCTGGGCTTTCTCTACTCCTACCAGCAGGTTTCTTACTGGGAAAAGGGACTTCAGTCTGATCCCCCATTGAGAGAGCATGAGGGGAATGGGGATGACAGCTTTTTCCTCCTCCTCCAAGGGGTGGCACTATCTGAGACAAGGCTGCTGGCTTCACTTGATTGGGAACTGTCAGCTCTGTCTGAAATGGTCCAGACCTCAATGATTTGCTTTAGATCAACCTCACCCAAAGGAGAACATTCTTTGGGCTTCTTCAACTCCTTACTTCCATTGGCAGGCTTTTCCCAGGACTCACAGAGGGTCTCTTCTGATTCCTTCTCCTTCCCTGCCTTTAATCTCTCCACAAGCCACGTGGCCCATAGAATGGCATATATGCCCTGACCTTTACAGGTGCCACACAGGGGTACATATGCTACATCCTCTCCCTGGGCATTACATCTGAAGCATGCCAACATGTGCTCTCCCTGCTGTTCTGCCACCAATGCCTTGCTGCTTAAAAAATCCAGCAGAGACCTGGGAATTGTTACCTCTGACTCTGCTGTTTCTTCCCTCAGCTATTCTTGGTCATAGTAAACTGCTCTAACTGAGTTTTATTCAGCAGTTCCTTTTCTGTAGCAACAAAGGAATACCCCTGTCATTTCTCAATCTCCCACAGTCTCAGCATATTTAAATAAAAAGGTCTCTTTGTGCCCTTTGTTTTTTGGTTTTTTTCAGTCACAGTCCCACTCACATACAGGTGATGCTCTGGTTTTCTAGCTGATAACTGCACATCTCCGGTTAAAGACCACAATCCTTCACTGAGCAATGTACATTTTGTTTTCTAGATTTTATACACTCCCCCCCCCCCCAATTTCCTGATATCGGTTCACAAATTTATTTATTATTTTATTTTATTTATTTAGTTTTTGTTGACCGGGTAAGTGCACTAGACAAATCCTGCCTATTTTCAGGCACGACCTGGGGAAGGGGGATACAGATGAATGCCAACTGACCTTGAACCAGATTAAGCTGTTGGTGGTATTTTTAGTGAATGAGGGAAATTTGACCAGGATACCAGGGAAATTCCCCTACTCTCCTTGGCCGACTGTTCGCAGGATGGCCAGTCCGGCTAAACCTTTGGAGGAGATGGATGTTGCAAGTGCTGGGGAGCAGGCCTCCTCCCCATGCACTGATTGCAAGAGGGTTGTGGATGCTGCTTTGACTGCGGCTCATTTGTTGGACTTTGATTCTTCTCACCTACGGGAGGAGCATGGTTTGGATAACGATTTGCATGACACTACAGGTAAGGAGTTGAAATCTCTGACTCCTGATAAGCAACTCCTTATACTTCAGAAGAAGAAAGCACTGTTACTTGAATTGAAACAATTGGATGCTTCGCTAGAGCATGATGTTTGCGACTCTGAATCAGTTTTTATGGTTTCTTCTGGTGTTATGAATCCACAGCCTGCTACTGTGGTGTGTGCCTCATCATGGCAGGCTGCAGGCCTTGTACAGGAGTCAGCTCTACCTGATAGACCTGACCCCCCGGAACTACTTGTGAGTACTGCCGTGTCTTCTGACTCAGCGGTTTGTGCGCTGACAACTCAGGATTTGCTTGTATGCCCTGATACTACTGTTCAGGCTGGCAGTTCTAGCAGCGTTAATGCTGTGTGCCAGGAGCCTGAGACACACATGGTTGCTATCAAGAAGGTGCAGCCCAAGTGGCTCGGTGTCAGCCGTTGTCTAGATCCGCCCAACTTGCGAGTTCTTGCTGGGACTTCTCGTGAGCAACAACAAGGGCAGGATTGTACTTTCCCTCGGAATAAATCATGATGGGGTTGGAGTAAGTCGGGCGTGCTTCCCACACAACATTTGCCAATGACCCAGGATAACTCTACTGTTTTCGACTCCGTTACAGATCAGGATATGGTGGATGGCTCTGAGTGGTCTCCTAGTCAGGCATTACAGAACGCAGGTTGGGAACAAAAAAACAATGGGACTTGGGTTCCTGATACCTCGGCTTCTACCTGCCCCACGTCCAGTGTTTCAACAAATCTTCCTGTGGCTACCAACAAACTTGTCGACATGAGCTCCAACGATCCACGGGGTAAGAACTGTAATACTACTGATGCACAACCGACTGTTCCTGCTGTAGCTGATGTTGAGGTGCAGAATATATCTGTGGGCCCATTTAGGTTAGTTCTTACTAACCAAATGTTAAATGCTGAGGGTAGAGGGGATGGTCCAGTGTTGAAAATATCTGATTTATTTCAGAACAAAGGTGAGCAGGCTCCACGACGCAATGCAGTGAGGTTGTTGTATAAAGGAGGTATGGTGGAGCCTCCAGACAGAGTTTTTATTGCTAGGCAGTTATTGAAGGGCTCTTTAAAGTTTTTTTCCTCTGAAATGTTTGCACTCCTGCATTTGGGCAATCATAATTTTGATATCAATTTTAAAAATGTGTCAGGTTTGGATAGATTCTGGGCCCATTATAATAAGTTAAAAAATACTCCTTTATGGGTACCTTTTCATGCCGTACCTTCATCCAGGCCAGCAGTTAAAACCATTACGATTGTGTTTAAAAATGAGGGAGTGAATATCGAGGATATTCTTTATTGGTTACGGCAACGTTGTGAGATATTAAATAGGCCTAGTCCTACTCTTGATAGTGAGCAGATTTGGGACGGTGGGTGGAGTGTTCAAGTTAAATTGATTATGACAATACTGGCCCTGTTCACCTGCCTAGTACTTTTATTTGGGTAGGGATAGAGGTGCTATTTTTTATGCAGGTCAGCCTCTTTCCTGTTTTAAATGTGGAGATAGAACACACCTGAGTTCAGCCTGTAATACAGTAAAATGTAGTCACTGCTTAGAATTCGGTCATGTTTCAGGGAAATGTTTAAATTTGTTTTGCTGTAATCTTTGTGAGCAGACTTGTCATTCTTATGGCAGGTGTCCCTGGGCTTCACATAACAGGGAGGATTGTCCCTCTCATGAAGGGCTTATAAACATAGCCCAGCAAATTCATGCTAAGAAAATTGCTGACTTAAGTGCCAGGACTGAGGTGAGAGCATAATGACAGGACACTGTCTTGGTTCCCCAAGAGAATCGGCTCTCTGTGTCTGTGGCCCTTGAGCCTGAGATGAGATGGGATTCTATACCAGCTTTCAAGGGAGACCCTATCTCGGAACCTGTTGTTCCACTGGTGACTAATAGCACTGGTTGTTCTCCTATAGTGATGCCCCCCCCTTCCCGGATGGTGATGGGTTTAAACTTGTTGTTCAGACTAAGGTCTAGGATGGGTAAAGTGGTGTCTAAAAAGGTTGGAGGGATGGACAGAGTTGCATCTCCTGGGTCCTGGAAAAGTGGTAATAAGTTTGCGGCTTTGCATTCAGAGGATGGGGATTCAGAAGGGGAAGGGACTGACTCCTCTTCTGTTGTTTCTTGCACTGATGCTGACGAGGGTGTGGGTGTGCACTCCATAGCCACTCGGACAAGGCACAGACAAAAGAAACAGGCCTCATAATTACCTTGCATCATGAGATATTCTGCTAACCTTTCTGAACAACTCTCCATTACTTCTGTTAAGGTCAACAGTATTAAAGGGGATAGGAAATTGGCAGGTACCTTGTATTCTCTTCAAGAGCATGCTTCTGACATTACCTGTGTTTTGGATACCAGATTAAAAAGTGGGGTGAACTTTCCCGGGCCTCGCATGTATGGCATTTAGGGCCCTCTTTTTGGTCCATAGGACAGGATTTATGTGATGGTGTGGGGATTCTATTGTCTAATAATGATCTCATAGTCACTAGATTGGTTGACATTAGTCCGGGGCGGGCTTTGTTGTTAGATATTTCTTATTTTTTTGATAGGTTTCGGTTAATTGTGACTTATGCCCCTCAGACCAAGACTCTTAGGGCTGCTTTATTTAAAGACATTCATCCATTTTTGCATACTTCCAGACTTGTCCTATGGGCAGGAGATTTTAATTGTTGTTTGCTCCAAAAAGATAGAGGGTTACAGACAGACACGCTCTTTTGTGACTCAGTAGCGTTGTTAAATGTCATTTCCACTGCTGCACTGCAAGATTCCTATCGCAGTGTGCATGCCTCAGTGGGTTTGACCTTTTTTAAAGGTAAATTAAAGACTCAAATAGATTTTATTTTTGTGTCCAAAATTTGTAAAGTATGGTCTAGTAAGACTATACCTGTGGAATACTCGGATCATGTCACTCTTTGTACACGGCTGTCCTGGCAGGACACCCTAAGGTGCAGAAAGCCTAAATGGAGGTTGAATGAGTCTTGTTTTATCGGATGCTAAAACTCAGAAGTTTTGGCAATGAAACTGGAAAGCCAGATTGTCAGTAGCTGACTGCTATGAGGATCTCACAGAGTGGTGGGAAGATACTAAAAAATTATGGCAGGAACTATTCAATCATAGATCGCATCAGGTGCATATGGACAAATATTTTATTTACAGTTGAGACAGCAATTGCACCGATTGATTTCATTATCAGAAACTTCCTCTCAGGATTTTGGGTCACAAATCCAGATTATTAAGACACAGTTACAAAAGTTTCAATACGACAGAGCACAGTCTTTGGGGCAGGAGGCTAAATGTGGGATGCATGCTGGGAAACATAGTATTGACCCTTACAGGGATTATAAGGAATGGGTAAAAGATAGAATTATTACGGAATTACTTTCCTCAACAGGTGTACCTGTTTCCTCTCCTTTAGGCATTTTAGGTATTGTACAAGCTCAGGCTCAGAGGATGTTCAGTGAGAAAGTTCATGCTACCACTGATGATAGCTTTTTGGATGGTTTGCATCTTCCACAGGTAGGCTTAGAGGATCTTGCCATGCTTACTGGTGAGGTTACTATCAGGGAAGTGGAGCAGGCAATTGATAGTTTAAAAATAGCCTCTGCCCGGGTACTGATGGCATAGGTGCAGGCCTTTATAAAACATTTAAAGATCACCTAGCCCCAGCTTTGGCGATTTTGTATAATTATATGTTACATGATGATAGATTGGCTTCCTCTATGAAAGACTCTGTACTAGTGCTGATACATAAAAAAGGCCCTTCTGTGTATATAAATAATTGGAGACCTATAAGTCTGCTGAATACAGATGTTAAACTTTTAGCTAAACTGTTATTGGGGCAGCTTAACAAAGTAGCACAATATATAATTAGTGATGTACAGACTTGTGCTGTTCAGGGTAGACAACAAAAGGATAACTTGATTTTGCTTCGGGAACTGTTCTATCAATGAGAACGGGGGATTGTCTGGTTGGATAATTAGTATTGATCAGGAAAAAGCCTTTGATTGTCTCTCCCATGACTTTTTGTTCCTGGTATTAAACGCTTTTGGTATTCCAGAAATGTTTATAGGTTGGATTAAATTATTGTACAGGGATGTGGTTGTGATTCCTAATGTGAATGGTTCATATGGGGCTAAAATTATTGTACAATGAGGTGTTCGGCAGGGTTGTCCCTTGATCCTCTTACTGTATGTTTTCTGTATGGATATTTTTATTAGGTTATGTCTGCATAATCAGGGGATAATAGGGCTAGGGTTGCCTCATTGTTCACAGCCCATAAAAAATTTGACCTATGCAGATGATGTGGTGTTAACACTAGCCCCCCCAAACAGATGACTATGCTTTGAAATCTGTATTTCAGTTTTTTTCTGCAATTTCAGGTTCCCGAATAAATTTTGTTAAAAGTAGAGGGGTACCTTTGGGTCAGATTCCCTTACCTACCTCAGGTACTATTGCAGGAATTCACATTACTACAGAGCCTCTGAAAATCTTAGATGTTGTGTTTGGTTCACCTAATGCTGCTGTTTTAAACTGGGAAGCAGTTATTGCCCGAGCAGACCGGGTGCTTTTGGGATGGAGACAGAAAGTCATTGGTAAATTGAAACATGTTTGGTTGATTAAAACTTTATTGGTTCCCATTTTTTTGTACATTGCTTATGTTTATCCTCCTCCTAAGGAAGTACTAACTAGGATCTATAGTTTATTTTTTCAAGGTCTCTGGGGTTCCAGGCTTAATCCTGTGAAACGTAGCTTCACTTATCGATCCAAAGCTGAAGGGGGAGTTAAGTATGATTGACCCCATTGCCTTCTTTTATAGTATTTTTTTGGACTATAACTTTGGGAAGTGTCTCCGACCTGGAGCGATAGTTTGGAAAGAATGGTTAGATTATTGGGTGGCACCTAATGTTGAGCCATGGCAACAGATGAGGCCCAGATTGTTAGGTAAGACACGGCCCATGCCGAAGTATGGTTTGGAGGGAATTAAATGGGCACTACAAAGGAAATTAACTCCAGATGTTATACTTATTAGGACACAGAAAAAAGTTGCATCAACACATTTTGAATTGTGATACTACAGATGTTCTGGAATTTCCCTTATGTCCAGCACGATGGAAGCAGTATGTCCTAAAACAATTACTTAATCCTAGGATTCCATTGTATGCATGGGACTGTGTGTGGTTGGAGAATTATGGGAGACTAGGGGTAAAGGGCAATAATTAACATAAGCAGCTTTCAGATAGATATTGTCTGAGGGATACTTGTACTCAGATATTAGAAACCCAGACTCATTTGTTTCTAGAGTGCAGATTTGCTCAGTTGTTTTGGGATATTTTAGCTAAAGAGTGGGGAGAGCACTTGTTTTTGGAGTTGCAGTACACTGAGATTATGTATGGTAACAATCCAGGACTGCTTGGAAAATATCATAAGGATACCACCTATGTTCTGTTTGTTCTGATTAGATATCATTTATGGCAAGCTAGATGCCTGTGGGTCCTGCAGCAAAAATGGATTCATCAGAATGCAGTATTTCTGAATGTGAAAAAGGCTACACAACTATTGTTTCATGATGATTTGTATAAATATCCTCTACCTAGAGCTGCTTATTTATGGTTAAACTGTAGACATTGGTGTGACTGATTTATGCCCTGTTTTTGTTCCTGGCACATGCCTTGGTTTTGTTATGTATGTATTATTTAAGATTCTGTATTCTCTTTGTATTGTTTGCATGTATTGTAATGCAGTCCTCCTTTTCTAATAAAAATTCCCCTACTCTTTTCGATAAGTGCCATGGGATCTTTAACATCCACCTGAACTACCACCAATCCAGGCAGATGGGACCTCGGTTTAACATCTCATCTGAAAGACGGCACCTCAGAAGTGCAGCACCCCTCTCATGCTGCACTACAGTGTCAGTACTGGGATATTAACCCAAGTGCCAGATGTGGGAACTGAACCCACAGCCCTATGATCTCCCAGCCTCAGAAATGAGTGTGCTACCTACTGAGCCACTGACACTACAAATTCAATGTACTTACAGGGCGGAGTATATTTTTCTCTCCTTTCTCTGCTCCCACACAGGAAAATCAAACTTTCCACTGATGAGAGGCTTTTCCAAACAGGCACAGTGCAAAAAGAGTAGTTTTTTTCTTGGCAACATGTTTTTTTGTAACTTTTTAAAGTTGCTTCTGCATGGCCATTCACTCTGCCCCTTCTCACACTCTTGCTTCACCAGCACACAAGTCACATCTTGTCCCTCCAGCTGCCTCAGCCACTCCCCCAGTGATGACACTCCAGCACACAATGCCTCCCCTTCCTACATTTACATATTTATGAAGAACTCACATGCTGCTGCACAAGTCTTCAGACTGACGTGTCCTCCTGCTCATACACACAGCTTGTGATACCAGCTCCCACTAGTGCTCAAATTCAAACTCTTCAGCACCATTTTTTCTCCTCAGCCAGCACACTTAACATTTTTGTGACAGTCCATAACAACACTCGCCACCCTTCAAAATGTCAGGGACCCCAAAAGATACTTCAAAATCCTGGACGCAAGCCCCCCAATGTAGAATTACCCTCCTAGGTGACTAGGGGTTTTAAGATTGAAAGCAGTCACCAGGGAGTGGACCCACATCAGTAAACTGCAAGTCCACTTACTTGACATCCTGAGCACTGAGGTGACCTCCAGAGCTCCTCCTGACAAATGGCAGGGCTAGCTAAGCTGTACATAAAAGGTTGGCAACTCCCGGGGTTCTTCTAGCCCATTTTTGACAATTGCTTCCTGTGTAGCTACTTCACAGTTTCATTAGATGGGACTGAACTAGCACCAACACAATCCTGTGACAGATTCACGGATCCACTCTGTCCTCCCACAAAGCATATCCATTTTCCACATTTCACACTCTTTTCTGTTTTGAGACCACAAAATGTAGGATCACCTGAGCAAAGCTGAGCTGCCAACGGGCTCCACACATGTTCTAAATTCAGGCAATCCGGCCCACAAACCAATCACTTTTTGAGGTAAAACCCTTTTGACACAGCAATTTGCATAATGTCAGTTGTTAGCCTTCTCTTGTGGAGGGAGGGCACTGTGTAGTGCCAGACATGGTCACTTCACACTCAATGAAGTTTAAACATTACCTTAGATCCTCTGCTTGCGAACATTCTTTCTCTACCACCTCCTCACAGATAGAGACCTCTAAACTTATCTTCAGATGGGTTTTTCTCTTTCTGTAGAGGGGTTCCCCACTTTCAGAGACTGTAGAAGACAGCCAACACCGCAATTGGGCACTTTTTCTCAATGCCAGGTTCCATGGAGAAACCTACAGGGTGGTGGTAACTAACACAGTGTGCCAGGTGTACGTCTCCCACCCACACTCTAACTCAACAGAATCTCTGCCCTTCAGCGGAGAACACTGACTCCTCCCCTTTGGAATGCCAGGACAGGCCAGCTGACCCAGTCCTCCAAGGGCATAGAAACTAGCTTTCCCCAAGAGGTTGAGACACTCTTAAAGGGATATTAATGTAGTTCCTGGGGGGGGTACATTATGAAGTCAGTATGGGAGCTATGCCCAAATGTTTGCCCAGAACTGTGCTGCCATTGCATATATTTGGATTTGAAGCAGTAAATACTATGGTAGCTGAACCTCTCACGACATCTAACAGAGAGGGAGAAAAAAAGGGAAATTGCAAGGGGTTTTTATTAAAGATTAACAGAGCAGTACCATAATAACCAACCTTTTAACAGCTTGCACTAAGGGGTAAGTTCTGTAAATTAGATATTGACAGTATTTAACCCCAAGTGAAAACAAAACAGAAAGAACATTTAAAGACTAGACACATGTACAAATTAATGTACAAGCAGGCCCCAGAGGGCAATGGGGCTAGACTGTGGACCCAATGAATGGCAGTAAAGCCCAAGTGGTAAAAAATTTTTTAACGGAAAGGCTTTAAATCCCAGTTTATGTTAAGACCACATGACTGTAGGCTACCAAGATTAAAAATACAAAATCTTTCTTGCTGCAGTAGCTTCTCCAGTATGTCACCTCATCTCATTACCACTTTTACACATTCAAGTCTCATAAATTTCAGGCTTTATAGATCATTACTACAAAGTGTGACAGAGTTCTGTTACTGGACTATTCTGGGTTACCTTTCCTTATGTCATGAACATGCTGCTGTATGCGCTGTCGCAATGGACAGACTGTCCTTCTGACATACAGGTAGGGGCAAGTGCACCATAGTGCATATGCAGTGAAGGTTGTTCCATATGAGAGAAACAGCCTGACCTCCACTTGTCTTTCATATTTTGTTAATTTGAAAGTGGAGCTTAGATGACAGTACATTGAAATGTTGCAACTACTGCAACAAAATCTAAACATATTAACTATTTTTTACAACCGCTGGTGGAACAAATTCCAACTTATATCAAAGACACCACTCATGTATTACAACCAATACAACATTTAAACATTGTAGAGGTACCAGATGATATCTTACTTGTTACAATTGATGTAAAGGACTTGTACACATCTATACCACATGATAGAGGAATAGAAAGCATGGGAAAACTGTTAGACACTAGACCACATGACCAAAAAATGAAGACTCGAGTCCTACAAGATCTGGCTGAGATAGTTTTAAATAAAAACTATTTCAAATTTGAAAATCAGTTCTATCAACAAGTTAGAGGCACAGCAATGGTCAGCACTATGGCCCCAGGTTACGCCAATGCCTTTATGCATGATTTTGAAAATACACATGTTCTAGGTGAAACAGCAACAGGGTATGCTTTTAAGAATAGAATCATGTTTTGGAAAAGATACATTGATGATATATTACTAATTTGGAGAGGAAATATACAGGAACTAACTGAGTTTCAACAGTACATGAATAGTAGAGATTTTAATGTATTGTTTACATTTTCTCATGGTAAACAGCAGATAGCTTTTTATTGGTCATAACTATCTATAAAAATGGATACAAACTAGAAACCAAGTTATTCAGGAAAGCAACAGACAGAAATACAACATTACATAGGAAAAGCTTTCATCCCAGTAAACTAATTGAAAGCATACCCTATTTGCAGTTTTTAAGAGCAAGGCGAAACTGTAGTACTGAAAAAGAATATGTACAAGAACAGAAAAATATTCAAGTAAGGTTTAGAGAAAGACAATATCAGAAAAGTAACATAAAACAAGCTCAGGCTAAGGCAGCAAGGAAATCCAGGCAGGAACTTCTTATATTTCCAGGGACTACTAAAACAGAGACTGACAAAAAGAACCCACTTGTTTTTAGTACTGTTCACAATAATAGTATGTCACAGCTCAAAAACGTTATTTTTGAACAATTGGAATATTTTGCAAAAAAATCCTATGACCTCTGGGATTTTCCAGGAAAAAACATACATGATTTCTAAAAAAGCTCCAACAATTAAGGATAAACTAGTACACACACAGCATTAGAAAGAGACCACCAAAGGGTCCCAATTACTATTGGGTCCCTTAAAAAATGGAATGTACCCCTGCGGTAAATATGCAGCATGTGGTAACACTTCCCGGAGAACATCTTTTAAACACCCCCATACAGGAATATTATATAAGATCACATATAACATGTGCAATGATGGGGGTGATTTATCTCATTCAATGTCCATGTGACCAACTATATGTTGGCAAAACATTGAGAGAACTAAGGACCAGTATCTCAGAGCATAAATGTCATATCTGCAAGACAGATGAGCATTCCCCTCTTGCTAGACATTATAATGAAAGAGGTCATTCCCCTGTGCAAATTAGATTCTGGGGACTCGAACAAGTTCCTAAACCTGCAAGAGGTGGCTGCTATAATGATTTGTTAGAGAAAAGAGAGATGTTTTGGATTTATGAATTGGGCCTTATACATGAGAAATGGGGTTTAAATGAGGATGTTAATTGGGAGGTGTGTTGGGGGACTAAGAAGAAACAGAAAATGTTTATGAATATTAATATTAGAACTACAGTGGTAAGGTCTAGGTATGATATGAAGACAAAAAAAAAGGAAAAAAACGATTTCCATCTAACTCCAAATGATGTAGCAATCTCTCCTTCATTTATCCTTAAGTAAAAGATACAAATGCGGTTAACTTAATTATAATGAAAAGAAAATGGCTGATGTAGCTGTGGTCCCGTCTATCATTTTCAGTGATTCTGCAACTTGCTGGGAGAGTTAAATAGGGCTAGTTAGCATAATACTATTTAAGTGTTACAACACAATCACAACTATGTATCTTAACTTCACACCTTTTAGCATCTCAAGCTGATATAATTATGTTACCTTTTACTATTAGCAGCGGTTTTGCAGCTAGCTGGGAATGTTAGATGGGGCTATTTAGTAAAATAATATTATAAAGTGCTAAAAATGCACTTGGAATTGTGTTATTTACTATACACCTTTTTTAACATTTTATGCAGCTTCTATTTATTTTTCTGTGAACAGTGGATGGACTGATTAATTCAGTCACTTCCATAAAGAGTCAGTATATTGTACATTTAAAAACTGTGCATATCCCTTTAAAAGACTTTCTAGCAGAGTTAATTATCCTTGCAATGCTGAAATATGTCAGGGAGAAGAGACACTGGTCGCCATGACGACCACCTTACTTTGGCAAGGAATGATGACACAAGCTTTGGTGTCATGTGACTTCTCTCTCTGACAGAAAGAGGCCTAGTTAGCCAAGCAGCCGGTGCTGCCAGTCTGCCTTCAGAACTCCATTGAGTAAGTCAGAGATTTTTTTCTGTAATATTTAGACTTAGAAATGCACTTGGTCATAGGATTTATTTAGTTAACAGCAAAAGGATTATTAAATCAGCAAATGAAAAGTGTTAGACTATGAAGTGAATTGTATTATTTAGTAACATTTTGAGGAGAATGTTTATCTGATAAGCTGAAAAGGAAAACTAGGGGAAACAAATGAAGCTTTGCATGTAACTGCATCAGAAGCCAGAAGCACATGGCACTAGAGAACTGATTTAGGTTTGTTTTGTGCACACATGGTTTAAATAAGTTATATCTGAACTTCAAAGGAAATGAAAGAACATTATTACATAAATTACTAAGCTTTTAAGGAACTTGAGTAGAGGTGGATTGAAATATAAAAAAATGGGTTGGTTTATGAACACATGATTGAATACTTATGTAGGTAAATAAAAAAGTAATTGCTTTTTTGTTCTCAACCCCAGCTTTCCCTGGTGCACATTGCCTAATAGACATGAGGCATGAAGAAAACATGTTAAAATGCAAAGTACCATATATAAAAAGGTGAATATTTAGAATTGAGTGTATGAACATATTAGAAATACTGCATAATGTGTGCAAATAACTTTTAAGAAGCACTTAAATTAACAACTAATGTTCTTTATTATAACTTCTTTTTCCTCTTTCTGTCCCCATTTATTTATGTATTTAATTATCAGTTAAATGGTTGAAGAAAAATATCTGAAACCAAAAGTAAAATAAACAAAAAGGTGAATACTGAGAACTTAAACTATAAATGATAAAGTAGCATTGTTTGGTGCAATTTGGAGTATGTAGTATTTGACCTAAGTGTTTTATTTATTTTTAGAGTGAACACATACAGGAGGCAATTCTTAAGGAGGTTTGGCAGATGTTTGGCTTTTGCTGACATTGTTAAAAAGTAAGGCAATTAATTTTTCATGCATTTATATTGGTGGCATCTAGTTGGGCAAAATGTGTAAGAATTTTATGACTGTTAATGAATGTAAAGGATAACCAGGTGGTTAAAATATAATTTTGGTTTTAATATTGCATTAATAACTACAAAAGAAAGATGGTACACCCAGTCATTTTTGACTAGCGTGGTCTAATATGGAAAGATATTAAAAATTGAAAATTAAAAAATTGAATATTATTTTCAAATGTGAAATATAGTAAATATTTGTTTATAAATCTTTTTACAGTTCCCCAGAAGAAGCCTAATACTAGGTGAAACGTTGGGACTTTATAAATAAAAATAACGAACTTTAAAAAGACTTCGGCCCAGATATTCAAAAGGGTTGCCCTACGCGCAACAGGGGCGCATGCGCAAATCTACATTGCGCCATTCTGCGATATTCAGCAGGAGCAGTTGCTCCACTGGCAACAGGTTGCGCCAAAGAGCAATGCAAATGAATGCATGTGCTCAACGGGAGGGGAGAACCATGCATAACCTGCGCAACCTGATATTCAGTCGGGTTGTGCAGAGTTGTGCATGCGCAACCCCAACCTGCGCCTGCACAACCTTGAGCAAAAAAGAGGATCAAGTTGAGGGCCACCCACAGGTGAGCTGCTGTATTGCGGGGCGCAACACAGCAGCTGCCACCTAACTGGCCCCAACTCCAGTCCTGTGCTCCCCACCAGCCGATCGCGGGCATCACAGTTACATGAAACCCCCCACATCTCCACAGCCCGATCGCGGGCAGTACAAATACATGAACCCCCCACACACATCTCCCACAGCCCGATCATGGCGGGCAGTACAACCATGAGAACCCCCACACATCTCCCACAGCCCGATCGCGGGCAGAACCTGTATGAACCCCCAGTGCCCGATCGCGGGCAGAATCTAACCCTCCCCAACTCGAATAACTCCCTGGTGGTCAGTGGACCGTAAAGCCGATCGCGGGCAGAATGTCACAACACACCCCAAACATCTCCCTGGTGTCTAGTGTCCCCCACCCACCAAAGCCTCACCACCGCTCCCCGCGCGCGCGACAGCATACCATCCGCCTGCCGCCCCGCCCCGCCGACTGACTGTCCGGTAGGGCTGCCGCCCGATTGGTGCAGAGCACAGCCAATGGGCATGCAGCCCATACCGTACATGACCAGTCCAGATTTGTCAATGATCATTCCACAAATCTGGACTATCATGATCTGTTATGGGGCCCATTGGCTGTAGCCTGCACCAATGGGCATGCAGCCCTACCGACAGTCAGTCGGCGGCGGCGGGGATGGCAGGCGGTGGATGCTGTCGCCTTCGCCGCGGGGAGCGTGGGTGAGGGGCCGTGGGTGGGTGGGGGACACTAGACACCAGGGAGATGTTTGGGGTTGTGCTGTGACATTCTGCCCATTATCGGGCTTTACAGTCCACTGGACCACCAGGGAGTTATTCGGTTGGGGAGGGTTACATTCTGCCCGCGATCGGGCACTGGGTCATAGGTTCTGCCCACATCGGGCATCTGGGGGCCATACAGTGTTCTTCCCACGATCGGGCACTGGGGGTTATACAGGTTCTGCCCGCGATCGGCTGTGGGAGATGTGGGGGGCGACATGTACGTGTTCTGCCCGCGATCGGGCTGTGGGAGATGTGGGGGGCGACATGTAACTGTGATGCCCGCGATCGGGCTGTAGGAGATGTGTGGGGTGTCATGTAACTGTGATGCTCACATCGGGCTGCATTGTCGTCGGGTCCTCGACTGCTGCTGCCTGGCAGGGTGGCCAGAGCAAGTCCTCGGGATCGGCGACCCTACATGCAAATGGCATGCAAATGGGGCTATAAATAGATGCAAATGGCCCCTGCGCCTGCATAAATTATGGCCCCATTTGCATGTCACCTTTTGAATATCGGAATTTGGCGATGGCGAATGGTACTCCAGCCACCGCAAGTTTAATGCTCAACTCTGGCAACTTGCGGTGGCGCAGGTTCCACTCATCATCACATAGTGCTGTGGCTCAGGTGATATTCGAGGAGTTGCTCAACAGCGCAACTCCTTTGAATATCACCCCGGCCACACCCCTGCGCAACTATTTTGAGCAGCGCAGGGGCTTGCGCCTCAGACTGGCGCAGTTTGAATATCTGGGCCTTCATGTGTAGTAGCATTCATCGCTTGAGCAGGCCAGAATTTTGTTGTTGGACATAGTAGTTACTTGTCATATCTCTGTAATGCTGCTGAACATCTCTCTGTTGTTAATTTGTCCAACCACAAACTGACTACAGGGGAATTAACTGTACTTTCTAAGGGACTCACATTCTGCTGAACAAAACAGCTGGACAGAATACAGTTTTGTGGAGAACTGGAAGATTGTGTTTCCTGTATATCCATGGCACTCCAACTTTTTACCTTAGGGTTATGTACTACATGCCTGATAGGCTTCTGATACACACATGACCTTAAGGTCGAATTTCAGTGTGGTACCAAGCAGTCTCTGTATCCCATAATACTCAGTTTTCAATGTGTGCAACTGACCAGGCTGCAGCAATTTATCAAGATCCACTGCCACAGGCAACACATAAGGTATTTATTTGATTAATTATGCACAGACAGTGTGTTTTATAAGGCATTTGCCATAGGACTTGTTACTGCCAGAACAGGATTTCTTAAGTTTGCCAAGGAGCCCTAGGAGGGTTGCTAACCATTTTTTTTATTATATGTGGGCCAGCCCTGGGTCACACAATGAGAAAGGGTAGACAGATTGTTATTGCATCATGTCAAACTGCATCAGTTTAATATTTTAAACAAGATCAGTCAAGCTACCAGTACAGGCATTAGAATTCTTTCACTCTGGCTTTGAATGTGACACCTCTCTAGACAAACACCACTAGTGCCGCCCCTTACGCAGCAGAGGCAGTGAGTACCTCCTCTAACAGGAGGAACACAGGAATTACTCAGATGTACTCCCTTATGCAGGGTAGCACACCGGCGAGCGCCCAACACAACAGACTGCTCTGATACGCTCCCCTTACATAGCAGAGCGCATCTGCAGCAAGGATGGGCACATCCTTCCTTCCAAGACATTCTCAGCAGTGGAGCTGCCCAAGGTGAATTAAATGTACACACCCCCAACAATATCGGAGCTATGTGCCCCACAACTCACTCACCGGAGACACTCCCAGAGACTTCTGCCATCCACCCGACTCTTAGTTGGAGAATCCGACAAACTGACTGCTCCTGGTCACATGGTCATGCTATTCCTTCCTCTGGGCATTAGTTCAAGATCTATGCCACCATTTTAATCAGGATCCTTGCTGGCCGATATCCCCTCTCTATCCAGCAGTCAATTTGGCTCAGATTTGTCCTCTCGCTCATGAATGGTGACGGCGATCTGCCACGCATGCACAATACAGGCAGTCTCACTCTATTTTGACAGGCGAGGAGCAGCATATAGAAGCACTCTCACAGAGGCAAGCAGGCAATGACCCAGTGCTATCCAATAAATTACCACAGTGCTCCTACTCAGCACTGAGCAGAGGAGAGTGGGAAGAGGGGGAAGACTCCACCAAAGAAGGATATCAGACCACAAGCAGAGGACTGGGAAATTAAAATCACAGAGTCCCTTACTGGCCAGATTATTAAAGGGGAAGTGCCTCCCTAACACAAAGAGTTTATGCAGCCTTTATATGATTCCCAATTAGGGAGAGATGCCACAACAACATTATTAAAGCATAAATAAAAGCAATATATAATCTATCTCTTTATAAGAGAAGAGATGGAGGAAACATTCCAGTATATTAATGGCATCCCTTTGTCATTCACAGATGCCTAACTCAAGAATTTGCTTATCCTGCAAATCACCCCATATGCCACATCAAAAAGGGGTCCTCTGCACTGAATGTGAACAGGATTCCCCTGAGCAGAGAATGGACACATAGGAGGCTGGGAGCCAAGGGACAAGTCTACCCAGACAGAATTGGCAAGTCGACCTGGCCACAATCGCACTCCAGCAGGCCACAGTGGCCATGATGGAGAGCCAGCAGTCATTCATGCTGAAGGTCCTAGAATGCATGATGAATATGAACAACCAGAATCCCAATATAGGTTCTAACAGGCCATCAGGGGCAAGTACATCAAAGACTAACAAGAATGTCAGTGCCAATCTGACACAAGCACAATCCTCTCAATATACAAACCAGGAGGACTATGAGGACTATCAGGACAAGCCTGACCAACAGGAGGAAGGGGACCCAGACTCCCCTCTCGAAAGTGAACACAAGCCAGATGCAGAAAGTCCCCTGGATGATCCTCCCCACAAGAGGGCACATTCTTTACATCCAAACTATTCCCAATAGACAAAATAACAGAACTGGTTAAGTGGACCTGTACCACCCTAGGATTCAAGTTTGCACAGCTAGCACCAGAGAGTGAACTAGACCCTATGCTACTTCCTCCACCCAAACAGGAAAATTACTTCCCTGTATGCCCAGACCTAAATGACTTAATAACCAAGGAAAGGGAATTCTCTGACCCCACTAGACTGCTGGAGAAGAGGGCCCTTGACAGAATGTACCCTCTGCAGGAGGACAAGGTCAAAACCTGGTGCTTGGCACCCAAGATAGACTCCAAAATAGCAGAATTAAACAAGAGAACAGTACTCCCAGCAGAGGGTACTGCTGCATTGAAGGACCCAGTGGACAAGAGAATGGAGGACCTGCTCAAGAAAATGTATGAATTCTCCGGGCAAGCAGTCAGGGCAGCCACAGCTGCATTCTACACCTCCAGAGCCCAAATAAGATGGTTGGAGGAGATAGGCAAGAAACTAACTCCCAAGTCTCATGAGGCCGAACTACTACAATACTCGCTAATGACGGCCAAGTACCTGGGTGATATGTCCATAGACTCACTAAAGACTAACACCAGATCTGCGACAGTATCTAATAGGGCCAGATGTGCCCTATGGCTGAAGCTTTGGGATGTGGACAACTAATCAAAGGCCCATCTACACAAACTACCTTTCCATGGGGAGCAAGTGTTTGGTGAGGGGCTACAGGAGTTCCTAAGGCAGACAGAACAGGCAGAGATAATGATGCCGACAGGGACTCAGGCTATCTACCATCCCACAGAGGGTGTGTGTTCAGATGCAGAAACAGAGGAGACCGATGGCACGTTGGGACTTTTCATGACAGAAGGAATGCCAACCAAGCCAAATCAAACTATCAAAACAGGGGGGTAACCAGTACTGCTCCAGAGGAGGATACACAAGAGGAAGATTTAACAATCAGAGGGGGAGGACTGCCAGAAGATCTACCTCATGGCCCTGATTCTAGAAGCTTGGCGCAAGTCACCACCAAAGTTGACTTGCGCCAAACACCACTGTGACATGGACCCTGTGCCCTACTCTAGAAGAGGCAGGGTTCCTGCGGCTAAGACCCATGACTTGCAACATGCAGAAATGTACGCCAATCTACGGGTGTACCTGAGGGGCATGTCGCAAGTCACAGCCCCCCCAGCAAGCATAAGTGACCCCTCAAAGACCTGCAGAGCAGCTGTGCCCCCCAAGCCAGTCCCTGACCAGAAGTAAATGCAGCAAATGGTAAATTATAAAATAACTCTGAGATGCCTGGTAGTCTAGTGGCCCCCCACCCCACCCAGCAGTGCCAGTCCACCCACATCCCCCCACCCATCCCCAGTCGGCAACTGGCACAGCTCACCTCCATGGCCAGCCACCAACTGAGCACCACATGAGTGCTTCATTTCTGAGCATGTCTATACAGTAAGCTCTCATGCAGTGCTCAGTTGATGGCAAATGGGTGAACAAGGCCATCACCAGGGGATACACCATTGAATTCTGGGAAATACCGGACAAGGAAAGATGCTTAGTCTCACCACTAGCAAGGAGAAAGTGGTCCACACAACAAGTACAGGCCATACTAAACAAACTACTGGAATCATGGGCAATTCAACCAGTACCACCAGCGGAAAGGACCAAAGGAATTTACTCGATATTCTTTTTGGTTCCAAAAAAGATAGGGGACCTACAACCAGTACTAGACCTCAAACTAGTGAACAAATA
This sequence comes from Neoceratodus forsteri, assembly GCA_016271365.2. Taxonomy (NCBI): domain Eukaryota; kingdom Metazoa; phylum Chordata; order Ceratodontiformes; family Ceratodontidae; genus Neoceratodus; species Neoceratodus forsteri. The sequence goes on along the minus strand of CM028136.1, from coordinate 335,122,068 downwards.
CATCACGACAAGGAGGTTCAAGATGGAAACCATACGATCAACACTAAGGGTAATCAGAACAAATGACTTTCTAACATCAATAGATCTCAAGGACACATATTTACACATCCCAATGCGTCACGCACACAGAAAGTACCACAGATTCCAAATACTGGGACAGCATTACCAGCATAGGTCACTACCATTCGGGCTGGCATCCGCACTACGAGTATTCACAAAAATCTCAGTTGTACTGGCTAAAAAACTGCACTAACAGGGTGTTCACATCATACCAGACCTAGATGACTGGTTAATCAGGACAAGATCCCTACCAGATTCTGAGAAGGCCACCAGGCTAACACTCCAAACACTGTCAGACCACAGATGGGTAGTGAACTATGGAAAGAGCTGTCTGACACCCTCCCATCAGACAGAGCATCTGGGGGCATACATAGACACAGGAAGGGGACTAGTCAGACCAACTCAGACAAGAATAGACAATCTGGTGTCTGCGACACAGATGCTACTACGGATACCACAACCAACCATAGCTCAACTATCTATGGTTCTGGGAAAGATGTCCTCATGTATAGACCAGATTCCTTGGGAAAGATGGCACATGCAATCACTACAATTATTTCTACTAAAGTACAGTTCACTGTCAGAGGATAACTTGAGACTGAGGGTACAATTATCACCCGAGGCCACCAGATCACTCTCATGGTGGACAGACAGGGAGAACCTGAGCAGGGGCAAACTCCTGGAACCATCAAATGACATAACCATAAACACAGATGTGAGTCTATGGGGATGGGGAGCATCAATGGGCAACAAATCAGCACAGGGCATATGGTCCCCCACAGAGAAGAGACTACAAATCAATGCACTGGAAATGAGAGCAATACGCAATGCATTGCAAGCATTCAAACCTCAAATACAAGGGAAGACGGTTCTAATATGATCCAACAACAAGGCAGTGGTGGCATATATAACCAAACAGGGAGGTACCCAGAGCAAAGGCCTATAGAGGGAGACCACATCGATTATGACATGGTCACAGAAGAACCAACAACACATCACAGATATTCACCTAGCAGGGAAGCTGAACATGATGGCAGACTGGTTCAGCAGAGAACAGATCCACCCAGGGAAATGGCAACTCAATCCCCAAGTGTTTCAGATACTCCAACACAAGTCGGGGAAGATAACCATCGATCTAATGGCTTCCAACAAGAACAAGCCGTCGGACAATTTCTTTTTACGGTTCAGGGAGCATCAATCCATGGGAATAGATGCACTGCCGATACCATGGACACACAACTACTCCTACATCTTTCCCCCATTCCCACTCATATCACAGGTACTGCTGAAGTTCAGACAGTTCTGAAGAATATTCATACTGATCGTGTCAAACTGGCCATGAAGGGCATGGTTCACCACAATAGTAGCAATGACCATGGACAGCATTACACTGCTGAGGAGGTGGGACATACTGATACAAGGACCAGTCACATGCTCATGCCCAGACAATTTATACCTCACAGCCTGGCTCCTGAAAGGGAGAGACTGTTAAACACCGGCTACCACAACTCAATCATTGACATGATACTGCAGTCACAGCAGAAGACTACCATGGTGACCTATTCCAGACAATGAATCATATTTAACAGGTGGTGTAAGGACAAGACAATAGACCCATCCAGTATATCCATATGAAATGTACTATTATACATACAACAGGGTCTAAACAAAGGGCTAGCATGGTCGTCCCTCTGAGTACTACTTTCAGCAATAGGGGCAGCGCTGGGTAATGTTGAAGAATACAGCCCAGCTCTCATTCTGATATCATTTGTTTCTTGAAGGCAGCGTCCAGCATTAGACCCTGCAGCAAGTCAAGGGTACCACCTTGGGATCTAACACTAGTCCTCAATGCCCTTACAAGGTCACCATTCGAGCCAATAACTGAAATCAATATCTACTGGCTAGGCCTAAAGACAGTTTTTCTAGTGGCCATATGCTCAGCACACAGAGTTGGAGAACTCACAGCGCTATCCTGTCAAGAACCATTTACCATATTAAATGCATACAGAGCGATATTACACACCATCCCATCATTCATACCTAAGGTAGACTCTCAATTCCACCAAAACCAACCAATAGAGCTACCCACATTCTATGAGGAGCACACACAGAGCCATGAGAAGACCCTCCACACACTAGACGTGAGGAGGACACTCACTACCTACATAGAAAGAACAGTGCCAATACGAACTATGGAAAGGCTTTTCATAATTTCAGCAGGTCATAAGAAAGGGGCCCCAACAGCCAGAGTTACCCTGGCAGCATGGCTGAAATGGACCGTAACAGAGTCCTACAAAGCAAGCAACAGAGTGCCACCAATTGGGATAAGGGCACATTCCACAAGAGCAGTCATCACATCCTGGGTGGAACGCAACTCAGCAACAGCACAGGAAATCTGTGTGGCTGCCACATGGAATACCATCCACATATTTACCAGACACTACAGACTAGACACATGTCTCCCCAAGAGAAACTCTTTTGCACAAACGATACTACTAACAGCAACCTTATTGAACAACTCAGAAGGGAGCTCCCCCCACCCTAAGAGACAGGGTACTGCTGATTAAGTCACCCTAAGGTAAGAAGTGGGAGTGTCATGGATATACAGGAAACACAGTGGTAGTTTACTCACCTGGTAAAGGTGATTGCGTTACTGTATATCCATGGCACTCAGGCCCACGCAGGGGGAGCAAAGACAGATAACCACAGCGAACTACAAGGACTTGCATGGTAAAGACATTAAAGGACATTATCCAACTGTAGATCAAAAGACAACAGTAGACAGAATGTAAGGAGATGACAATAGTGTATAAATGATAAGGGATTCTAGAATAAAGTAGAACTCAGTAGTCAAGAGAGTTATGTTACACTGTCTGTGTATGCACCTAACAAGATTTTTCACAGCTATGGAAGTATCAGAACTGAGGATTATGGGATACAGAGAGGGCTTTATACCACACTGAAATTCGACCTTAAGGTCACTTGTGCATCAGCAGCCTATCAGGTGTACATAACCCTAAGGTAAGAAGTGGGAGTGCCATGGATATACAGTAACACAATCACCTTTACCAGGTGAGTAAACTACCAATACTTCCATAGACTGAGACTTAAAGATTGTTTTTCACAACAAAGAAGATACCCCAGACATGAGCATTTCACTGGAAAAGAAAAAGAAGTCATCTGATTTAATTCCCCATCTCCTCAAGTGGGTGCAGTACTAAACTGGACACTTACAGTCAGTGTTTTCACCAGATAATCAATCTCCAGATTCTCAACAAGCAAGAACAGGTCCACTATAACCTCTCTCCATTAGAAAGGAGAGCAATACAATTTCTGAAATCTAGCCATAACATTTTTATAAAAAAAAAGCTGATAACGGTTCTGCAGTGGTGATCTTAAACTGGGAGCATTATGTCAATGAAGCTAACAGACAATTAACAGATCACATCTACTATGGAGAACTGGCAAGTGATCCAACTGCTCAATATACCAGGGAACTATGGGACATAATCAGATAATTTCCTAAACATGTCCAAGACAGAATAACTGATCTCATCCCTGATAAGCCTATGCCAGGGACATTCCACATGTTGCCCAAGATCCATAAACCTGGGAATCCAGGGAGACCTAGAATAGCTGGGAATGGTACCCTGACAGAGGTGATCTCTGACTTTATAGAAACCACTTTTAAAACCACTTGTCATGGAAGGGGACAACTTTATTCAGGACACTACACACTTCTTGCATAAACTTTCTGGGCCCGATTTTCAAAGACCTTTAGAGAGACGCAACTTGCTTCCCTCTAAGGGTTGTGGCAAACACCAGTTGTGCCAGGAACCTTTCACCAGATTTTACAATCTGTAGGGTCCTCACGCCTAACACCTGGGTTTGCTACAGACCGCAAGATGAGCCAATGTCTTGGCAGCATCTGCAGGATTCAGCACAGGCATGTGCCCGCCCCACCTGGTGCAACACTAGAGGAGCCAGAATGGTGGGGGGGGACAGGAGGCCAGGCGGTGCCAGAGGTGTAGCCGGGGCCAGGGAGGTGGCAGTGTGGACGTCAGGGAGATACTCAAAAATGTATGGGGTATAAACACCTGTTGGGGTGCTTTTGCCAGATAGAACAGAACATTGTAATGCACTGTACGATGCCCCCGTCGATACCCAATGTCACCCATTATAACACAACCCCATCCATGAAGGTCTCCGGACCCCTGATCCCTGATTCCACCCATGCAGGTACAACCCCCCCGCATTGCTGCTGACTACCCTTCTTCCACGCAGTCACCCCTGAATGACACATAATCTAATCATTTGTAAAACAGAATAAAAATGTATTGATATGTATCCCTGGTGGTCCAGTGAACCACCACCCCCATCCTATCAGGCATTGTCCTTCCACCCTGCACTCCCCCAGTCCCAAATGGCAACTGGCAGCCAGCACAACCCTATGCACACCACCATGGCTGGCTGCTGACTGTGCTTGCACAGACCGCGTACCATCAGTGAATGACAGCTCAGTGACTCCGCTGTCATTCACTGACAGTACGCGGTCCATGCAAGCACAGTCCGCAGCCAGCCATGGTGGTGTGTGGAGAATTGTGCTGGCTGCTGGCTTCCATTTAGGATTGTGGGGGTGCAGGGTGGTGAGACAATACCTGATGGGGTGTTGGGGCAAGGGTTCACTGGACCTCCAGGGATATGTATCAATACATTTTTATTCTGTTTTACAAATAATTAGATTACATGTTATACAGGGGTGATTACAGGGAAGGAGGGCAGTTAACAGCAATGTAGTGGAAGGTTTTTGTACCTGCATGGGTGGGATCGGGGATCAGGAGTCCAGATACCTTCAAGGATGGGGGTTGTATTATAATGGGTGACATCGGGGATGGGGAGCATTGTACAGTGCTTTACAATATTCTATTCTATCTGGCTCAGTTACCCCAATGGGTGCTTACATCCCATACACTTTTGAGTATCTCCCCAACACCCACACTGCCACCTCCCTGGCCTCTGCTACACCCCTGTGGGACACCATTCCACTAGCGCAAACCACTTAGACCAGCTTCTGGCTGATCTAAGTGGTCACCCTTGCTGTGTCTATGGTGGGGTTTTGAAATTCCCAATAAAGAGAATGTTGCAGCCCCACCATGGCACAAGCCCCCCTCACATCCTTAAGTACCTGATTGTTTGTCACAACCCTGGTACAAGGGGGAGCTTTGGCACAGGTGTGTCTGGAATGGACACAGACTGCCTTCGAAAAGCTCATTTAGCTCAAGTTGTGACGCATATCACAACTTGCATCAAACATGTTTGACGCAACTTCCTTGTGGCATTCTCACCCGATTGAAAATTGGGCCCTCTGTCTTTGGGTACTTATCACCTAATACCATATGAGCCACAATTGATGGAAACTTCCCATACACTAATACAGAATTCCAAATACTGATGGCATTTTGGCTTGTCTTACATACCTACAAGAGACAGGACAGTACCACGACATCCACCCAAAATTCATTGCGAGACTTATTGAATTTATTCTGACCCACAACAACTGAAGTTTTAATGGAAAACATTATGTTCAAACTATGGGAACAGCAATGCGCACCAAGATGGCTCCACAGTATGCCAACCTTTTCTTGGCGAATTTGGAGAAAGATTTCCTGAAACAATGTACATACAAACTACTTGCTTATTTTCATTATATCGATGATTTATTTATAATCTAGACAGAGGGTACCTGCACAGTCAAAGAATTCCATCAGGAACTTAAAAACCTCCACCCATCCATTAAACTTTCCCTGGAGCATTCTGACACCAGAGTTAATTTCCTGGACACCACAGTTACCATCAAAGATAGAACCTTACAGACTTGTATCTACAGGAAACTGACAGACAGACAAATGTACTTACATAGAAACAGCCATCTCCTTAGGCACACTAAAAAGCTGTAATGTACAGTCAAGCACTTCAATACCTCTGTATCTGTTTGAGTGAGGAGGACAAGGATAAACACCTGGCCACACTGAAAAAAACATTCATTGGGCAGAGGCATTCCTCTAGAAAAATTGACAGAGCAGTGGTATGTTCTGCATAAATATCAAGAGAATGACTACTACAATATAAAGAAAAGACTACTGCCATCAGAATACCCTTGGTTGTCATATGCAACCCTGATCTGCAGTCCCTATGCACAATTATTAAGGACCTCCAACCAATATTCAGTGAGCATGACACCTTGAAATGTATCTTCCAAGAGCTACCTCTACGGTCTTTCAAACAACCACCTCATTTATTTAATCTGATTGTCAGGAGCAAACTTATACCTGACCAAAACAACAGAACATGGAGTGACACGAGACCCTGCAATCATTCTAGATGTAAGTTGTGTGAGCACATTTCCACTTCAAATTTTATCAATACCCCCCAAAACAAACAATTCAACATACAGGGGAATTATACATGTGCATCTCCAAACATGGTTTATTACATTCAATGAGAGAAATGTCCACAAACAGGTTATGTGGGGGAGACTGGACAATCTCTTTGAACCTGAATGAACTCACACAGACATGATATTAAAATGAAGAAGACCGAAAAACCAGTGGGACAACATTTCTCTCAGTCTGATCACTCCATATTGGACCCCTCTGTCCTGGTTTTCAAAGGACATTTCAAAAATATACAACAGAGGCAAGCATTTGAACTCAAATTTATTTTTCTTCTGAATACGGTGGCTGATGGTATGAATGTATACACTAGTTTCATGTCCTATTACACTATTTAAAGTGCTCCTGCTCTTTCTTGGTTCAGGTACAACACATGGACAGATATGTTTACATGTTTCTAAAATGCTTATATATATAAAATGGTTCCATTTAAAGCAAGGCAAAGCAAATTTGATTTCTAAAATGTCATTCCAAAAAAACATGGCATTGTACATAGAAATAGCTGAAAACAAGGCAGATTTAAAGGCCTCAACGGACGGGCACTCTCTGATCAGATGAGGTAGAGAATTCCACAGTGTCAGTGTTACAAAAGCAAAAGATCTAGCTCCAGACATAGTCAGATGGAACCTGGGAATCTCTAGCAATCCCTAATTGGTGGAGCACAGTGGGTGAAGGGGGCAGTAGGGCCAAAGGAGATCTCGCAAATATCATGGTCCCTGTCCATGTAGGGCATTATAGATCAGCAAACTGACCTTGAAGGTGATCCTTCACCACACCGGCAGCCAGTGCAGTCCACAAAGCACAGGTGTGACATGGCAAATCTTGACAAGTCAGTCAACAACCTGGCAGCTGCATTCTGCACCAACTGCAGGTGGTGAAGGTCCACCCCCTACAGCCCTAAGTATAGGGCATTGCAGTAATCAAGGCATGAGATCACAAAGGCGTGGACCAAAGTCAGAAGATCATCAGGCAGGATTAGTTGCTTCATCTAAGTGATGTTCCTCAGATGGTAAAATGAGGTCTTGATGATGGCCGACACCCTGAGACTTAAGTGTCAGTTTGTCTTCAAGCATAACGCCCAGATTCCACACCTGGTCAGAGGTCAACAGCTGGTTACCTCCAAGCCAAAGCCCAGAGGATTGCCCAGCCAGTGACCCCCCACCCAATGAGTTGGGTCTGCAACCAACACCTCAGTCTTGTCCAGGTTTAACCTGAGCCAATTGGCACTCATCCACTCTTGAATCTCAGAGAGGCAGTTATTAAAGACCAAGACAGCATCCACAGAGTAATAGCAGGTTCTCGAGCAACACCTCCTGCTCCACGGTGTCAAATGCTGCAAAGAGATCAAGGAGGACTAAGATGGAACAACTCCTCTGATCTCTCGCTATTAGGAGATCATTAAGTACCTGAACCAACACCGTCTCAGTGCTATGCCACTTCCTGAAACTGGGGAATTGGGGACACGGAGGGGCCACTAGACTACCAGGGATGTATTTCTTAACATACACCATATGGGGGCTGAAGAAGTTCCAATAAGAACATTGATCCATTACCCACCATACTCACATTGCTTACAGTACTAAGCAATGCCCAACCAGTTCCCAAGAGGGTCCAAGGTGTGCCCCAACCCTAGATTCTGTCCTGACCCTCCCAAGTTGTACCTGAACCCACATTTGATTAATCATGTAATAAGGGCTTCATAGAGACTCCTTAAAACTGTTACAGTAAACCAATTAAGAATAGAAATAGAATCCATTCAACTTATAATCAGCTGTATAATTTTTTTCCAGTGAGTGGATACTCAGCTTCACCGTAAATGCTTTCCTTACCAAGGTGCACATAAATACTTTCACAATGACAAATCCTAGTTTAAAAACAAGAAGCAGACATTGAGCAAACATTAACAAGCACGCACACACACACCTATATATATATATATATATATATATATATATATATATATATAATGTATATATGTATATATGTATATATGTATATATGTGTATATATATATATGTGTATATATATATATATGTGTATATATATGTGTGTATATAGTGTGTGTATATATATATATATATATATATATATATATATATGTGTATATATATATATATATATATATATATATATATATATGTGTGTGTGTATATATATATATATATATATATATATATATATATATGTATGTATGTATGTGTATGTGTATGTGTGTGTGTGTGTGTGTAGAAGAGGAGATATGTGATAGTAGGGGCTCAATATCTGTAATATCTCAATGAGTGGCAAGTGAGCTCAGGATTATCACGAGTGGCTCCGCATGATTTTTCCGAGCTCACTTGCCTCAAGTTGTGATGTTACACATATCAAGCCCCTTACCATCACATATCCATTTTATACAATAGGGGCTTTTTAGTTTTGTTCATATTTATTTACTTAACTTGTAGAGTTTTTGTGGTACCTGTGTTTTCCTGTCTTCTTCCACAGCATTTGGCTACTAGAGTACATGACGTAGAGAGAGTAGTGATATTTGGTGCTGACATGTACACAGTGGCCCGGATATTCAAAGGGGTTGTACCTTGCGCAACAGAGTTGCACCGGCACAACCCTGCATTGTACCCTGGCGGGATATTGAAAGGGCTGCCTGGCGCAGTGCAAATCCCGATGCGCAGGGTGCAGTGTAATCGTATGCAGCGCAGACACCGGGGGTGTGCCCATGCATATGTGGCACATCCCGATATTCAGCCCGGGATGTGCAGCACATATGCTGGTGCAACCCTGCATTGCACCACATGGGGGGCTCAAAGCTGAGCCCAAGAAAAGTAGGAACAAATCCTGGCCACCCACAAGTGGGTTGCTGTATTGCAAGGTGCAACACAGCAGCTGCCCACCGAGGGTGGCCACCCACCTACCCAGAACACCGTCCCCAAGCACACACAACCCTGGTGGTCTAGTGGAACCCCCCCACCCGTAGCTGCGATCACGTGGTATATATTAAGAAATACATCCCTGGTAGTCTAGTGGCCTCCTCCATGTCCCCGATTCCCCAAAAATAAAAGCCATGACCATCCCTGGTGGTCTAGTGGTCCCCCCTCCAACCCGAGTCCCTGATTCCCTGATCAATGTCATTATGACTGTCCTTGGTGGTCTAGTGGCCCTCGACCCATTGCCGCAATCATGGTAAAACCCCACAATGAAATGCCCTGGTGATCCAGTGGCACCCCCTCAGCCACACAGAGACCTGCCCACCCCACCTCCCCATCATCAGTGGGCAGCAGCATCCCACCCACATACCACAAGCCGTCCACGAATAACAGGTACAGTATGGGCTGTAAGCCCATTGGTCCCAAGTGTGGACCAATGGTCTTAAGGGCATACTGACTAGATATCCCAAATTCTGAATTAAGTCATTCACAGATTTGGGACTGTCTAGTATAGTATGTCTTCAGTAAGCCCATTGGTCCACACTGGGGACCAATGGGCTTACAGCACATACTGTACCTGTCGCTCGTGGGCGGCCAGTATGCGGTGTGGATGCTGTCGCCCCACCGATGATGGGGGGAGAGGGGTAAGTAGATCTGTGGGTGGGAGGGGTGGGGTGCCACTGCATCACCAGGGCATTTCATTATGGGGTTTTACCACGATCATGGCAATGGGTGGGGGGGCCACTAGTCCACCAGGGATGGTTATAATGACATTGATCAGAGAATCGGGAACTCGGTGGAAGGGGGGACCACGAGACCACCAGGGATGGTCATGGCTTTTATTTCTGGGGAATCTGGAACACATGGTATACATCTAAACTCTCAGATGAGAGATGTGGATTAAGCTGTCTGAGGGGCCACTAGACTACCAGGGATGTATTTCTTAACATATACCCTGTGATCATGGCTACGGGGTGGGGGATGTCCTGGGATCCCCACTGCCCACGTCATGCAGAGGGTTCAAATTTTAAAATAATCAATCTTTTAGTTAAGTACCAAAGACATTTAAACCCACAGAAATTTCAGGATAATTTACAGACGTATTTGCCTACAGACCAAGAGTACTGGCCCATTCAACAAACTAGGTGGGTTTCAATGGAAAAAAACAAAAGAGAAGGTGAAAGAGGACTTAACTGTTGCAAAAACAACTCTCTTGACTCCTCTTTCTCCAGCTAAAAGACCATTAAATCCCACACAGTGGGGTCCAGGTTGCATTATCACCCAAAGGCATCCACATAAATTGACTCACAAGGGCCTTTTGTCTCCCATTCTCTGCTGTCTTAAATTAGCCTTCTTCATAGGGGGACTTCAATTTCTGGGCTCCAGACTTGCATCCTCCATTGGCTCACCAACCTCCTGGATTTTATTGGTTGTAGTCATTTGAGGGGTGAAAAAAAAAGAGTTGCTTGACTGAGGGAGGTAAATTTTATACATTTAGCATAATGCTATACCCCTCTTTCCCTAGGCAGCAATGGCATACCTTTTGAAGGAAGAGACAAGCATTTCAGTGCATAAATTGCAACTTCTGGCCATGCTATCCAGCTCAAAGAAACTGTTCTGGCCCCTGGTAAAAAACAAGGGTCTGCCACAAACAGTCAGCATCAACCTTCTGACACATCAGGTCTGACCAAAGGCACTCTGTCAGCACCGACCCATCCTGGGTTAGAGCAAGCTACAAAAAAAACAACTTTGGATCCAGGGTGCAACAATTAAACAGCATGATTCCTGAACAAACGGGAGCTCCTAGTTGACAAGAAATAAAACCAAAAAGCCACTGGCCACTGGCAAAGGTCACCGTTATAAGTCAATTTATACTTTTTGCACTTAAAAATGGAATTACCTTGGTGGGAAAAAAAGAGTGTAAAACGCCCAGACAAAGACCATCTAGTGGGCAACAGAGCAGCATCTTGGCCATCTTGCTGCTTTGTCCCCCACCCACTTGTCCCCATTATATGTGTTTTTAAGGGGCTTGTTAGATGTGTTATTAAGGCGCTTGTTACAGAGCTCAAGTAAGATCTGTGGTATTGCAGTAGGTAGGGAAAATGAGCAGACTAGGTGGGCCAAGTGGTTCTTATCTGTCATCAGTTTCTATGTTTATATGTGTGTTATTGGGTTTGTTGGTTGAGTTTAGGGTATTAATGTATCATTAAAGTGTTAATGGCACATGCCCCTCCACCGCATGTGCCATTCATGTGCCTCCTCTTCTCTACCCCCATTCTATTTCTTCTTGCCTGTCTTCCTCCCCTACTGCATGCCCTTAAAAGCCTGCTTTCCCTCCCTCCCCCACAGCTTCCACATTCCTACATCCTTCCTCCACTTAGGCATGCTGCACACTGGTCACTGCCTCTCGCCCAGGGTCCATCCTACCGCTATGAAACTGTCCTACACCCACACTGGTCCTAGCCCTCCACTCTGGTCCCCCCTGTCTACGCTTACCCTCACCCACTATCGTTGATGCTCGGCAATTTCCCGAGATGCTAGCAGGTGAAAGCATTCCCTTAAAGAAATACACCACAGCTCCTTGAGGCTAGTCCTCCTCCTCCTCCTCCTCCTCCTCCTCCTCCTAATGCTGTCAGGCAGCGTGCACCCAAACCCTGGCTCATTCTGCTCTAAAGCCATTAATCTGAGCAAGCCTTTGGGTTCCCTCTCATTCATATCAATCAGCATCTGCAGCCTCCTTCCTAAAATGGATGCCCTACAGGCCTTCACCAGCCAGCACTGCCCTGACATCCTGGCAGTTGTCGAAACCTGGCTCACGCCATCAGTACCGGACCATGCAATAAGCCTTCCTGGCTACAACATCTTTAGGCTGGATCGCCTCTCCAAAAGAGGTGGGGGCTGCACTCTCTACCTAAAAGATTCCGTACGGGGCGCCACATCATTACCTCACTCCAACCCACAACTGATCAGATGCTGCCAGTGAGAATCCTCCTCAGAGCCCAAAACAAAACCCTCACTGTTGCCACCATCTACATCCCTCTCAAAGAACAGGGAACTGGTCTAACAGCTGTTCTTGACTTTGTAAAGTCACTCCCACCGGACACCGAATCCATCCTCCTAGGCGACTTCAACATCAATTGGCCTGCGGCCGATGCTGGTGCACACAGGGATACCATTGCTGCAGCGAATCTCACACAAATGGTTGACTCACCAACCAGGAAAAATTACAGGACTGGCACCAGCACACTCTTGGACTGGATCCTTACCAGTCACCCATCACGGATATCTAACAATAATGTCCTCTCTGACTCTCTCAGTGACCACTCCCCTGTTAGCTGCACCTGGTCAAATAAATTCATCAAACAACCACCAAAAACTATCACCAGCAGGGTTCTACCCAGTGGTCACCTTCCTTGACTCAAATCCCACCTCCTCCATCAAGACTGGTCCCCTATCTTCAATGCAACCAACGTAAACACTGCCCTTGACCACTTCATAAACATCTTCACTGTGGCCTGTGACACGTATGCTTCTATTAAGAAACGCAAAGTCAAATCACTCAGTAACCCTTGGCTCACAGGTGGCCTCCTCAGGATGCTAAAAACAAGAGACCACCTATGGGAGCTGGCCAGAAACTCTGGACGGCAAAACAACATCCAAAACTACAAACGTGCCCACAATGACTGCACCAAAACCATCTGGCAAATGAAGTCCGCCTACTATAAGCATGCCCTCGCAAACTCCTGGGTCAATGGTCAGAAATTCTGAAAGAACATAAAGGAACTCACCGGGAATCCACCCAAAACTCCTCCATCAATACTCAACACCAACGGAACCACAACTCTCAACCCAAAAACCATTGTGGATACCTTTAACAAAGCCTTTACTGACCTCAGCGCTGTCCTACCTCAGGACTACTTCAAAGATGGTGAAGCCCCTCTGTCCGCAATGAACACTACTCCCACCAGCTCCCTTGCTTCTACTTCAAAGCAGTCAAGGCTCACCAAGTATGCAAATATGTAACCAAAGCCCTTGGTAAATCAAGATTCAGTAATGACTCCCTCGATCTCGAAATCCTGTCTCTCACACTTGATGAAGTGCTTAGTCCTCTGACCAGAATTTTCAACCTCTCCCTCAGCCTTAGCCAGTTCCCAGACAGAGGGAAATCTGCCACTCTCACCCCAATCCATAAAAGTGGTGACAAAACTGCCCACAATAACTACATACCTATCTCCCTACTACCCCCACTCTCCAAGGCACTAGAACGCATAGTCTCAGACCAGCTCACAGAATACCTGGATACGTACAACATTCTGTGCAAGCAACAACACGGGTTCTGCAAAGGTCACAGCACCTCCACAGCCCTACTTGAATTCACTGGCTCAATCCACAACGCACTTGACTCCGGTGAACTACTAGGCTCAATCTACATTGACTTAACTAAAGCCTTCGACACCATCAATCACCGCCTTCTGCTTGTCCAGCTTCAGAGCACTGGGCTGTCAACTGACTCCATTGGCTGGTTTAAGAGCTACCTTGAAGTACGGTCCCAAACAGTAAGAATCGCTGATACACTCTCAGACCCTAGAGCGGTCCACTCGGGAGTCCCCCAGGGCTCCATTCTGGGACTCCTCCTCTTCAGCCTATTCTTAAACTCACTATCGGACAGCTGCCCAGAACAAATATTTCTCTACGCTGACGATGCTGTGATCCTCACCTCAGACCCTGATCCAATCCAATTACAAAATAAACTTCAGCAGGCCTTCTCCTCCATCGAATTCTGGTTCCTAAATCATAAACTGCTTCTCAATCAGAGAAAAAAGCAAGTCTATGGTCTTCTGTAGCCCCCACAACAAAAACAAACAACTCCACTTCTCCATTGCAACTGAACAAGGAGCCATTCTAGAGCAAACACAATCGTTCAAGTACCTCGGCATCACCCTTGATCCCCACCTCTCATATGCTGTCCATATCAGAAATGTTGCAAAGTCTGCCAATGCGAGGTTAGGCATATTATTCCAGCACAGGAAACACCTAACCCCAGAAGCACCATCAGTGGCCATCCAAAGCTCCATCGTCAGCATCATAGACTATGGTCTTATCATATATGGGTCTGCAACTACCACTGCCCTCAAATGTATCACAACCTCCCTGAATAAGGCCTGTCATCTCATCACTGGCTCACATCGCCGTACCCACACATGTGACCTTTATTCCCAATCTGGATGGCTTCAACTGGACAAATGCATAAAATACCAAACCTGCATCACGGCCAAGAAAATTATAATGGGGCTTGCCCCACCTGGTGTCTGTGCCCTCCTTAAGCCTAGACATAGGAACGTCACTACAAGGAGATCCAATTCCCATCTACTACATATCCCACAATGTTGCACAACCCAAGGACAAAGATTATTCGCATATCGGGCATCCAACTGGCTCAACTCTCTTGGCAGCGACATAGCGACCACTCCAACACTCGGCCTCTTCAAGTCCAAGCTGCGCCTCTCACTGCTTGTATCCTGCAATTGTCCATCTTAACATTTCCACCATTCCAGCTGCAAATGCCCCAGCACTCAGCACTTACAATCAGTCTTTGAACCCCTAACACCTTACCTGTCATATTCCCTCGACAAGGCCCACTGGCTGCACTGTATCCCACCCTCACACACTTCCCCCCCGTATTTTCCACTCCTGCCCCTGCCCCAACCACCTCCTGTACCCCTTACCCCTGAACCTCCCCTCGATCTCCCTACCCTCACTTCCCCACCACCACCACCCCTTCCCTTGTCTTGCTCATAGCTCAAGTCTTTGTACTGGTTATTACATGACTGTAAGTCAATGACTATATGTTTGTAACTAAAAATGATGACTGTTGCACACGCTGACGTGGAACCTTTGTAAAAGAGCCTCAGTTCAAAGGTATTGTAATCCTAGACTGAAATAAATAAATAAATAAAATGATAAAGGGCAGTTAGCTAAATGGCATCATAATACACTAACTGACTACAGTCATGTATGGGGAAATATATATGATGACTTTTTCAATGGGAATGCGGGTCCAACCGTTATAGTGGCATGGTAGCACCATTGTAATGAGGGTTGAGTAGGCTGTTTAATGTTAAATCCCTAACTTTGCACTTTAATAGCTTTGCCCCTGCTCAATGAATTTGCATGAAAGTTTGCATGCATGGTCTGGGGAACAAAGTACTTTGACATTCCAAGTTTTGTTCCAGTCAGATGATCAGATTCTTACACCTGTATAGTGCATTTTTAGGAAAAAATAGGGTTTTCTTTGCAGTGTGTTTGTCATTGCCTAGCACCCAGATGGTTAGGAATCATGGCCTGAAATTTTCAAGGTAGAAAAGATTTGCCTAAGATTGGTGCCTTTCATTGGCTTGGTAAAAAAATATCAATTCATTCCCAAGTTTTAAGGATTTGAAATTGTGGTTCTGAGCATGCTCAGTAGGGACTTCTAGATAGATGTTTGACATCCTAGTGAGCATGTTCAGAACCAAAATTTCAAATCCTTACAACTTGGTAACTGATTAATATTTTTTCACTAAACCAATGAAAGGCATTATTCTTGGGCAAGACCTTTCTCCCATGAAACTTTCAGATGAAAATTCCAAACATGCTAGGTTATATATATATATATATATATATATATATATATATAATAGTAGCACAGTAGTGCCACTATAGTTAGGGTTCAGTTGGCTGCTTAATGTTAAATCCCTAAATTTGCACTTTAATAACTTCACCCTGTTCAATGGATTTGCACAAACTTTTGCAGGTATGGTCTGGTGGGAAAGTCTCTTGATGTGCCATGTTTTATTCCGGTCTGATCTGTTGATTCCAAGATCCATATAATGCTTTTTTAGGAAAAATCGGGTTTTTTTTGCTTTTTTTTTTTTTTATCATCACCAGTTTGGAATTTTTGTTTAACATTTTAAGAGTAGAAAGGGCTTGCCCCAGAATGGTGCCTTTCATTGGTTTGGTGAAAAAATAATAATCTAATCCCAAGTTATAAGTATGTGAAATTTCAGTTCTGAGCATGCTCAGTAATGGTTATTTGGATAGATGTTTGATACTGTACCACCCTGTTTGGGAGGTCCCCTGGTGTGAGTTTCAAAGCTGGAATCTGCTAGGAAGAAGAGTAATCCCTGCAATAGAAGCAAATAAAAATTGCAAGCATATTGTTAGTGCAGGAGGAGTAAACATAAGAGAGGGGAGAGGAGTACTTGCCTATGCCCCCTTCTACATACACACATTCTAGTGACATTGTATGCAAACTGCCTGTCACCATATGGTAGTGGCAATAATGGGTGCAGTATCTGGTAACCTAGGGATAGCAAAAAGGGTGCCCTGGCTAGTGAGCAGAGCCCTGGTGATCTAGTGTTTCTGGGGCCAGCCTTGGTCAAAATCAGTAAAATGTTTATTTTATTTTTTTTTATTAAAATAAGTTGTGCCCTGTTTAAAGTGATGTTTATAGTCTGCTGCAGAGTTAATTGTGGAGCAGCAACTGCACAGCACGAAGGCACCAACAGCAAGGTAGTGAGTGGGAAATCTGAGAATGGCGCTAGTGGGGAAATCCACTTGCAGCAGCCGAGGAGCTGTGACTTCAGTCATGGAGCAGGCTAAGGCCTGTCAAAGCATAGCACATTTGAGAGGGAGACATGGTATTGTGCACACCTCTGGCTAGCAGGAAGCCAGATAATTTCTTTTAATTAAATTAAGTAGTTGGCAGGTGGCAAGCACCAGAAAAATAGAGACTGGCTGCTATTGAAATGTATTAATAAAATAAAAGGGGGTACACTTAATGAAATGGGGATGGGATCCCACACAAAATTGCAGTCCAGGCACCAATTCGAGCAGCAGGGAAGGCTGCTCGGCAATAGGACAACAGTGAAAAGCACTTGAAGAAATACACACACAAACTGACCATTTCAATAAATAAATGCCACAAGAGGATTGCTTAGAGTCCAAAGAATGTAAGCATGTGTAATTTGCACCACAGCACCATGTGATTTTTAAAATGGAGCTGTCTGAAGCATACTAGTACAGAGAAAATGAATCGGCCTAATTTGAACTGCAGTAATTGTGCAGCTTTTTTTAAAGTACACTGTCAAGACATTTAATGTCTAATCTGTACCAAATTTGGCAGACTTGTACAGTAAGATATGCTCTGTCAGAAAAAAATGGTTTTATTAAAATAAAGGTTGAGGAAAGAGGGGTTGCTAACCTGGAAATGTGGAGACACTGTAGTTCAGAATCCATGCTTCAGGGAGGCAGGGTGGCAAAGGAGCCAGGAGAGGATGTGTGCTCTCAGGCAGGAGGTGTTTGATGCACCAGTGGGACAGCCCCAGGGAGCAGTTATGACACAAAAATGAATATTTAAATTGTATGGGCTACAGACATATGCACAGGAGTCATTTAACGAGGAATGGCTTATTTTGTGATAGTTTAGTGAGGAAAGTCTCACAGACTGCTGTATTTTTTCACAAGGTGATGAGCTTTAAGCCTTAGTTTAATCAATATTGTTTATTTGATCAACCAAGGTAAAAATATGTCATGGTTATTACAAAAGATAAAATGTTTTGACCATGCATACATTCTTGTTTCTTTCTCATTTAAAAACAGAAAACAGCTGAGCTTCATTCATTCTAAAACATAACACCTTAAATAGGATAAATACATATACAGTACTTTTCACAATCATCATATAAGGCTGACAGCTCCATATTGGTCTAAGTAAGCAAATTCATTTGTGAATGTGGAGAGAATGGATAGAAATAATTCATTCACCCTTATTATACACCATTTGTTGTTACAGCAAAGAGCCTTGTTTTTTTTCCTTTGCACTGTTTTTTCTGTTTAATAACTGAGCCAAAAAAGGCAACAATTTGATCTGCATAATTTAGCATGAAAGGATGTAGAAGTATTAATAAGACATCATAGTTGGAATTATTATAACATCTTAGGGTGTCATTCAAGTATCTGGAATGGAGATCAAGATAAATGGGGCAGTGTATTGTCATGTGTGTTAAAGATTCAGGAATAGACAGATTGTACAAACACA
The DNA here is from genome assembly GCA_016271365.2 of Neoceratodus forsteri. Taxonomy (NCBI): domain Eukaryota; kingdom Metazoa; phylum Chordata; order Ceratodontiformes; family Ceratodontidae; genus Neoceratodus; species Neoceratodus forsteri. Next base: position 335,103,556 of record CM028136.1, on the reverse strand, counting down.
CAAGTTCTCTATTTAGTCCATTAGCACCTAATCTCTTGTTAAAATTGGGGTATTTATAATTAATTAGGCCATACCTTGCCCATGTAAGAAATAGTCTTTTTAGTAGGAACGAGTGGTAGAAAAAATATTCTTCTGTATTATGATTGATTTTATTGACCCTATACCAGGGAGCACATTTCTGTGATCTGATTACCTCTATACCTTTATTTTATGTGAAGGCATATATTGTTTTCCTTATATAGGATTTATATTGAATTGAAATGGATATATTCTTTTGAAAATCCAGCCAAAGATGGTTGAGCTTAATTTTATTAAGTATTGCAATTAGGGCTGACAGCCATTTAAATCTTAGGCCAATTGGTGCCATTTTATCTTCCCTTGGAGACAAGCAAAGAGGAGAATGTTATACTTGTTGTTTATTATTTTCAGCCAATAAGATACACATTGAAGTTGAATGATTGAATTAATGGGAATTTTCCCTAACTCTGCCCTAACCATTGCTGATGGGGTTGATAAGGGTACCATTAAAAGTGATTTGTAAAAGTTTAATAAAGGAATCTCCAGTGCAGGAAAAAAGAAATCAGTAGCCCACACATTGGCTCCATCTGCCAAAAGAGGGTTAATGTTCACATCTGCGGCTTGCAGAGCTGCAGTTATAGCTAATCCTCCAAATTTGTAGTGGAATTTTAATAGCTTGGCATTCTGTTCCACTTTTATTACTTGGATTTGTGGTATTGCAACCAATTTGTGTTTGCTATTACTTTGATCCCCAAGTAAACATAGTCCTTAACTATATCAAATATTTGTTTATCTAAGAAAAAGGAAATATTAGGGTTATTGGAACCAAAAATCAGTGTCTTCATTTTGGTTACATTTATTTTGAGTTGGAGGTTTTTACATTTTTCATTGATAGTGTCTATTTTTCTTTATAAACCTTTTTTTGTTAAAGAAAATAAGACTATGTCATCTGCAAATACCAGTATGTGGCATGGTAGGCCATTAATTTTAGGGGAGATCATATTGTATATTATCATTAAACTCCAATAAATTGCTCACATACAGAATAAAAAAAAAGGCAGGGGCTAGTAATCCACCTTGTTTCACCTCTCTGGTAGTGGGGAACGGGTCAGTTGTATTACCCTGAGAATCAAATCTTACTTTTGTATACGTGTTGGAGTAAAGTAACTGTATAGGATTTAGAAGGAATTCATCAATACCTTTGGCTTTAGTTTGTCCCATAATATGGTATGATTTATAGACTCGCATGCAGAGGTCTACAAATAGAGAATAAAGTTTCATCTTTTTGATTTGAACATATTTTTTGAACATATGTGCCGAACAGAAAACATCATCTGTAGTGGAAAAGTGACATCTAAATCCTGCCTGAAAAGTGGAAATTAAATTTGTATGATTAATCCATAATGTTAGTTTTTTTAATAATATTTTAGAAAATATTTTGGATAGTATTTTGTATCTAGAAGACTAATGGGCCAATAGTTGGAAGGATTTAGAGGAGAACCTTTTTTTGTGGAATTCAATAATTATATTAACTTTCCAAGAAGCTGGAATATATTTTTTTAAGACAGGTATTAAAATATTTCGCAAGCAGAGGGGACCATAAATCTATGTTAAACTTGTAGATTTCTGACAGCATAGTATCGGGCCCTGGAGCTTTATTGTTAACCAAATTTGTTCTTTTTTTCAACTTTCTTATCTTTAATTCATGAAGTTTAATCCATACAGACTAACAAACAAACAATAAACCCTCAATAACACAAATATTAATATAGTGTACAATAAAATCTAAACACATTACAGCACACATAACCAAAAATAAACTATAACGAACTGGAACATTAACCATAAAGAAAACCTTAATCTTCACATTCCCATCCCACCCCCATCCCTCTTTACAGGTCATGTGGTACAGAGAAAAAACAAGCCCTGTAAACTACATAAGTCAGGGATATAGACAGTTAATAAAGATACAGATCTGAGGTCCATAAGTGTTACACATGTTCCTCATGGACATCAAATTATAGACAAATAGATTTATATAATAAAATAAATACTCAGGGTGACAAATCCAAAATCTTAAAAGAATGTGGGTAGACATATCAATTCGGTGTCTAAATTGAAATAAAGGACATCCCAAGTATACAACATTTGAAGTAGTCATAGAAATTAGTATCTTAAGGCGTGCGCTCCTCGTACAAATTTGGTTAACCCTTAAGTAATAAGTCATTCGGTTTACCCCATATATAATTGAAATGATTAATTCTTCTATAAAAAGATTCGATACATTTAGTATATTGCAAATTCAACTGGATATTAGCTGACCATTCAGAAAAAGAAGGAATCTCTTTATCTACCCAATGTTTCACAATTATCTGTTTAGCTGATATTGAGATTAAGGTTATAGCAGCTCTGTCTGTTAGGGAAGTGAAACTTTCCACATTACCTAAGATACAACATTCCAAGTTGAACACATTTTTTTTTTGTGGTTAATTAGTTTTATTGATTTACCTTATTAAAGCATTACATAAATTAGAACAGCCGGATACATTGCAATGATCTTACAGACTGTTACATATGTCTGTAGAAGTTCAAATAGAGGGACAGCCTGGCCGTATGCTAAAGAGCAGAGTGGAACAGACAGGTGATCAATTAGTATATTACTCCCTGCGTGGATGTACAACACCTATCCAGTAGGAGATTAACTTTGAAAATAATACCAGTTGATGTTTTGCTCTATAAATACCACATAGATTGGCTTATCTGGACCATTCCTGCTAGTACCTGCAGTGCTGGCAGAGCCTCAGAACTGTGGGAAGGTCCAGGGCCACTGTCCTCCAAACAGAGCCTACAAAATACAAGAGAACACACAAAAGCAAACACATCTATCCATTATCAGTAAAGATACTGTCACTTACTCATATTGTTCCAGGTCATCCATAGATCAGGGGCCCCTGAAGCACAAGGAACTTCTCTCCTACCCTAGCCCCAAAATGAAACACAAGAGGAGGACTTATAGTAATGCTGTTATGTCTATTCAGCTGATTCCCTCCCTTGGTTTCAAATACAGGATAAAAGGTTTCCGTAGGGTGGTATATTTGGGGATGGTGTTGTCACAGTGCATGATATTCTAAACCAGTTGGCAACTTGTACCAGGAAGGTAAGCACCTCCCCCAGAGAGGGGGGGGATTACCTGAGTTTGACATTTACACAAAAAGAGTATTTTTACCTGCATACTGAGTGTCAGAAGTAATTTCATCTCTGAGAGGCATAGGTGAGGGACTGCAGTCCAGAGTCCTAATAACAGCAGCTCGGGGGACTGAGGCACAGGTTTCCAAAGTATTTGGGACCCCATCTCGCAGGTTGCTTGCCATAGGGGCTGAATCAGTCTACAAGACCATAATATGTGCAGATCACCTGTGAGCTACTGACATCTCCAACAAAAGTCAGACTGAACCAGTTTGGCCTTGGCCAGGACTACAGGAGTCCTCTACCCATGAGTGGATTATCTTTTTCTGTATTAACTGGCTACTAGAATCAGGGTATGTCCCATGTGCTAGTTCTAGACAAGACTTCCATTCCAGATTTGTAATAGGGGCATGCAGTACCTGCTCCCATTTATGCTTAGATTCCTCTGCTTGGGGCGGGATGGTGCTCCAAAGGGCATCGTATACCCGGCTTGACTGGCCTCTTTCTATGGCCAGCCAAGACTCTACCATGGAGACTTACTGCCCATAGTGCTGCTTGTGCATGTAATCAAAGATCACACTTCTTATTTGGAGGAACAGCCAGAAGTCCTTGGGGGGGAATCCCATATGTATTCCGCAGCCCTTCAAATGAGTCGAGGGTATCTGTGCCAGAGATGAACATGTCTCGGAGCAGTGACAAACCACCTCGTTCCCATGAAGGCCAGTAAATTGGCTGTTTATTAATGGTGATCTCACTATTGCCCCACAGTGGGGTGAGTCTTATGGGAGACGGGGAGGTACCCAACTTCCTATGCACCTTGGCCCAGTAATCCAGAGAGGGACCTATAGTTGGATGAGATTGGATGCCCTTGGGGGGGTGGTTAAACAACAATAGTGCCAGGTGAGTTCACTGACAGACCTCTATCTCCATACCTAGCCACTGAGGAGCATTGTGCTCTGGGAATAGGAACCATTTTAACATCTGAGCCATCTGAATGGCCCATTTATACCCCTCCAACCACGGAAGACCCCAGCCTCCCTCCATTCAGTGTGATCTCAGCCTATTTCTGCTGTACGTGGGTTTCTTACCCTCCCATATGAAAGATTTCAGCAGGGAGTCCAACTTAGTAAACCCGTAGCAAGGTATTTTCAGAGGAATAAGGGAAAGAAGGTACATGATTTTCAGTGCTGTGACCATTTTAATTGCTGAGATTTTATCTATGAGCATGAGTCGGACAGACTTCCATCTATCCAGCTCTGTACGAATGGATGCCAGAAGTGGCTTCATATTCAGATCCCAGATTTTATGTAGATTAGAGTAAATAATGATGACCACGTAGGTGAGCCCATCTGGGGCCTATTGGAGCCCATGCTGAGTAATCATATGGGAGGTACATTAAAGGAAGGACCTCCATCTTGGACTGGTTAATCTTGAGCTCAGAGAAAACAGAAAAGTCTGACAGGGTGGTCAGTAGAGGAGGGAGAGAGGTGACAATATTGGCTATAGGAAGCAACAAGTCATCAGCATACATGAGAGTAGGGTATGTCCTTGCTCCCACCTGGACCCCAGAAATTAAAGTGTTCTGCCTAGTAACTGCAGCTAGGTGTTACACTGCCAGTACAAAAAGTAATGGGGAGAGTGAGCATCCCTGATGGGTGCCTCTGCCCAATATGAAGGGGGGGACAGCATTGAGTTGGTGAGTATCCTTGCTGTGGGAGAGGAGTATATTGCCCCTATCTAGGCCCAAAAGCCAGCCCTCAAGCCCATAGTGCAGAGCACTTGTTGGACATAGTCCCACTCCAGGGAGTCAAAGGCCTTTTCAAAATCTATTGCAATAGCAGCAGAAGGGGATGATAATGTTTGGACCTTATGAATTAAATTTACTAGCGATCTGATATGATCTGCAGTAAAATGGCCCTTAACAAACCCAACCTGGGAGGGATGGATCAAACTGGGAAGGAGAGGGTTGAGTCTATTAGCTAGCACTTTGGCTAACATCTTCCTGTCAGCATTCAAAAGTAATATAGGGCAGTAGCTGGATGCTTTAAGAGGGCCCTTACCCTTTTTAGGCAGGATAGTAATGGTCGCCTCCCTGACGGATGGAGGAAGGGTCCCTGTGTGCAGTATCTCAGTAGATGCCTGTTGTAATACTGGGGAGATTATGGGCTGCAACAGCTGCCATATTTGATGGGGAACCCATCCTCCTGGAGTCTTTCCCTTTTTGAGAGAGAGTATAGTGTTTGCCACCTCTTGAGCTGAGATTGGGGCATCTAAGGCAGTGGCCTGAGCCTCCGAGATTTTAGGAAGATGTAGGGATTCTAGAAATGGGAGGACACCCTTGGGGTCAGGAGCTCTGGATGATTTATATAGCAAGGAGTAGAATTCCATCATTAATTGATTAATTCCTTCTGTTGAGGTATGAGTCTTCCCCCTGCATCCACCAAGGCAGCAATGTGCCTTTCGGCTTGCTGCTTTTTGAGACGGTGTGCTAGGAGCTAACCCCCATTCTCTTCCCCTTCCCAATATTTGTGCTTAAACCTAATAATAGAGATCTCAGCCTTTCAAGATACCAGCTCATTCACATCCATCTTCAGGGAGGTGACCTTGTGTCCTGCCTCTGACTTGAGGGAAGGAATGCGAAGGGCTTTAAAAGCATCTTCCACCTCTAGGAGCTGTTGTTCAAGCCCCTTCAAGTGCTGTTCCCTCCTCTTTTGGCACCTACTCGCATACCCCATTATTGCCCCTCTTAGGGTAGCTTTAAATGCCTCCCATGTAGTACCCACTGAGGTGTCTGCTATATGATTATTCTGAAAAAATTCTGTGGCTTCCTTTTGAAGCCAAGGGGGGAAGTCTGGGTAATGAAGTAGCAGTGGATCCAGCCTCCATGCCAGAGACTTAGGAAGAGGGGGGGCCCCAAGTGCCCAAGTGAAGACAAGGTGGACAGGGGCATGGTCAGTAATGACCAACAGATGGATGAAAGTACTGACGGTGTTTCTGGTAATAGCTGGGGAGGTGAGCCAGAAGTCTATCCAACTAAAGGAGCTATGCACTGGAGAATGGAAGGTGTAGTCCTGCTGGGATGGGTGAAATATCCTCCAGATGTCCATAAGGGCCATATCTTGTTGTAATTGTGCCAGTGCAATTGTGGCCCTGGAGTGGGGCTCCGTATTGGAGGGGGATCTGTCCAGGAATGGGTCCAGAGTGAGATTAAAGTTCCCCTATTAAAATAGGGTGTCATCAGGGGCCTGGGATCCCAACGCCTAGGCCAGCTAATGAAAAAAAGGAGAGTGAGTCTTTATTCAGGGCACACACATTGCCCAGGATCAGGGGTCCCTACCCAGTGTCCATGAGCACCACTACCCATCTACCCTTGGAGTCACTCACCTGTCACTGCAGTTTCCATTGTAGCTGCTTGTGAAGCAGAATCACATCCCCTCTCTTTCTGGAAGTGGCTGAGGCATGTATGACCTGGCCTGCCCACTCCGTCTTCAATCTATCAGGGTCCCCCACCCTGGTAAGTTTGGTCTCCTGCAGGAAGGTAACCCTCACTCCCAGTCTCTCAAGATCACCCAAGACCTGCTTCCTCTTGTTTGGAGAGTTAAGCCTCCTGTCATTCCATGCCAAACAGGTAGTATCACCTGTTAGTAAGAGGGAGCAAATATCTATTTAAGAAGTATATCAAGAGAAGCCAGCAGACTGGAAGCGAGGTCGGCCTGTCCAGGAGAAGCAAGTTTCTATAGGTCACCACCAGGTATGGAAAGAGGAAATAGAGCAGGTCTTTCCTGACCCTAACTACTGACCTTGAACTATCAACTAGCAGTAAATTGGCATGTGTCTCTTGCATTATGAGCATACAAAAACAAGTATACAACCTATATACAGTGTGCACAGTATTCCATGCATATTGGGGAAATAGAGGCGTCTCTTTGGCTGCAGAGCCCTGCTGTAGGCTGGCCTCTATTCCCAGGGCATTATCCTGTGGTATAGACACCCTCCTAGCATTAAAGGGAGTTCGAGGGGGGACCTCCCCCCCGGGAATCTCGAGCAACCTAATAAGGAGGGTGATCCACATAGCTCATTACAACTCCATAGGGTTGTAAAACCTGCTCCAACAGCATGGATCGGATACTGGGGTACAAAAGTTGGAGCTATGCATTGCTGCTGATGAGATGGGGGGATGAGGGGAAGAAATTAGAGGAACCCCACCCACTATTGTCGGTGGGTCTAAGGTTACTCCTGAGGGGAGCACCAGTGCACTCATGACAGGGAGTCCTGGTGAGGGCAGGCTAGTTAAATGTGTGGAGAGTGTTCATAGGATCCAGGAGTTGCCAGTTCTGGACCGGACCACCGATGCAGGGACTGGGAAACCTAGCTCGGGTCACACCTGAAAATAGGCACATGGCTGTCTAGTGTGCTAACCCGGTTAACAAAAGCAAATAAATAAATAAATAGCCATTGATGAAGGATGCTTACCAGGGAGGCACTGGTCTCTGGGTTACAAATCTTAGGGCATTAAGAAAGCCCAGCATGTCCTGCCTATTCATCACAGCAACTTGAACTTTAACAACAGATGTAAACAAAGCAGGGAACACAATTTTTCATCAGGCTCCCCCCCTCCACCAGTAAGTAGGATAAAATCCGCATTTATTCTGCTAGAGATTATAATGATGAGGAATGGCCTTTCATGACACTGAAATGTGCCTGAGCACTTAATTAGACCCTCCAGATCCAAGTTTGTTGGTCAGCCCCTTCGAATCCCTCCCAGTATAGGAGTGGGGCACATCTTCTACATGGTGGCAGTGCAAGCCAAGGACCAAGGCTGGGGTGAGAAAGTCTCAAAAGTCACCTAACTCGGGTGGTGTGGATAGAATTGCATGTGCAGTGGCCAAAGTTGCTCTCCATGGTCACCGAGAATGCCACCCCAATCTCACCCCAGACCTAAAACTCCCAGAGGATTTTAAAGACAAGGAAGAGAAAAATTAAAGAAATAGCTCCTTATCTGACCACGCTGCTGGGGTCTCTCTAGTCATCTGCCTTGGAGATGGAGATTGCTCAGGTCAGTCCACACTGGAGACAGAATCTTTGCTGGTGGGAGGCCTCCCTTGTGGCCTTCGGTGGGCACTGCCCACTGTCCATAGCTCCATTCTGCATCTGGTGGGGATTTGCTGACGGGGACAAGTAGCTGGGTTTCAACAAAGAAATAGGCCTGCCATCATTGGATGATCCTAATATGTCTGAGTGTTGATCCAGAGAGCTGGGATGCAGGATTTCATACTTGTTGGTGTTGTGATAGGCCTGCAGAGTATCTGGAGCTATAATATCCATGTGCATGGCCTCTGCTGTGACATCTTGCCCTTGCTCCGAGGGATGCTCTCAGTGGCCGTGCTTTTTTGAGGATTGCCTCTTTCAGTGTGTTTTTGGGGGGTGTTCTCACTGCTGCTCCCTAAGGTCTTGCCAGACTGCAGGCCGACTAACTGGAGGAGGGAAACAGCAATCCAACCCACCTGTAGTAACTGTTACTGATGGGGCTCCCGGGGTAATAGGAAGTCCATAAGCACATCAGGAGAGTCAAAGATAACTGGAACCCCATTGTGGAAGACATGCATTGTGGCTGGATATCATAAGGAAAAGGGCAACCCAATGTTATGCATTTTATGACTTGCTTTGGTATATGCCCTGTGTTTGTCTGAGAGATACTTGGAGAAGTCCTGGAAAATATGTATTCTGTTCATTCTCCACATCACTTGCTGTAGTTCCTGGGCTCTTGTTAGGACCTTCTCTTTTTCCCTGTAATCCATAAAATGAACTATAATAGGTCATGGTCTGTCTAGGGCCTGGGACATGGGGGCCAGCGTGTGGTATGCGCATTCTATCTGAAGAGGTTTTGAGGGTTTCAGCTGCAGCATTGCAGCTATAGCTAGCTGCAGAAACCCCTCAGTGTCTTTCCCCTCCAAGCATTCTGGAAAACCCAAGAAACAAAGATTGTTGCAGCAACCTCGGTTCTCGGTTCTCGAGGTCGTCCATCTTGCTACGCAGCAATTGTATAGATCACTGTTGCTCCCGTAGTTCTTCCCTTAGGTCCTGAAGGTGCCCCTCCATCACAGAGACCCACTGTTCCATATGCAACATCCTGGCCTCTAGGCTTTAGAACACCTGAGTGTTTCAGTTGGTCGCCACAGTGACTTGTGATATCTTGGCCATGAGTTGGCCGAACATCTCTTCGACTGAAGGCTGTTCCCATGTTTGTGGTAAGTGCACTTCAGCCATGCTGCAGGCCTACCTTTACCTAGTAGGTGTTCTGGGAAAATATGGTTTTCACACAGAAAATAACAGATTTTGTACCAATGACGCTATATTCACAGACCTTGCATATTACCCCACTTGTTGCAATAAAATGAAGCAATAATACCAACTTAAAAAAAAGGATATGTCCCTGATCTTTATGCTGCCATCCTATTTAGTGCCCCTAGTGACCGATCTGAACACTTTTTTTTAATCTAAGATTTACTTTAATTGTAGTCCAAAGTTTTTGGATTTCATCACTATAATAGGTGGGCAGAGAACCAATTTCCAAATTACATCACAAACACTTATCAGAAGTACTGAAGACATATTTAAAAAAATGTTTCTGGTGATAAATAAGCATTGTGTAAAATATTAAACTGAATCAGTCTGAGATTATTTACGGGAATATATTTATATATGTTTTGCCATAAAATGGACCAATTTTGTGACTTTTATTTAGTTTCCATCTACCAATAAGTTGATTGAATGGGCTTGTTAGTATACTTTGTTACTAACAGAATTAAATATATGTTAGCAATAGAGTGAGGTTTTCCAATAGCAGATTTCCACTTTTGGGTAATCTCTTGGAAGTTATATTTCCAAGGAGGTGGGCCAAAATGTGCTTTAAGAGCAAGTTTAGTAATTATTTAATTACTAATATATGGTTTACTTAGTTTACAGTCCATTAAGATCTGTTCTAATGGTAGAAAAAAGTCCTTACTCAGAAATGATAATACCAGTTTGTTATACTCAAGGGGAAGCCACAAGAGATCAAAATATCTCCCATTAATTAAGAAATTTGGGTTGTGAAGTATCTTTTGATTAAGATATTGGTCCAGTTTACTCCCAAGGAATTTACAGATCTGATTATGTATTTTCAAAAAGATTACTATTACTGAATTTTTAAAAGCCTTGGGGATATTTTTATAACTCAAATAAAGTAAATTTTCAGTGTCTGATTTATATTTCCTAATGTTTGTTAGTTCTGTTTCCAGCCATATAGGGGTATATATTCTGTATTTAGGTGGATAATGAATCCATTTTAAGTATTTATTAAGATTTGCAGCAATATAATACAAGGCAAAATTTGGAAATTTTTATTCCCTCTTGTGATTTAGGACACATTAGTTTGTTTAAGGCAATTCTCAAGGTTTTCCCTTGCCAAATAAAGTTACTACTTATAGTGTGTAACTGTTTAAACCACTTTAACGGTAAAAAGATATTAACATATTAAGGGGATAGAATATTCTGGGAAAATATTCATTTTAATTATATTCACCCTCCTCCATAATGAAATAGGAAGCATTTGCAATCTTTTTCAATCTTGTTTAACCTTTACAACCAAAATTTCTAAATTCAGTTTAGTGCTCTGAGAAGGATCCATAGATAGAGAGATACCAAAGTACTTTAATCCTGTCAGAGACCATGAAAGTCCTAGATTTATTATCTTGTTCTTAAGTTGGGAGTTGTTTTAAGGCATAACTTCCATTTTATCTCTATTATGTTTATAATTAGAGAAGGTGCTATATTCTTGGATAGTTTGTAAAATTACTTTAATTGAGGAGACTGGATTAGTTACAGTATATGAAGCAGAATATCATTGGCAAAAGATGAGAGCTTAACATTTTGCTTTCATATCCACATGCCTGTAATAAGTGGGTTGTTATTTAAAAAATATAATAAAGCTCTAAATAAAACTTTAACAAAATAGGAGACAGAGGGCATCCTTGATGAGTACCACATAATAATCTAAAGGAGGGAGAGATATTATTACAAAAAAATTATTGATGTGGGGACAGAGTATAAAATCTTTTCCAATTCACAAATAAAGCTGGAAATCCAAACTTATATAAAGTGACAAAAGTAAATTTGTGGTCCACCCTATCAAAAGTTGTTTCTGCATGCAGAGACACCAGAACTGCTGGATGGTTGGAGTCTCTGAATGCAGAAAAAAAATGTGTGCAAGCTTTCTTGAATGATCTAATGCCTGTCTATTAGCAATAAAGCCTACCTGATCTTTACAAATTAGAGGCTGACATATACTTGTAATTCTTTGTGCCAGGATAGATGTAAATTTTTTAACATCATAATTCATAAGAGATATCGGGTGGTAGTTATTCACTTTAGTCTTGGGTTTGTTCAGTTTGGCCAGTAGTATTATGATTGCTTCTAGAAGAGATTTATCATTAAATCCATGGTTTAAAATATATGTGAACAAATTTTTAAGGATTGGGATTAATATTTCTTTAAAAGTTTTATAAAAGTTTGGTTTAAAGCCATCTGGGCCAGGAGATTTATTAAATGTTAAATTATCAATGGCAGCATTAATTTCCAGATCATCTATAGGCTTAATCAAATCTTGAACCTAAGATTCACTTATCTTAAGACATTTAAATTGGGTCTGGCAGCATAGCCTAGAGGTTATAGTAATGAGCTGTGAATGAGCATGGTACATCCAGCAGACCTGGGTTTGATTCCCACAACCTCCACTTGCATACTGTGTGACTCTGAGCAAGTCACTTAACCACCCCAGTGCTCCCGGGCCACCACTGAAAACAGGCACTTGTGCCTAGTGGGCCTTACCCGGTTACCAAAAAAAATAAATTAATAAAATAAAAAAACTCCTTTAATTATTGAGCTCTGAGGATGACTTATTAATATGAGTGGAGCCATATAACTGTGTATGGAATTTATAAAACTCTAACATAATCCCTTTCTGATCAGTAATAACCATATTCTTTGTCAGATGCAATTGCTTCAATGTGCTTAGACATTCATAATACTTTAATCTGTTTGCTAAGATTTTGCTGGGTTTCTCACCCACATCCAAATATTTAGCTTTTATCTTAATCATAAAAAACTCTGCCTTTTCTTTGGTTAATAGAAACAGTTCAGATTTAAGCTTTGTAGTTCTTGATTTGCTTCATCTGAAAGGTTATCACTACTAATCCTTTCAATATTTTCTATACTTACACTAAATTGTTTTATTTTTTCAAGGTACTGGCACTTCTGTTTAGCTGCAAACCTAATAAAGTCACTTTTAATGTAACATTTACATGCCACCCATATAGTGTCAAACCTTTCCATAGATTTTAGATTAATTTCTAAAAAAAATTTGATAGAGTTTTGTATAAATTCAGTAATATACTTCTGTCTCATTAAGCTGTTACTAACACTCTAGATAAAATCAAATCAAACCAGCTTTATTTTTAAAGCTCCTTTTGAAACCAAGGCACTGTACATAAAACCAAATACATCAAATATAAATAGAATTAAAACAAGACATTAAAACGGATCATATATAACTAGGGAAGACTAAGTTAAATAAATATGTGTTTAACTCAATTTTAAAACTACTGACGTTGGGCATTCTCTTAACCAACAAGGTAGAAAATTCCACAGGGTTGGAGCAGAAAAAGAGAAGGCACGAGAACCAGATGTCTTCAATCGTACCCTGAGAATCTCCAGCAATCCCTCATCGGTGGGTCAGAGAGGATGGAGGGGGCAGTAGGGTACCAGGAGATCTTGAAGGTAACTGGGTCTCTGATCATGTAGGGCTTTAAAGGTTAGCAAGCCAACCTTAAAGGTGATCCACCATTGAACAGGCAGCCAGTGCAGCTTGTGGAGCACAGGCGTAATATGACTGATTCTAGAAGTCCCAGTCAAAAGCCTGGCTGCCGCATTCTGCACCAGCTGCAGGTGGCAGATATCAACCCCTGGTAGCCCTAGGTAGAGGGAGTTGCAGTAATCAAGATGGGTAGTGACAAAGGCATGGACCAGTGTTGGAAGATCATCCAGAGGAACCAGGTGTTTCACCCGGGCAATATTCCTCAGATGGTAAAAAGAGGATTTGACAACAGCTGATACCTGAGATTTTAGAGTAAGACCATCATCAAAAATGATGCCCAGGTTATGCACCCGATCTGCGGTAGTGAGCGACATACCACCAAGTAACAAGCCTGATGGTTATCCATCCCCCAAACCCACCTCTGGATGACCTGGGTCCACTACCAGTACTTCAGACTTGGGCTGCATATGCAAATCACCACAGAATGTTATGCTGGTCCAACTTTAAGCAGAATTGCATGGTGCCGAAAGGCCTCTCACACAATTTGCAAAGGGTGCTAACAGAAGACATAGACACGTGTTTTGTCCTACCATGACTCATCAGTATGCCTCGTCTGTTTGACACCCCAGTGGAATGGACCAGCTACCCCTAAGGCAGTGTGCCTGGGATATGTTGTGGTGGTCCCATTAAAATAAAAACTATTTAAAGACAAAGAACCTCTGTGCACAAACACTGAAGCAAGGGTTACCCCAAAGGGCATTTGGCTGGGAAGCCAAGTTTCAAGAAAATACAAAATCACACATGCCCCCACAATGCAAAGCATCATGGGCTGCATATGCAAATCACCACAGAATGTTATGCTGGTCCAACTTTAACAGAATTGCATGGTGCGAAAGGCCTCTCACACAGTTTGCAAAGGGTGCCAAAGTGGTGATTTGCATATGCAGCCCATGATGCTTTGCATTGTGGGGCATGTGTGATTTTGTATTTTCTGAAACTTGGCTTCCCAGCCAAATGCCCTTTGGGGTAACCTTTGTCAGTGTTTGTGCACAGAGGTTCTTTGTCTTTTAAATAGTTTTTATTTTAATGGGTTCACCACAATATATCCCAGGCACACTGCCTTAGGGGTAGCTGGTCCATTCCACTGGGGTGTCAAACAGACGAGATACTGATGAGTCCTGGTAGGACCTAAACACGTGTCTATGTCTTCTGTTAGCACCCTTTGCAAACTGTGGTGAGAGAGGCCTTTCGCACCATGCAATTCTGCTTAAAGTTGGACCAGCATAACATTCTGTGGTGATTTGATATGCAGCCCATGATGCTTTGCATTGTGGGGGCATGTGTGATTTTGTATTTTCTTGAAACTTGGCTTCCCAGCCAAATGCCCTTTGGGGTAACCCTAGCTTCAGTGTTTGTGCACAGAGGTTCTTTGTCTTTTAAATAGTTTTTTATTTTAATGGGTTCACCACAATATATCCCAGGCACACTGCCTTAGGGGTAGCTGGTCCATTCCACTGGGGTGTCAAACAGAAAGGGCATACTGATGAGTCCTGGTAGGACGAAACACGTGTCTATGTCTTCTGTTAGCACCCTTTGCAAACTGTGTTAGAGGCCTCTCGGCACCATGCAATTCTGCTTAAAGTTGGACCAGCATAACATTCTGTGGTGATTTGCATATGCAGCCCATGATGCTTTGCATTGTGGGGGCATATGTGATTTTGTATTTTCTTGAAACTTGGCTTCCCAGCCAAATGCCCTTTGGGGTAACCCTTGCTTCAGTGTTTGTGCACAGAGGTTCTTTGTCTTCAGACTTGTTTGGATTCAGTCTCAGCCAGCTGGAACTCATCCAGGATCTGATCTCAGTAAGGCAATTATTTAGCATGGAGAGTGCATCATTCTGTCTGGGCAGAAAGGATATATACAGCTGAGTAATATCTGCATAGCAGTGAAAACTCAGACTGTATCACCTGATGATATCTCCCAATGGCAGCATGTACACTGCAAACAACATGGGGGCCAAAATGGAACCCTGCGGCACCTCACAAGGCAGGGAGTGAACACCAGAGGAATAAATTCCAGTGGCAACTCTCTGAAACCTGCCCATGAGGTATGAATAGAACCATTTAAGGACTGTACCAGACAGCCCACAAAAAAGCCACAGGTGCTCCAGCAGCACACCATGGTATACAGTGTCAAATGCAGCAGAGAGATCAAGGTATGCGCCTTTTGATCTTGGGTAATTAGGAAGTCATTCAATACCCGGACAAGAGCAGTCTCCGTGCTATGCTTCTTCCTAAAACCAGACTGGAGAGTGTCATAGACATTGTGAGTTGTAAGATGATCATCCAATTGCAGTGCAACCACCTTTTAGATGGATTGCTTAAAGCAAGGAGAGGCACATTTCATCTGAATGTTTATCATGGAGTGGTCAAAAAGGGTTTGGGGCATAATTTAGGTGTCAACAACCAAGGGTAACAAAAATGTTATAATTAGAAAATAATCAATTCTAGAAAAGGATTTATGAATAGGTGAGTAAAATGGATATTCCTAACTATTAGAATATAACACTCTCCATGGGTCTGCTAAATCACATAAATACAATACATCTTTCAAAACTTTGTTGTCAGCTTGTATTGAATAATTTACATTCGTTGATTTGTCAAAAGTGGGGTATAAAGGTAGGTTCCAGTCTCCCCATAAAATTGTATTACAAGATATAAATGGTATCATAATAGAAACTAAGTCCATTAAAAAAGATGCACTGTTGTAGTTTGGGCCATATATAGAGCCCAGTAATACTTTAACCTGATCAATTTTGCCTGCTGCCAAAACATATCTCCCTTCAGGATCCAATACCATTTTAATAGGTTGGAAATTTATAGTGTTATCTATCAATATAGCTACCCCTTGTTTAGAAGTATATTTACCAGTCCCATATACAGTTTTGAATTGAAATCTCTTAAACATCTCATTTTCAGATGGTAACATGTGTGTTTCTTGTAAGAAAATAATGTTATACCCCATAATATTAATATAATGTAGAAATTGCATCCTTTTAATTTTGGAGTGCACTCCTTTAACATTCCAAGTAGCAAATTTAATATTTAAAAAGCTCATCTTTGACTATTATAAACATTTGTGTACAATGCAATATGTAGTTTAATTTGACATTTTCCTCCCCTCCTCTCCCCATATCCCCCTATTAATAGAGAAAAAAACCTAGAACAGTCCCCCAGTCCTAAAGACAGATCTCCTAACTTTATCCTAACCATGATGAATTCAACATAAGACATCCTAAGCTCCCAACCCTCCAGCATATGGTTTTTTTATCCTACCACTAACAATCACATTTGTGTAAAGTTCCCAGTTAACAAATGTGAACTTGAGTGGGTATACTGTATTGCTAACTTAGAATTTTAGGGACAGAAGAGTTAAATGTCTTTACATAAAGTACAACTGTGAAAAATCTTCTTTTAATAAACAGCAAAATTAAAAAATATGGAAGGTGATATCTCTATAATATTAGTCACACTTAGGAAAGGATCTACTAAATATTTGGCAAAAGATAATTAAATAGAATGTCTGTTTCCGATTATTAAAGTTTTCTTTAGGGAGGTATATCAAGTTTGTGACTTTACCTTAATCTAATTCCTTTTTAATTATTCAGCATTATAACAGGTAAAATGCTACATCTCCTAAAAACTAGAAACAAATGCAAAACTGATTTTAATAAAATGTACAATTAAACAATATAACTTACCCATTTATAAAGTGTTTTGTAGTATCTCTATTCTCCTAACAATCAAGCTCTATTTTTATCACCATTTAGTACTAAATTATAAAAAGTTAAGCGGAGCTTAGAGTTTAAAATAAGGACTCATATAAAGTAAATGCAGGCTTACATGTAAGTCTTAGCCCATGGTAATCAAATATTGTGGTCTTGAAACCACATTAGGTTTCTAAACCACCTAAATTAAAAAAGTGATATTTTATGAGTAAAAGTAAGCCCAACAGAGGTAGAATATTTATTTATGTATAACTTTCACTAAAACTAAATGTTTAACTAATTATGAAATCATTACATTTGTTATCCTTAGTCTATAAAAGAATTCAGTAATATCCCCAAGATCCATCTTTTGGATGAGATGTTAAATCGAGGTCCCATCTGCCTGTTCTGGTGGTAGTTAAGGTGGACATTAAAGATCCCATGCCACTTCTCAAAAAGAGTAGGGGAAAATTGTATTTACAAGAAAACTTATTCACAAATCATAATAAAGTTTTCATACATTCATTCCAGTACATCATAAATTATTTACATTCAATTCTTATTACAGGAACATCTGAGTTTGTTATCCAAGATAAACACTTCCATAATTCTAAAACCAACTGTCTATGCATAGATTTCATTTCCAAGTAGTACACATGTTTTAAATCAGCCTCAATTTTCTTTAGCAATTCTTGATGGGATTGGTATTTTTGCTGCAGTGTAAAAACATTGTGCTGTCCAAATATGCCATTTTAACACTGTAAAAATAGCATTCAAAGTGTCAATGTTCCATTTGTTCCTTTCCTGTGTGAAAAACCCATACATCAGATTTATATGATACTGTATCAAACAGGGGTTAATTCCAACTAACCACAAGAAAAGCCCCAAAACCCTGTATATATGTACAATGAAAGAATAAATTATCAATAGTTTCTTCTTCTTGTATACATTCCCATCTACTGCATAATCGTTCTGTTAACTGTTTGTGTTTTTGGTTTGCTTTGATATTAATTCTTTCATGGCAGCTCAGCCAATGTAAGTCCCACATCCGGGGAATCACAGGGTTTTGTAAAGTTTTGTCAGGGAGTTTCTATATACCTCTGGACACTTTTGGAAAATTATAGGCACAATACAAATCTGATCTATTAAAAGTTTGTGCAAGTTTTTCCTATGGAGGGCCACTATCATGTTACTAGAAATGTTCCATTCTTTTAGCCTTAAAAAAAGTCTCCCTGACATATTTTGGAATTGAAGAGATAGTTTTGACTTATTTTAGGCTGTATGATTCCCATTGCCTAAACCAAGGACTACAGGACTCAAAAACCCAAGGTTCCCTTACTTTATCCATATTTATCAATAAAGGTTTTATATTCGCCACAAATAAAATACTATTATAAAAAAGTAATGGATGGACCATATTTAGACCACCTTTTATGATTGGTAAGTAGGCTATATCTCTTTTAATAGGATTAAGGTGGCTGTCCCACAGTACCTGGAAAATATACTTAGCAATCTTGTTTCTAAAACTGTAGGTGGGGGAAATATGTAACTTAAATAAGAAACACTGGAATCAAATAAGTTTTCATCATATATACCTTCTTTTCCCCCCCAATGTCCCTTTATTCTATTGATTTACTTTATTTTGTGCAATTTCCATCTTAAGGCCCCAGTTTTGAATATCCAGTGGTCCATCTCCAAAAACGATTCCTAAAATGTTCCACTGGATCCTGGCTTATTCTTAGTTTGTGATCATAGTTTCTTTTTGGCCACTGTTCCCTTATTGCCTTCGTACACACTTTGCCAGGTTGAAGGCAGCTCCTGATATAATCCCAAAAGTCATGCACTGTTGCACTGTTTCCTGAACTGATTGTACATCAGCCACTACTAAATTCATATCATCAGCATATGCCATGACTTTATGAGGGGTAGAATTTAAAGTTGTATGTATTGAAACTATCCTCTGGGAATCATTTATATATCTGAGCAGGGGATCTAGGAAGAATACATAGGGGATAGGGCTGAGTGGGCAGCCCTGTCGTGCTCCTCTTTCTATCCTTATCATGGGCCTTCTCCATCCATTTGTAATGGGGACTATTGTAGCAGTATGGTACAGTTTTTTAATCCAAAAAATAGTTCTATCAGGTACTTGATATTGTTTCAATGTAAGCCATAAAAAGTCATGATTGACAGAGTCAAAGGCTTATTTTTGGTCTAAAGAGACCAAATATTCATCAAGCATATCATTGTTCCCTCTTTCTACTAGTTCCCTCAACATAATTATATGGTCTGATATACTTCTTATCCATATTGTACTGAATTGTGCTTTAAAAATCACTTGCTGTGTAATTTTTAATAACCTAATTGTTATAATTTTGGCCAACATTTTGAAGTCAGTGTTTAAAAGGCTGATAGGCCTCCAGTTTTGTAAATGTTTTTCCCATTTTTTGTCTATGTAAATCAGACCTCCCATATTCATTTCTAATGGTAAGGTATCATTTTTTAAGAATATAATTGAATTCTGCAGCCTATTCTTGTCCTAGTTCTGTACCTAATATTTTATATATTTCATTTGGAAGGCCATCTAAGCCTGGTGTTACTCCCAGTCTTAAGGTGTTAATCACCTCTTCCACTTCCTTCTATTGTATATCCCCTGTGTTTAAATCTTTTATTGATTGAGAGATGTCCGGGACCTTAATTTTGGATAAATAGCTAGAGGCACGTTCTATATTAGATGTGATAGGGCCACATAATTTTCTGGTGTAATTAGCTATACAATTCTGAATTCCTATATTATCTGTACATTCATTTTGATGTTCATCTATCAGGACCTCAAAAAACTTGTGTTCTATTCTTTTTTTACAGCTTTCATAAGGACAAACAATATCAAAGTATCCTGTGGTGCCAAAGTGTTGTTGTTGCTTTAATAATTTTGATTTTTGTAAATTATATTCTGTAAGATCTGCTTTTACCTTATTAATTTGTTTAGTAAATTCTTGGCTTGTGGTGTATGATAAAGTTAGGAGTTTTTGTAAGTGTTGTCTTTTCCTCAAGTATTGTATGTATTACTATTTTGTCTATTAAACTGTTTTAACAGGATTTGTAATTCTTTTTCTGTGTCAGACCACCATATTTGTAAATCATCATATAAAATAAAAACTGATTTTCTAGCCATCAGAAAGTACTTGATTTGTTCTAATAAATCTACATTTTGTAATGTTGATGTGTTTAGTTTCCATGTACCTGGACCATTTACCAGGTTATGGACTGTTCCTCAGATAATGGTTAATAGAGTGTGGTCAGAAAATTCTGCTATTTCTACTTTAGCTTTGGAGATCATTAAATGGTGCGATACAAAAAAGAAATCTATGTGCATGGCTAAAGGTCCCTTATGAAATGTAGGTGTATATGTTTTTTCTACTATTAATTATGCATCCTGAAGGTTGGCTGTTTTCAAGACTGAAGTTAAAAAATTTGAATCACAAAATGATTCTGATGTTTTTGTGTTTTTTGATCTATCTTTTGTAGATAATCCACAATTAAAATCTCCCCCAAAAATAACATATTGGGAAGTATGCAAGTATGGTTGTACAATTTTCAGTAGATCTATTCTGAGGGATTTCATTTGTGGTGCATATATGTTTAAAAATCTGTATGCCACATTATAAATTCTAACATCTATTAGTAATAATCTACCTGGAAATAGCTCCATCACCTTTATTACTTCTATGTCAGGCATACTAAACAGGATACCTAACCAAGAGCAAGTCTCCTGCCCAAAGAAACAGAAGGATGGGCCAAAAAAACATGCTTTCTGTGCTTGCCTTACTTCAATCAAGGAGTGAAATCTCGCATCTTGTAAAAATATTACCCCCATTGTTAAACAAGATAGAAAGGAGAAAACCATATCTCTTTTTGCCTGTCTCTTTATACTGTTTATATTCACAGTATGACTTGAAAAGTAAGGAGCCATTCACATAGCAGTAGACAGTGTATCCCACATTTCAAGATTCCCCTCACCTAGGTTTTCCCCTTCTAGACATACTTTCTTTATGTTTCACCTTTGCTTTTGCCTTTCTTTTTTGGGGCCCCATATTATCTACAGGTACTTCTGTATCTGTGGTTTGTTCTGGATGGGATGATACTACAGATGAGGAATCAGAGTCTGTGTTTTCTGAATTATCTTGTAGTAATTCATGTTTATTCCCCAAGGGAATGTTTTCTGTTTTGAAAACCTTAGATAAGGGTGACCCCTTTTTCCTATTTTCCCTTTGTGGTTCTGGTTTTAGGGGTGACAGCTTCTGGGGGGTCTCATTCTGCCCATAGTCAAATCTTGGGGGAGCAGGTACTGAAATCCCTACACTAGAAATTCCTTCTTCTGTGGGGGGGGACCTGGGTCCGGGACTACCCAGGAGGGGGTCTGTTCCTACAGGAGTCTCTACCTCTTCCCCAGACATAACTGAGGCCTGTATAGAGGTCTGGGGTTGTGGATCCAAAGATTGAGATGAAGGTCCAGGCCTTGCTGAAACCGATTGTTTTTCAGTTATTTTTGTTCTCTGTGCCAAGGTAATAATCAATCTTTGTTCTTCCCCATCAGCTAAATTTGGAGAGTTATGAGCAGCCTATGTACACTGTTGAAAAGTATGGCCAGATTCCTCACATAAAACACATTTTGGTTCTTCTACGCATTAATTCCCAGAATGACCTACTTCTCCACATACTACACATTTTACTTTATCACAAATGCTGCTCAGATGACTGATTTAACTGCATTTGTAACAAACCTTTGGCTGTCCTGGGTAAAAAAGCACCCCTCTGTCCCTTCCTAAAATAAAGCTATTTGGCAAATGCTGTATCCCAGTTTCTGGGGTCTTAAGCAATACCCTCATCTTCCATCCCCATTCTATAGATTTTCTGTATCAAAGATTGCCTCTGGGTCACTTAAAACTGTACATCTCCTTTTTAGCCACACAGTTATGTCATTTAAGCTCACCCCCCTCATTTCTAAACAGAATTGTAATGGTTTTCTGGGCAGGCTTAGTAAGCAGGATAGCACTAAAGGGAGCCCACGATGGAGTATTTTTTAATATATGAAACTTTGTCCAAAATATTTCCAATCCATTCAACATTTTAAAACTAATGTCAAAATTTGGTTCATGAGACACATATATTAAAGCGTGTATTTCATGAGCAAAAAACTTAATTAAGTCTTTAAGCAAAGTTCGTCCCACAAAAACGCAGTCTGGCATTTCTTCCATTCCCCCAACATACTGTAGCTGTACCGTGTTGTGCCTCTTTGCCTGCTGAGTGGGGACAGAAAAGCAAGAAGCATATCTTCTAGCATTAGAAGAATTACTGGGCACAAAAGACTGTATTGCTTGTTGTGCACGAGAGCCAGGGCCCTGGGATTTTAAGTTTTGTGCAGCTGTTACCTTTTCAGAAGCATTCTCCTCATTAGATCCATCGCAAGGAAGATTCAGAATTGGGTTTTGACTCATCTGTAATTCTGGAGGTAAAGAAAGATCTGGTTTCCTTATATTTTTATTTTTGTTTGCCACATCTCCCATGTTTTGAAGTTGAATAGGAGTTGACCCTGAGCACCAAGTCCCTGCATCTGGATCCTTTTCCCAGCCTGCTGCTCATACAGCATTATCCATGGACCACACTTCACTTGGTTCTCCAGACCTATTCAACGGAGTATGTCTTAGGCCAGTCTGCTTCTCAGCCGTCTCTGCCATTCTGGACATTTCCCCACCAGTGACATGTGTATTTTCCTTACGTGCTACTGCTCCTTTACTTAACATTTGCTTCAAGGGAGTTTGTAGCAGTGCCACTCCTTTTCTGACTGCATCAAAGATCAAAGCAGTCCCTGTCAGCTGTGGTGAGTCATTGTTTGTAACATTATATGACACAGTGTCAAACTATTTGCAAGCCAAAAGTTCTCTCCTTTTTTCAAAATAATGTTGTTCCTCCAATGCTAGCAGCATTTCAATCATCTAATTTTCTTCTTCTAGTATGTCTGTACTAGATTCAGTAACAGTTTGAGATGTTTGCACAACTTTTTCTTTTTCCTTTATATAGTCTATAGGCATACCTTGCACATTATTTCCTGGAATTATAGCTGAAGACACCTGGATTTCTTTATTCTGTGCCACATGTCCATTTTCAATTCCTTGTTCTTTCTCAGTCTTCTTGGTCTCTCACAGCTCAGAGACAGGGGAGGAGATCATCTCCCCTGCCTCCAACACGCCCATGTTCTCCACAGCTCCCCCAGAGTCAGCCAACTTGGCAGAATGCCAGGATGTAAGGGTCCCCCTACCTGTGAGTAGGGGAATTTTTTTTTATTACAAACTTCAAAAATCAAACAAATACAAACAGTGTGAACTCACACAAAAGGAAAATATAAATCATAAGAAAATCAGATACATATTAAAGTTATACATTGTCTGAAAATGAATTAATAATAACCTAAATCAAATCTTAATTCATAAAAAGGTCCCCCCCACCCCCACTAAAGGAGTAGGGGAATTTTTTTTCAACACTTGAAACAAAAACTTACAAATATTGTATTTCATCATACAAAATCATAATTATAAGAAACAAAAAAAATAGTGCATCATACAGAAACGTCAAACAAAAATAATGCACATATGTACATAATCCCCGTCCTATCCCTACTAAAAGAGTAGGGGAATTTTTTTTCCCCCATAACTTAGAAAAAATCTAAACAAAACAGTATTCCCATCATACAAAATCATAAGAAAATTTATAAATAAAGTGAAATCATAAAGCAGTATTACAGCATACATGCAATTCTATACATAATGAAAATTATATTAAACAACCCCCTCCCTCCCACTAAAGGAGTAGGGGAATTTTTATTCAGAACTCAAAAATCAAACGAAATTGTATTACAGCATACAAACTCAGAAAAAAAACAAAGGAACCATACA
The DNA here is from genome assembly GCA_016271365.2 of Neoceratodus forsteri. Taxonomy (NCBI): domain Eukaryota; kingdom Metazoa; phylum Chordata; order Ceratodontiformes; family Ceratodontidae; genus Neoceratodus; species Neoceratodus forsteri. The sequence continues at coordinate 335,079,783 of CM028136.1, read as the reverse complement.
TGATTAGTACCACATCCCAAAAACCCCAACTAAAAAGAAACAAACCACTTTCCCTTCCCTACCAAACGAGTAGGGGAATTTGTATTCATAGCTGAAGAAACCATATAAACAAACTAGTATCAACAGCATACAAAATCATAATAAAATTATCTATCATACTATCATTCCTATATGTTTAGAAAATTTTTACAACATAATTGAAACCAGGAATAGGCCTCACATCAAACATCGCTCTTATCAATAACCACTCACTTCTCCACAGATAAGTAGTGGAATTTATCTGAAACCATAAAAATTTAATTATAACTCGGTATTATATCATACAAACTCATAGCCAGTCTACACTGTGCCACCAAGACTTAAACATTTCAGGTGGCACTGACTTACTTTCTGGCAATCTATGGTTAAGAATTGCAGTAGAGATCATGTGAAATAATTACTCTTCAGTGTACAATATTTGTTATAGTGTAAGTCTGCATCTCACATGCCATATGTAGAATTTAAAACAAACCAAAAATAACCAGAGTGTAACCCTATCATGTTTAGTACACTTAAAAGGAAGAATTCCTAAATATAGAATCTCTGGGCTCAAATCATAAAAGGGTGATGTAGGCCACCTCCCCCATAAAAAATTCCAAAATTGTTGTACAAAAGGGCAAAATAAAAACAAATGATACATAGTTTCCACAGTCTCCAAACAAGTGTCCCTAGGACAGTAACGGTGCTCCACACTTTTATGTTTTAGATTACCTTTAACATTGAGTTTCCCATGTAAGGAAAGCCACATAACATCCCACATATAAACAGGATAACGGGTAGATGTTCACATTTTCCCAATCAGCAATTTGTCAAAAATAGGTTTGGAGTCAAAGCAAGCTGTATCTTGAAAAAAGTAGATATAAGGTGGGCATATAATGTCTTCCGATCTTGTTGAAAAAAATGTTCTGGTACTAAACTCCAGAGTTTTATTTTCACAAAACATACCCATAAAGTCTCAGGAATACCATGCAAAGGTCGCTGCTTTGGAATGCAAGAATGAGGGAGCCAGAAAAGAAGTATCCCCACCAGTTAGTCCTGAACCCATGGAATCCAAATTCCCTCAGATTTTAACAACAGTGGTCTCAAGTTAATATTAGCAAATATTGTGAAAAAAAATACAATGGGGTTAATCATTTTAAGTCCCCCAGTTTTTTTTTCTTCAAACATAAACATCTTTGACGGATTCAGTCTGCTACCCCAAATACCAGAAAAAAAACAACCATATATTCGGGTTTCTAGCTTAGGGGGCAGACTGAAAACTGCAGCAAGATACAAAAAAATTGGAAGTAAAAAGGTCTTGATCATGTATACCCGTTTCAATTTAGATAGTCTCCATTTATTCCAGTGCAAAATTTTCTCATGTGCAGTGTCCAATTTGGAGGATCAATTTAAGAGATCCAGATCCCCAGAACCAAAAAAAAGTCCTAATATTGTGCAGGTCCCTGTTACAACAGGGATCCCAATTAAACTAGGTTCTAAAAATTATCCGAAGCCAAAGGGGAGGCATTTACTTTTCATATAATTAACTTGGTCTCCCGTGGATGCTGTGAATTCCAAGAGTGTTTGTCCCACTAACTCTGCCGATGGCAAATCTCCTACAATAAAGCAGATATCATCCATGTATGCAACACTTTTTATGTGTCTTCCGTGGTACTAGAAAAGGAAACCTCCTGGATAACAATATTGTCATTAATGTGACGAAGTAAAGGATCTAGTGTAAAAAGATACAGAGGGGGACTCAGGGGACATCCTTGTCTAACTCCCCGGGTGACCTTGCATGTCCTCCTAATCCACCCATTACAATATGTTAGAGCTTTAGCATTAGTGTAACATGATTTTATCCAGGATATGAAAGTAGATGGAATCCCATATTTAGCCAAACAGTCCCAAAGATAATCATGATTTACCCTGTCAAAGGCTTTGGCCTGATCAAAATTAAGAATAAACCCAATTAATTCTCCAGTCTCCCCCCGGGACAAAATTTCCCTCAACAAAATTAAACCATCCATAATACTCCATCCAGGGATAGTGCAAGCCTGAGAAGGATGTATAAGTGAAGATGCACAAAGCAAAAGCCTGTTATTTAACAATTTAGTAAATAATTTAAAATCAGTGTTTAATAATGTAATAGGGTGCCAATTTGAAAGACTGTCCTATCATCGGATTTATACATAAAAATAACTAGCCCATTTCCCATGGAATCAGGCAGTTTTAATGAAGAAATCATGTCCTGAAATAATTCTAAAAATTCAGGTAGCAAATATTGCAAAATCACACTATACAATTCATATGGGATCCCAGCTGTCCCTGGTGCGGAACTCTTTTTAACCATTGCCAAAGTGGCCAATATTTCAGATTGGGTAAGTGGTGATGCCAGTACCCATTGATCTGATAACAAGGCTTGTGAAAAGGAACATCTCTCTAACCATGCCTTATGACCATCAAGTGAGGACTCCTGAGAACCGAAAAGAGAATGCACATGTTCCTCCACAGCTGTCATAATATCAACTCTAGTGGTACAAGGAAGGCCATTACCATCCCGAATTAGAGACATCCATTTCCGGTATTGCTGTTGAGCGCAGAATTGATATGGATTCATAAAATCTTGTGATCTTTAGGTTCCAAACTTCTGTTCCTGTTCCAAGGATTTAACTTTGTCATATTGTAGATCATTCATTTTTTGTCTAGTTTATGCTAAATCTGTAAGAATCTTTTTATCTCCTTGAGAGGCTTGAAATACCAAATTCTGAAAATGTGTCTTGCAAATTAAATATTGGTCTCTTTTAAATTTCCCATTCAATCTGCCAATACAGTATGTTGGAAGTATCTCTTGATATCCATTTTTGTATCCTCCCACCATTCCTGTGACGTGTCATATATGATTTTAACAGATGTGCGTGCTTCTAATAAAGTGATCAAACCTTCTTTAATGGTTGGAAGAGACAAAAGTTCCAAATTCAACCTCCAATACCCAGGCCCTTGCTGCATACCATCATAATTGGAGACCGTCAGTTCTATAATATCGTGATCAGATGGGGCAACAGGAAGGGTCCTGGCATATTTAGTCTCCAGGGCAGGATATATAAACCAAAAATAAATTCTGGTAGCAAGGTTACCTCTGAAGTAGGTCTTATCTGGCTGTCCAAAATGTCCACAAGCATCTATCAGACCAGTTTGCGAAATCAAAGAAGCTAAGCAATTGGTATCGCAATAAAGTTTTTGAGTTTGAGGGCCTCTGTCTTTCAAATACAGCCCACAGTTAAAATCACCCCCCAGAAAAACATATCGAGCAGTAAATAAATATAGTTGTATAATATAGAAAAGCTCAATTCTGGCCATCTTTGTTTGTGGAGCATACATGTTGATAAACCGGCAGTGTAAGTTATTTAAAGTAACATACAACAGTAAAGCACGTTCCAGGGTGATGTCCACTACTTATATAAACTTTGCCGAGAGAGAATTTACACAAATACCAACTCCACAACAAAGGTCATCTCCAATAGACCAGTGGGTTACCCCCCACCATTTCCATCTCAATGAGGCTCTATCCATCTCCTGTCTACTATGCAACCTGGTATCTTGAAAAAACACCACATCATAACAGAGAGAGTCAAACAAAGCATAAATCAAAAGTTGTTTCCTTGCTGACTGAATACTATTAGTATTTAAAGAGGCCATTTTGATGTCTAATAGCTCATTCATAGCAGTTAGAAACAAACCGGGGCTACACAAACTAAACCTAAGGAATATATTAAACCGTGGGAGAAACTGAAATGCATCAAGATTTTTTCCGAACCCATTTATGGGAACCCATTCTAGATTTACTTTTTGGAAGGGTGGTCAGGTCTTTTGTGGACTGTTCAGTATCAGATCCCCCATCAGCTTGGGAGGAGTGAACTGAGACGGAATCCAACTCTGTTCCTACATCAGGATCTTTGACCTGTAAGGTGGAAAAAATATTTTGCATAGGGAGTTGGAAGACTTCTGAAGCAGAGGCCAGAGCTTTATTTCATAAACTCCTTCTCCAATTAACTATGGCAAAGGCACCTTCTGGTGGGAGAAAGGGAGGCATAGAACCTGCATCATTAGTAACTCTGAAACCACTGGTTCTGCCTCAGATGGAGGTAATTTAGAAGCTGAGATTGTCATAGGTAAAACCTCAGAAGGGGGACCAGTAGGTCTTTCGGGAGGTGTCCTGCTGGGTGGGATGGGGGGCCCATGTTGCTTTAGAGCTGTCTTTAAAGCCACATTCAGATAAAAATCGTATGTAGTATAATCTCTATCTGTAGTATTGTGAGCTGCCCAAGGACAGCCCAAAAAGGAATGCTGCTCCTCACAAAGACTGCATTTGGGAGGATGGTGGCAATCAGTCATGACATGTCCCAGTTCCCCACATTGTGCACACTTCAGCGTTTCGCAGATTCTGCTCAAATGTCTACTGGAACCACACTTGTAACAGTGGCGTGTGGCTGTCTGGGATAAAAGATAAAGCCCTTATCCCATCCTAAATAAAAGGAACTTGGGAGATGTTGAAGCCCATCCTCCGTTTGTGATAAAGTCACCTTGTACCTCCATCCTCCGTTCCAAAATCCTTCAGAGTCAAAAATTGTTTCCTTCCCCTGTATTTGACACCGTTTCTCTAGCCAGTAAGTAATATCCATAATATTAACTGCATCATTCCTAAATAGGACAGTAATTACTTTAAAAGTTTGTTTTGTTAGGGGTGTGGCCTGAAAATGGGCCCAGGCAGGATTTGTTTTAAACAGGGCATACTTCATTCAGAAATGATTGAGGATGTCTGGGGAATGAAAACTAATATCATAGGTAGACTCCCCTCGTGTATGAATCAAGGCATGCACCTCAGAGGGAGGAAAAACACAGCATCTGTTTTAATAAAACTTTCCCCACATAGAAGCGATCCGGCATATTGTCCACCGGTCCCAAAAACCATAGCCGAATAGCATTACGGTGTTTGGCTAAGGAAACAGGTTTTTGAAATAGACTAGCAAAGATGGGAGCAGTCAAGGTCGGAGGTACTTGAATACTGTCAGGAGATACTTCAGGAAGAGTAACCAACACTTCTTCCATCTGGGGGGAACTTCTAACCAAAGGTGGATCTTCCAGGGGCCCCTGTTGTGAGGGAGACACTATAGGGGAAAAGGAAATAGAGTCCAGCTGTGAAATAAAAATGTCTGAATTAATCACCTCTGTGTCTGTTGCTGCAACCAAAGGTGGAATGTGCTCTGTAACAGGGTCTAAAACTAGCTCCTGTGGTGTACGAGGCAGAGCTTCATTTGGGCTGTCCATATCATGGAGGAGACCATCCACAGTTCCCCCCAGTACCTCCATAACAACCCTCGAACCCAGAAGTGGAATATTAGGATCCGCAACCCACTGACCTGTCTCTGTTTGTATCCAACCGGCCCGTTCCAACGCTGGTTCTGGGGACCATGTAGGATCATGCTGTAAATAGCTGTTAATCCCTGTTTCTTTATGTGGAACATTCAGAGATGTACTTTCCTCCACCAGGAGGGCTGCTGCAAATACTTTTGCTGTAGGTGCCATAGAAGGTGATGGTGAACCATGAACCGGACACTTCCATTTTTTTTCTTCTGCATGCAGCTTAGCTGCTCTATAATCCACTTCTACCTGCAGTAGTAGGTCCTGTTTCACTCGGCACACTGCATCGATATCATCGTCTTCCCCCCAACAGGCAAGAAGCTTGCTCTGGGACCTCCTAAAGAACCTGGTATTCCACAGTAGAGGGATTCAAATTTTCCCTATTTTCAGCGGATCCTCCTCCCGTTTCTACTGCAGCAAGCAGCGGGGGATGAGGTACGAAGTGCTGGCCACCCCGAGGGTGCTTTCCAGCCATACCATGCTCCCCGCTGAGACTTGCAGGCTCACCAGCCACAACACTTCCTCCTCCACTGTCCTCCTCCATCCAACTGAGAGATTCCCCATAGATACAGTGCCACCCATCTACAGAATAGGGGAATTTCCCCTAGTGTCCTCACCAAATTTCCACCCATTCACTAAAAATACCACCAACAGCTTAATCTGGTTCATGGTCAGTTGGCATTCATCTGTATCCCCTCCCCGGGTCGTGCCTGAAAATAGACAGAATTTGTCTACTGCACTTACCTGGTCAACAAAACTAAATAAATAAAATAAATAAGATATCTATTGATTTAACATACCTTCTACTAAAGATGTTATGATCCATTATCCCACTGTCTACCCCTCTGTTACTTAGTTATTATAATTCAATCAATCTCACCAAAATAATGTAAAATTCTAAATACTACACTAAATCAAGATAAACTGAGTAAATACTGAAAAAAATTCCAGAAGCTTCAGTGCAACATACAAGATGGATGCTCCCAGAAAGTGTAGAAAAGATAATTGTGCATTTCCCTTATCAATATAATTCTATATAAATTTCTAGATTTTATGTCTCCTCACTAACAAAATGTAGTTATAGGTATCTTAGGAAATAACAAAATGATTAGTAGGGACCAAATTCCAGTTATTCTAATCAGCTTAGCACTCATTTTATTTCTAATCCTAAAGAAAATACCATGAAGGTGTCACAAATAACTCCTTAAATTTAGGACTGCGAGACAAAATCTCCAAAGAGTGAAATATTGTCATATTACTCAAGAAACTGTCACTGCCTAAACATCAAATAAATTAGGTTAACCAAACCATTTTATTAACATCAAGGATTATTCTAGTTTGTGCTTTACCTTGTAATCTTTCTGCAGTGCCCTTAGTAGTGACTCTAATATTCAAAATATTCTGACGCGTGTGCATGTTCTGAATATACACTTATCAATCAGCTATTAACCATTATTACTAATGATTTGAGATCGCCATGTTCATATCTCTTCTACGTCTTGCCATTATTCCTCAGTTATAACTAAATAAGGGGAAGGCACTGAACTGAAGCAGGGAAATCCCAGTCTCCCCAAAACAGGGTAGTTAGCGAAGTAGACACAAAGGTAGAGAAGTCAATAAGGAGCAGAACAGGGGTAAATCTAGAAAAAGGAAAAGGCAGTAAGGATAGGGATGAGCCTAAAAGGGGTAATGCCATCAAAAAATGGAAGGTAATGAGTACCAATGCCCATAGTCTGTGTAACTAGCTCCAGGAACTAGTGGCCTTGAATGAAGAGGGACACCTGGATATTGTGGCAGTCACAGAAACATAGTACACAGAGAACCATGACTGGGATGTCAACATACTAGGGTACACAATCTACAGGAGGGACAAGGAGGGTAAAAGAGGAGGAGGAGTAGCTGTCTACATAAGGGAAGGAATCAAAGCAACAGAACTAAAGGGTAAATAGGGAGAGGAGGAGGCACTGTGGGTCACCCTGGAGACAGGAAATGGCACCACAGTCCACACAGAGGTTGTTTACAGACCCCCATCTCAGGGGGAGGCAATGGACAAGGAAATGATAGAAGAAATCCTTAGAATGGCAAAAAAAGGAGAGATATTGTTGATGGCAGATGTGAATATGCCAGATGTTAACTGGAACACCTGTACTGCAACCACATCCAAGAGCAGGGTCATTCTCAATGACCTACAGGGGGCATGCCTCAGACAGCTAGTGTTGGAACCCACTCGGGAAGGAGCAATCTTAGACCTGGTACTTTCAAATAGGGATGGAGAGATGTTCTCAGATTTAGAAGTGGGTAGCCATCTGGGAACAAGAGACCACTACAGTAAACAGTGTGGTTCACAATAAACACATCTGTAGAGTCAAGCCATACAAAAGCATGGGTGTTGGACTTTAGGAGGGCTGACTTTAGCAAAATGGGAGAGTGCCTCAGAAAAGCACTAGCAAACAAGCAAGAAGTAGGGGTTGAAGAACCGTGGTGAACAATCAAAACTGCCATCACAGAGGCAACATGCCTTTGTATAAAGCAAATCAACAAATCAAAACTAAGGAAAAAGCCACGATGGTTCTCGAAAGAGGTGACAGGGAAGGTTAAGGAGAAAAGGACAGCATTCAGAAAATATAAGAAAACACAGAAGGAGCAGGACAAAGAACTATATCAGTTAAAGCAGAAGGAGGCAGGGAAGGAAGTCGGAATAGCAAAGGCCCAAATTGAGGAAAAGATAGCCAACTCTGTTAAGAAGGGGGATAAAACATTTTATATGTATATTAGGGAGTGAAAAGTGATTTTGTGGTCGCTTAACTAAATCACCTTTTGGGAAGGATTTGAAAATTTTCTTCGCCATTGTTCATGAGGTGGGATCATAAGAAGGCTATGTTGAAAATTTGGGGTCAAAATATGTAGCAATGATAAACATATGAGTGTACATTAATTTTATTTTTACGTTCACCTATAACTTCAGTAATTTTAAATATTTTCACCCCAAATGTTCAATTTAGCCATTTTTTTCATACTACCTAATGAACCTAAGAGCCATCATCTTTCAAATCCTGGCCAAAATGTGTTTTTGCACCTGTGGAACAGAATGACATTTTTGCGTGGATTTGAACATTTTCAAGTACCTGTTTCATGAGGTGGGGTAATAAGAAGCCTATGCTGACAATTTGGTACAAAGATGATAAAAATCCCAGGTTATGACTGAGCATTGCAGTATTTCAACATTCACTCATAACTTCGCTAATTTTCAATATTTTGACTCCAAACTTTCAACATAGCCATTTTTCTACACCACACGAACCACCTCATAAATGTGACAGGTGTCATTTTTTTAAAATCCTGGATGAGACGTCTTTTCACAGTTCTAGGTCTAAAACACATTTTGGCCAATATACTATAAATGCTGCATGTTATATTTAGAAAGGCAGTCATAAAATGAATATCTTGAAAGCTTGGGGACAAAATTAAATTAAATAAATAAAGAGTGAATGTGTGAAGAGTGAATGTGTGAAGAGTGAATGTACCAGGCCCTGCATTTCTGTAGACAGCCAAAGTCATCCCATGATGCACAGCCCAAAGGGCCTTGCACATCTGCACCTGTTCACACAGGTTCCTTAATGAAAATAGGATACCACTATCTTAAAAAGAAAAGAAATTATTTGCAAAAAACTTTGTGAATGCACCAATTAGGGTAACAATGCCACAAACATAGAGAAATGTAGCATCAGGGTTACCAACTCTAACTCCCCACCCCTACCCCTCCCAAGCAGCAAAAGGAAAAAAATGGGGTGTTGGGTCTCTGGAGCATTGGAAAACCAGTGATTGGGTTTTCCTTGGGATTGTCAACCCTAATGCCCTCCCTGTCCCCTGAACAAACAATGCCACACATGTTCTCCTTTGTGTTGACAACATGTGGCGAGACATACTTCTCTAACTTTGAAGAGATTATCACAATGAGGCACTGGCTTGGAGCTCCACCTTGTGCTTTGGACTGGAGGCTATGACTGGGGAGGAGGGGTGAGCATTAGGGTTGACAACCCCCCCAGATTCACCAAGACTCTGGAGACCCAAAACCCTAATATTTGTTTTTTTTCCTTTTGCTGATTTGATTCTACTATCTCAAAAAGAAAGGAATTTCTTGACAAAAATCTACATTAATGCGCCAGTTAGGGTTCAATTTATAGCCACAAAAGTAGAGAAATGTGGGGCTAGGGTTTGTAACCCTAACCCCTCCCACCCCATCCAAGCATCAAAAGAGCAAGACCACACAAGCAGCCACAGACAGCCCCCATCAGGTAAGGCAGATAGCACAACTGTTTCCAGATGACACAAATGCAGTAACACTGATGTGCTACCTTTGTGGATTTGTACAGTATCTGTGGCTGCAGAAGCAAATACCTCACAGGGACCTGTGCTTCTGCAGCTATAACTCTGTGCATGTATGTCTTATACAGTAGAAGTCACTTAATCAGGATGTTGATAATCAGGACATCTGCTTTATTGGATGTTCTGCTGGGCACCGATTATGTGGCCATTCTTTCCCATGTAGCCTATAGCTGCTGAAATGGAACAGGGTAGCCATTTAATTGGGATGATTCTGTCCCTCTAATCCCACTTAGCTGCAACCTGCTAAACTGCTTGGCTCCGCTAACCACACTAATCATATTAGCTGCCAATTACCACCTGCTTGTCACCTGACTCACCGACCCATCTGATCAAAACAGCTGACGCCCACATTTAAAAAAAAAAAAATTCTGTCATTGTAAGGTTGCCCTCTCTCTCTCTCTCTCTCTCTGAGACCTTGCCAACCAGCCTGCTCTTTTTGGTGGGAAAGCTGCATCTCTTTCCCTCTCACTGTAAGTTAAGAAAGGTTGCTTCTCTCTCACTGTGAGATCTCACTAACTCATAGCAGATTCCCCTCCCTCTTTTTGCTGTGAGATCTTGCCAACCCACCTGCCAACCCAAAGCTGATGTCCACTCACTCTCTTTGATATGAGATCTCACCAACCCACCCACCATTGACCTGCAGCTGATGTTCCCTCACTTTCTTGGATGTGAGATCTCGCTGATCTACTTGCTGTCTTCAGTGGGAAGAAAACTACATCATTTTTTACTTTTGTAAACCAACGTGGGCATCAGCTATTCTGTCCGGGTGGGTTGGCATGGTGCAGCAAGGTGAGTTAAGTGTGACTGCAATTCCTATTTTCATTATAAAAATAGACACTTCTGATAAATGAGACTGCTGCTTAATTAGGATAGGATAGGATAGGATAGGATAGGATAGAATGGGAACTTTATTTATTTAGTGCTTCTCTCTGGAGGATTAGAGTGCTTAACAAAAGTAACAGCATACATACCTACATGCATACATACTTAAAATTAGCATATGAGGCAGAGACTAACATTAATACAGTTCTACCTATCCCACACTCAATTACACAATATTTCAATAAAACAGATTAATAAAACAACAGCCATAGTTATCATAAGCAGGATGGTAGTCTGTAATTCAGTCAATCAAATTAAATGCCCACTCAAAGAGCAGTGTTTTTAGGCCCCTTTTGAAGGCCTCTGCTGAGGGTGCCTCCCAGAGATGATGAGGTAAAGAGTTCCACAGAGCTGGCACAGTGACCAAGAATGCCCTGACCCCAGATTGCTGCAGCCTAGCCCTGGGAACCACCAGGAGACTACCCTCAGCAGAGCAGGGAGCCCAAGATGGGTGATGAGGAAACAAAAGGTCTTGCAGGTAAGCTGGTCCCCACCCTGTGCAGAGATTTATAGGTCAGCAACCCAACCTTGAATGCAATCCTCCACCTCACTGGCTGCCAGTGAAGCTCTCGGAAGACAGGTGTAATGTGGTCAGATTTTAAAATGCCAGTCAACAGCCTTGCCACCACATTCTACACCAGCTGTAGCTGGCAAAGGTTGCCTCCAAATAGCCCCCAGTACAGGCCATTGCAGTAATCCAACCTGGACATGATGAAGGCATGCACCAGTGTGCAGCTTATCAGATGGTATCAAGGCTTTGATCCGGGTAATATTCCTCAGTTGTTAGAAACCACTCTTTATGATGTCCAACATATGATCCTCAAGTGTCAAGCCATCATTAAGGACAACACCCAGATCCTTCACCGATTGGAGGGTGCCAAGGGAACACTGCCTAGGACTAGACCAGGGGGGGGATCCCCAGGTCCCCTGACATCACAATGACCTGGCTGCACCGCTAGTACCTCCATCTTGTCTGGGTTGAGTCATAGCCAGTTGTGTGTCATCCAGTTCTGGATTTCCTCCAGGTAGTTGTTAATCACCAAATCTGGCATCTAGTTTCTGGATGCACAGGACATGTATAGTTGGGTATCATTGGCATAGCAATGAAAACCCAGCCCATACTGCCTGATAATGTCTCCCAATGGAAGCATGTACACCATGAACAACAAGGGTGCCAAGACCGACCCCTGCGGAACACCACAGGACAGTGACATTGGAACATAACAGCTGCCACCAGGGCATCCTGATTAAGTGGCTTCTACTGTAGCATGGATGAGTACCCATGATTGCAGAAGCACTGACCCCATGGGGGACTGTGCTTCTGCAGACAGAAGTACGGTTGCAGTTTGGGAATCATGAATTTCTATATGCAGCTGTGGAAGTGCAGGCCCCACTGGGGCTTGCAATTCTACATCCAAAATTCAGTGTGCATGTTTTACACTTGTAGTTGAAGAAGTGCAGGCCCCTCAGGGGCCTGTGCCTCTGCAGGCAAAAGTACTGTTGCAATTTAGGAATCATGCTTTTCGTGGGGTCTGTATTTCTGTAGCCACAGGTTGGTGTGCATGTCTTACATTTTCTGCAGCTACAACTGTGTACATATCTTACAGTGTGAATGAGTACCCATGACTACAGAAGTGCAGGCCCCATAGGGGCTTGTGCCTCTGCAGACAACAGAAGTATTGTTATTCGGTTACCATGGATTTGTATCTGTGGCTGCAAGGGCCTGTGCTTCTGCAGTCAGAAGTAGTGTTGTGATTTGAGTATTGTGAGTAATGTGAACTTCTGTCTGCAGCCAGAAGTGACTGTGGAAATCTGGTGGTGTGCGTACCACAAATAAAAATCCACAAAGGTAGCACATTAGTGTTACTGCATTTTTCTCACCTGGAAACAGTTGCATGGTGTTTGTCTTATCCAATGATGGATATCTATGGTTGCTTGTGTGGTCTTGTCCTTTTGCTGCCAGGGGGAGATAGGGATGGATATCCTAATGCCACATTTCCCTACTTTTGTGGCTGTAAGTTGAACCCTAACTGATGCATTAACAAAGTTTTTTGCAAACAATTTTGTTATCAATGATTTATGTGACATACATTATGTCTAATTATACAATGTTAAAATATTAGTAAAATTATTCAGCTCTGTTGACATATTAGCAAATACTTAATTGTGGTATCAAACCATAATATGACATGCTGACATATTAGTAAATTACTCAATTGTGTTGACATATTAGTAAATTACTCCATTGTATCAACATACAGTAACCCCTTGCAATAATGAACCTCGTTATAGTGAATTCTCAGCGAGCAGGGAAAAAAAAAACAGAGAGGGCAGGATTAACAAAACAGATGTGCTGGGTGCAAATGAAATGCACTGGCACAACTCAGAAATGTGCCATGTAGCCATTCACAGACAGCAGAGCTGCCCCAGTGCAACCCAGATGCACTGCGCCGAACAGGATGCGCTGGAGACCTAAAGTAATGATATGCGGAGCATCTTGAGGGGGCGTGTAACTGCATATACAGCACAGAGCCATTCACAGAGCAAAATGAATATGCAAATAAGGAGCATCCACAACGCAAGTACCAAATGCCCCATGTGGAGATAAGTATAAAAGAAGTAGACTTAAGTGCGAGCCCCCCAGCAAGCTGACCACAGGATAGCAGCAGCAGCAAGCAGGAGAAGAGCAGCAGCAGAATAACAGAATGGATGGAGCACCATTCTTGATGGTGGGAATGTTAATGGGGATGAGGAGAAGGGTGAACCAGCAACGTGATGGCAGAAGGCACCGTAAGCCAGCCACACGGTGGTATCATGCTAGACTGATGTTTGAACAGCTGACGGACACCGAAACAGTCAGCCGATACTGCCTGAACAGGGCTATTCAGAGGCAGCTCTGTGATCTGTGACATGATGAAATGCAGGCACCCACTGGAAGGAGTCATGCCATATCAGTGGAGACCAAGGTGACAATAGCAATGTGCCTGCTTACCATGGGAATCTTCCAGAGGCCAGCCGGGGACACCACTGGCATATCCCAGCTATCCACATCCTGTCTCCTTACACAGTTCATCACCGCACTGCTTCCACATGATTCAGAATTCATCTATTTCCCAAGCACACAGGCAGAGCAGACAGAAGCCATGCAGCAGTTCCACAGGGTGGCATGCATGTCAGGCATCACAGGGGCCATTGAATGCACCCATGTGACAATCCACACACCACCTGGTGAGGATGCCATGACCTACGTCAACCACAAGGGCTACCACTCAGTCAATTGCCAGGTGGTGTGCAATGCCACTGGGTGCATTAGCAATGTCTGTGCCACACACCCTGGGAGTACACACAATGCCTTCATATGGCACCAGTCCACCTTTTGCCACCAGTTTGAGACTGGGAACATACCCAGCGGCCAACTTGTAGGTGGGTGGGGCAAGCAGAACTGCTAATGAACAGACCACCATGGCACAACAAATGAAGGGAGAGGAAGCAGGTGTGCAATTGCCACAGTGCAATATGTGCAGGGGGATCTGCACAGGTGGGACAATGGAGGGGGGACACTGATGGAACTGCATACACAGGAGGACAGTGCAGCAGAACAGCAAAGCATTGGAGGTGGGCTGCCGTGCAACAGCTGGCATGAGTGGCAGGGCAGTGCACACCACAAGCAGCCATGCATGGTCAACCACCGATCAGTTGTGGGCAGACAATGGGAACAGGAGCATGGGCAGGCAGCCATGGCTGCGAGCACAGGCAGGTACAGGCAGACATGTGCAGCCTGGCCAGGCTGCAGCAATCGTGAGGGGGATGTAAGTGGCCAGGAATGGTCGACACAGGGACCAGGGTGTACAGTTGGCAGTCACACTAGTGCACCATGGTGCAGGGGGGAGGCAGTATGCACAAGTAAGCAGTGGAGTAATGGTCTGCACTTGCTCCCCACAGGTGATGTGGCATACCCCCTCCGACCCTGGTTACTAACACCCTACCGCCGACCTGGAACAGAGGTGGAGGGGTGGTACAATGAGGCACACATTGCTGTGCACTCTATCACTGAGCATGTCTTTGGCATGCTGAAGATGCGCTTCCGGTGTCTGGATAGGTTAGGTGGTGCCCTACAGTACAGCCCACAGAAGGCATGTGGCATATTCCTGGCCTGTTGTATACTATGCAACATGGCCATTGACCGGGTTGTGCTGTCCAGGCTGAGGAAGGCAACAGTTCCAGGGAGGAGAATGAGGAGGGGGACGAGGATGCAGTGATCCAGGGGCAGCGTGATGGAGCACCACTGCCATGGTGAGACCCATGGCTGGTCACCAGGGCCCGGCGGCACAGGGACATCATCATGGAGGAGTACTTTGGGGACAGCAGGTGAGTACCACAGGTGGGTAATACATGGCTGGCACCCCACCCCACACACATACACACACAAACACCCAGATACACACCACAGGGCACTCCACCACAACAGTGCTGCAGTGTAGTGCACCAGTGAGGGTGACAATGTTACACACACACACACACACACACACATATGCACACACGCACGCACGCATGCATGCACGAATGCACAGGAGTATCCACATGTCCAGGAGGCACAGTGTATGTGCTGAGGATAGCCTGGATCAGTGTACTACTGCTGGCACACATGCACAGCCCACAGGACTGCACTCATCATGCCCATGCCACACAGCACAACAATGGCACACCCAGACATGCATGCAGCACTACGCAGGTGACTCACACAGGCAACACACTGGGGCAGGTGCATGCCACCCATGCCACCCCAGGCACAGGTAGCCAGATGAGTGGGTCACAAAGGGTACAGGTGACGGGGCCATGTGAACTATCACCCTGGCATCAGTGGGATGCACCACGGATGCCATGGACATGTGGGTGGCCACACCCATGACCAGTGGTCACTGATGCAATGCCACTGGCCACAGGGGGGATAGACAACACCCCTGGAGGGGTACTGCAGCGAGACCATGAACGGGTGCTGACTGGTATGTTGGCAGTGTGACACAGGTCAGATACTGGAATGATGGGGATGGAGAGGTGTGGGGATGGCATCAGCAGCAATGGGTCCACCTGACACCACTGCCTGGGCATACATAAGGCACTCCTGGGGGTTTGGCTGGAGGTCCAGCGGCCACGTGGCACACTGGTTGCACACGCCACCTTGGCAGCATACGCAATCCACTCCACAGCTGTGGTCATGCCCACCCGCACTAGGTGTGCCTCTGCCAACATCTGGGCATGCCACATTGCCAACAACTCATGTTCAATGGCAAACAGCCTCAGAAGGCCCCTGAGCTCCACCCATAGGGATGCCTGCTCCTCCACGGTGGCCTGCAGGAGGCGTGCATAGCCCTCAATCTCATCAGCAGATGAAGGCTCATGGGGACGGTGCTGACAGACAGGTGGTGTGCTGACCTGCTGCTGCACATCCTCTGTAGGTGGATGCACCACAGCAGGCCAAGGTATGGGTGGGGATTGGGCTTGTGCAACCACCATGCATCCAAGGATGGCAGCATCATGGGCCACCGCCACCTGCAGAGGAACCACAACACCCTGCTGACCCATGTTGGTGGTGCCTGCCACCACAGCAGCACCAGGCACAGAACCCACAGCAACCACCACTGCGGGTGGCTGTGCAGGACCTGTGGGTGTGCCAGGGGCTGCAGGACCACCAATGCCTGCTTGTGCCACCTGTGCATGCACCTGTGTGTTGTGCGCTCCACTGTTGGCAATGTCCCCCCGTATTTAAGTGGCATCAAGATCATCATCAGCATCGCTGTACGCCCCCTGTGTACTGGATGCCAGCACCAGCAGAGCATCAGCAATGTCCACTGTGACCCCAGGATAATTATCAGCCAAACCCAGGAACCCTTCCAGCCAAGTGGCATCATGCTTGCCAGCCATGGCACCGCTTGCTGAGGTGTTGGAAGGCCCTACCACCACTGGTGATGTGTCCGGGGCAGCTGTGGTGTGTGACGGGCCTGGGACAGCACTCTTCCCAGATCTGGCTGCTGTCCAGTGAGATGGACCAGCATCATCCTCTGCAATGGCACTCTGCAGTGCACCAGACACAGCTGCACCCATGAGGTGTGATGGAGCTGCAACAGAAATATGGGGTACATGGTTACAAACATGGGTGACAGTAGTTATCAGATAGGCAGGTACAGGTGGACATACACATGTGACAGTGGTGCGCCTGACATGCCCTGTGGATGACAGTCAACATCCATTCTGCTGATTCAGCCATGCACTGGCTATAGCTGGACAGGCCCAGTGCCTGTACATGTCCCCTTGTTAATGTATGAGACCGTGACAACACCCTGGCCACCACCCACTGGGATGGCAGCAATGGTGTGCAGCAGAACACAACACCAGGTGTTGCCCCCACACACACACACACACAACATGCCCAGCTTGACATGCGACTGTGCAGTACGGTCCACAGATGGGGCATACAGAAAAATGGTTGGTGTACACAGGCACATCATCAGGTAGTCACACACAGTGGGGTTGTTAGGCACACATGGCACACACACACACGTACACATGGTACACACACACACACACACACACATGGACAGGCACATGTCCTGGGCATGTATACTCACAGTGCTTTGATGGACTGCTGCCCATCTGGAAGCCCCCTCCAGGAACACCCTGCACAGCCACCCAGCCCATGCTGGCCACCAGCAGCTCCTCTGTGGGTGTAAGATGCACACCTGTCTGCAGCCTACTCCCTGTCCTACTCAGGGAGACCTCTGTGCACCAACTTCTCCTTGGCTTTCCTCCTCTCATTGTTCAAGTGCTTTCTGCACTCCTGGAGCATCCTGTTAAACTTCCCGATGGCATTGACATGCCATGCCACAGCCTCCCAGTTCTCATCCCACAGCTGTCGGCTGCCACCCCTGCCAGACAGGATGTCCTTGCGCAGCAGGTATGCCTTGATTAGTGTCCTGTCCTCATCACTGGTGAAATTGGGACATCTCCTTCCAGCAGCTATGTCCTTTCCAGACATGTTGGTTTCTGTGGGTGAGAATACACAGCTATTAGCATGACAGGTAGCTCTGTATATGTGCAGGCACAGTGTCTGGCTGCTGCAGGGTCATAGCACCCTGTCTCCAGACCACATACTCGCCTGCTGTGCATTACTGGAACAGGATCGGGGGCTGTCAGGGACAGCTGGGCACTGGCATGATCAGTTCTGTAGCAGTGGTACATGTAGCTGCAATGTTCTGCACATGTGTCTGGCATTGCCTGACATGTACCACTGGATGGTGGTCAGGATTGCAACACACGTCATTTGTCTGTGGTCACATGCTACACCACCCATCAGCGATACCCCCCCAACAAGCTGGATTTAGTATGGACAGTAGGACACTGTGGGGCACTCACCTGGATGTGCCTGTTGACCAGGAACAGGTGTGGACCAGGGCTGTATGTCCTAGGCCTCACACTGTCCTTCTGTGCTGCCACACTGCCTTTGGAAGAATGTAAACAAACCTACCTTCAAGGATGCAATTCCTCTCAGTCTTCTGAGTTCTGTGGGGGCACATTCAGGAGCACTTATGGCTCAGGGCATGTAAATGAGGTTGGGAGCATCTGTAATGAGATGCTGAACAGGTGAGAGGCCCCTGGATATGGCAATGAGCTGATTTAGGAGCAATGTCTGTGAATTGCATAATTACCCCAGCTCGTCCCAAACAGTGTGGCGCATCTGCTGCATTGAGTGCATCTCCATATGGTGCATCCTCAGTGCATGCACGTGGGACATGGGGCATTTCCTAAATATGGCGCATACGTCACAGTGCAATGCCGTGCATGCTCAATGCTGGGTTAGTGGCTTTACAGGCATAGCACAGACAGTCCAGTATTACTGACAGCTCGATTGCCTCTGGCTGCACATACATGTCAACAGGCATGATGACCATGGTGCCACTTGTCACATTGTGTGCATCCATTGTGCAATGGGGTATCATTGTGCGCCTGTGGATTACAGCGCAACACCAACAAAGTGCGCTGTGACACTGCACTGTGTGTGGCATTGCTTGCCAGTCACAAGATGACGGCTCCACACGGAGTACGCATGCACGACCCAGTCATGTCTCTTGACCCTATGTTGCCACCCATGCAGAGCATTGTGCGCATGCGCAATGATGAGCTCTTGGTGGCAATTGCGCATTTCCATGCTGTGCACAGTGATTCACATGACGGCTATTTGCACATGTGGCACAGCTGTGCCACTGCACAACAGGTGCCATTGTGTGTGCACACCTGACCTGCTGACACTGAGGGTGATTATGCCACTTGCTCAAAGGACAGGCCCAAGGAGCCATGAACTGGGGTGAGGTGGCGCTCCATAACCTTGTGGCACCGGTGCTGCAGGTTGAGGGACAGCTATTTGGGTAAGATGACCTCACAGATCCATGCTCCACACTGTTGGCCAGGATTGCTGTTTAGCTGGTGCACAGGACAGGGGTCACCCACACTGGGGAGCAATGCAGGCACCATTACAGTGATCTGCAGTGCAGGAACCCATACAGGCTGTGGAGCCTACAGGACCATGCATGCAGGGGTGTGGTGCCATGCCCAGGTAAGTCACAGTACTATGCAGGCTCAGGGTCTGCATGGGGATTGGGGGAGTGGGATCACTGCACACCACTACACACACACACGTGTGCACCACGGGCCACACACAGCATGGGCAGTGCCTGCGTGACCAAAGGGAGTGTGTGTGTGTGTGTGTGTGTGTGTGTGTGTGTGTGGCTTGGAGCAGGGGGGCAGGGCCACTGTGGCGTGCGTGGTATGCCATGGCCATTGGCATTGCATGCGTCCACCTGCACACATGGTGGGCATGGGCAGGGGTGCTGTGTGTGGATGCATGCAGCCAGGGGCCCTGTCACTGGGGCACTGTGGTGGTGTTGTCTTCACTGCATGCTGGCACTGGTGTTGTTGCTGGGGGTGGTGGTGGGCATATCACACCTCCTGTCTCCTTATGGTGTTCTCTGTATTTGTTCCTCTCACAGGGCCAGAAGACAGGTGGTGGGCTGCGGTTGTGGTGGAGCCCAGGCGCATTAAGGTCAGTGTCAGTGCCCATGGGCAGGGATGTGGTGGTGCAGGTGAGTGCCTGTCTTGTATATTCTCTGTGTATTTAGGGGTAGGCGGTGCCCTCAGCTGGCCATTGCAGGTCCATTGTGCATGTCTGTGTGCTGCTGGCTGCACACAAACGTGGGGTGTGGGCATGGCGGCATGTGCTTGAGCCATAGTGCACCTGGCCCCTGTGTGTACATCCACCAAGTGTGCATTTCATGTGCACCTTGGGCACCCTGTGGTGTTCCAGTGGTGTCCGGACAGGGCCTGCATGCTTGTGCTGCCTGCTGGCATGTGCACATGCTGTGTGTGGCATGGCAACATGCCCATCTGCGCAAACCCCTGCATGCTCATATGGGCCATGTGCTTCCTGAGGAACATTGCATGGTCACAGTGTGGCATGGTGTGACTGGCAGGCTCTTGGCCATTTGTGTGGTGGATTCCTACAGCACACTTTTGCGGTGAGAAGGAGGGGTTGGTGTGGAACATGGCACTTAGTATCTGTTGTCTGTGTCCCCCACTGTAGGTCCAAGGGGTGTACGGCCATGTGTCCCCATTCGTCAGAGGTGTCAGGGGCTTCTGCAGCTGGCAGGATTCCAGATCTAGAGGTCTGTATGTAGGATGCTGCAGCCACTCTACGGGCATCAGGGACAGCTGCTGCAGGCTGTGACCAGGCTGGTCAGGTTGCTGTGTAGCAGGGGTTGTAGGCATGGGCGCCATGCTGCTGCACATCCCGTACATTAGGGACATGGACATTTCTGTTTTGCCACTTTCTATTTTGCCTCCCATGCCTTCCACATCCACATTGTTTGTTGCTGTACCCTGTTCACACACACACACACACACACACACACACACACACACACACCACACACACCCACCCACCCCTTCACCCTCCTGCATACCTGTTTTTGCACTGGTACAGTCCCCCATCCTCACCTTCCCTGTTCCTACTGGTTATTGTTCTTGTAAATAGTTTCTTGGGTGCCATTGCTGTTACTTAAATATTTTCTATTGCAACTGGTGTCTGTGGTCATTCACTGTACACTGTGCATGTGTTCTGTATTTATCTGCTGCTGTCCATTTTGCCTTTGATGCCTTACACACTTGTGCACCTGTTACAGCATACACATGCATCCTGCCCCTCTGACATTGCAGCCTCACTGTGTGCTCTCCTTGTTGCCTGTGGCATGTGGGCGAGCATTGTGTCATGCTTCCTTTCTCAGTACTCCTGTTACATGTGTGGTGCATGTGGGATGCTTCTGTTGTGCTGCTGCTGCCCTGTTGTGGTGAGGCTCTGCTTGCAGTCCACATTGGTTGTTGGCATCTTACACCTGTGTGGTGCATGGCACTCATCCTGTCTGCCATTGTGCCTGTCCACTGGTATGCCCCTGTGTGGCTTCCCCCTTTCTCCAGTCCACTGAGTTCCTGTGCAGGGGGCCATGTTCTGGGGACACCTCCATGCTGCATGGTGCACCCGGTAGCTGTGGCACACCTTGACAGGCACCCCCTGGGCTTGTCATAAGTGCCAGTTGGGCTTCTGTGTGGGGTATGTCAGGTGCTTCTGGGTGTTTCTCTGTGTGCTCTGTCTGTACACCTCTTCTGTTGTGGCCATTGTCGGGCCCTTTGGCTCTCTGGCAGGTCTCTGCTGGTGTATTTCCCTGCATCCTTTGTGTCACTGCTGGGTCCCCCGTTGCTCCTTCAACCCTTGCTAACTTGCTCCATATTCACTGCTCTGCTGCCCTAGGTGCTTTGGAGCATTTATTTATTTATTTATTTATTTATTTGCTTTTGTAAAGCAGGTGAGTGCACTAGGCATACAGATGCCTATTTTCAGGCACGACCCAGGAGGGTACAGGTCAAATACAGAAAAACAGCAGCAATGTGACGCAGCACATAGAATTAGGTTGTACAATACAGAGATAAGTCAGAAAAGGATAAGAGTTTACAAACAACTTGCAGGATAATCCCTGTTGCGCTGGGACATCTCACGTTGCACCATTCCACATCTGTGTGATTCACAGTGAGGATGTGCACAGGGCATCTTGCAGCACATCCTTCTGTGAATCGCACTAACTGGGGTCGGCACATCTCATTTTTTGCCCAGTGCATCTGCTTTGTGAATCCTGCCCAACATGTTTAAATAAATATATAAAAACGGTTGTGGACCGCACACTTGAGCCAAAGCGGATCACGGCCTCATAGGAGTCAGGGATGTCATTTCTATTTTTATTTTATATAATTGCTGTGTCCAAAAAGGAAGATCCAGCAATTATATAAAATAAAATATTAGGTGTTGTGTGTAAACTCAAAGTTTACACACACCACCCCATACATTATTCTATATTTAATGCGCACCCAAGGTCATAGTAAGGCATGAGGCTTAAGCCAGGGTGTCCTTACAACCTTAGGAAGTGCATTAAAATCCTTTAATGCATACCCTGGAGTGGCTTATTACACTTACAAAAATGGGCCACCACCCTTACATCATCTGGTAAAAAAAATGCTGTAAGATGCTTTTCTTTGTTTTGTAACAGCAAAATGTATGTTAAATGTAAAGGAAAATTACATGGAAAATAGAGAAAAAATAGTACCTTACATTAGTGGAAGTTAATAGTATGCATTAGTAAGGGGTTTCAAAACTGGAAATTTTATAACATTGAATAATGTAAGCATACTAAGTATAAGCAGCAATTTTATGTTTCTTCTAACTCTTTCAACAGGTCAACAGGTTTTTAATAGCATGAAGTTTTTAGTTATTTAGATTTTATTTTGTATAATTCCAACTTTTTGTATAAAGGATTTTGACCATAACTTTTAGATGTTTACTTACAGTGTGTAGTGGCTTGATCTGGGTGGGAGTAAGAGGTGGTTTGAGATTAGTAAGGGAGTTGTTATTGACTGGTCGGAATTTGAGTGACGTCATGAAAGGGGCAATGCAGGTTCAGTTCTGGAAGTGGTGCATTGCAGGGCAGAAGTCATCTGTACTAATGCAGGAACTTCACTGAGTTTTCTTTTTTCCTTTTTGGTGATCCAGCCTGTAAGAACAGAAGAAAAATGAAATGGATTTAAGAGTTTGAAGGTAAAATATTCAAAGCTTTTTTCTTTTGGCAGGTCGTTGGACTGAGAGGCTGGATTTAGACAATGGGTGTGACTCGTGAGTTTGTTTTGATCATGACGCATTTGTGGGTGATTGTTCTGTTTGAAATGCTTGATACAAAGCCATTTTTTTTATTTATTTGTTTTTTTTATTGGATTTTGTTAACCAGGTAGGCTTACTGCGACATTTATCCCTTTTTCAGAAAAGACCCAGGTTAATTACATGTGCATTATTTGTTGTTTTTTGTTTTGTTTTTTTTGTAAGAGAGAATGCAATGTTTTTTTCTGTGTACTTTTCCATTTATTGGTAAATGGCAAGTGCATATTTGTGCATAGCAGTGGTGGGTTGCTGCATGTTCAACCATGTGCACATGCGTGGGTGATGATGGGAGGAGGAAGCAACAGAGAGCTCATTTACTTTCTTATGCAACTGTTTTACCTGAGATGGGCTCTTTTTTTGGTTTTGTTTTACAGAGATCTACTGCAATATTTTATCTGTTTGGGGAATGCCTTCTTTGACAATCTTTTATTTTTTGGTGATGAGTTGTGATTGGTGGGGAGGCAGAAATACATCTTGCCAGGTGAAAGAAACTACATCAGAAACAGCAAAAAGTCTAGCTCCGTGGTGCCGGGCGAAGGGGTTCACAAGGCATGCTGGTGACCTGGATTCGCTTCCAAGCCTGGGATGACGAGAGCAGAGGCTGGAAGGGGGGGCTCCAGAGTGTCCTTTAGATGCTCTACTCCTGGGAGGAAGGGCCAAGAATGCATCATCCTTTGGCAGCTCCTGGTGACCGTTGTTGGCATTGCGCTTTGTGGCATGAGTGACCACACATCACATGCGTGATTATGCCAGGATACCACGGTGTGCGTTCAAGGGAGTGGGGGAACCAGAACAAGGAAAATGGCTGCCCAGTCACCCAGATGATGATGGTCCACCCTACCATCACCACAAAGCCCAGGATCACTCCATCCTGTGCCCTTGCTGCTCCGGTGAGGCTTGAAGGAAAGTGTCGAAGGGCACTGAAGAAGTCTCCCCTCCTGGTCCGCTCCACAGGAGGGGAGCCCCTGGTGAAGAGATACACCAGGTCAGCCAGGGAACAGCAGGATGAGGGGCAGTGGACGGCAGTCAGGAGGAGTGGTGCGATGGGGCTTGGCCACCCAAAGGAGTGGACAGCTGGGATGGAGAAGGGGGCATAAACAAATAATACCAAAAAAAGAAACAGCAAAAAAAACTAAACAGGTCAATGCACAGTGCATGGAACTGTATTTTACTTTGTTGCTGGTAAGTGGCCTGTATTTCAGCCAGGATTGCTTGAGGAATTCAAAGAGTTCTTTCTTACTGCACTGTGTTCAATAGGAGGATGGAAGGGCTGTTCGGGGGCTTAACATGGCACCTACAGCACATGGAGTTGTTAGAAGTACATAACTGTTTTTAGAATGCTTCAATTACAAAAGGGAAAATGACTTACTAAGCCATCTTTCATCTGTATACAGCCTTCTTGTTTTGTTATTCATTGGTGGCATCATGGCATTTTTTAACTGTGTGGCATAAAAAAAGAGACAATTGTTAAGGATTTTGACTGTGTTGAGGGGGACGGGCAGGGTTCAGGGATCTAGGGTGGGGAGAAAGTTTTGGAATGTTATGATACAGCATTTTACTGTGCATTTACCTTCGGTAGAGGGAGGTCTCATAGCTGCAGATGAAGTTTACTGTCCCTTCACATGTATTCAAGTTGTGAATGTTGAAGGGCGCATTCATTGCAGGGATGGATCCCGCTGCATATTTGTTGATAGTTTTCTGTTGTGTGCTGTATGAGGCACTAGCATTCTGAGATGACATCATGGCCACTTCAGTGTTCCCTTTAGGAATTTTTTGGGCAGCATTTTCAATAACAGAGTTCCACTGTTTGCACTCTGATAGTGAAGCAGACCAGTAGCTTTTTAATGACCACTCACATCTGTGTCCTGTCACAGACAGTATTTCCCTGGATGACAAACCTGCATCGGATAAAATATGAACAATTGTGCTCCTCAAACAGTGGTTGGTATATTTTTTGGGAGAGTCCAGCTTTCATTGACAACTTTGGCATCATGTTGGAGATAATTTACCCTCATCTGCTCTTGGGAATACCAAATTTCTTCATTATTTAAAACTTCTTGAGGGAGCCTTCTAGGATGTAAGTATAAGATCTAAGCATTCGGGGACATTTTGAGACATACTTTGAAAAGGATTTGACTGGATACATATAATCTCCTTACTACCCAAACATGAATGCTTTGAGGCTTTCCTTATTTGTTTCTGTGGGGATATTTTACAGTTTTTAGTGTTCTCATTGAAAGTCAATGATATGTACTGATTTCCAGTTTCCATTTTATTTACTGTGAATGAGGTAAAAGTCTAATCCTTCAATTATTCCCTGCCTCTATGGGTGAAATGCCTTTAAATGTCTATCCAAACCTTCCTCACTAACCCGACGGCAGTTTCACTGCAGATGGTGCTAAAGTGATGCAGAGTGGCTAAATCTGTATCGCTGATTCAGCTATAGTGGCAGGCCTTATAATTTCCAGATTTCCTGTACCATTTCAAAACAGCGGTTATAACATTATTTGTTGATATGAATTCTGCTCCTGTTACTACATTCATGTTCTTCTATATTTCTGTCATAATTAGATAACAGTTCAGTCCAGCTCTTAACTCTAATGTGGAAACACTGTATTCAGCACCTGAGGAGCTCCTCACAGTAGCATAACATTCTCTTAAGATACCACTGAGGTCCTGCTGAAATACTTTTAAAGTCAGTTTCAAGCTTTTTGTGCATTGCCAATCCTTTATTACAATCACTGCCCAGACTGTTGATTTTTTGTGTCCTGTTTGTCCTTGTCTGACTCAATTTTATTTAGTTATCCCTCAGTAATTTCTAGATATCTACTTACTGCATTTTCTCTATTTTTTTTCTCTTCTTGTACTGTATTCTTTTTGGGTGGAGAATAGCTTTGGATGGTCTGATTAACTCATTCATCGTATGCGGCACTGTTATGCAGCTTAAACTGAGAAATGGTAAGTTGTCCATTCTTTGGTAATTTTATGCTGTTCACTGAAGCAGAAAACCAAGTTGATGGATGTTTTTTATGAGCAGTGTACTGATTTCTTGTGCCAGGTAAACATGCTAAGTTGGCACAAGGAAGCAGATCCAGCTAAAAGGTGTGTGGCTAAATAGATTTAATGTATAGACAGGTGATCTGTTTTAACCAAATCAATTAATGAATTTTTGATGCCCATTTTATAAATAGTAGTAAATTACTCAATTGTGTTAACATATTAGTAAATTACTGAATTGTGGCATCAAACCATATTATACGACGTCAACACATTAATAAATTACTCAGCTGTATAAGCATATTAGTTAATTATACAATTGTAATATCAAACTATATTCTAGAATGTTGACATAGTAGCAAATTACAGTTCCATGTGATAATAGTGAGTTTTTAATTGTGACTCGCATAAGGGCAACTACAAAATGTTGAAAACAAAATCAGTGCTCAATACTACACCAAATACAAATTCGGCAACATTATGGACCTGCTTGTTATGAGGGTGACTGTGACCCCCACATCTCCCTTTGCAGGGGGCAAGCCCCAGCACCCCGCATCTAAAACTAATCAACTCCGGGGGGGGCAGGCACAGAGAGAGGAAGGAAAACATGGGAATGGGCAACCTTCGTGGGAGGGACAACACACAGGTGGGGGAAAAATCAAGAGGAATGGGAGGTTGCAAAAAAAGTAGTTAAGTACACTGCAACAGCCAGAAACTAAACTTATACACACCTGCATGCAGTCCCAAACCCGGGTCCTTCTGCATCATGGGCGGTGAGCATAACCACCACATCAGGTGGCCAGCTCAGCAGCTCTCCACTCACTCCAGTTATATAACCCACTACCCATACACAGGCTAACCTCCTCAGTGTTCATTATTCTGTCCCCCCCACCTCACTATTCACTTGCCTCACTATCCTTTCATGGTCACTGTTATTCCAGGCACACAAATTGAGTCATTCATTTTAAGTTGCTCACTTTGCTTTGCCCATATCACTGGATACTGCAAATTACTCAGTAGTGTTGACATATTAGTAAATTACTCAATTGTGGTATCAAACTATATACTACAATATCAGCGTAGTAGTAAATTACTCAATTGTGTCAACGTATTTGTAAATTACTCAAATGTGGTATAAAACAATCCTTTTCTGTACATTGTGATTTCTGCTTAGAAACATTGCAGAGATGTTGAACATACAAATATACAGTAGTATGCAAAGGCAATATATGTTTAAATTATGCAATACTAAACTTTAAGTATTGTTTTCTTGTATTATTTTCTTTTGACTGATATAATAAATATACTCTTTGACTAATACTTATCATCATCATCATTTTTATCATAATCGGGAAAACATTTAGCGATATTCCCTTAAGGAGAACCACAACCCTTTTTCAAGTTATCATCTGTAACATATTTGAGTAATGAATCCCCACATGAGTTATCGACCCAGGCCCTACACTTACAGAAATAATGACATGAAATGTTTTCATGCGCACAAATAAAATGGCCACTGTGATATGTGCGCTGCAAGCATGATATAGATCTTAAATTGGTACCAATTGCAAGCATGTGGCATACTTGCAGCAAGCAAGTGTGGAAAGCAGGCTTTTTATGTTAAATTGGAAAAGACTGAATGCAGGTGGCATGCATGCAAAAAGCAAGAGGTCACTGATAACTATGCACATAAAAATTAAGTGAGTTCCTCAGGATCACACCATATACAAGTGGGGGTTGATGAGATTCAAACCCAAATCTTCAGACTCCAAGTCTCCTCATTTGCAGTTCAGTGCCTTTAACTACTAAACTATACTGCCTGCGCACATATGGCTTGCTTGTACTTCAATACAAATCTGCATACCTTTGCACGCATGCAGCATGCTTGTAGCCACTGTTATACTTTTTAGTTTTCTTGTCCCCTCTCATCTCAGCTGCACAGCTGAACTGTAGCACACATACCAGTGGAAAGATGGGGTTCTTATCACCTGCAATACATACAGTTATCTGCAAAACTGCTTAATTACTTCTTTCTGGCCTGCACTTCTACTATTTTCTCTCCATAGTTTTGAATGCTTCCATGCAAACTGACTATAAGGAGAAAACACAAAAGTAGCAATAACTTAATACCCCCACCCACATGGCCAGTCCCACCCCCACAATGCACACACACTGCAGAAGGTGCAGCCATGCTGCTATAGACAACCCCCCAAGTATACACATAAGCTGAGAGTCTCTTATCTGTTTACTAAGGAACCAGAGGCAGGAGTCTTTAAAAGATGATGTCGATGTGTCAGAGTGTGGGGGTGTACCCCCATGAAATGAATAGAGCCTATTTTTTTATTATTAATTTATACATTATAATCGTAAGTTGGAGAATAATAAAGGCCACTGTTATATTAACAAGGTCCTAGTAAGTCGAGCAGTGGCCTTAATTAATCTCTAACTCTCCATCAATAATGTATAAAATAGTAATAAAAAAATACTCCCATTCATTTCAATGGTGCACACCCCTGCAGTCTCCTTTGCCCTATGTCATAATATGCTTGAGAGTGGGGATGTGGAGGTCAGCTTCACTGGGGGGGCATCAGTTTTACTTTAGTGGGTCTCCAATAGTCTGTGCATACCATACTGCTCAACTGTCCCTGAATGCAAGAAACAGCCCTCATTTTACCCCTGAAAACTGCTCTGCTCCTCATCCATCCCTCATGAGAAACACACTGCTCATACTGAGGTTGTCCTGCAAATTTAGACTTTATGGCAGGGGCATGATTTCACATTTGAGCAAGGGGGAGCCAACAACCAGTGTTTTTTTTGTAGATGAGATTTGTACCAGCTTAGTTGCTGCACACATGGCGAGTGTGCAGCATTTGAATCTGATGTGATTTTTAAATGATGTTCACACCAGCTCAACTGCTGCGCTCATGTCAAGTGTGCAGCATGCAAACCTAATATAATTTTTAGAAGATGTTCCCACCAGTTTACCTGCTTCACACATGCCAAACATGCATCATGTAAACCTGA
Source organism: Neoceratodus forsteri (assembly GCA_016271365.2). Taxonomy (NCBI): domain Eukaryota; kingdom Metazoa; phylum Chordata; order Ceratodontiformes; family Ceratodontidae; genus Neoceratodus; species Neoceratodus forsteri. The sequence continues at coordinate 335,050,751 of CM028136.1, read as the reverse complement.
TTTGCTTTTAAGATCTGGTTCGCATAGGTTCACTTTGTGTATGCGAACCACATGCAAACACTGCACAATTAAGCAAGTGGACTGCATTCTGCATGTACACAGCATTCTTATATTTCTGTCAGGGTAGTTACATTTTTAGCACACATTGCAAGCTGCATTGCATTCACAGAATGAAATGTACTCTTCAGTGTTGGACTATTTGGGTCTTGTATCATGCTGTGGCATACAGTGGCACCAGCCAGGATGCAATGCAGTGCAGTACCCTGCAGTATTATGGCAGAGTGCTACAGTATGCTGCAGGGAACAGTGTAAATAAATGGCATATAAGCCCTTTTGTAATGCAGTATTTTATAACGTGTCATTTATTGAAAGGTACTGTGTTGCATCCTGGCTGGCTCCATTGTATATGCCTTTTGATGCGATATTTTAGTTGGCAATAGGAATATGGCTGCCAAAATGACAGACTCATTTTGACATTTTATTTTCTCTTCAATTTTAGAACATACAGTATGTTGGTGGGCTTCTTTTTCCAGACTATGCCATGCATGGAAAGAAATGTTTTTACTCATTTTACAAGGTAACAAATGTTAGTCATAGTTAAACCACATATACAGTGCCACTTGTGACTGTAACGAAATGATCTTATTTACAAAAGCACTTTCAAAATGGTGTGCTATCCACAGAGTATAAATGAGTTATAAGGCACAGTATGGCCAAACATGATTCTCTGGTCTACAAATAAATAATTTTCTGGTAATCTTTATCTTATTTCCTTAAAGGGGAACTGTCAGCAATAAGAGCCTCACACCAAAGTGTGAGGCTGATACTAATTAGCCCTTTGTGTGCAAAAACACTTTTTTTTCCTATTGATTACTGCAGTGTAGTAGATTTCATCAGGCTAATTTCCTTGACTTATAAACTGACATTTCCTGTAATCAAAAATGCCGGGCTCCCCTGCCACTGGCATCAGAGGAGGACTGCAGCAGTGGGAAATTCAATAGCTTACAGTAAATGTGAGAGTTTTTTTTATAAGCTATAATCATCTGTTTGCTGGTATGCTGTTCTCCTGGGGCTAGATACAGTCACAGAGGACTGTACAAAACCCTATGAGCACAGCAGGACCAACAGAACCAGCAAACATCTAATTTTAGCTCACAAAATCTTTAACATGTATACTGTGGGCTATTGAATCTCCCAGCTCTGCCATCCTCCTCTGATGTCAGTTTTAGGGGATTCTGGGATTTGTGGTTACAGGAAATTGAATCTTAGAAGTCAGCAAAATTAGCTTAATATATTCCACCATACTGCAGTAAGCAATAAGTTAAAAAAATGTTTTTTTTATACGAAGTACAAATTGGAATCTGCCTCACACTTGGGTGTGAGGCTCTTAGTGTTGACAGTTCCCATTAAGCATCATATATACATATATTTACAGTAGTAGTGGAATTCACTGTTTTGACTACCTTGTATTTTAAAACTAATATCTATAAGTTTTTTAATGCCAACTTGCCTAACACTACCCCTTGCAATTGTATGTGGTGATGATTTTGATATTTTTTAAAGCTTTATTGGACTTTTTGCATAATTTAGGAGGGAAAACATAGTCTTGTATCATACAACATTACAAAACATGCTAATCTCATAAGTAGGTCATTTATACCAAACCAAGAAGTTATAAAACATATGCCAAAAGGGTATTAAAACATAGCGGACAAAATTTGTCCAATAAGAACAGTAACACAAACACATCAGTGGTAAGGCATGAGTGTATCCCAAACATAGGAAGGGTTGTCTATTGTTACATATCAAGGAAACCTATATACCAATTCGAAGGGGTGGGGGTATAGGAGGTACCCAGCATTGGTGGGGTAAAGAGAATGTTATAAAGTTTTGCTCCTAGGCAATCTACATATTTCAAGAAGGGGTTCTGCACTTTATAAAATATTGTTAGGTTATGATGTGATACATGTGAAAGCTGTTCACTCTCTGTCAACTTACAGAGAGTTTGAAACCATGCAATATTACTAGGGGCAGTTGCCTGGCACCAGTTAAGAAGGATTTGCCACTTGTCTTCCAGTGCTGCTGGAAGCAGTCACTACTTGCAGAGGCCTGGAGGGTATTAAGCCATGATACATCACCTAGTAGCAAAAGCTGGGGATCAGGTGGTATAACATGGTTTAGTACTCTGCAGCTGTGCTCCTGGATTTGCAGCCAGTAGGGTTTCAGGGTTGGGCAGTACCAGAGAATGTGATCAAGAGTACCTTCTGCTTGTTAACATCTCCAGCATAAGTTAGAGATAAGGAGACCCATCTTGTGTAATATAGCAGATGTTCTATACCATCTGTTAGTATCTTCTGTTGTATTAATTGATATCTTGTATATTATCTCTGAAACCCCTATGCCATTGCTGCAGTAGTGAGCTCCAGGTGGTATCCGAAATGATGACTTGAAGGTCTTTCTCCTAAGCTTCTTTCTTTTTCAACAAGGGAGAGCATGAGTGAAGGAGGAGATAAGCATATATTCCCCCAACCCTGAGAATCTCTTAATGCAGCTGGCAAGAGGTGTGTAGAGGTCTTTAGGTGGGTCTTGAATGACTGTGCAGAGCCTACTTGCAACAGCATGCCTAATTTGCGAATAATTCCAAAAATTCTGCTTGGGGAGATTGTACTTGTCCTGCAAGTGCTGTAAAGAATCAAGACCATACACCCTAGGGGTCCTTAGGTGCCCAGCCACTGTTAGAACTTTTGCAGACTACTGCAGGTTGTGGAGCTGCTTACTATCTACAGTAAGATGCGGGTTCACCCACAAAGGTTCCCAGTAGCCCAAATGGTGCCACTTCCAACCATGCATTTTTGTAAGGTACCTTCATGTTTCCATTGCAAAGTTCTGCATGGAGGACATATTGTTTGCTCCACTGGACACCATCCTTGGCTTCAGTGACCAAGGAAGAAGTGCTCCAGAGGCATGCTCCAGGTGAAGCCAGACAGATACTAAGTGGGTAGGAGGCTTGAGCCAGTATAATGCCTGCTTTATGCAAGTTACCAGGTGGTATGTCCACAACCACAGCAGTCCCCATCCCCCTTTGGTCCCCAGTGCATGTAACTTGGCCAAAGTAAAGCGTAACATGGTCCCACCCCATAGAAAAGAGAGAAACAACTTGTCTAACTTTTGAAATATAGTCTGAGGGATGTGTAGTGGAACATTGTTCAGGCACAATAGGAGTTTAGGGAAGGCCATCATTTTGTAGGCCACAATCTTCCCCCCAAATGTGAGGTTTAGTTTGGTTCATCTGGCAAGATTGATGTTGAGTTGCCTAATAAGTGGATTCAGATTTATGATGGGAAGCCACTCTAAATATGTAGTAATGATCATACCCAAATAGGTCACCTGCTGAGGAATCCATTTTAAATGGAAATGAGCTACTTGGTGTTTTTGACTTAGTGGATTAAAGGAAAAAACTTCAGTCTTACCCCAGTTGACCTTAAGGCCCAATACAGATTTGAATTCCTCTAGGGTGGACAAGATGTAAGGCAAAGTGGCAAGTGGATCCAAAAAGAAAAGAAGAAGGTAGTCTACATATTTAAAAGTTTTGAGGGTGGCATCACTAATTTTTATCCCTTTGTGGTCCAGCTTGTACCAGATTTTCATGAGCAAGGGTTCCATGGCTATGAGATATAGAAGCAGCAACAATGGACACCCCTGCCTTGTACCTCAGGCTAGAGGAAACTGTTGTGAGATCAAGCCATTAATGAGGACCTGGGCAGATGGGCAAGCATATGGAGCCTTTACCTAAGTGAGGTAGGAGGGTCCTATGCCCACAGCTGTCATGGCTTGATATAGGTAAGGCCATTCAACGGTGTCAATGGCCTTCTTGGTGTCTATACTAATGAGGCAAGTTGTTGAAGAGTGTTTAACACCTTTCCATACATAGAAACATAGAAACATAGACTTTGACAGCAGATAAGGACCGCTTGGCCCACCTAGTCTGCCCATTTCCCTAAAATTATCAGATTGCATACAGCCTTTCACAAAGCCAGCCTGGTGGTGATCAATGATATGCGGTATGACAAGCTGCAGTCTTAGGGCAAGTAGTTCAGCCAGGGTTTTTGTGTCAACTTTTTTCAAGGAAATAGGTCAATAGTTTGCTACCTGCTGATCATCCTTACCAGGTTTGGGGAGAATTATAAGAGCTTCCAACATTGACATAGGCAGGGAGCCTTGTTTCTGTGCCACTATATATAACACCTGGAGTGTATTGAGCAATCTGCCCAGACAGGCATGATAGAATTATGAGCATATGAAAAAGCCAACTGAAGAAGGCCATTTGGTATATCTAGTCTGCTCATACTGCAGGGTCCACAGCTTGAGCAATTGACACTGCACCCCCTCCTCACTCCTTCCATCATTTCCATCCATTTCCATTTCTACCACCACCTGCAGGTTTTCGAATGGACTCCTCATAGCCATGATTAACATCTGCAGCCAGCAAAAAAGCATGATGACCATCAAGGCTGGATGAAACAGATTTCCTCTGATGTCCTTGCAGTGACTGAGACCTGGTTTGCCCCTGAGATCCCTGGCTCTGCCATTTATATACCTAGGTCCTCCATCCTCAGAACAGAGAGGCAGGCAAAGAAGGGTGGGGGTTGCGCCCTCTAGTATCAAGACTCATTACAAGCCTCCTTATGCACTACCACTCCCCCTTCTCATGGGGCCCAAGTACTCATGGTCAAGCTTCAATCAGACACGTCAGGTAAAGCCCTCCACATAGTGACAGTGTATATCCCTCCATCCCCCTGGAATCAGAAACCTGTGTTCAACTCGGTCCTCAACTGTCTTTCCCATCTCACTAACTCCAGCGAAATCATTGCACTAGGAGTCTTCAATGTCAACTGGCTTGCCACATCCTCAGTCCTGTACAAGGACTCTGTTTCTGCCTTGGACCTCACCCAAATCATCCAATCTCCCATGAGACTCAACCACAAAACTGGAACCTCCACGCTCCTTGATCTCATACTTACTATTTGACCCACCCAAATATCTGATGTATCTGTACTTCCTGACACCCTGAGTGACCACTCTCCCATACTATGTCAGTCATCTACAAAAAAAAAACTAAATTGCCCCCCCAAATACACCTTCCTACGCTGCCTAAAAAAAGGGTCCCTCTCTCAGCTCAGAAAACACTTACTGCTCTGTGACTGGATCCCCATCAACACTGCATCTTCTATAGACTGTGCTCTAGATCACTTTATCAGCACATTTAATTTAGCCTGCAACTGCTATGCCCCAGTCACCAAACAGGTAGTCAAAGGCCAGGACACCCCCTGGCGCTCCCAGGCTCTGCTTGCTCTAATGAAACATCGGGACAACCTATGGCATAAAGCCAATTAATCGGGCAAACTGCAGGACTGACAACTATATAGAGAAGCCAGGAATAAGTGCACCTGGGAACTCTGTAAAGCTAAGGCTACCCACTACCAGGAAACCCTCTCCTCCACCTGGGACTCAGGGTGTAAGTTCCAGAACAACATTAAAGAACTTAATGGCAAAACTACTACCTCCCTCAGCCCAAATGCTAGTAACTCCACCTTTTCCAATCAAAGCGGCATCTTTCCCCCCAGTTTCTTCAACCTGGCTCTGGAATCTGATTCAACTCCCCCCGCATCTAACAACCACTCCTACCTTCAGGATTCAAACAATCTCCCCTCATGAAGCAAGACACTACCTCACCAAAGTTCTCGACAAAACTCATCATAGTGGTGACTCTCTTGACCTAAAACTCATCCTCCTAAATTTTGACTCCGTCCTCACTCCCCTCACTAATATTCTTAATCGGTCCCTCTGCCTTGGACAATTTCCTGCCTGCTGGAAATCGACTGTCATCACCCCCATCTTTGAAAGTGGGGATTGTACCTCCCTGAGCAACTACTGCCCCATCTCCATACTTCCACCCATCTCAAAGGCATTAAAAAACATAGTGTCAGACCAACTCACTGACTATCTTACAAAATATAACTTACTGTGCCCTGAACAACATGGCTTCAGGAAGGGACACTGTACCACTACTGCCCTTCTTGAATATACCACCTTTATAAACAAAACTCTCGACAGAGGACATGTAAAGGGATCAACCTACTTAGACTTAATCAAGGTGTTTGACTCTGTCAGTCATGCCCTCCTTATCCAATCCCTGGTCACAGTGGGATTGTCCCTGGAAGCCACTATGTGGTTTAAAAACTACCTCTGTGACTGAAATCAAAGGGTCAAAATTAACTCAACACTCTCGACCTGTAAGCCTGTTCACTCTGGGGTACCCCAGGGATCAATACTGGGCCCCCTCCTCTTTAGCCTGTTCCTCAATGCACTCCCTAAGTCCTAATCAGGTCAGATGCTACTATATACTGATGATGTGGTCCTTTTCACCAGCCACCCGGACCCTCACTCTCTTCAATCCACTCTGCAGCTTTCCTTCTCAAAAGCTGGATCCTGGTTCTCAGAACACAGACTTGTTCTGAAGTACAAAAAAACCAAGGCAATGATCTTCACTCACCATCATAACAAACAGTCTCCCTTAATAAAACCTGCTGTCTTGTCTCTGGTTGTAATAGGTGGACTCACACCTGTGAGCTCTATAGACTCACCAACTGGCTTAATTTTGATGGTAGACTTAAATACCACACCTGTCTCCTTGCCAAGAAGCTCTCACAAAACCCTTCCCCCCTGGGCCTACTTAGCCTAGTGCAGTCTGCCTCCACCCAAGGGCTACCTGAAACTCACTGTCTACTCCCCTTACTCTTTGCCACTGCAGAACCTCCATGTGTCAATGCTCCTTTTTCTGTAGGGCCCACCTCTGAATGAACTACACCCAGCTATCACCTCTGAACTGTGGCTAGGACCATACATGTCCTCACTCTGCTAGGCACTCCTCACCTAATTCATCTGTGATTGCGACTAACCTAAACCCCCACTTATGCTCCCACACAGCTACCCCTTTTTTGCAGCTCACTTACTGGGTGGCCTCATTGCATATAATGATTAATTCCCTGTATTTTTTGTTTTCTGTAAATTATTATGACTTGTGGTCTGTTTTAATACCCCTTGAAGCTGTAACTTGCCTGTTGTATAGTTAATGTTCTGTCTGTTGTTTGCTATGTATGTGAATTTCTGACACGGAGCCTTTGCAACGGAGTCTCTGACTCACAGGTTTGTAATTCCGATCTCTACAATAAATAAATAAATAGAACCAAATAGGCAATTTACATTAATTTCCAGTGGAGTTAAAAGTTTCACAAATGGCTATTGGAAAACTTCTGTGGATGGGAACTTTTGATTATGGAGACAAAGGTTGTCACCATCCCTTCAAGGGTTATTTTGAGTAGGGTTAGAAGTCTCCAAGTTAACAACTTCCACTGATCTCTCTCTCTGATCTGTTTTGGACATGGACAAGTGAACATATACTATGTATCAATCAAACTTTGCTTTCTTGTCAACCTCCTTCAACCCTTCCTTTTTTCTGTTTCTGTTTGTTCTCCTTTAAGTTTTCTTTGTCTGTCTTTCTCTTATTAAGGGTGACAGAAAACATGTGTTGCCCCTCTAAATGCCCTTCAGTTGTTCTTTTATTTTCTACCCAGCATTGTGATATGTTTTTGGCCTTGTTTGTTAAATTACTATTCTAATTTTCTTACATTTTAACTACCCTGAATTCTTCTCTCCTCAGCAGTTGCTGTTCTATCTCTCTCTCTCTCTTTTCATACTGCCTGAACATTCTGTGACATCAATAACACCATTCCAGGCCATTCAGATGAATAGTATGGAATGTGAGTTATTAATGTCATACTGTAGAATGTCTTAGAACTATGAAAAGAAAGAGCAGTAGCTGGTGAGGAGACTGGAACTCGATGTAGATCTGAGGGAATCCTAAAACTAGATTATTCATATATCAAAAAATCATTAAAGCATATCAGAATACATAACTGGCCTGGAGAGGAAGATGGAAGGGCAGTATACTATGTAAAAAATAATTTCCTATCTCCTTTAGTAGTGTTTTCCTTGTCTTGTTGTTTCCTTTTTCATTTCTTTCTGTATAATGTAATTTGACTTAGATATTATTTTCTGTTTCAGATCTAATTTCCTGATTAACTTCTTTTCCACTTCTAATTTTCTCTAACAAATGTTCTAAGTTGCATAGTAATAACATAGAGAATAATGTATAGGCAGGTGGTTATGATGAGAATTTTACACACACCCGAGGTGTAGCATCCTCTATAAACCCCGAGGCGAAGCCCGAGGGTTTATAGGCATCCCACACCGAGGGTTTGTGTAAAATTCTCATAAATAACCACCTGCTTATTACTTTATTTTTTATAATTGCTGGTCACAATTTTTTTTAGCAATATTCTGTTCAATTTGCAAATAAATGAGTAAGGCAGTTGTGGTATAATGAAGAATTCATTTGTGGTGGTTGTATAACATTGCAGTTTTTTTATTATTTTAAAACATGTTGGAAGAGAAGAGGAAAGCATTAGGTCACCGTGGGTTAGGGAGTGTGTGAAAGTGGGAGTGCTTTTTCTTTTTTTTAGGTGGCGAGTATACAAAACAAATGTACAAATACTTCCACCACATTTATTCTCGATACTGTCAACAGACTCACATTATTCCCGAGACTCGGGTAAAATGTAGCCATAAAAAGCATATTTGAACCTTGAATTTAAAGGATGGCTCCTCAGAAAGCAGTTGGATAGCTAAAAAGTTAAATAAGAGAATACGAGGGGGGGGACCTTCACGATGGCAAAGAGTTGGTTTCCTTAGTGACTGAGCCACCCAAGACGTCACTATTGAGATGTCATCACTCCTCTTCGGGAGCATGATTTCAAGAGGCTCAGCCCCCTACTTCTCTATCGCTCATCAAGGAGAGACATTTTAATGTTCTGGTGTCCAGTAATAGCAACCGCGCCTTAAATGAAGTGTAACTTCAGATAATTTTAGTGTAAAAAGTAAAGGTAATAGTAATGTCCCCTTGTGCATTGTGGTAACCAGCCGAAACCGAGGACTGCATTAAAAAGACTTCTTGGTGCTGCAGTGATTGAAAACAAAGTACAGGGAAATACTCCTTAGAAAAATTACTTGGGTCAGTGCAACCTACCTATTCTAAGTGCAGCCTTTGAAGTAACAGAGTTTAAAAAAAATAATTTAATGTTGCTTGGTTTTGTGTTGTGTCTGACAGAACAACACTGGATCTGACAGGACACCCTAGCTGCGAGACCGTGGAGTCAGTTAGTTGTTTTGTTCGCTTCATGTTCTTTAGGTCTCAAGGCTGTGCTCTAGAGCACAGTGGCGCGTGTTTGCTGTTATAATCATTGAGGTAGTTATAACGGCAAATTATAACTCGATTTTTGTATGAAAAAAAATTGTGGCCAGTAATTATTATACAATTAACAGGTAATGGCAGATCATACATTATACAAAGAGAAAATTACCGCTGTTAAGGCTAAGATTTCTTAAAATGTAAGTCAATCAATAGTACGGTTGTACTTTTTTAAAATGGTGGCAGAATTCTCAACACTAAGTAATACAATTAAATTTAATTCAATATAATAATAAGAAATACCAAAAAAACTTAATGTGTAATACATTTTAAATGTTAAGTCTGTTTAACCTTCAATAAAGTTTAAGTTTGACTGGAACAGTTACATTTTACCAATCTTGTTCTTCCAGCTCATGTTAAAGATACAGTCAGGAGTTCAGATTTTTGCAGAGAAAATCCACCAGCGCATTGGTTTCTAAATATTTCCAGTAGGAAACCTAGAAATTGAACTTCCCAAGTTACAATGGTGAATTTATAATACTCTTTTAAGGGAATAAAATGAGTTAGCCTACAATATGTTATCGAACTCACATACCCCACCCAAGACCGATAATGAGGCAACAGCACACCCAGTCAGTTGTTCCACTCCACAATCCATATACCATTCTGGGGAGCATAGTTCCTCTATGGATGCACCGCAGGAGGAGACTAAGGAGGTTGCAGACAACTGTCACAAGGGAGGCCCTCAGGAAGGAGGCAGAGGGCACCACAGGGAAAGCAAGCAGCTCCTGGTGGAGGACTCAATTATTAGGGGGATAGAACTGGGGGGAGCAGGGAAAACTGAAGCAAGGTGTCTGCCTGGTGCCATGGCTTGAGGGACAGGGAGCGCATCCTTAGGATCATGAGAACAGTTGCACAGGAGTCTGAACTGGACATCATTGTCCACCTAGGGACAAATGACTTGGCTCAACATGAGATTAGAGCAGTGCAGAAGGACTTTGTAGAGTTGGGGAGGGGCCTAAGGCAAGTAGCACACACAGTATTCTTCTCAGAGGTGCTGCCTGTCAGTGGCATGGGTGAGGTGAGGGTACTTTGCACCATGCAGTTTAATGAATGGTTGAAAAAATGGTGTGTAGCACAGGGGTTTGGCTTCACTGGGGACAGGGGTTCCACCTGGAGGGACACCAGCCTATACTGGCAGGATGGTCTGCATCTGTCCAGGAAGGGAACAAGTCTTTTGGGCAATCAGTTTAAATGCTTCATTGGCAAGCTTTTAAACTAGTCAAGGGGGGAGGCACTGATAAGCAGCAGGAAAATCCCAGTCTCCCCATACAAAACAGGGTACTAAATGAGAAAAAGACCAAGGTAGAAAGGTCAGTGGGAGATGCTGCTACAGAATGTAAAGCCATCAAAAAAATGGAGAGAAATGAGTACCAATGCCCGTAGTCTGGGTAACAAGCTTCCTGAATTAGTGGCTTTAATGGAGGAGGAATATCTGGATATCATGGCAGTCACAGAAACATGGAACACACAAAACCATGACTGGGATGTAAACATACCAGGATACACTATCTACAGGAGGGACAGGGAGGGTAAAAGAGGAGGAGGAGTAGCTCTCTACATAATGGAAGGCATCAAAGCAACAGAACAAAAGGGTAAACAGGGAGGAGAAGAAGCACTGTGGGTCAATTTGGAGGCAGGCAATGGCACCACAGTCCGCAAAGGGGTTGTATACAGACCCCTCTCAGGGGGAGGAAATGGACAAGGAAATGATAGAAAGTATACTTAGAATGGCAGATAAAGGGGAGATATTGCTGATGGGTGATCTGAATATGCCAGATGTTAACTGGAGTGCAGTTGCAGCAGCCACTTCTAAGACTGGGGTTATTCTAGATGCGCTACAGGAGGCATGCATTAGACAACTAGTATTGGAACCCACTCGAGAGGGAGCAATCTTAGACCTGGTTCTCTCAAATGGAGATGGAGAGAGGATCACGGATGTAGAAGTGGGTAGCCATCTGGGAACTAGCGACCATCGAACAGTATGGTTCACAATAAACACAGCAATAGAGTCATGCCATACAAAGGCAAAAGTACTGGACTTCAGGAGGGCTAACTTTGCCAAAATGGCTAAGTGCCTAAGGAATGCACTAGCAAATGGGCAGGAAGGAGGGGTGGAAGAACAATGGGAAATAATAAAAACTGCCATCACAGAGGTAACACGCCTTTGTGTGAAGCAAATAAACAAAACAAAATGATGTAAGAAACCACTATGGTTCTCAAAGGAGGTGGCAGCGAAGGTTCAAGAGAAAATGAAAGCATTCAGAAAGTACAAGGAATCACAGAAGGAGCAGGACAGAGAATTGTATCAGTTAAAGCAAAAGGAAGCTGGGAAGGCAGTCAGAACAGCAAAGGCCTGAACTGAGGAAAAGATAGCCAACTCGGGTTATGAAGGGGGATAAAACCTTTTTTAGGTACATCAGGGAGCGAAGGAAGACTAAGGGAGGGATAGTGAGGCTTAATAAAGGGGAGGGAGTGGGCAGAGGGTGACGGTGAAAAGGCAGAGATACTAAACAAATATTTTTGCTCAGTATTTATAAATGAAGAGGGGGAGGTACCTAAAACAAACAATAGAAACACTCTGGATACAGAAGTTGATACAGCCCATTTACAGAAGAAAGGGTTCTGAAAGAACTCTTAAAACTGAAGGTGGACAAAGCAATAGGGCCTGATGGGATTCATCCCAGAATTCTAAAAGAACTAAGGGTAGAACTAGTGACAACACTGACTACCCTCTTTAACAAATCATGGGAGGATGGGGTGGTACCTGAGGACTGGAGGAGGGCAGATGTGATTCCCCTTCACAAAAGTGGGAGCAGGGCAGAAGCAGGAAACTACAGACCTGTTAGTTTAACCTCAGTGATAGGGAAAATTATGGAATCACTTCTGAAGGAAAGAATTGTCAAGTACCTAGAGGCCAGAGGGGCATGGGACCCAAGGCAGCATGGATTCACAGCGGGAAGGTCATTCCAGACGAATCTAATAGATTTCTTTGACTGGGTGACCAAAGTAGTAGATCAGGGAGGGGCTGTGGACGTGGCCTACCTAGACTTTAGCAGGGCATTTGACTCAGTCCCACACAAAAGATTAATATAAAAGTTAGCCAGCCTGAGTGGGTCCCAAGATGATAGCCTGGGTAAAGAATTGGCTGGAGAATAGGACACAGAGGATAATAGTAAATGGAGCCCACTCTGAAGAAAGTTACTAGTGGGGTAATGCAGGGTTCAGTATTAGACAAGTCCTCTTATGTCTTTATAGCGACTTGCAGAGGGACTGAAGGAAAATATGTCTCTTTGCAGATGACACAAAGATCTGCAACAGAGTTGATGCTCAAGGTGGATGGAAAGGATGAGAAGGACATGGCAAGGTTAGAGGAATGGTCAAATGTATGGCAGCTTAGATTCAATGCTAAGAAGTGCAAGGTAATGCACCTGGAAACAAAACCCAGAGGAAGAGTGCACAATGGGGGTGAGATACTAACAACAACAAAAATGGAAAGGGACCTGGGGGTAGTCACATCAGATGACTTAAAGGTGGGCAAGCAAATGAGAGGGCAGTAAGGAGGGTTGGGGATACTGGGATGGCTAGGGAGGCATCACCAGTAGAAAACAGGAGTTGTTATCCCTCTGTACAGACAGCTGGTGAGACCCCATCTGAGTACTGTGTGCAGTTCTGGGAGACCCAGTCTCCGCAAGGACACAGACAAGATGGAAGCTGTCCAGAGGAGGGCAACTAAAATGGTGCAGGGTCTGCACCAGAAGACATATGAAGAGAGACTAAAGGAGCTTAATATGTATAGCCTCGAGGAAAGGGGGGGCATGATAGAAACTTTCAAGTACCTCAAGGGAATCAACAAAGTCCAAGAGGGTAGCATCTTTCAAAAAAAGAAGGTGGCTCAGAGGTAATGTAAGGAAGTATTTTTTCACAGAGAGGGTCATGGATACATGGAACGGCCTTTCTGAGGAGGTTGTGGAGTCAAAAACAGTGGTTGAATTCAAGCATGCATGGGACAGTCATAAGGCAATTCTAGGGGGTGGGGTAGAAAGAAGGAGGCTGCTGGTTAACTAGGATCTGCAGCTTATCCATTAGGTATGGAAATGGGCAGACTCGGTGGGCCAAGCGGTCCTTATCTGCCGTCAAATTCTTTGTTTCTATGTAACGGTAGCCAAGTGATAAAGTTTGGCTTTGTTATAAAAAATCTAATGTGACTTCCTCATAAAACCAGGTCAGAAGTATTATAAGGATACATTTCTATTAAAACTCATTGCAAATGCATAATAAGAATCAACATCAAAATTATAAGACTCTTAAAAGTTTTAATCTTAAAAGTAACATTTTATATGTTATTTAAAAGTAGGTTAGACAACTTACATTCCTCCCAATTTGTATCATATATGGGGTTTAGTACATGAATTTCACAATGCTGTTTGACAAAGCAGTAAATGGATGTTGCCCTGCTTCTGGAACCAAACAGAAGCAATTACATTTTTTTTTAAGTCTAAGTTTACCTAAAACTTTAAATTAGAGGTAATTAATACTAAAATAGCAACTATTCAGAATCTCAGGCAAATCCTAATATAAAGTATTTTGCCTTAAGTACTTACAACAATAGAATGGTTTTAACCTTAAGCCCTTTTATAATCAATATTGAAAAATTCTAGGGGTATTAAAAATTTGGTGATATCCATGGTCATGCTGGCACCAATACTACTGCTTTACAAATCTCAGACAGTTCTGGAAGCAGACTGCAGCACACTACAGAAAGGTAAAACATACAGTAGTAAGGTATACTCTGGTGGCAACACAAAAATTTAGTTTTATTCTAAAATTGCAAAAAAGTTTTAGTTCTTAATATTGGTTGCCAGTAAAACCCTTTAAAACTAGTTTTCAGTAAGAGAACCTGAGAGTAGTATCCAGTCAGTATTTCAACCAAATGCATGAGTAGACACTGAGCAAACAGTCTTTCATGTCCTTCCTCTAGAGACAAATAGGCTGACTGCTGTTAACAATATGGCTTAAGTAGTCAACCAATATGTCAGAACAGGCAGTCCACCAATCATCTTTCTCTTATCCCTGTATACTGAATCCTATTTGTTCATTTGAATCTTTAATTCTAATATTTCAATAATTTCTCTAGTGACCTGTTAGACATTTTGTATTATTTATAGGATATCTTTAATTTTTATTTTTGAAGCCTTTTAAACCTATACATTTCATTGATATTTTTAGCTAACTGATTTATCTGGTTATTTTTCAGTCAGACGTTTACTACCCTTATTTTATTTTGACTGAATCTTCATAAACCTTTTAAAATTAGTGCTGTAGTGAAATACAAGAGACTGAATGTTCCTCCAGAGTGTAAATTCCATACCCACACTGCAAATACTTATTTAGTGAGAAGTTCACTTGAGACTGTTTCAAAGTCAGAGTCAACCAGAGATAAATAGTTAAACTTAAACCCATATTTCGTAAAATAAGACCTAGGGGTCTAGCGGGTTTGACTTTGTCACATAAACAGACATCTGTGACCCTCTGGTTGCATTCATCAGATGGAATCACATCTGAGATCAGAAATTCAGGTAGTTTCAGTGTAGGATGGGGTTCTATGACCAGCTAAATGGGACTAGGATTTTCCACAGAGTTGCCTGGATACAAGTTGAGAGCCTTGTTCCACATTTATCCTCAGTGAACCTCCTTATCTTCACCCCATGACGTGGACACACAACATGGAAATGTGCCCTATCTGGACTTTGGGAGGTAGAGTGGTTGGGGGTGACAGTATGAGCATGTTGATTCTCAAGACTCAGGATTCTCAGACATCTTCACACCTTTACTGTATCACTCTTTATCCCTCCAGTGGATTCAACTTGATTTCTCCAATTCTTCTATACTCTACACCGGTCTTTCCATTCCCCACTTCCTCGGATCTTCATGGGCTGTAACATACAAATGCAAAACCAAACTCAAGATAAAAGCATTATCTGACAACAAGCATTTTTTTTTTAATAGTTAGAAAGCCTTGCTAGGCAACAGTGGCATACTGTTTTTAAAGCCAGAAAATGCCCTAATTTTAAAGACTGAGCAGATCTTCTTAGCATTAAGCTCTCAGTCATCATCATCTGGCTTGTAGGCATTTAAAACTCCAGTTTTCAGTTTGGGTTATTTGGCTTTGGATTCAAAAAATTAGATTCTCAAACAAAGTTAAACTAACTTTAACAGCTTTTAAAGTCATAACAATGTTGCCACCTGCCACAAGGGGGTACTGGTGCCATCTAGTCTCCATGTCCTATTTGGTCACATAAGTATTAGTATTAGCATCTCAGCCAGAGCCAGCTCCCTGCCATGTGAAGACAGGCACTATCAAAAAGGTGAGAGCATGAAACTATTTTTGTTAGACACAGAACCTCAGCACCGAAGCACTGAGGCAAGGGTTATCCAAAAAGGGCATTGGCAACAAAGGCAGGTTCAAAAGAAATACAAAATCACACATGCCCCATAATGCAAAAAATCATGGAATGCACTGCATATGCAAATCAACATGAAAATGTTGGTTGGGTCTGCTCTAAGCAGGAATGCATGGTAGCAAAGGGCCTCTCACACAATGTGCAAAGGCTGAGAACAGAAGATGCAGACACATGTTTTGTCCTACTCAGGACTCATCTGTGTGCTTCATCTGTAGCTTGCACAAGGAGAAACAACAACCAGCATTATTGTGGTCTAATGGATTTGAATGATGGTGTGACCAAAACAAGAAAGCAAGCTAAAAAAGTCAAAGAACCCTAGCACAAAAACATTGAGGCAGTGGTTACCCTGAAAGGGCAATGGCAACAAAGCCAGGTTCCAAAGAACGTTTTCTTCCTATCTTTAGAAGTCAGGAGTGAGGCAATGAAAAGGAAAGTAAATGAGAAGCTTTGCAGGAGGAGGTAAGAGGAGTAGGCAGTGAGAGATCTTCGTCAAGTAGGTCTCCATAGGGCCCTGCAGGTTCCATGCCATGTATTCCAGTCTTCTGGGGAAACCTAGAGTTGAGTTGATTGAGCACCCTCCCACTGGCACACAGAACCACACATGGAAGGCTGGCTGGAAAGGTGGACTTTGCATTGGTCAGGGGCATAACTGGTCATCTAGGTGTTACCTCACAACAAACTAGTGTCCAAGTAAAGCTAACTGGGTATTGGGGAGGGGTCATCAGATGGAGGCCCTTTGTCCATGACAGTAGTAGTGTGTCTGCCAGGTGTCCTGTCCAGGAGGTTCACAGAAAGCACACACACTGTGGAACTAAGATCAGGTGCTGTGCTTCACAAACAAACTCAAGTTCTGCAAGCATTCCTCTGTCATGCAGTTCAGGCCTAAGAAACAGAAGCTGAAACCAACAGGCTTGCATCCAATGTTATTTATTGCACAATTTTTGTAAAGTCAAGTAAAGAATGTTTGTCAAAAGCCTCATATTAGCAATAAATTCAATGGCCTGAATACAGGCTCTATAATGGCCAAATGCCCCAGTGCTTTGCTCTATTGAAGTTTCATCGGGGGCAGGTCTCTGGGGTTTGGCATCTTGTCTAAAAACAGACCTTTAATCAATGGCAGGGAATCAGCTTATCAATATTCATCAGTCACAAAGTCCTGTCTTACAGCAGCAGTCAGACCCTTGCCAGGTCATGCTGTATAAGTCACCCGGATTCTTATGAAGTGCTAGGTGTTCAGAGCAAACTTAACTCATGGTGCTTAGTCTACAACTTAACATATCACTAGTTCAATGTTAATTCTTGTCCTGTATCATTCCTGCATTAATGTGTTGTATATGTCTACAAACAGTGGCTTTGGAGGAAGTTGAACATAGCACCCCATGAATTCACATAGAAGATTCTCATAATGCATTTCAAACTGCAGAACAATACAAATAAACTACAAAATGAGCAGAGCTATTTTGTTAAATTAAAACCTGAATATCAGAAAAACAGAAGTTGCTGTTTGGTAAAGGTACATCACTATTTGTAAGTATGAGGCACCGATAGAATTATTGCTTTGTGTATGCAACCTGTTCCAATCACCCATAAGTCAATGATGGCTACATTTTAGCCCTAACAGGTACCAGAATAGCAGATCACAATCCTCAGCAGATACAGACTATCCCATGTTAGCTATAAAATATACAAGACAACAAGGTTCAACTGTTTAGAAAGTCTTCTTGCATTAAATCTGCATATACTGTACTCTCAAGGAATTAATTTGTAAGTACATTGTAATACAGGGGGTCACATAACCATAATGAAGGGTCACCTATGTCTAATAAGTGTCCAGGAGCCATTGTCCTGAGATGCAGGGTCCCAGGAGGACCAGTATATCAAGGCTGTAACATCTGGTGGGAGATGTGTGGATAACAATAACAAAAGTATACAAGTCCTATATGCCATGTCCTGGTGTAAATAAATACTACACTACTGTGACCATGATGTATGTTGCGTTTAGGTGTAAATAAATTCTACACTGCTGTAACCTTGCTTTTCTTCATGTGGACAATGAATTGTGTATAGCTTTAGCAAGGGCCAAAAAGGTAAGATTATTGCATTCCCCAAGTTCCAAACATCTCAGACCAGTACACCCCCCCAAATGACCTCCCAAGTGTATTGCAACATCTCTCCCACCCCCTCATGGAGGACTGGGTCCCAACTACAAACCATTAGATCTCTAAATCTGCATTCCCAATGTTAGGATTTGTCATAATTCAGAGAAAAGTTCACACATAGCCTAGTCACACAGAAACAACTACTGGTAGAGGCTGGAGTGAGACCATCCCAGGGCTACTTGCAGTCACTGCCTGTCTGTGCCTGGTCACTGCCTAAGTATATTTCTGCCAACCAGATCCTTTCAACCCCACTAAAGATACTGTGCTCATGCTCCCCGTCACTAAGATATAAAACATGCTAGCCTGTCACAACTGTACAGAAACTGACATTTTATATTTTAACACTTATTAACGTATCTTTAATGTAATATTATTTACCGTCGAAATTACAGTTTATGGATTGTCATCTGGGCTAAAAGGCTTTAAATTACAATGAGCAAGTGTTATTCATTACATTCTTCCTGAACCACAAAGTGGGTTATATAAACTCTGGTCAGACAAAACATTGCAAAGGCCATGATAGACCCTATCATATGTGAAGAAGCAGCAAACCCCATTCAAAGGTTTTTTTTTTTGTTAGTCTTTTTGTTATTACTGAGTATATTTACGAGGACAAATAACTCTGTTTAAAACTCATGATACCAATCAGAATCCTGCGCAGCACATATTGGAAGCCTTTTCCTGTTTCACAAAAGAGTTACTGAAACATGCATTCTGAAGCAAATATCTATGCCAAAAACACAGCTTTCATTTTTGTACCATCCTGAAATCTTTACCGCACAGGGACTCTGTGCATTTGTTTTGGATCATAGATGTAGGCCTTTCCCCTGGAGAGATCTTCTAAATGGTTTAACATTGACTCTTGTCCTGAGATAAAAGGGAATCCTGGACCATTATCAGCCAACAGGCCTAGCTTGGGGAAAATGCATGGTTAGGACATCAGTGAGCTTGTTAAGTAGGTAAGAGTTCATGCTTGGTTTAATCTGAATACACCAGTGTCCACTGTGCATTCAGCTTTGGGCTTCAAAGTACATTCTGTCCTATTTTGCTAAGAAAGCTTATTTTCCTTTTTCTTGAACTTTTTTGTCAATAAGCAAGTTGTTGGGGTGGCCAGAGCAGGATAACTGAAAAATACTGTAAAAGAAACATTTAAAAATAAAACACTGTATGGCCTTACTCAGGATTTCCCTAACAAAGTACAAATACCATCAGTATGACTGAAAAATAGAAGCTATTATATACTGTAGTATCATATTAGAATAGGTTATTTTATTTGAACAAGGTGTATGTCACTATACAGCATATTTATTCATTTGGAATTGTCAACAGTGGAAAGACCTCATTTTAATCCATCACCTAGATTTCACAGGGATCCTAGGTAGGCAAGGAATACAGAAGTAGCAAGTAATACATAATTATAATTACAATTACAGATCATTAACATGTCCCAATTTCCCAGTCCTTGCTGGAGTACCCCAGGGATCCATCCTGGGACCCATCTTATTCTCTCTCTTTATCAATGACCGCCCTCCCCCCGTCTGCATGCACAGGCCCCCCCCAACATGATTTTAACAGTGTGCTAAATTGCTTCCAGGCAAACCAACTGAGGGTAAACACAAAGAAGACAGTCTCAATGACTTTTGGGTCAAGACAAAAACTGTCATCACTGTCATCTGCCCCTGTTTTTTCCATTCCCGATCGCTCCCCCTTAGAAGATGTCCCTGCCTGCAAATACCTCAGGGTATGGCTTGACAATAAGCTACATTTCTCAATCCACATAGATGTTTTGCACTCCAAACTCTGTCCTAAACTCAGGGTTATGTACAGAAACAAAGAATCCCTCTCTCTCTGTGCATCGTGAACTGGTCACAAAGACAATCCTCCCCATGACTGATTACACAGACATTGTCTATGGCACTGCTAATGCATCTTCCCTCACAAAACTGGACACCCTCCTAAATGCCTTTTGCTGCTTTACCACAAACTCCACTTTCTGCACCCACCATTGCTCTTCCTACTCCTCTCTATCCATTCCTCCCCTTGCCCACTGTCATCTGGTCCACTCCCTTGCCTTTATAGGTAAATACTGATTTGGCCTTCTCCCCCTAAAACTCCTCCCTATTATCCCCTGCTAGTCCCTTTTCTTACCCACTCCACTCCAGAGTGTCCCACTGTTTTTCTCTCCCCCACCCTCATACTAATTCATGTCAGTCTGCCTTCTCCTTCTGTTTTCCATCCCTCTGGAACCAACTTCCAACTTCTTTCCTGCAGGCCTTTTCACTCCCAGCACTCAAATGCCTTCTCAGGCATGAACCAGTCGCTTATTGCCACTGCCCCTAATTTCAACCTATATCTAGATCTGAATTAAAGGTCACTGGTTATTCATTTTTTATTGCAAATACATATGTCATCCACTCAATTGTGTGCAATTACCACTCTGATGTACTGAAACTGGCTATATTGCTGTATCATGGTTGTACAAACTCATATGTTATGCTCATTTTACCCTGTATATATTTGTATCCTTGTATATATGTAATGTACTCAAGTTGTACATACCTCTCTGTTGTTCTGTAACTTATTGTATTGCTGTACTATCGGATGCACCTACTCTTATGTCGTGCTCATCCATTTTGCATATATCTTCCTCCTGTATACCTATTTGTCCTCTGGGTCACACCTGGAAACAAGCCTTGGCTTAGTGTGCCTTTCCTGGTTAGCAAAGTTTAAATAAATAAAAATAAATAAATTATAATGGGGTGAAGAAAACTAATTGCATGCAATTTCATTGTTGTTTAAATACAAGAGTAAATATTTCCAAGTACACCAGTGACCATATCAGAATGTCACAGGTAAAGCAATGCTATTTTACTTATCTGCATGACCAGTGACAATCTGCCCAACTATATGGGGGAGGGGCCATAAGTGAAGGAGAGGCTGCATAGTGATGTGGAAAATGAGAGCGAGCAGTCCTTGCCAATATTAGCTAAGAGGACTTAGAACATTTAGACAGATGAGGGCAAGTATAATGTTTGTTTAGATGACTGTACATTGCATATTGGAAATGATACACACTGGTTACGGCTTTGATGTGGTCTGGACACTTGTTCCATGTAACTAGAGCAGCATAGTTGAGTGACTTCTCATCAAAAGAGCATTTAACACTGGGAATACAGTAAAGACTTTGGCTTGAGAGCTGAGCCTACAAATGGTTATGAATTATGTGTGTGTAAGCTGCAGATACATCTGGGCAGAGTTGTCAGTCACTATCCAGACAGCAACTCTTAGTACCATTAATTAGGTGTGAAGGTGCTCTAGTCTGTTAAGTGAAGAGCAAGACACAATCGGGCACAAATGCCCCAAGAGTTTGGCTCTTCACCTAACAGAACATGTAGGCACTTTATTGAAGGTGCTGAGATTTGCTGCCAGAGTTTTTGTGACAAATTGTAAGCAGCTGATTGGCAGAACTGTCTTGGCTGGATATATTTTCATTAGTGCATCTTGATTTGTTTGCAGTTGTTTTGTCTTGGGGCTGGATGCTACCTTAAATGCACTACCCTGTACTGTAAGCTGGGCTTTTATTTTCCTGTTTGCCATCAGGCAGGGGTTTTTGTGTACTTTTACTCATTGGAATTGCCCAGAGAAATTCACTCCGATCACCCAGTGACAGATTGTTCAGGATCATATTAAAGGGACACTGTCAACCCCTTTAGACCTAAAAGTGTCTTTAGTTAAAAAAAACACATTCTATGATTTATCCCAATCTGTCCAGCTTGCTTATGTAGCTGGTAGCTTGAGTCTGATTCTTTTTTTTTTCTTTTTAAAAGTGAAAAACATTCTGCCTACCATGCTGGTGTAACAACATAAAAATGTGTTGATTTAAATTTTTTGATCAAGACCCACTTCATCTTTCCTGGACTTGGGAACCCCCCCCCCCCCAACACAGTGTAGTCACTTATGACTCAGGGAGCTAAGGCTGGCTCAGGGCATTAAGGGAGAGGAGAAGGACTTTTTATGTTTGCTTGCACACATGTGCAAGAAACATAGTGCCATCATCGGAGATTTCGGAGGTGTGTCACCTCCTCCTCCAATTCAGTCAGTGTGTTGGCAGGCGCGGCCCCTGTAAGCCAATGCATGCTGGAGCTGTCTATGACAAGCTCCAAATGCAGTGGCATACAGTTCAAAGGGGAGCTATGCTTGAGTGAGCAGCGATAAGATATCGCCTGCTCATGTGCAGCTCCCCACACACATGCCACGCAGGCGCTGGCGCGCCCGCCTCCCAGGACGCATGCACACACTGTATAGATGGGGTGCCTAATCCCCGTCAGCTGTGCTGCGTTTTCCCCGCCTCCCCAAAGCCTTCCAAAATGCCATGCTGGTACCCACCCCAGCGTGGCAACTAATATATAGCCAACGGGGGTGCCCAATCCCCCGTCGGCTCCACTGTCCTCACCCCCTCTGAGTAGTAAGTGCCACGCTGGGAGCCCACCCCAGCATGGCAATCGATGCTATGGGCAATGGGGGTTCCCAATCCCCCATCAGCTGAACGCCCCCCCAACCATCCTTGTGCCATGCTGGGAGCCCACCCCAGCGTGGCAAACGTCCCACGTCGTCCTTTTGGGGTTTTTTACCTGTAAAGAAAAAACGGTCCCACGTAGTCTCCCTGGCCCTCCCACAACCCGCACCTCACCACTGGAGCACCCTGCCTCCCCATGCCCCCACCCCATACTTACCTCCGGACCTCGGCGTGACGATCTTCAGTGGACCAGGAACACGTCTGCACTCTTCAAAGCCGACCGCGAACTGAGGACATGCCGTAAGCTGTATAATGGGCTAGATAGATGGTTTTCAACTTTGTTGCATATTCTCGGCATTTTTGAATTTTAGACAATTTAATATGTAGCTTAGACTTTTTCATGATGATCACTGTCATGGCGCATTTGAGTCTGCGGTGATTTTGCAGTCACTGCACGAAATCACCTTCTTCGGCCTGAATAATGCCATGACAGTGACATCATTCATGAGAAGGGGTCCCAAAACCCTATGCTGAAAAATTTCAGCCAAAATTCCGTAAAATGACTGTTTTGATGAAGGCATAGGCAGAAGTTCCTACGCACGCTCATAAGTTCGCGACCTTTCAATATTTCACTCCAGATTTTCAACATTGCCATTTTACCACACCTTCTTATGAGGAGTATAGCTGTCATTTTTCACATCTCACCTAAAATGTGTTTCGGCCCATGTAGCGCACAATGGTGCAGTTGGTGTGCGAAATCAATGTACAGGACAAATTAAGAAAATCACAGTGGCACTGTTCATGAGCAGAGGTCTTAAAATGGCTATGTTGAAAATTTGGTGAAAAAATTCCTAAAAATGACTGTTTTACGAGCGTGCGTTGCACAGTTCCTATGCATGCTCGTAAGTTTGCAATTTTAATATTTTCACCAGATTTTCAACATTGCCATTTTATTACACTTCCTTATGAACAGTACAGCTGCAATTTTTCATATGTCGCCCAAATATGTGTTCGAGACATGTAGCGCACAATGGTGCTGTTGGTGTGCTAAAGCAATGTTTAGGACAGATTAAGAAAATCACAGTTACACTGTTCATGAGCAGAGGTCTTAAAATGGCTATGTTGAAAATTTGGTGACAAAAGTCCATAAAATGACTGTGTTACGAGTGAGCATTGCACACTTTCCACGCACCCTCATTAGTTCATGACTTTGTAATATTTTCAGTCCAGATTTTCACCAGTGACATTTTTCCACACTTCCTTATGAACAGTACAGCTGTCATTTTTCACAACATGGCTGAAGTGTGTTTTCACACTTTCAGCGCAGAGATGCGTCGTCGCTGTGGGAAATCATTGTTCGGCACAGATAAAGAAAATCACAGTGACACTGTTCATGATCGGAGGCACCAAAATGCCTGAGTTGACAATCTGCTGTAAAAATCCCAACCTAATTATTTTATGGTGTCGTTGCACAGTTTCTATGTACGCTCGTGACTTCACCATTTTTTTAAATATTTTTACTACAGATTTGCAACATTGCCATTTTTTACACCTCCCCATGAACAGTATAGCTGTCATTTTTTACATCCTGTTCAGAATGTTTTTGCACCTGTGGTGCTAAATGCCGTAGTCACTGTGCATAAGCAGCTTTCGGCTAACAAACTGATATTCCCCCTGTTCATGAGGTGGGGTCACTAAACAAACATGTTGAAAATTTGGAGTGAAAATACCAATGAATGCCTGAGGTATTAGGGTTTCCAACTATAACGCCCAACCCTGTAGAGAATGACAGGCATCAGGGGTGTGACTTGGGATTCTTGCCTGTGATGCTATACATTCCACACCCTGCAGTCAGTGAGAGGCATCGGTATGCCTTGGATTCTTGACCCCAAACTTCACCCATTCTCCTATATCGCACCATCTCACCATATTTCCTAATGAAATGGGGTGCGCATAGGGCCAAAGATCCCAAGAACACCGTGACACTTGTCAGTGTCTGCAGGGTGGGGTGTGGTGAAATAGCGTGGCCGTTATGCCTGATGACCCAAAGGCACACCCCAATGCCTGTCACTTTCTGCAGGGTGGTGGTGGTGGGGTTGGCTTCAGTTCAGTACTTCACTGCCATTCCTATTACGCAGCTCTGTAACTTCTACACTACCACTGCCAATGCCAGCAAGCAAACATTCGGCATTGACAAATGCATGTTTATATATGTGAGGGGAAAAAGGAAGTGCATCGACCAAATAGTGCGGATCAAGAGGGGCAGGGGGGGTGGAAAAGGGAGTGGAACAAGCAGAAGCACTAAATGAATACTTCCACTCCGTGTTCACACAGGAGAAGGATTGTCCACTACCTCCATGGACTGGGAAGATGGGGACGGTGGGGGAAGGGATGACTGATGGAATGACTGAGGAGAGTAGAGTACTACAGGGTCTGAAGACACTAAGGGTGGACAAGGCACCGGGTCCTGATGGAATTCACCCCAGAGTGCTGAGAAAGATGTAGGAGGCATTGGCCAGGCTGCTGGTGGACCTGTTCAGCACCTCCCTGGACATGGGATGCTTGCCACAGGACTGGAGGATGGCCCATGTGGTGCCTATTTACAAGAGTGGCCCACGGGATGAGCCAGGCAACTACAGACCTGTCAGTCTCATTTCCATAGTGGGTAAACTCATGGAAACGATACTGAAAAGAGAGACTGGTGTCACTTCTCGAGGTGAATGGCCTCCAGGATGGGCAGCAGCATGTGTTCATCTCAGGGAAATCTTGTCAGACCAATCTAATAGAGTATTATAGCTGGGTGACAAGTGAACTGGAGAAAGGCCATGCAGTGGACATCTTATATTTGAACTTCAGCAAGGCATTCAATTCAGTACCTCACAGGCGGCTAGGGGGAAAACTGAAATCCGGGGTGGGGGTGGGGGTGAAGCTGGTTAACTGGATCATGAACTGGCTAAAGGGGAGGCAGCAATGGGTGGTCGGGGGAACACTCAACACCTAGTCCAGTGATGAGTGGAGTGCCGCAAAGGCCCTGTGCTGGGTCCAGTGTTGTTTGGGATGTTCATATTGGATATCTCACACAGAGTTGAGAGCAGGATCAGTCTGTTTGCAGATGATACTAAAATGAGGGTGGTAGTGGATGAAGTTGACAGGTAGAAACTGCAGGAGGACCTAACCAAACTGGAGGAGTGGTCGGTGAAGTAGCAGCTCGGCTTCAATGCAAAGAAGTGCAAGGTTATGCACTTCAATGCCAAGAACCTGAGGAGGGAATATTGATTGGAGGGTGTGAGGCTGGGAGTCGCTGAGGAAAAGGAAGACTTAGGGGTGATAGCAATGGAGAACATGAACAACTCTGCTCAATGCAGAAAAGCTGCAGCTAAGGCTAACAGGATGCTGGGGTGTACTGCAAGGGGATTCTCATCCAGGCATAGGGAAGGGATCCTGCCCCTCTACAGGTCCTTGGTCAAGCCACACTTGGAGTACTGCATGCAGTCCTGGCGTCCATATCTGAAGAAGGATAATGGACTGTTAGAGGGGGTGCAGCGTACGGCAACAGAAATGATACAGGGGATGGAAGGCAAAACCTATGAGGACAGGCTAAGGGATCTAAGTTTTTACACCCTGGAGGAGAGGGGGGATGGGAGGATATGATTGAAACATTAAAGTACTTAGAGGAGATCAGCAAATCTAGCACTGATGGGTCATTTAAGCTGAGGAAGTGAAGGGACATGACAGGGCATGGGCTAAGATTGGGGGGGGCAGATTTAGGAGAGAGATGATGAGACATTACTTCATGGAGAGAGTGGTGTCAAAATGGAATGCCCTACCAGAGGGGGTGATATCATGTTAGATGGTGGGTAGTTTTAAAAAGGCATGGGACAGGGAACATGGGTGGGTCTGGGTAAGTAGTTCTGAGAACTTCCTGGAGGTGAGGGGGGAGGGGGTGGGACAGCTGTAATCTAGGGGTGCTAGCGTCACACTTAAGCTGACTTGATAGACCATGAAGCCTGTTTCTGCTGGCAGATTCATATGTTCGTATGATGCACTGGGAAGGAAAGACTATTGCATCATGAGTGACTGCACTCTTTGGGGTGTTCCTAAATGATCAGGTAGTATGCAAGAAGAGCAAATTAAGGTCTTGAAACAAAACAAGCTTGGGGTATAATTTCATCATTAGTAAGCATTTCAGTTCTAATTAAAAATGAAGCAGATAAAACAACCAGCAGCATCAATGGTTTTTAATGAAGGTAAACAATAATGAAATGTGAATTTTCAACTAGAAATATGATTCAAAAATGATTGACACTGTACCTTTTAGGACACACTGGTGCACTATGTGATCTATGTCAAGAACAAATCAAAAAACAAATTATTAATGTATTTATAAAGCAAAGCATGGTAAGTCACATTGTAAAGTACATTGGAGCATTCCAAAATTGGCAGCAGGAGCTTCGGTAAAAGCCTTCAAGTGTAAAAATCAAAGCAGTACCTACACCAGTATACTATACCAATCTTCTAATCTGTGACTTGTATACTATTTTTAATGTGGAATTCTAATAGTAGCTGCTGGACCAGCCTTACACCAAGGTATTTCAAGTGTTCTACAACATCAAATGGTTCTGAAGCTGCCAGTTACAATGTAGTGTCTATTTCTGTTTAATCAGAGTTTTATTCTGTAAAACACAATAAAACTTACAGTAAAAATAATCACAACTGTGGTGCTGATTAGGTTGTCAAATGAAAGATCAAGTAACAGATTCAATGTACCAGCATAAACTTAGTGTAGCCATATTTGTTGAACTAACAAAGGCCTTTGACCTTGTAGATCACTGGCTCTTATTGCAAAAAGGGATTGGAGTAGCTGACTTCACAGTGTATTGATTTAACATTTACAGCACTGACAGATCCCAACTAGTGAAACCTGGAAATAGTTTGTCAGTCTCTATGCCAGTCTCAACTGGAGTACTACAAGGGTAGTGTATGTGTGCTGGGCCACTTCTTTTCTCCGTATTTGTAGATAAACTCCCACTTGTCTGCCCCAGTTCCTATGCTGTCATATAGATGGATGACACATCGCTGAAGTGCTCAGGTACAACTCTGGAGAAGTCCAAAGTAATCTACAAAATAGCAAAATCAAAAAAGAGATACAAACTAAAGTTTCTCAATGCAAACACATGCTTATTGTGGTAGAGTGCTGATGTGCTGCAGTGAATATTGCATGATATCTCACATACATGTATAAAATGTCACAAGCCACAATGACACCCAGCACCCCTATGTTCAGAGTTACAGTTCAGATATCAACCATTACTACATTTTTAAAAAAGAACAAGCTCAATGCTTCGAAGGGAAAATTATTCTGTGACCAATACCCTATATTTTGAATATTTAATTTAGCTGGTATATTATGTTATTTCAAAATTGAAATTCTTAAACAGCAAGTGCTTAGTAGAGATGTATATCTTAAAGAATGAAGGTTTGGGGCCTTTAGATACCTTAGTAATCACAAACTGTGCTCTGTTTTTTGTTAATGTGGACCATTTGTTATCCCTTCTGTGATTCCTGGACTTGTAAATTGCAAAACACTGGAATGTTAATATTTATGTCTTGTAACATTTGTAATGTTGTCAATCTCTTTGCCAAATGTCCTTGTAATTCACTGCTGTGTTTATGGGTTTTTTTTCTCCTTGTGCCATCTAGATGGCCTGGGTTGTGCCTGAAAACGATCCCTGGGACCAGTGTACTTACCCAGTTAACAAATGCATAAATAAAAATAAAATAAAATAGTTTGCACTTCGCTTATCGCTAAAAATCATTCATTACTTTTAAAGCAGCAATGGATCGCTTCCACCTATTGTTGTCATGTGTACTCATTTATGCAGATTTTAAAGATTATTGTTACAGTTCATGTACAGTATGTGTATTGGCTTGTCTGAATAGTGAGATTGCAATCAGAATGTAATACCACACACACACACATATATGGATTTGTATACACATGAGGTTTTGTGCTGGGTTTGAGGTTTTTGATTGCATGTGTGCTTGTAGAAACCACATGAACTACAAAGTACTGTACCTGCCTTTTTGTATCATTTATGCATTCTATATATTTTTCCTCTTCTTCATGATCGGCATTTAAAATATTTTACCCCATTACACCTCTCACTATGACATCAAAAAGATTTCCAAAACATAGAAGGAACTGTAACTGCCTAACTTTACAGAATTTACCTTGACCTGACTGTGGAATTCCATGTGTTCACTATAATTATGGGTTGCTTTCACCATTACTAGATGTAAACCCTTTTTTGATGGTGATTATGTGAAAACAGTGCTGCAGCTCTATGCTGTGCAAATGATATAGTGTTCTTGGACAGCTCAGATACCAGCAGGTGCTGTAGAATGCTTCATATTGTCTCATCACTCATACACTCTGCATCTTATTTTTGTGGGTTTCAGTAGTAAAAGGTTTAGACGTTGCTAGTTGGCTTATCCTCCCACCTCCCCCCCACACACACACAGATTTATATACCCATTGTGCTTCTGAGACTTTTGAGTCTGTGTTTACAGAAACCACATAAACTGAAAAGAATATTCCCTCTGTTTTGTGCAGTTTTAGGTGGCAAGCCAAGCTTACATTACCTCATGCATACTGTTCTGTGCATATTTGAAAGATTATTATGTTTAGTTTGTGTAAGTTGGCTGTTGTGACATCTGAGGAGAGAGATGGCAATCAGAATGTACAGTAGTACAAAGCTTCCTAAGTCAGTTTACCCCCCCCCCCGAACACATACATGTATTTGGATATCTGTGTTGCCTTGTTCTAGGTTTAATGCTTTTTTATTGCATGTGTGTTTACAAAAACCACATAAGTTTGAAAGCATCTGTCTTCTTATGTTATTTATGCATCCTTCATACAGTATTGTTCTTCTTTCTGATCAGCATCTAAATCGTTTCAGCTTATTCCACTCACTACAACTATTAAAATGCTTCAATAATACCTAAACAAGCTAGCCTCTCAGTGCAGCGGTAGGATTATCACTTGTAGTACTGGTGACCTGAGCCTAGAAATGAGCTCAGATGACTGGAGGAGGAAGGACTGGGCATCCCAAGGACAGCTCTTTTTCCTGGGAGGGAAGGAGGACACATGGTGTTTCTCACTTTGACTGACACCTGGAGGAGTCCAGCTGGTAACACACATGAGTGCATAGTCCTGGGAGGGCCACTGATGAATGCAATGTGTACATGATCACCACTGCACACATGCATTCAATTCATTGCACAATAGCACCCTGGTGAGAGAACTGGAAGAAAAACAGCCACAGTCAGAGCTGGCACCCCCATATACCCATGCATAACTGATTTGGCAAATGCCCAACACCATTGGTGGTACTGGATCAGTAATAGATGACTAGAAATTCCACCTGAAGGTTGGCAATGGTACTGGAGAGGTGCCATAGGACCGGGGTCTGAAGGAGCAGACATTCAAGACTGAACAAATAATAATACATAAGTAACTGCAGGTACCCATCCTTATAGGATTTAGTTTAAACTGACTTTGCAGTTCTATTTTTTGGCAGTACTTAGGGGTTGCTTTTATCATTGCCAGGTGTCACCCCTTTCATGACGCTGATGATGTGAAAACAGTGATGCAGTTCTATGCTGTCACAGATTATGTAGTGTACTTCGACAGCTCAGACACTCGTAGGTAGCGTACAGTACTGCAGTGCATCTCCTCAGTCAGAAATCTAGACATTTTGCTAGTCACCTTACCCCCTACACAGACACACACACACATATATATATATATATATATACACACACAGACATACACACACATATATAGATATATACAAACACACATATATATACAGACACATACATGCACACACACATACACATATATAGATATATAGATATATATATATATATATATATATAGATATATAGATATAGATAGATAGATAGATCTATATATACACACACACACACACAATACACACACACACACACACTTAGAAACCCATTATGAAATGAGCTGAAAGAATGCCATCTCCTGATTGCTTGAGAGCTACTTTCTGCCAGGCCATTATTCCAGCACAACAGCCAGCTAAACGTACTCCCAGACCAACAGGCTCAACACTCACCTTTGGAGCCATCCGCCTCAGCCGATCATTGCACTGCCCACCATTGCATCTGTATTTAAACTGCAAATTAGCTGTCTTTTTGTATTGTTTATGCATTCTACATACTACCCTTTGTGCAAATTGCTCTTGATTCTCATGCATATCATGCCAGCTCTAATAGATATTTAATAGATAGGTATGAAAGGTTTATACCAAGAGGCTATACTGCAAAATTCCGGCTTGGTTCTCTGTGGCTGGAAGTAAGTATATGTGTTGGTTGCTCACTGTTGTCCTTTGTTGGTTATCAAGAAAACTGCCCTGCAGTATGGTCCTACAATCCAGAAAATGGAATGCAAAGAATTTAAGGCCAAATTAGATTACTTTAGCATCTCTTGGCACCTTTTGTATTCAAATTAACTGTAGTGCATGAACTCGAGAATAAATAGTATACGATTTATAGTTATGTGAGACACGCTCAGTTCAGCTCCCCCCACACAGTGATGTGCAAACCCATTATGATTTGCAGTAGGTTTTAAGCTTTATAATACATGCATGTGCATTAGAGAGTTACAAACACCAAACAAATTGGAAAAATTATCCAGCTTCTTGTATTGTTTATGCATTCCATTCTTCATGTTGCCTTTTTGCAAAACTGCATTTATTTCTCATGCATGACATGTAACTGTAATGGGTCTGTAATAAATAAGTATGGAGGGTTTATACCACAAGGCTGCATTGTAAAATACTTTCTTGGTTGTCTGTGCTTGGGGGTGACTATTACGTGATATAATGCATGACAAAAGTGATTAACTGCTATTGAAACTGCCCTGTATACTGCAGTAACGGTACTGCAGTATGCTGCAGTATTGCATTGCATCCTGGCTGGCTCCACTGTATTTAGTGCTTTTTGTATACTGTATTCCAAAGTGATTTATAAGTCATTTATTTTCACAGGATAGCCTAGCTGTGATGACACATCTCATTTATTCTGGGGTATTGCTTCTGCTTGGCATAGCTTGCCACCACTCAGAACCATTGGTACATTGTTGTTTTCTTTGTAGTAAGGTGGAGAAATATTGAGGGACCTTTAGGTCCCGATTTAGCAATCTGCAACATTAAATAATGTTTTAATGCACTTACTTAGTTGCAGTTCAGTTTATTATCTGGGTTGATTCTGTGACCCTCCCCCACCCACCATGGCTCCATACTATTTATCCCAGAGTCTCCTGCAGCTAGTCCTCTGATGATGTGACTGACAGACTATGCAGTGGGGATGCCTATGTGCCGGCACCTCTATTAATGGAATACTAATGTTACAGTGTGCATGATTGCACTTATTATACCAGTACTGATTGTGCTGGTGGTTGACTGTTTAATCTGGATTTTGATCGCGCATGTGTTAGCACTTGCTTTTCCAGACAAAAAAATTAGAATTTACTTTTGAACTCATTTCTCTAACATTTTTTTAAGTGTGGAGAGCATGGGGGGTTGGTCAGTAATTATTTAAGTCACTTGAGTCACTGTGTCTGAGTAGGGTAGTAGCTTAGTTTTGTTTCTATATTTATTTATTAAAATATCAGAATTACAATCCTTTGAGTCAAAGACTCTTTTGCAAAGGCTCTTCATCAAAAACATGGGAATACAAACAATAACACAAGGGGGATAAATAAAGGAGCATCATTATCAATCGAATAACAGAGCAGTATTACATACATAGGACAGAGACAGCCCAGAGTCGAGGGCAAAACAGAAAATACAGGTAAAACAAAACTAAGCAAGCATTCAACATTAGACATTATTACAATGCAGAGAGTAGTACAATAGTTGAGTTAGCAGTGGTAGGGTACTTAGTAACATATTATAAATTATACAGTATACTAGGAGTTGGGGAAGGGGGGAGAAAGGATAGCGGGGCTTGGATTAGAGAAATATACTAGAGGCAGTCACACATGGAGTTCTGAGCAAGAAAATCCTTAAGAGTAGTTTCGAAGATTCCTATCTTAGTTCCTCGAGTAAGGGCAGCAGGTAGGCCATTTAGCCAGAGAGGGCTCTGTAATAAAAGGTTCTCTGACCCAGTAAAGTCCTGCAGTGGGGGACCATAAAGAGGGCATTGGAGAAACTCCTGAAGACTGTCTGGGGAAGGGTGGGCTCGATGAGACAATGCAGGCTAAAAGGGGAGAGTTTCCACTGAATTTTCATGGCCAGGAGGAAAGAGTGGTATTTAAGGTGGCAGTCAAAGTTTAGCCAGTTTGAGCAACTGTAAAGATCACACATGTGAGTCATTCTATCACATCCTGTCACCAGGCGACAGGCTTTGTTAGGAGCTGTCCTTATGTGACAGAAAGCAGTGCTATCTGCTGAGCCATAGAACACAATTCCATAGTCCAGCATGGAGAGGACCGAGGAAGACACAGCAAGGTGGAGCACTTCAGGCGAGAGACAGTGTTTGAGCCAATTCTGGAGTTGATGGTGGAACAGAGGAGGTGGATATGTGCATGATAGGTGAAGGAGGATTCAAGGGTGAAGCTGAGGTATGTAAAGGAGTAGACTTGCTCAAGCGGTGAGCCTTGGGAGGTGTGGACAAGTAATGAGGCGCTATTGTAGGGCTTTTGGCGGTGAGCAAAAATCATTGTTTTAGTTTTTTTATGGTTTAATACAAGCCTATGCTCAGTAAACCAGGCTTCTGCTTCAGAGAAGGATTTCTGGAGGGCAATCTGCAATGGTACAGGCCAAGGGAAAATGACAGCATCATCAGCATAAGAAGCAACCGACCAGTACAGGCCCTGGGCAAGGAGTTTAGAAAGAGGCTAAATAGAAGAGGGTCTAAGATGGAACCTTGAGGGACCCCAGAGCAGACTGGGTGGGAGGAGGAGGGTGTAGAGTCAGTTTTGACCAGCTATGTTCTGTTGGTTAGATAACTCTCGAACCAGGACGTGGTATCAGTGGTCAGTCCCATTGAGGTCAATGAATCAAGGAGAAGGGCATGATGGACAGTATCAAATGCCTTAGTTAGGTCAATGTAAACCAACCCAACTAAGTGGCCGTGATCAAGGGCTTTGTGGATATAGGAGGTATATTCAAGTAGGGCTGTGGTAGTGCTATGACCCCTGCAGAACCCATGCTGTTCAGGACACAGGAGGTCATATTTTGATAGGTGTTCAGTGAGCTGATCAGCTACTATGTTTTCAAGGGCCTTGGAGAGAGGGTCAAAATGGAGATGGGCCAGTAGTTGGTAGAGGAGGTGCTTTCACTGCCCTTAAGAATTGGGGTGGTGACAACCCACTTCCAGAGGGTAGGGAACTCCCCCAGACATAGAGAGTGGATAAGGATTTTGGTGAGGGCGACTAGGACACCGTCAAGGGAGAGGTGGAGAAGTTTTAAATCTAGGGAGTCTCAACTGTGGCGGCTCTTTCCCAGAGCACTAGCGATGTAAGTCTTGGCCTCACGGAGTGATATAACTCAAAACCTGAAAGACGGGGAACTGGCGGGGGAATGAGGGGTGGGACAGGTAGGAGTGGGGGTCAAAAAAGTTGGGGGAGGACACTGCTGAGGTCAGAGAATGAGAAATTTAAGGTATTGGCAATTTGCAGCGGGTCCTGGGTAATGGTCCTGTCAACTAAGAGCTGGGTGGGTGGAGGGGATAAGGATTTACCATTTAGTTCTTTGATAGAATCCCAGAATATTTTTTCCAAACCCCTGGTAAGGTAAGGGTATTCCAATAATAAGTGGCCTTAGCCTTTCACAGTGCACTGGTACATTTGTTCCTTGCTTCCCTGTACTGTTGTTTATTGAAGGGTAGCCCAGAAGGTAGGGCACTATGCCAGAGACTATCATGCTAGTGCATGAGGTAGAGAAGTGATTGAGATAACCAGGGAGTAACACATTTTTTTACCACCTGTTTCGAAACTGGGTCAAGAAGGTCACATGCAGAGTTGAAGGAGGTTATGAAATAGGCAAGGGCACTATCTCTGCACCTTGCTGTATCTATGGGTGACCAGTCACAGTTTAAGAGGTGTTTTTTAAGCCGGGCTAGTGCACCTCACCTTATTCACTGACAGTAAATAGTTTTGGGAAGTGGGTTGGGCACTTTACAGGACCACCAGCACAGTACAGGAGAGTGGTCATTGATAACATCAGGGTGCACTAAGACCTTAGAGATTCTTTTGGAGTGGTTAGTGAAAATTAGGTCCAGCAATGTTGCGGTCCCAGTCTTTTGGTTAAGTCTTGTGGGGGACTGGACGACTTGAGTCAGATCCATGGCCAAGGTAGCATCTTTAAAGGTGGCAGCTGTTGCAGATAGCCAGTTTGTGTTAAAGTCACCCAAGCATAAGATCTCACTATTAGGGGGGAGAAGTGAGAGGCAATTTATAACCCCAGAGAAGGCCGATTTCTGATTATGTGGAGAAATATATACAACCATGACATAGAGGGTTTTACCAGGATTACTCAGAGAAAGCTTTACTGTAAATACCTGGGCCCCACATGTGGAAGTGGGGGTGGGGACAACCACGGCTTGGAGGGAGTTCCGAATATAGAATGCACACCCAGCACCTCATTTACCCTGATGATTAGACGGAAAGATAGTGTAGCCATTCAAGGCCAAAAGAGAATCTGCAGTGGCAGTGGAGAGCCAGGTTTCTGTTAAAGCCAGGATGTCAGGCATGACTGGAAGCTGGCATGTATGTATTGTAGCAGGAGATTGTCCAGTGTGGTTAGCACTATGGTACGCAACCACCTTTAGAAGTCTACAGTTAATACCATGTGTTCCTGCAGTCTTGGATATACTGATATGCAGCCATTTATGCAATCTATCATTTTGATGTTGGCTCGTGAATGCACAGCCAACATATTGCGGTAGTAGCAGATTTGGAGGCGCGGTCACTGTTGGGCGAATGCAGGGCAGGCATCAGTAGGTGCATCCCTCATTCCCCAATTAGGCAGCATGCAGGCGCCACATCAGTAATGTGGAATGTGGCCACCAGATCTAACAAAAGGTCCACTGCAATGAGAGTGGAGCTCTCATGCAGCGTGACCACAACACGCCTCCCGATGTGCAGGCAACATTGCCACCACCTCCTGTCAGAATGCCGATGGGGGAGCCCACTTCCCGTCAGCATAACCCCCTCCCATTTACAATGTATGCATAGGGGGTGCCCAATTCCCCTTGGCATCATGCGCGCTCCCCCCCAATAGTTTTTCTTTGCCGATGGGGCCCCAATCCCCATCAGCTTCAGTGCCCGAGTGATGTTGCCGACAGGGGAGCCCACTCCCGTCAGCATAATAACCCCCATTTACAATGTATGCCGAGGGTGCCAAATTCCTTGGCATCATGCACTCCCCAATAGTTTTTCTTGCCGACGGGCCCCAATTCCCATCAGCTTCAGTGCCTGACTGATGTTGCCGACGGGGAGCCCACGCCTCTATGTTGGCATTATGTAACCCCCCACTTTGTTGTGTGCTGACGGGGGCCTAATCCCCATCGGCATAATGTACTTCTTTTGTGTGCTGACAGGGTGCCCAATCCCTGTCAGCTACAGCTGCCCCCCAAAAGAGTCAGTTAGCACACTGGGAGCCCACCCCAGTGTGCCATATGCCTGTTTACCAAAAAAAAAAAAAAAAAAAAGGTCCTGCAATGTTTTTCTGTTTTTTTCACCCCGTCAAAAGAAAATGGTCCTCGAAGTCCTCCCTGCCCCTCCCACAACCCACGCCCACCCACTGCACACCCTGCCTCCCCACACACCCCTCACCGCATACTTACCTCCGGAGTCCAACGCGATGGTCTTCGGTGGACCGGGAACATGTCTCCACTCTTCAAAGCTGACCGCGAACCGAGGAAATGCTGGTAAGCTGTATAATGGAATAAAGAGGGTTTTTTCAACTTTGATGCATATCTCAAGCATTTTTTGGAAATTTGGCACCACATTTTCAACATGGGGTTTTTGGGACCCCTCCTCATGAATTCTGGCACTGTCATAGCGTTAATCGGCCCCAAAAGGTGATTTCATGGTCACTGTATGGAATCACCTTTCAGGACCGATTAACGAAACAGTGCCAGTGTTCATGAGGTGGACTCTCAAAAATCCTATGCTGCAAATTTGGTAGAAAAAATCCCAAAAATGACTGTTTTACGAGTGTGCATTGCACAGTTTCCACGCACGCTCATAACTTCATGAATTTGTAATATTTTCACTTCATATTTGATATTTTTCCACACCTCCTTATGAACAGTACAGCTGTAGTTTTACTTATCCTGGCCGAAATGTGTTTTCACACGTCTGGCATAGAATAGCGCGGTCGCTGCACGAAATCAGTTTTTGGGACTGTTTCAGGAAATGGCAGTGACACTGTTCATGAGCAGAAGTCCTAAAATGCCTATGTTGAAAATCTGGTGACAAAATTCCATAAAATGACTGTGTTACAAGCGTGCGTTGCACAGTTTCCACGCACCCTTGTAACTTCGCAAATTTGCACTCTTTTAATGCCAGATTTTCAACACTGCCATTTTTTTACACCTCCTTATGAACAGTACAGCTGTCATTTTTCACATTCTGCCCTAAATGTGTTTTCACACCTGTGGCGCATAATGGCGTGGTCTCTGTGCGAAATCAATGTTTCGGGCATATTAATTGAATCACACTGAAGCAAAAGGAGGCTGGGAAGGCAGTTAGAACAGCAAAGGCCCAAACCAAGGAAAAGATAGCCAACTGAGTTAAGAAGGGGGATAAAACCTTTTATAGGTACATCAGGGAGCAAAGGAAGACCAAGGGAGGGATAGTGAGGCTTAATAAAGGGGAGGGAGGGTGGGCAGAGGGAGACTGTGAAAAGGCAGAGATACTAAACAAATATTTTTGCTCAGTATTTACAAATGAAGAGGGGGAGGTACATAAAACAAACAGTAGTAACATTCTGGATACAGAAGTTGATACCAGCCCATTTACAGAAGAAAGGGTTCTGAAAGAACTCTTAAAACTGAAGGTGGACAAAGCAATGGGGCCTGATGAGATTCATCCCAGAATTCTAAAAGAGCTAAGGGTAGAACTAGTGACACCACTGACTACCCTTTTAACAAATCATGGGAGGATTGGGTGGTACCCGAGGACTGGAGGAGGGCAGATGTGATTCCCCTTCACAAAAGTGGGAGCAAGGCAGAAGCAGGAAACTACAGACCTGTTAGTTTAACCTCAGTGATAGGGAAAATGATGGAATCACTTCTGAAGGAAAGAATTGTCGAGTATCTAGAGGCCAGAGGGGCACAGGACCCTAGGCAGCATGGATTCACAGCGGGAAGGTCATGCCAGACAAATCTGATAGATTTCTTTGACTGGGTGACCAAAGTAGTAGATCAGGGAGGGGCTGTGGTCATGGCCTACCTAGACTTTAGCAAGGCATTTGACACAGTCCCACACAAAAGATTAATATACAAGTTAGCCAGCCTGGGAGTGGGTCCCAAGATGACAGCCTGGGTAAAGAATTGGCTGGAGAATAGGACACAGAGAGTAATAGTAAATGGAGTCCACAGAAGAAAGGAGGGTTATTAGTGGGGTACTGCAGGGTTCAGTATTAGGACCGTCCTCTTCAATGTCTTTATGAGCGACATTCAGGAAGGACTGGAAGGAAAAGTATGTCTCTTTGC
This sequence comes from Neoceratodus forsteri, assembly GCA_016271365.2. Classification (NCBI taxonomy): domain Eukaryota; kingdom Metazoa; phylum Chordata; order Ceratodontiformes; family Ceratodontidae; genus Neoceratodus; species Neoceratodus forsteri. The sequence continues at coordinate 335,012,486 of CM028136.1, read as the reverse complement.
AGATGACACTAAGATCTGCAACAGAGTTGATGCACAGGGTGGGGTGGAAAGGATGAGAAGGACTTGGCAAGGTTAGAGGAATGGTCAAATGTATGGCAGCTTAGATTCAATGCTAAGAAGTGCAAGGTAATGCACCTGGGAAACAAAAACCCAGGGGAAGAGTACACAATGGGGGGTGAGATACTAACAACAACAAAAATGGAAAGGGACCTGGGGGTAGTCATATCAGATGACCTAAAGGTGGGCAAGCAATGTGAGAGGGCAGCAAGGAGGGCTTGGGGGATACTGGGATGCATAGGGAGAGGCATCACCAGTAGAAAACAGGAAGTTGTTATCCCTCTGTACAGACAACTGGTGAGACCCCATCTGGAGTACTGTGTGCAGTTCTGGAGACCCAATCTCCGAAAGACATAGACATGATGGAAGCTGTCCAGAGGAGGGCAACTAAAATGGTGCAGGGTCTGCACCAGAAGACATATGAAGAGAGACTTAAGGAGCTTAATATGTATAGCCTCGAGGAAAGGAGGGAGAGGGGGGACATGATAGAAACTTTCAAGTACCTCAAGGGAATCAACAAAGTCCAAGAGGGTAGCATCTTTCAAAAAAAGAGGTGTGCAAGAACAAGAGGGCACAATTTGAAGATAGAGGAGGGCGGCTCAGAGGTAATTTAAGGAAGTATTTTTTCACAGAGAGGGTTGTGGATGCATGGAACGGCCTTCCGGAGGAGGTTGTGGAGTCAAAATCAGTGGTGGAATTCAAGCATGCATGGGACAGTCATAAGGCAATTCTGGGGGTTGGGGGTAAGAAGAAGTAGGCTGCTGGTTAACTAGGATCTGCAGCTTATCCAGTAGGTAGGGAAATGGGCAGACTGGGTGGGCCAAGCGGTCCTTATCTGCCGTCAAATTCTATGTTTCTGTGTTTCACTGCCACTGTTCATGAGGGGAGGTCCCAAAATGCCTATGTTAAAGATGTGGTTAAAAAAGTCCCAAAAATAATTGGGTTACTGACGTGTGTTGCACAGTTTCTATGCATGCTCATACCTTCACCAATGTTTCATATTTTCACTCCAGATTTTCAACGTTGCCATTGTTTACATCTCCTCATGAACAATACAGTTGTCATTTTCCACATCCTGCCCAAAATATGATTTCATGCCTGTGTTGCCAAATGGCATAGCCACTGTGCAAAACCACCTTTCAGCTGACAAACTGATAGTGCCGCTTTTCATGAGGTGGGCTCACAAAAAGCCCATGTTGAAAATTTGGAGTGAAAATACCACACACGCCTATGGTGTTAGGGTTTTCAACTGCAGCATCCCACCCTGTAGAGACTGACAGGCATCAGGGGTGTGACTTGGGATCATCGGCTGTAATGCTCATGCCATTCCACCCCCACCCTGTAGCCAGTGACAGGCATCGTGGTGTGCCTTGCACTGTTCGGCCACAAAGTTCACCTCGTTCTCCTATACTGCACCCACCTCAGCATATTTCCTTATGGAATGGGGTAAGTATAATGCCCAAAGACCCCAAAGCACACCACAACACTTGTCAGTGTCTACATGGTAGGGTGAGGCGAAATAGCATGAGCATTATAGCTGATGACCCAAACGCACACCCCAATGCCTGTCGGTCTCTATAGGGTGGGGTTGGCATCATTTTAATACTTCACTGCCACTCCTATTATGCGTCTGTAACTCCAGCACTACCAATGCCAATGCCAGTGAGACAACATTCGGCATTGACAAATGCTTGTTTTGTATTGTCGTGAAAGTGAAGAATGGTCATTTGATGTGCTGTTAAAATAGTGTTCAAACCTTGGAAGCCTACTCTGCTACAGTGCTACCCTTCCCTGTGTAACATATGTGTGCTGTTGCCACTTGGCTGCTTCTGTAGGTGGTACCAGCCAGGTAGGGACCGAATAGCTGAGATTTGTGAAATTGAGGTTTAAGGCATTTGCTGTGTAACTGTAGTACCCTGAAGTTAGGGGCACCACAAAGGACCGGGGGTTCTATCCCCGACATGAAAGTTTTTTTTTTCCCTTTCCATTCCTCCTCTCCTCGTTCCCTTCCCCTGCTGTATCACCAACCCATCCCGGCCCCTTTCTCTAGTTTTGCACCATTCGGCACTAAAGGAGGGGGTAAGGACAGGAGACCCTCCCTGCAGGGCTTGTGCTGCCCAATCCTCTGGCCACAATCCAGGACCTTCCCTGCCCTACAAAAGGGCCGGCTAGTGGTCAATGGGGAGCAGTCAGTGGTACAGGACAGAGGGTGGAGGACGCGAGGAGCACAGACAAAAGAAAGCACATGCAGCGGGTCAGTTGCTCCTCCAGCATTGCTCCCCTCGAGTCGTCATCCTCGGCATGAGGCTGCAGCAGCAGCATCGGTCGGGTGCAGTGTGGCTCCCCGACATGATCTGTCCTTACCGGACAGAGCCCCAAAGAAAAGAGGGGGAAGAAAAGGGTTGAAGGACCAAAGGGTGCCACAAAAAAATAGGTCAGAGCTAAAGACATGGCCAGACCTGTAGTTTTGCCCAGCAGCTCTTGCAGCTTAAGAAAGGAGCTGGATGGGAGCGTGACTCCCCTGCCAGGTTTTCTGCCTCCCCCCAGCAACACTGAAGTCCCAGGCCATGGTGGTGAGTGAGCCAAGTGCCCAGTTTTGATAAGCTTGCACCACAGATGCAGGGTTGTTGTAAGGAAAGGACAAGATGGGCAGAGAGCCCAAACAGAGGATTTAAAGGGACAGTGGTCCAAAGATTTAGGAAGGGGCACAGTGGGCTCCCAGAAAGGCTGATAGCACTAAGAAGGACAGAGGGGCACAAACAGTGTGCTGAAGGCCCAGAGGGACAGGGAAGAAGGACCCAGGAGGGGCCAGGGACCACTGAGTCAGATCATTTATTTTTTTATTATAGTCGAAGGTGACTCCAGAGTAAGCAGAGGACTGGGGAGCAGGGGAAACATGGGCCATAAGCCCAATTTACAGAGCACCACTGGTGCTAGAGGGGCACTGTGTAGTAGCTTCCCCCAGAGGAGAGAGAGATGGGTGGCCAGCCTTTGTTCTTTCATGGCGCCATTCCGCACCAGGGGCTAGGCCATAGACAGAGGCCCATAGCCATCCCCAGGAAGGAAGGGGCTGGACACAAGGGCTCAGGCCTATACAGAAGTCAGTTAGTGGGCAGGACTGAACAAAGTCCTACACAAGTGCAGTGGCACAGTTGGCATTAAGGAGGGAGGCGGGTTCAGGATGGGGAGCCCCATAGGCCCTGCCACAGGGGTGGTTATGAACATTAGAAAAGGGGGTTAGTTCCACAGGAATAGCCAAGCAGAAAAACTACCTTACAGGTGCAGCACCTTTTGTGGAGGGGGAGCTGTCTAGTGGCTCTGGGTTCCCTGCGGTAAAGGTTGTTCGAGCACCACCCTAACCAAACTGTGCTGTTGCCTGCCCAGCGCCACCTAGAGACTGTATTTCCTGTACAAACTGAACTGTCTGTTTAAAAATCTGAACTGTTGGCTTGCTACTGAATTGTGTTATTGAATTACACCTTGGAGTACCGGATGAACAGCTTCACCAGAGCCTGATGCTGACCCAGTGAGGTCCCCGGCCCATCCGCCATCTGCAGCAGAACTGCCTTCTGTGACGTCAACCAGTCCAAAATTTTGCCACAAGTGTTCCAGCATCAGCCAAGTGATGGTAAGTGGTAGAGAGCCGCTAGTGAGGTATCCAGTAGTGAGTCAGCTTAGGAGCTGCCCCGGCTCAAGCTTGAGGGACCACAGTTAACGTTGTGCATGCCCTTTTCTTATTCTGCCATCCATCCCTAAGTGTGTGTGGACTCGTGTCGCTCCATATAGGCCGCCTGAAGATCATACCACCAGCAGTCTTCTTGGTGAGAGGTCATCTGAGTGCTGGGGACCTGCCAGTGGTCACTGCTGCAGATTGTCCAGAAATCCATCTGCCATCCAGGAGGCTTCTGCTTCTTGCCTAGAGTCACAGAGGAACACAGAGTTCTTTATCATCCAGCTAACAGTGTTCCTCTTTGAGTTTTGTTCATCTGGGGGATGACTCATTATGGCCTGTGTACCAAAGTGATTTGTGGGGTCAATGCTCACCTGCTGATCAGCCAATGGATAGGAAAGCCCAAGCTTGGTTCGTCAGTTGTTTTATCATCTTGGCCAAGTGCATGCAGGACTTGGACTGAAACAGGTTAACCCCCTGTTTTTGCTTCGATCAATTGTTGATCCTGATCTTGTTGTTTTGTTCTTTATTTTTATTATCCTGTAGCATTGTAGAAAACAGTCATCTTGTTTTTATTGTCCCTTTAAATAAACCATTTGCATCTTGGTCACTGAGAAAGCTTCCTGCCTCTCCTTCCAGATCCATCTGGCCTGTCCTGGCATTGTCAGGAACCTTCTGGTCTGCCATAACTTGGTGCAGCGAGCAGGATAAGAAACATCAAGGAGTCCAAAGCTTGAAGCTACCCACACCAAGATGCCTGCAAGAGAAGATATGAAGTGGAATCCCTGCCATGCTATGCAAGAGGAACTGGCCCGTGAGGCATTTCAAGTGTGGGATATGGGGCACTTGTCACAGAAATGAGGCAAGCAACCCCACCCCAGGTTGGGCCTTGTCCATGCTGGCCCAGGAGGAAGAGAAGAAGCTGAGGTTGAAGACTCATGGATCGATGGGTGGAGCAGGGCAGGACCATGAACCCAGGCAAAGAAACCGTGAGGCCTGTTCAGTGACCATGTGAGTGGAGTGATCCCAGGAGCAGCAAAATCAAAAGGGCTCAGCACCAGCTGTATGAGGACACTAGGAGTGAGATGGAGAGAATCAAGCAACACAACTGAGCTGTTGTGGCACCTTCAGGAGGTCCATCCAGAGTTCCTGATGCCTGAATGGAGGAGCCTGTATACAAGGTGAGTGCTGTCACCTGTGAGGTGAGTCAGCAGGTTCCAGAGTGGAATGCCCAAAGGGAGACCCAGTACCAGGAGCTTATACAGTGGGTTGTACAATATGCCAAGCAAAACAATGACCTGCAGAAAGAATGTAAAGACCTCAAAAAGAGCCTCTCATAGCTGGATCAAAAGATTAAGGAACAGGTCAAGCAAGCCCTCTGCCAAAAAGAGGCAGCAGCCAGGTGCACCTCAGTTATCCAAAGCTACGATCTTATGACTGAAAACTTGAGCAGTGCACTGCACATTGAGATGCAAAAGAAGGAGGAGCTCGGCCAACACTTGGAGGAGCTACAGGCATCCTTGTGGAAGGAGGAGTGCACCCAGCTAAACGCTGCACACCCCTAAAAATTGCCAGGACCCTCTGGGCTCAACACCCCAGTAGCGTTAAATGAGCAAACCAGTAAGCATCTGCTTCCTGAGGCACCTGGGGTCCACCTCGCACTAAAGGCTAAGCCAAACAAAAAAAACAGATCCCGTTCAGGCCACCATAACTGATATCAGCTGGTAGAGCATGCAGACCACACCCCCTGTCCAAATGTCAATCTTGGCAGTAGAACAGCACCACCGAAAGGAAGAAAAGACACCTCCTTAAGCAGAGTCTAAGTCAACGGTCAGTCAAAGATCATCTGTCGACCAAGAAGATGGGAAAGAGTCGGATGATGCCTATGATCAGGAAACGTCCTTACCCATAGGGGAGCAAGTGCTGATGAGATCCGGAAGTAACAAAGAGTCATTTTCAAGGTGGGAACCGAACCCATATGTCATTGTGGACAAACCCTTCTCCAGAATGCATAGCTACCAACTCCAAGCCTTGGATGGAATGCAAAAGCTAGTGCACCGAATGCATATAAAGCCCTGTCCATTCCCTGTCATGACAGATGGATGGGTTGGCAAGGAGAGGCATGAACCACTCCCAAAAGGCACCTCAAAGCCATCCATCCCGTTTCATGGTTCATTGTGGCTGTAGCTTAAAAATATTAGTCGACCAGTTAGGAAATAATATTTTTAAGTAGACTAGGTAAATAGGTTATAGTACTAAAATGTGGAGGGCAGATGTGATTCCCCTTCACAAAAGTGGGAGCAAGGCAGAAGCAGGAAACTATAGACCTGTTAGTTTAACCTCAGTGATAGGGAAAATGATGGAATCACTTCTAAAGGAAAGAATTGTCGAGTATCTAGAGGCCAGAGGGGCACAAGACCCTAGGCAGCATGGATTCACAGCGGGAAGGTCATGCCAGATGAATCTGATAGATTTTTGACTGGGTGACCAAAGTAGTAGATCAGGGAGGGGCTGTGGACATGGCCCCTAGACTTTAGCAAGGCATTTGACACAGTCCCACACAAAAGATTAATATATAAGTTAGCCAGCCTGGGAGTGGTCCCAAGATGACAGCCTGGGTAAAGAATTGGCTGGAGAATAGGACACAGAGTAATAGTAAATGGAGTCCACCAGAAGAAAGGAGGGTTACTAGCGGGTACCGCAGGGTTCAGATTAGGACCAGTCCTCTCAATGTCTTTATAGCTTACATTGCAGAAGGACTGGAAGGAAAGTATGTCTCTTTGCAGATGACACTAAGATCTGCAACAGAGTTGATGCACAGGGTGGGGTGGAAAGGATGAGAAGGGACTTGCAAGGTTAGAGGAATGGTCAAATGTATGGCAGCTTAGATTCAATGCTAAGAAGTGCAAGGTAATGCACCTGGGAATCAAAAACCCAGGGGAAGAGTACACAATGGGGGGTGAGATACTAACAACAACAAAAATGGAAAGGGACCTGGGGGTAGTCATATCAGATGACCTAAAGGTGGGCAAGCAATGTGAGAAGGCAGAAAGGAGGGCTGGGGGATACTGGGATGCATAGGGAGAGGCATCACCAGTAGAAAACAGGAAGTTATTATCCCTCTGTACAGACAGCTGGTGAGACTCCATCTGAGTACTGTGTGCAGTTCTGAGACCCAATCTCCGCAAAGACGTGGACAGGATGGAAGCTGTCCAGAGGAGGGCAACTAAACGGTGCAGGGTCTGCACCGGAGGACATATGAAGAGAGACTTAAGGAGCTTAATATGTATAGCCTCGAGGAAAGGAGGGAGAGGGGGGACATGATAGAAACTTTCAAGTACCTCAAGGAATCAACAAAGTCCAAGAGGGTAGCATCTTTCAAAAAAAGAGGTGTGCAAGAACAAGAGGGCACAATTTGAAGATAGAGGAGCGGGCTCAGAGGTAATTTAAGGAAGTATTTTTTCACAGAGAGGGTTGTGGATGCATGGAATGGCCTTCCGGAGGAGGTTGTGGAGTCAAAATCAGTGGTGGAATTCAAGCATGCATGGGATAGTCATAAGGCAATTCTAGGGGGTGGGGGTAGAAAGAAGTAGGCTGCTGGTTAACTAGGATCTGCAGCTTATCCAGTAGGTAGGGAAATGGGCAGACTGGGTGGGCCAAGCGGTCCTTATCTGCCGTCAAATTCTATGTTTCTATGTTTGTGTTGTAAAACTCAGAATGATAATTAACCCCCATACACAGGGACATGTATGTTTAAGGGGGGGCAAATTGTAATACCCCGAAGTTAGGGGGACCGCAAAGGACCGGGGCTCTCTCCCTGACATGACATTTTTTTTTTTTTTTTCCTTTACTCCTCTCCTAGTTCCCCTTCCCTCACCTGCAGTCCCACTGATCAGTCCCAGTCCCTTTCTCTAGTTTTTGTACCATTCGGCACTGAAGGGGGGGGAGAAGGGGGCAGGAGATCCTCCCTGTAGGGCTTGTGCTGCCCAATCTTCTGGCCATAAGCCAGGACCTCCACTGCCCTACAAAATGGCTGGGGAGTGGTCAATGGAGAGCAGTCACCAGTACAGGATGGAGTACGTGAGGAGTATGGACAAAACAAAGAGTACCTGCAGCAGGTCCATGGCTCCTCCGGTGTCTCTCCCCTCTGGTTGGCATCCCGGGCGTGTGGAGGCGGCAGCTGGGTCAGTTGGGTGGAGTGTGGCTCCCCGATGCCACCTGTCCTTCCTGGACAGAGCCCCAAGAAAAGAGGGGGAAGAAAAGGGCAATGGACCAAAGGGTGCCACAAAAAAATAGGCACAGGCGAAAGACATGCCCCGGACCTGTAGTTCTGCCCAGCAGCTGCCACAGCTTAAGAGAGGATTCGGGTGGAAGCGCGGCTCCCTGGCTAGGTTTTCTGCCTCCCCACAGCAACACTGGAGTCCCAGGCCATGGTGGTGAGTGGGCAGAGTCCCCGGTTTCATTAAATTTGTGCCACAAGTGCCGGGAAGTGGGAAGGAAAGGACAAGTTGGGCAGAGTGTCCAAAGAGAGGATTTAAGGGGGCCGTGGGCCAAAAATTTAGGAAAGGGCACAGTGGGCTCCAAGGGAGGGCTGACAGCCCTAAGAAGGACAGGGGGGCACAAACAGTGGGCTGAAGGCCGAGAGGGACAGGGAAGAAGGCCTCAGGAAGGGCCAGGGACCACTGAGTCAGATCATTTTTTTTTTTTTTTTTTATTATAGTCGAAGGTGACTCCAGAGGAAGCAGTGAACTGGGGAATAGGGGAAACATGTTCCATAAGCCCAATTTACAAATTCAGAGCACCACTAGTGCTAGAGGGGCACTGTGTGGTAGCAGCCCCCTGGAGCAGAGAGAGAGAGAGAGGTGGGTGGCCAACCTTTGTTCTTTTGTGGCACCATTCCGCATCATCCAAGGGATGCCTCATTATGGCCTGTGTACCAAAGTGATTTGTGGGGTCAATGCCCACCTGCTGATCAGCCGATGAATAGGAAGGCCCAAGCTTGGTTCAACAGTTGTTTCATCATCTCGGCCAAGTGCACTTAGGACTTGGACTGAAAGAGGTTAACCCCCTGTTTTTGGTTGGACCAATTGTTGATCCTGATCTTATTGTTTTGTTCTTTATTTTTATTATCCTGTAGCATTGTAGAAAACAGTTATCTTGTTTTTATTGTCCCTTTAAATAAACCATTTGCATCTTGGTCACTGAGAAAGCTTCCTGCCTCTCCTTCCAGATTTGTCTGGCCAGTCCTGGCATTGTCAGGGAACTTCTGGCCTGCCACAACTTGGCACAGCGAGCAGGGTAAGAAACATCAAGGAGTCCAAAGCTTGAAGCTACCCACACCAAGATGCCTGCAAGAAAAGATATGAAGTGGAATCCCCACTGTGCTATGCAAGAGGAACTGGCCTGTGTGGTGTGTCAAGTGTGGGATCAGGGGCACTTGTCACAGAAATGAGGCAAGCGACCCCACCCAAGGTTGGGCCTCGTCCATTCTGGCCCAGGAGGAAGAGAAGAAGCCAAGGTTGAAGATGCATGGATCGATGGGTGGAGCAGGGCAGGACCATGCCCCCAGGCAAAGAAACCGTGAGGCCTGTTCAGCGACCATGTGAACGGAGTGACTCCAGGAGCAGCAAAATCAAAAGGGCTCAGCACCAGCTGCATGAGGACATGAGGAGTGAGATGGAGAGAATCAAGCAACATAACAGAGCTGTTGTGGCACCTTCAGGAGGTCCATCCAGAGTTCCCAATGCCTGAATGGAGGAGCCTGTATACATGGCGAGTGCTGTCACCTGTGAGGTGAGTCAACAGGTTCCAGAGTGGAATGCCCAAAGGGAGGCCCCGTACCAGGAGCTTATACAGTGGGTTGTACAATATGCCAAGCAGAACACCAAGCTGCAGAAAGAATGTAAGGATCTCAAAAAGAGCCTCTGACAGTGGGATCAAAAGATTAAGGAACAGGTCAAGCAAGCCCTTTGCCAAAAAGAGGCAGCAGCCAGGTGCACCACAGTTATCCAAAGCTATGATCTTATGACTGAACAACTGAGCTGTGCACTGCTCATTGAGATGCAAAAGAAGGAGGAGCTCGGCCAACACTTGGAGGAGCTACAGGTATCCCTGCAGAAGGAGGAGTGCACCCAGCTAAATGCTGCACACCCCAAAACCTCCAATGACCTCCGCACAGCTCAGGGCCCACCAACCCATGAGTCCCCCTCTACCGAGGAGGCCTTCTTCCTCCTGCCTGTCTCTCTAAAAGAGGTGGAAGACCTACTGCTGCAACTGGACATCAGGAAGGGAGAAGGCTCTGACTTCATAGAACCATACTATCTGAAATGTGCCTGCCATGTGCTTGCAATGCCAATCACCCACCTATTCAACATGTCACTCTCCCAGGGTAGCCTCCCCCCTCAATGGAAAATAGCCCATGTCATCCCTCTATTAAAAGTAGGTGACCCCTGGTATCTAAATAATTATAGACCAATCTCCCTCCTCCTCATCCTGTCTAAATTACTAGAAAAAAATAGTGTGTGGCCAGCTAGGGGTATACATAGAATCCAGAAGCCTATTAAACCTGGTTCAGTCTGGATTCAGAGCAAAGCACAGTGCCATAACAGCCCTAGCTAAGGTGACCAATGATTGGCTGCTAGACCTTGACAACAAGAAGCGAAGCATGTCTGTGCCATTTTCTTGGATCTTAGTAAGGCATTTGACACAGTCGATCATAGCCTGCTTCTTTCTTCCCTAAGCACCTTAGCCCTGGACCATAAATCTATGTGCTGGTTTGCAGACTACCTCAGAGAACGGAAACAGCAGGTTAAAGCTGAAGGTGATCTTTCTCCATTAAAACCTATGCTGAGGGGTGTGCCCCAGGGCTCTATCCTTGGTCCCCTCCTTTTTGCAGTATACATTAGCAACATCAATGACCCCATCAAAAAAGCCAACATCCACTTATTCGCGGATGACTGTACTGTACTTGAGTTGTCCCACGACGGAAGCAGCCTATGAACACCTCCAAGCTGAATTTAACCTTCTACAATACCAGCTCATAAACAAAAAGCTCAATGCAAAAAAGACAAAAGCCATGCTCTTCTCCCCCTCCTTGCATGTGGCAATTCCTGCTGGGGGGGCTATCCCAAAAATTACCACTGTTCTTGGAGAAACACTAGAGTATGTAGCTAAATTCAAATATCTAGGAGTTTGACTCGATCATAAACTTTCCTTCGCCGTCAATCTCGAAGAACTACAGAAGAAACTAAGGCAAAGATTAGGACTATTCTACAGAATTAACCACCTGCTCACAAAGGAGGCCAAGATTCAAGTGGTTCAAGCTACCTTCCTATCTTTAATAGATTACGCGGACCTGCTCTACAGTCACTGCACTGCCTCTGCATTGGCTAAGTTGGACACCCTTTACCACTGAGCTATCAGGTTCATTACTGGCCTTCCACTTTCCACACACCACTGCTCCCTGTACTCATCATTAGGCTGGACTTCCCTTCACTATAGAAGGAATAGAAACACCACCCTATGGGCCTTCAGAGCGGTGACCAACAAGCTCCCCTTATATGTCTCAGATTGTATTCCCCGGAGTGTGTTAGGCACCTACACTCTAAGGAGCTATTCCCTAATTGCCCTCCAAGTTCCAAGGGTCAAAACTCATTTCAGCAAAGCTGCTCTAAGCTTCTCTTTACCCACATTGTGGAATGGTTTACAAAGGAACTTGAAGCTGAGCTGCCCTGTTAGCCTGAATATCTTCAAGGCACTCTACAATTGCTACATGAAAGCACCTTGCAAATGTTTTCCTCACTGCTAGCCCACTAATTCCGCAACTCCCCCTTTCCATCCTGATGCTTGCCATGTTTGTACCCCTGGCTCTCACTCTTTCCCTATTAACTCTTCCTGCTGCACCCACCCTTCCCTGTCCACTCCAGCCTGGCTAAAGTCCCACCCCATCCATAATAGTGACCCAATTTTCTACCCCTCCCCCGTCATTATCATAATAAACAAGTACACGATAGCCATCGTCACTTTCTGTGGTTTTAGCCCAATTTTTCCCCCAGTCGTCGGTAATATATCCCTCCTCTTCTTTACCTCTCTAATCTGCCACCCCATACACAGCCTCTTTCCCCTATATGTGTAGTTGCCGGCTGACTCACTCAAAAGATCTCTGCTTAAAACCTCTGTATGCCTATGGTTGATTGTACATCTGCTGACTTCTTCAATTGTAAAATAATGGCTGTTTTTTTATTTATTTTAACCCAGTACTGTACTGTATACACTTTTTCTTCCTTGTATAGTATTGCTTTTTGTATACCTGCTTCTGTACTGTACTTTGATGTATTCATGACCAGGTCCACCTTGCAAATGAGCCTTGCTCAATGGTGCCCACCTGGATAAATAAAGATTTTGATTGATTGATTGATTGAAAAACTGCCAGGACTCCCTGGGCTCAACACCCCAGTAGTGTTAAATGAGCCAACCAGTGAGCATCTGCTTCCTGAGGCACCTGGGGTTCGTCTGGCACCAAAGGCCAAGCCAAACAAAAAAACAGATCCCGTTCGGGCCACCATAACTAATATCAGTTGGCAGAGCATGCAGGCTGCACTCCCTGTCCAAATGTCAGTCCTGGCAGTAGAACCAAACCACGAAAAGGAGGAAAAGACACCTCCTTAAGCAGAGCCTAAGTCAACGGTCAGTCAAAGAGCATGTATCAACCAAGAAGATGGGGAAGAGTCGGATGAAGCCTATGATCAGGAAACGTCCTTACCCATAGGGAAGCAAGTGCTGATGAGATCCGGGAGTGATAGAGTCATCTTCAAGGTGGGAACCAAACCCATATGTCATCGTGGACAAACCTTTCCCAAGAATGCATAGCTACCAACTCCAAGACTTGGACAGAATGCAAAAGCTAGTGCACCGAATGCATATAAAGCCCTGCCCAGTCCCTGTCATGACAGATAGATGGGTCAGCAAGGAGAGGCAGGAACCACTCCCAAAAGGCACCTCAAAGCCATCCATCCCGTTTCTTGGTTCATTGTGGCTGTAGCTTAAAAATGTTAGTCAATCAGTTAGGAAATAATATATTCAAGTAGACTAGGTAAATAGGTTATAGTACTAAAATGTTGTTTGTGTTGTAAAACACAGAATGATAATTAACCCCCATACATGGGGACATGTATGTTTAAGGGGGGAGTGAATTGTAGTACCCCAAAGTTAGGGACACCACAAAGGACCAGAGGTTCTTTCTCCCTGACATGAAATTTTTTTTTTTCTTTCCCTTCCTCCTCTCCTGTTCCCCCCACCCCCTTGCCTGCAGTCCCACTGATCACTCCCAGTCCCTTTCTCTAGTTTTGCAACGTTCGGCACTGAAGGGGGGGGAGTCGGGTGCAGGAGACCCTCCCTGTAGGGCTTGTGCTGCTCAATCCTCTGGCCACAAGCCAGGACCCCTTCTGCCCTACAAAAGGGCTGTGGAGTGGTCAACAGAGAGCAGTCAGCAGTACTGGACAGAGGGTGGAGGACACAAGGAGCATGGACAAAAGAAAGAGTATCTGCAGTGGGTCCATGGCTCCTCGGGTGTTGCTCCCCTCTGGTCGGCATCCCGGGTGTGTGGCGGTGGCAGCAGGGTCAGTTGGCTCCCCGACATGACCTGTCCTTCCTGGGCAGAGCCCCAAAGAAAAGAGGGGGAAGAAAAGGGCCAATGGACAAAGGGTGTCACAAAAAAAAATAGGTCCAGGCGAAAGACACGCCCTGGACCTGTAGTTCCGCCCAACAGCTGCTGCAGCTCAAGAGAGGAGTCGGGTGGGACTGTGGCTCCCTGGCCAGGTTTCATACCTCCCCCCAGCAACACTGGAGTCCTAGGCCATGTGGTGAGTGGGCCAAGTCCCTGGTTTTATTAAACTTGCACCAAAGGCACCAGGGAGTGGGGAAGAAAGGACAAGGTAGGCAGACTGTCCAAAGAGAGTATTTAAAGGGACTGTGGCCCAAAAATTTAAGAAGAGGGATAGTGGGCTCCCAGGGAGGGTGGACAGCCCTAAGAAGGACAGGGGGGCACAAACAGTGGGCTGAAGGCCCAGAGGGACAGAGAAGAAGGCCCCAGGAGTCAGTTCATTTATTTTATTTTTTTATGGTTGAAGATGACTCAAGGGGAAGCAACAGACAGAGGAACTGAGGAAACGTGGGCCATAAGACCAATTTATAAATTCAGAGCACTGCTGGTGGTAGGGAGCACCGCACTGTAGCAGCCCCCAGATGAGAAAGAGGTGAGCAGCCAGCCTTTGTTCTTTCATGTTGCCATTCTGCACCAGGGCAGGGCCAAAGATAGAGGCCCATAGCCATCCCTGGGAAAGGAGGAGCTGAACACAAGGGCCCAGGCCTATACAGAAGTCAGTTAGTGGACAGGGCTGAACAAGGCCATACACATGTGCAGTGGCACAGTTGACATTAAGGAGGGAGGCGGGGTCAGGACGGGGAGCCCCATAGGACCTGCAACAGGGGTGGTTATAACCATTTGGAAAGGGGGTTGGTTCCACAGGAATAGCCAGCCAGAAAACCAACCTTACAGGTGCAGCACCCTTTGTGGAGGGGGAGCGGTCTAGTGGCCCTGGGTTGCCCACGGCAAAGGTTGTTTGAGCACCACCCTAGCCGAACTGTGCTGTTGTCTGCCTAGCGCCCCCTAGAGACTGTATTTCCTGTGAAAATTGAGCTGTCCTTTTAAAAATCTGAACTGTTGGCTTGCTACTGAATTGTGTTATCGAATTGCGCCTTGGTGTACCAGATGACCAGCTTTGACTGACCCTAATGCTGACCTAGGGAGGTCCCCAGCTCATCTGTCATCTGCAGCAGTACTGCCTTCTGTCTCATCAGCCAGTCCAAAGTTTCACCACAAGTGTTCCAGCTTCAGCCGTGCGACAGTAAGTGGTAGAGAGCCACTAGTGAGGTATCCAGTAGTGAGTCAGCTTAGGAGCCACCTCAGCTCAAGCTGGAGGGGCCACAGTTAACGTTGTGCATGCACATTTCTTATGTTGCTGGCCGTCTGTAAGTGTGCACATACCCATGTCACTCCATAGAGGCTGCCTGAAGATTGTATCACCAGCAGTCTTCTTGGTGAGAAGTTATCTGGGTGCCAGGGACCTGCCAACGGTAATTGCTGCGGATCATGCAGAAACCCATCTGCCGACCAGGAGTCTTCAGCTTCTTGCCCAGAGTCACAGAGGATCATCAAGTTCTTCATAGTCCAGCTAGCAGAGTTCCTCTTTGTGTTTTGTTCATCTGGGGGATGCCGGGAGCACGACAATCCGTTCCCCGATATCTCGCTCCCGACAATAC
This sequence comes from Neoceratodus forsteri, assembly GCA_016271365.2. Taxonomy (NCBI): domain Eukaryota; kingdom Metazoa; phylum Chordata; order Ceratodontiformes; family Ceratodontidae; genus Neoceratodus; species Neoceratodus forsteri. The sequence goes on along the minus strand of CM028136.1, from coordinate 334,997,440 downwards.
ATCCCGCATCATTTCGCTCCTTGAATTACCCGCTCCCTACAATACGCTCCCTGACAGCACTTAAGCATTTAAGAAGTGAACAAACTCACAGAGCTAGTACCAAAAGGTAGTATTTCGTTATTACATTTCAGCAGTGAACGAAATAATTCTGCATCACAAACGAAATCAGTAGCATTTAAGCAGTGAATAAATAAAATGAGGCAAATGGAATCAGCAGCATTTAATAATGATGAAGTAGTGACTTACCTTTTTAGTGACGGTGGATTGGGAATCTTTATTCAGTCCAATATTAAAATCAAAAGTAATCCATAAAAGCATCAAACTGTATTAAAAACTAAATTAATAATCAAAGCAGTGTGCAACACCACGGAGGAATTCCTCCATAGTATGATCCTCGCATGGCGGGGCAACATTAAAAGTTCCATCAACATACCAGTTTTTCGCTTTCTCTAGAAACCTTAAATTACTTTCAGTACAGAAAACTAATATGCGGCCAGGTGAAGGGCCGCTGTCATAGAGCAGGAAATTTACAGTAGCATCACCAGAGTCTGGCTTGTAAGTTTTGTAGTTTTCAGGTATTACCAGCTCAGTAAGATCTTTAGGATTGTTTGCAGGGTTGCATTAATTCAATACTAATTAAATAAATGAGTACAGCTTATACAGTGATTAGTTAATTGATTGCACTGTAGCTTAATCGATTAATCAATTAGAGTGATTTGGTCTGCAAGGCAAGGTCAGAGGATTTTCTGCAGTACAACTTTGTTTAAAAGAAATTAATTTCAGCAGACTACTTGTCACACAGAATTACAGTGCTACTGATGCTGCTGATTTCGTTTGCATTTAAATGCAGCTGATTTTGCTAGTGCTGCAGAATTATTTCATTCACTGCTTAAATGCTTAATACAATAGTGAACAAATTCTGCAGCAGTTAAACGATTTCTGCTTCGGTCTGCAAGGCAAGGTCAAAGCGGGAGCGGGAGTGAGTTTGAGTGGGAGCGAATTAGAGAGGGGGCGAGTTTGACAGGAGCGAGTTGTGGGGAGCGAATATGTAAGGAGCGTATTGATGGGAGCGAATTGTCATGTACCCAGGGGATGCCCCATTTATGGCCTGTGTACAAAAGCACTTTATGGGGTCAATGCCCACCTGCTGATCACCCAATGCATAGGAAAGCCCCAGCTTGGTTTGTCAGTTGTTTTGTCACCTCAGCCAAGTGCACACAGGACTTGGACTAAAAGGGGTTAACCCCCTGTTTTTGGTTCAACCAATTCCTGGTCCTGATCATATTGTTTTGTTATTTTTATTATCCCGTAGCATTGTAGAAAACAGTTATCTTGTTTTTATTGTGCCTTGCAAATAAACCATTTGCATCTTTGTCACTGAGTAAGCTTCCTGCCTCTCCTTCCAGATTTGTCTGGCCTGTCCTGACATTGTCAGGTAACCTTCCAGCCTGGCACATTACAGTTGTCAGTTGGTAGTGTGTGTTGCAAAGCTGGTAAAGTTTCATTCTGTGACCACTGCCCTGAAGGGCATGGATTCCTTTCCAGCTGTTTTGTTTTTTAGCATTGGCAGCCCAGTCTTTTATTTAGGGGTTATCCTTTACCTTCCTTACATGATTTACATCTGTTTATATTCAGTATGAGTCTCCTTGAGCAACAACTTTATGTGCTTAAATTCCCAAAGCAAAACAAGCATGTACCCTTTAACTTTTCTACATATTAAAATATATGTGAGCAAATTTTAAAGGGCTTTATTTCTAGTTGTGTGTGTGTGTGTCACCCTGCTCATATGAAAAGTTAATATGGCAAAGCCATCAAATTGAGGGTTAGACTGCATAAGAAGACAATCAAGTAACCACTGTAATTACACTACTTTATTATGTCTTGAGATATTACAATCGCAATTTTTTCAGTGGGTATTTTCAGTGCCACTTTATAATACAGAAGTGTTATTACATCATAATGGGAGAGGCATCATCTATAACATTCCTGTTATTTAGATACTTTATAAATCTATGTCAATAGTGACAGGAGAAGTGATGGATGGGTACTATCTGATGTTGATTTTTTTTTGAGAGGTAATAGGAGGGAGTTAGATGGTGAGTGAGTATTCAGTCTGAAGTGCTAACATGTTTTGGAGTTCAGACTGGATAGCCACTATCTGATAAAACTGTCAGATGTCTGAAATTGTACAGGAGGTATGAGGATGACCTTTCTGACCTACGCATTACAAAAATACTCTCAGATGTTCAGGGGTAATACCAAAATTCTAAAAAAAATCTTATGAGAAAAAGCAGTGCATTCACCAAACCTGTATTTATAACACTGTAGCATAATAACTGCACTGTGGTGATGGAAGGCACTTAAAGTCTCTTTTTCTCTCCACTCCTACTGCATGACAGTGAAAATATCCAGTTTAAAGGTACTGATACACAATCAAGGTTATCTATTGGAATGCTACCCCTACACATGCTGTGTAGCTCTCAGTTAAGCAGTACCTTCTATGTGTTAATACATCCATGCTGTGTATAACCCTGCAGTATAAGAGTGGTTTCATACAGAGAACCTGTTCACCTATAAAGCAAATGAAATGTCCCCATACTGCAGTGAATGGTTCCCCAGGACATACTAATATAATACAAGTTGAGGGAGTGCAGCTGTTTCTTTAAATTAAAAAAACAGACACTAAAAAATGCCCCTTTCTGTGGCAGCTGTGCATGAAACATACTTTCCTGATAAAGAGTCTCACACAGGGTAGTACAGCATTCTGATACAGTGCTTGCAACCAATAACTGCTCATATAGGATAAACAGTGTTCTGGAAAGGTAGACACATAGGTCCAGAATAAAGAAGCCCAAACCAAAAATCAAAAAATTCCACATCACATCACATCATGAGTGCAGCCAAAGGTTACTGTGAAGCCCAACTAGTTTTGATCTGAGCCCTCAGTAGTGAAAGCTGTTCTGGATGATTCAGTTTTGGATATTTTAAAATACCCTTTCAAGATTCTGCATATCCTTTTTCAATAAATGCATATTTCGGCATCTCTTTGATTCCAGTCTTGGTGAATGGGCCATCATTCTAACAAAAGGATATGCGCGTGTTGAACCATGGTTTCTAGGGGGGTGCCCATATACAGAAGAACCAGATCCAGGGTTCTTGAATGAGGTAGCTGACACATGTGGGGCACCAAAAATTAAAATACCACAACTGAACAAATGTGTTTGTTGTATTATGAATTGTGAGTAGAAAACCAGATTTAATATAATGACAGGAACATGACAACCAAACAATAACATCTGCAGTAGGTTCATACAGCAACTGATCCCCCCAGTGGGATCCCAGAAAAACAGCTCAAACTTGTACCATTTGCCTTTCCTCTCTTCTTTCTCTCTTGCACTCTCACTAAGGCAAACAAACATCTTCCCCTTCAGCCCCATCCCCAGCACTAAGTAACAGGTGAGCCATTTAAGGGATGATGGGTACACTACCTGTCCACAACCTTTACCAACAAAGGGGGCTTCTTCAGACTTATGGACCCAAGGATACTGGCATAACTGGGACCTAAATACCTTATAAGTGAAACAGATCGAGTGTATGCCACGCCAAATAATTCCTTCACTGTACACCTCAGTGTGGTGTCTCTGTAGCACCACTGCCCTTTCTAATTATACATCCGTATCCTAGTCCCTACCAATGTACCACCATAGGGCACAATCCCCTTCTTTGTTTGGGACCAGCTCAAGCCCAAAAGGTTTTTGAACAGCTCTCATGAGGGAAACCCTCCCTCTGTATTCAGTCCCTCCTCCATTCTCTCATCTCCTGCTTTTGAATTCCCCCTGCACCCACTAGTACCACCTATAAATGGAGCAAATTCTATGTGGCAGTAGTTCAAGAACTTAGTCACCTTAAAGGTATAGCTCATGAACTATAAAATACACACTCTGAGGGAGTATGTCTTCCCCTACTGGGTAACTTGCTATCCACAGCAAACTGACTGCGCACCTGAAATAGAGTCCCCAGGGGACCCTAAAAGGGGAAGTCCAGATTTACTGCCATCCTATTCATGACCTATGTGAACTGCAAAGAGACCAAAACAGGGGGACACAGACCCATTTCCTGATGTGAGCCCCAGAGTGGAACTACCGTAGTTCTACAAACAATCAGATGGGAACCCACACCATCCCCTGAGATTTAAGGCTTCCTTTGCTTCCTCTTCCAGCCATTCATGTTATGGTTTCTACATGATATACCACCCACTCTTGAAGGTGTGGGACTTCATACTCCCACATTTTCTACATGAGTCTCCGAAACTTTCAGTCTCACTGGCACAACCATCCCAGCCATTGATATGGGTGCCCTGGTGGAAGCCAGCATTTTTTTCTCCTCAGAGGGCATTACATTGTTTACCACCATGGCTCCTGGATCAGGGCCCCAACATCTTGGCTCTTGACCTGCAGATGATCTGGCAGGTGGTACCAGCCTCAGACTCTTTCTTGGCAGTAGCAGATGTGCCCTTCCCCATGGGCTTCATAGTTCATTGGTTTACAGTCAGAGGTGCCAGGCCCTCACTTGGTGGGTGGAGCAGATTCTTAGGCAGAGTAGCAGTATTACTAGCCCACTGTTCCACTAGTAGGAGGATGAGCTTGGGCCTGAGCACCAACAGCCAGTCACCCCAAATGCAGCCTTTGCAGAGAGTTTCCACAACAAGTCTATGATTTCCTCTGGTTCTGTTGTAGCAGGGGAAGCAAAATATCTGTTGCTTCTTTCATTTGCGCAGCCACAGATCTGTTTGGTGCCCCAACAGCAGATGCCAATGAGAGGGATCCCCAACATTGGTGCCATAGCTCTACAGTCTTAACATGGGTACCATGCCTCTCAGGTATCCTGTAATAAGGGTGTCCACTACTGAGCACTTACAAAAAGGGCGACTCAGTAGCAGTGCCTGTTCACAGGGCTACTGGATGGGGTGGGGGGTGAATAGGGAATTAATGACATCCTGTTGCTATATGTACATGTGCACGGGGGGGGTAGAGCACACTGCATGATGGGCAGAAGGGGAGGGAGGGTTTGTGAGGTGTAGCACGGTGGTGGGCTACCAAGCTGGTCCTGTGGCATGGTGGGTTCATGGCAGGCTAAGGTTGGGAGGGAGCCAGGTTCGATGCTGGGTGCATCGATATTTTTGGCCAGTCCAGGATTTTTTTGTTGTTGTTTTCGCCCCCCCAACATGCACCCCCCTGGAGTTGAGAACTTTTAGTAGGGGTGCGGGGAGCACAGCCCCTTGCATAAACAAAAAAAATCTATGTTTTCGGCATCCTTTTGGTTTGCGCCATGAGTGCACATCAGTGAAACTGATTTTCAATGATGTACACACGTCCTAATGGTGATCGTCTTTCCGCAATAACCATCATTACATAGAACCTGCCTGTCAGACTACTCACACATGGACCAATGGGCAGCCCACAGATGTGTTAAACCCTCAGTGGCCAAGGCAAGCTCAGGGAGCCTTCATAGTCTCTGCAGCTGCTCTGTATGACTGTGTCAGGTGATTACTTTTGCAGCCATAGAATAAGATGTGCAATGCCATCTACTAGCAGTGCACAAAACATTCTTTTTTTCAGACCTGCAATGCAAACAAAATACTGCTGCTTCCCCCACTCTGAGAACCACTACACAGGGCACATTTGCACAGTGCAATCAAAGAGTGTCTGCAGCTGCTCCCCCACCTGGGCTCATTCTTTATGCCTTTGCATGTGTTCTGTCATTAGGATAGGTGCATATGGCCTAATTTCACTCCTTGTGTACCCTGTAGTGGAATACCTTCAGTGCCACTTGCACGAGTAACACTTTTCTACCCAAACTTTTATCCTGTAAAATTGTTCAAATATTTGACCCACACAATTTTTCTAAGGTGAACCCTCAGTTCCCTGTTCAGGTGCCATTTGAATGACCAGGGTTCTGGTTGAACGCCCGTATATAAGGAACAAGGCCCAGGCTGCTGAAGGTGGTAGCCAATATGTGGGGCACCAGGACTGGGCAAATCACTGATAAAATTAATTTTGCCATTCCATGGGTTGTGAGTTGATGACCAGGTTTAAAGTGAAGGTAAGACAGTCAAATAATGACTTCAATAACAGATGCAAACAGCAACAGATACACCTAACTCCCCAGACAGGGAGCCTATAAACAATGATCAAACTTGCACTTTTTGACTTGACTCTCTTTTCTCCCTCATTAAGTCAAACCAACATTTACCCCTTCTTCCCCATCCCTAGCCCTTACTTACAGATGGGTCACTGCTGGGGCTATGAGCACAATACCTGTCCCAAGCCCATATCAATAGAATGACTTTCTTGGGACTTATGGACACCATCCCACCTGGAATCCTAACAACTCAGGATAAATGGATGTAGCACATGCGGGTAGTCATGAACTATCTGCCACAGCTGGATGTCTCTGTAGTGCCCTTGACCATTCTGGGACCCCCATACTCTTTCTTCTGGTTCTTGCCCAAGTACCACCATGATGCCTGACCTCCTCCCCCATTTGATACCAGCTTATACAGAATGTTACATACAGTATTTCATAAAAAGGCTAGAAATTATAGTAAGGCTAAGGATTTCTCAGACCTGTCTATGTTTTAAATGCTTAGAAAAGCTTAAACTTTTTCATAACACACAATGTCTTGGACTCCAATCTTTTCTTAACACAGATGCATTGAAAAACAGAATTTGCCAGCAGATAAGGACTCATTGGCCCATCTAGTCTGCCCATTTCCCTTCCTATAGTGTTCCTCAGATCCTACTTGATCTTCAGCCCATTCACCCACCCTTCCCTTTCCCTAAGAATCCCTTATGCCAATCCCATGCATTCTTGAGCCCCACCACTGTGTTTGCCCCCACTGCCTCCACTGGAAGACTGTTCCAGAAATCCACCACTCTTTCTGTGAAGAAGTACTTCCACACATCTCTCCTGAATCTACCACCTCTAGCTTCCTATTATGCCCACTTGTCCTTGAGCACCTTTTTTCTGACAAATATGTCCCTCTTCTATACCCCTGTGAGATATATAAAGGTCTCTGTCATATCCCCTCCCCCTTCCAGGGTGTACATATGTCCTTTAGTCTCTCTTCATAGAGCTCTTGATGCAGGCCCTGTACTATTTTAGCTGCCCTCCTCCGGGCCACTTCCACTCTGTCAGTGTCCTTTCTGAGATGTGGTCTCCAGAACTGGACACAGTGCTCTAGATGAGGTCTTACCAGTGATCTATACAGAGGCAACACCGCCTCCCTCTTTCTGCTGGTGATACCCCTCCCTATGCACCCCCAGCATACCACTTGCCCTCCCAACTGCCTTGCCGCACTGCCTGGCCACCTTTAGGTTATCCAATATGATCACCCCCAGTTATCTTTCCTGCTTGGCGATCGCCAGTGCCCCCCCTCCCCATTTTGTACTCCTCCCCTGAGTTTCTGTGCCCCAAGTGCATTATTTTGCACTTTTTCACATTGAAACCCAGCTGCCAAACCCATGACCACTCCTCGTGTTTTTTCAGGTCACTGCTCATCTTTCCCACCTGCCCTGGAGTGTCCACCCTATTGTAGAGTTTGGTGCCATCCACAAAGAATCAGACCTTCCAATTAGCTCCTCTGTGATGTCAGTTATAAAGACAGTAAAGAGGACCAGTCCCAGCGCTGATCCCTGAGGCACCCTGCTGATCACCCTCCCTTCCTCTGAGTGAACTCCCTTTATCACCGCCCTCTCCGCCTATCCCTTAACCAGTTTCTTATCCAAGTTTACCACCCTTGAACCCACTCCAAAGCTACCCAGCTTGCTTACTAGCCTCCTATGTGGAACTGTATTGAATACCGTTCAGATCTGCCTTTTAGTGCTCTGGGGGAAGTAATTCCTGCTGGCCACCACTTGGGGGCAGCAGAGAAGTGGGTGTATATACAGGGAGCAGAGCGAGATTTGGGGAGTTTCGTCAGAGAGGAAGAGACTGGTGGGTACTGCGTTAGGGCAATGAAGGGGGGGTTCCCCTTCTTCCGTTAGGCAGGTCAGCCAGTTCAGTGGTGAAGCACTGGGTTCCTGGGTTCTGGGCTTCTGAGGGTGGTGGTAGGTAGCCACAGATGTGGTCATTTTGGGTCCCAGGTCCCTGGGGTGCTGGGTGGAGAGCAATCTCAAGTACAGTAGGGTAGGCCCTGGGGATGGCTATGGGACTTATTTCAATGGTCTACCTCCCTGGGCTGTCAAGGATGCAGAAGTAGTGGCAGTGCTTCTGCAGAGGAAGAGAGCTGGTGACAGCAGTTCCCTCCTTTCCCAGTGGCAGGGCATCTCAGGCATAAGCAAAAGGGCTGGGGAAACATTTACCAGAGTTGGGATCTATTTGGAGGGACAGGCCCTGGGGAGCCAGATGAATTGTCCAGAGGGTTCTCCAGGGTTTGGAGGCCCTTTAGACTTCCTGTGCTGGTTGGCACTTATCAAGCACAGGAGTATTTAAGGGAGACTTTTTGTAGCTGGTGAAACTACCAGGGTCAGTGGGTTGAGCATGGGAGGCCTTTTAGTAGGCCACCAGAAGATCAGGGGCCTCAAAGATCGGAGTGGGCCTGGGTGAGCCGGTGTAGGCAGGACAAAGACCAGGGCTGCAGAATGATTGTGAGTTATGTTGGCAGCTGGAGTATTAGCAGGTTGCACCATCCATGTACCTTGGGCTGGGAAAGAGAGCCAGGGAATGGGTTTAGTGAGAAGCTTTTCGCTTCTTAAGGAAAAGAGTGAGAGAGTGTCACTGCGAAAAGTGGAGAGCCCTAAAGACAATAAGGTGAAGTTTCAAGACAGGTACTTACCAGTGCTGGAGGGATTTGGGTTTATGGAGCTTCACATTCCAGGTTATCTCAGAGTCTTTGTGTCCTGGGTAAAAGAACTGCCACTGTGTCTTGAGCTGTAACACATTTTTTCTGCCTAAGACCCGGTCTGAAGGTAACGTCTCTCTCCCAAATGGGATCTTGCAAAACGTTTTGCCCCATGGAGCTGTGAGCTTTATCTCTAAGCACATGGACCCCTAAGCTCTGCTGATCATTTGGGGCTCAGGTGAATAAAACTGACTGTTCGGGGAAAGAAATTTGGAGTCCCAGTTTTTTATTTGTAAATAAGGATCTGATAAAATACTAATCCTTAAGTTTTAAAGTCCCTATGAGTTTGCTTGCAGAGGTTCATTTGAGATCCTGCATCCTCGCGTCTCCAGGGCCAGGGAGAGTCCAAGAGGCTGAAGTATGAAGAAGAATTACAGCAGCGGTCCCTCTTTTCAGTTGAATTCTGGGGTGCCTGTGCCAACTTATTCCAGAGAATACTTGGGGTTCCAAGTGATCAGAAGATGTCCCAAGGTAGGCTGTATTTATTTCATGAATTTTGTTGAGAAAGTCTGGTGAGATTTCTGTGCTGTGGGCCCCCTTCCCCCGGAACATCGTACCCCTAGATAATTGGGGAAGGGGGGGTGCTACACACAATATCCAGGTTGGCCCTTGCCACTGTGGCCTCTTGGTCTGGAATCTTCATAGACTTCTACCATTTACACAGATAGTTTTCCAAGATTTTTTTTACCACTGTTTGTTATCCCCCTTTTTTCCATTTTGATTTCCCTCTTCCCCCTTGTCTTTTTAATGTACCAACTTCCATCCCCCTCATTTCTTCCACCCTGCTTCCTGTAATAATTTGCATCACAGGGAATTCCACTCCTCTTGGGTTCTACCTAAACTCAATTTCAGTTTTTTTTTTGGGGGGGGCGGTCTCTGCCTCCCCGATCTCTTTGGCCACCCCCTCAGCTAGTTTAAATGTTCATCAAAATAACATTTCAACCATCCAGTGAGGACTGTGGTTCTCCTTCCAGATGGATACAGGCCATCTCCCTAGTATAGACTGTTTTCCTCCCAGGTGGGTCTCCAGGCCCCATTGTAGCTGAACCCCTTCTTTCTGCACTATTCCTTCAGCCATGAGTTGAAGCACCTGGTGCGAAGATCCCTCCACTTGCCACTGTCATAGACAAGCAGCACCTCAGCCAAAACCACTGAGTGCGCTAAGACCCCATCTCAGCTCCCTAAACTCTCCCTGCACTATCCCAGACCCATCTCTAGTCAGGTCATTGTTCCCAGGTGGACAATTACATTCAGCTGTCCCTCCCATTCTGCTGCCATAGCAATCCTTAGGATCCGCTTCCCAATCCTCCAGGCCATGGTGCTTCATAAGCACCTAACCTCCCTCTCACCTCCATTTCCTATTCTCAAAGCTATCCCCTTCACAATCATTTGAGGTGGTGATCCCAGACCTGTGGAACTTGCTTTCAAGATATCTGAGGGAGGCCCCATTGGTGGAGGTGTTTAAGCGGGGTCTGAAGGTGCATTTTCTTTAGAGAGGCATTTGCGAACTGCTAATGAATCCTATAAACAGTAGATGGCTGAATTTGAATTTTTTTATTTTAAATAAGGATTTTATGCTTCATTCTTTGTTATGTTTGCTTGCACGCATGTGCAAGAAACATAGTGCCATCATACGAGTTTTCTAGAGGTGTGTCAGCCTCTTCCAATCTGCTAGCCAGTGTGTTTGCAGGCGTCGAGGCGCCAATCACTGCTGCAGCTGTCTATGACAGCAGGAAATGCAGTGTGCATACAGTTGAAAGGAAAGCTCCGCCTCAGTGAGCAGAGCAGCGTCCCCCCACACACACACGCAAGCACGCATATTAGCGCTGATGCACTTCCTCCCCCACGCACACACTGTGGTGGCCCAGACGGGTGCTCAATCCTCCGCCGGCTCCATGCCTCCCCCAATAACAGTTAATCCAGGTGCCACACTGGGAGCCCACCCCAGCGTGGCAAGAACTGTCATAGCCAACGGGGTGCCCAACTCCCATCGGCTCCACGGGCTGCACGCCCCCAAACAGTTGATGTGCCACGCTGGGAGCTCACCCCAGCGTGGCAAAGCATGTTATGGCCAATGGGGTTCCCAATCCCCATCAGCTCCAGCCCTCAAACAGTTTTTCCAGCTGCCACACTGGGAGCCCACCCCAGCATGGCAAACGTCCGTCGCCTAAAACCTGTAAAGAAGAAAACCTTCCTCGCAGTCTCCTGCCCCCCACAACCCGCACCCACCCACTGCGCAACCTGCCTCCCCACACCCCCTCACCCCATACTTACCTCCGGAGCTCAGCGACGATCATCGGTGGACTCAGGAACACGTCTGCACTCTTCAAAGCCGAACGCAAACTGAGGAAATGCCAGTAAGCTGTATAATAAGTAAGCTGAATAAATAGGGTTTTTTCAACTTTGTTGCATATCTCCGGCATTTTTGGGAATTTTGGGCCCAAATTTTCAACATGAGTTTTTTGGGACCCCTCCTCATGAATTCTTGCATTGTCATGGCGTTGATCGGGCCCGAAGGGTGATTTCGCAGTCACTGCGTGAAATCACCTTTCGGGACCCACTAGCAAAATGACACTGCCAGTGTTCATAAGGTGGGCTCTCAAAAAGCTATATGTTGAAAATTTGGTGCAAAAATTCCTAAAATGACTAGATTGATTTAGCGTATGCTATGCAGTCTTTACGCACGTCAGAAGTTCACGTAATTTTCAATATTTTCACCCAGATTTTCAACATTACCATTTTACCACACCTCCTTATGAGTAGTATAGCTGTCATTTTTCACACCTCTCACAACGGTTTCCACTCATGGTAGCACAATGGCGCAGTCGGTGTGCAAAATCAATGTATGGGACACATTAAGAAAATCACAGTGACACTGGTCATGAGCAGAGGTGTTAAAATGGCTATGTTGAAAATTTGGTGAAAAATTCCCAAAAATGACTGTTTTAGGAGCGACGGCGCAGTTCCCACGCGACATCGCTCGGCAAATTTGCTAATTTGTAATATTTGCACACCAGATTTCAACAGTGCCATTTACCACACTTCCTGGCGAGCAGTACAGCTGTCATTTTTCACACCACTAAAATGTGTTTCCCAGCATACAAAGACAATGACAGTCGGTACAAAAACAATATTTGGGACAGATTAAGAAAATCACGGTGACACTGGTCATGAGCAGAGGTCTTAAAATGGCTATGTTGAAAATTTGGTGACAAAACTCCATAAATGACTGTTACGAGTGAGCATTATGCAGTTTCCATGCACCCTCAGAAGTTCATGAATTTGTAATATTTTCAGTCCAGATTTTCATCAGTGGCATTTTCACACCTTCTTAGGAACAGTACAGCTGTCATTTTACAACATGGCCGAAATGTGTTTTCACACTTTAAGCGCGAGAAATGCGGACGCTGTGGGAAATCATTGTTAGGGACAGATAAAGAAAATCACACTGACACTGTTCATGATTGAGGTCCCAAAATGCCTGTGTTAACAATCTGCTGTAAAAATCCCAAACAAGTTACATTACGGTGTGCGTTACACAGTTTCTATGCGCTCGTGACTTCACCAGTTTTTTTAAGATTTTCACAGCAGATTTTCAACATTGCCATTTTTTACACCTCCCCATGAACAGTACCGCTGTCATTTTTCACATCCTGTTCGGAAGGTGTTTTTGCACCTGTGGTGCCAAATGCTGTAGTCGCTGTGCAAAAGCAGTTTTCGGCTAACAAACTGATATTGCCACTGTTCATGAGGTGGGAGTCACAAAAAAAACATGTTGAAAATTTGGAGTGAAAATACCAACGAATGCCTGAGGCGTTAGGGTTTCAACCATAATGCCCCACCCTGTAGAGAATGACAGGCATCAGGGGTGTGACTTGCGATTCTTGCCTGTAATGCTCATACTATTCCACCCCCACCCACACCCTGCAGCCAGTGAGAGGCATCAAGGTGTGCCTCGGACTCTTCGGGCCCAAACTTCACCCCATTCTCCTATACTGCACCCATCTCACCGTATTTCCTGATGGAATGTGGTGTGCATAAGGGCCAAAGACCTCAAGGTACACTGACACTTGTCAGTGTCTGCAGGGTAGGGTGTGGTGAAATGGCGTGGTCGTTATGCCTGACGACCCAAAGGCACACCCCAATGCCTGTCACTCTCTGCAGGGTGGTGGTGGTGGGGTTGGCTTCAGTTCAATACTTTGCTGCCATTCCTATTATGCAGCTCTGTAACTTCTACACTACCAATGCCAATGCCAGCAAGCAAACATTCAGCATTGACAAATGCTTGTTCATTGTTGTTCTGATATATGTTTTTGTTACTCAATGTATTTTATTTATTTCAAACTCCTACCTGCCTGTAGAGCATCCACAGCCTCTAGGATGGGGTGCTAGATAAATAAAATGCTACTTACTTACTTACAATATAGGCTGTTTTCCTCCTCCTTAGTTTTAGCGCCCACCCTTCATAGGCCTACCCCTGTGGAAATGGTCAGGTATCACCCTTTGCGAGACATTAGTTCTGAAGGCCTGGCAGTGGTAGTTGACCTATCATCCTTCCCAATAACAAAAAATAACCCAGATGCCCTCTTGGTGGACTATAATAAGGCCATCTCAGTGGCTCTGGATGTCATTGTTCCTGTCCGTATTCAACCTCTCTCCCTTTGCCCTCGGTCCCCATGGTTTGATGGGACTTTGAGGGAGACGCGGCGACTAGGTCGAAGGTTAGAGCGTTGCTGGCATAGATCCTCCCTTGATGCCGACCACCTTAGATTGATGGAGCATTATCTGGCCTATCAATCTGCAATCACCCATAAGAAGGTAGAGTTCCTGTCTGGGGAGATTGCGGCTGCTCAGAATCGACCAGTTCAGCTTTTTCACACTGTGGACAGGCTGTGCATCCCCGGCCTGTCTACAGGTCCAAAGGGCTTTTTCACAAAAGGAGTACAATGAACTTGCTCGATTCTTTGCTACTAAGGTGGCTGACGTTAGGAAGACGCTTCAACCGGCACACTCTAAGGGTGTAGCTCTGGATCAGTGTGAGGCTGCTTCCCCTCGGTGTTCCTGGAGTACCTCCGACTGACCAGAATTTGTGGATATCATGCGGATTGTCTGGGGTGCATGCCCTATGTGCTGCAGTTTGGACCCAGGACCAACTTCCCTGATTTTGGGTTATATCGACTCTATTGGTCCGGTCCTAGCACGGATTGTCTGGTGCTCCTTAGAAATAGGTGAGTTTCTGAGCTCCCTGAAGCAGGCAGTGGTAACACTTCTCCTGAAGAAAGCTTCTTTGTACCGACTGCCATGCAAACTACAGACCAATCTCTAGCCTTCCCTTTATAGGGAAGGAGATTGAGAAGGTAGTGACTGTACAGCTGGAGAACCTTTTGACCATCCATGATATCTATGAACCCCTTCAGTCCGGTTTTCGAAAAAGGCATAGTACTGAGACAGCGCTGGTTCAGGTGCTCAATGATCTCCTGATGGCTGGGGATCAGAAGGACCATTCCATCCTGGTTCTTCTAGATCTCTCATCAGCTCTTGACACTGTGGAACATGGGGTGTTACTTGGGCATTTGAGGTTTATCTGTGGACTATCAGATGTAGTCCTCAGGTGGGTTACATCTTACCTCACTGGAAGAACGCAGAGAGTGGTTTCTGGGGTTCATTCCTCGGACCAAGTTTCTTTGTCTTGTGGGGTTCCTCAGGGCTTGGTGTTGTCCCCCATGTTGTTCGCAGTGTATATGCTGCCCCTAGGAGACATTGTAAGAAGGTATTGACTGAGGTTTCACTGCTATGTTGATGATACCCAGCTCTACCTTTCTTTTGCACCCGATCAGGATGGAGCTTTCTCGATCTTTAATAACTGCCTTAGTGAAATCCAGAAGTGGATGGATTCGAGCTGGTTGAAGTTGAACTCAGAAAAGACGGAGGTGTTGGTAGTGGACCTGGTGCATCGGATAGGAGGGTCAGGGGTTGGTTCCCCCTCTAGACTTTATCTCGGGAGTGTTTCACTTCCGACCTCTGAACAGGTGCGTAACCTGGGGGTAATCTTTGACGAAGGACTGACCTTACATTCGCAGGTATCTGCTGTCATCAAGTCCTCATTTTACCATCTGAGGAATACTGTATCTCCAGGATTAGGCACCTTGTTCTGTCCGGCGATCTTCCTATGTTGGTCCATGCCTTTGTGTCCTCACGTCTGGACTATTGCAGTTCCCTTTATCTAGGGCTTCCTGGGGTTGAAATCCACTGCTTGCAGCTGGTGCAGAACGCAGCAGCCCAGCTTTTGACTGGCACCTCTCAGCCCAGCCATATTTCGACGGTGTTGTGCGGACTGCACTGGCTGCCTGTGCAGTGGTGGATCACCTGGCTTATAAAGCCAGTCTTCTGGCTTATAAAGCCCTACATGGACTTGGCTCTGACTACCTGAAAGACCTCCTGGTCCCTTACTGCCCTGGGCGATCACTCTGCTCAGCTGGCAAGAGGTTGTTAGAGATCCCGAGGGTTTCTTTGAAATCTTCTGGGGCTCATACATTTATGTATGCAGCCCCAACCTTCTGGAATTCTCTACCCCACCAGTTACTTTCTATGAGAGGCATCAACAGTAGAAAGCAGGAAGTTGTTATCCCTCTGTACAGACAGTTGGTGATACCCCATCTAGAGTACTGTGTGCAATTCTGGAGACCCCATCTCCGCAAAGACATAGACAGTGGAGGCTGTTCAGAGGAGGGCAACCAAAATGGTGCAGGGTCTGCACCAGAAGATATACGAGGAGAGACTAAAGCAGCTGAATATGTATACCCTTTAGGAAAGGAGGGAGAGGGGGGACATGATAGAAACTTTCAAGTATCTCAAGGGAATTAAAGTACAAAAGGGTAGTATCTTTCAGAAAAAGAGATGTGCAAGAACAGGGGGCACAATTTGAAGATAGAGAGGGGATGTCTCAGAGGTAATGTTAGAAAGTATTTTTTCACAGAGAGGGTTGTGGATGCATGGAACAGCCTTCCTGAGGAGGTTGTGGAGTCAGGAACAGTGGAAGAATTCAAGAATGCATGGGACAGACATAAGGCAATTCTGGTGGGAGGTAGGGGGAAGTAAGCTGTTGATTAACTAAAATCTGCAGCTTATCCATCAGGTAGGGAAATGGGCAGACTGGGTGCGCCAAGCGGTCCTTATCTGCCATCAAATTCTATGTTTCTATTATGGGAGTGCATGACCGCGAAGGGATTTAAAAAGTCCCAAAAAGCATATCTGTGGATGCATGCATTTGAAGTTTGATTATATTTACTTGATTGTTGTTTTTATTACAATATGTGAAATTTTTATGTTTTAATCTGTACGGTGCCTTGGTTTTTGGAAAGGCGCCATAAAAATAAAGTTTTATTATTTTTATTATTTACAATCAAATCCCCCTCCAGAAGTTGCTTCCTCTTCCTCCTCTGCTCTCCTTGGGGTCTCTACAACGGAGGACCCACACATCCTCCCTGGCCTCTTCCACAGGTGCCTCTTCCTAGCAGTCCCACCTCATCAGAGCAGTGTAGGAATTATGCAGAGATACTGGTTTTGGAATGTGCCTTTGGACTACTACCCCCACCTTTCCAGATCCCACCACAGTCCAGCTGTTCCTCCTTCTTAGCATCCTCTGAGGCAATGGTGGCAAACTGGTGGCCCATGAGTGGAGGAAGAGGTCACCTGAAATCCAGCCAACCTGGCCTGAAGTCTAGCAACTTCCTTCCTCAACCCAGAGAGATGTGTGCAGATGAGGCAGCAATGCAGCCTCCAGAAGATCTCTCTGAAAACTGCTGCCCCACAGTCACTGCACTGCACCACTCCAGCACTACCAACTTCTATTCTGTCTGTGTTGCCTGGAAATATTTTTGTACCCTTACCCCTGATATGGTGTTTCTAGTTTTCCCCTATTGTTTGATCCTATATGTGTTCCCCCATGTCTTGTTTAAATCTCTTTATAAAATGGATTCTAAAAAATCTTGTATTCTCCTTCATCAAAACAGGTCACCCTCACCATGGATTCATTCTCAAGAATCCCACAGTTGGGTTGCCAGACTACAATATCCTTATTGACAGCAATGTAAAGTGACCTAGTCAGATCACTCCACCAGAGAGACATGTAAAAACTGCAGCTATGGCATTTTCATTAGGATAAATCCATGTAGTGGAGCTACAACTATGACATCCTCAGTAGCACAAACGAACATACGAACATACAAAATTTGCCAGCAGATAAAGGCCTAGAGGTCTATCAAGTCTGCTCGAATGTGCAGCTAGCACCCCTTATTCTGCAGCTGCCCCTCCCTTCCATCCTTCCCCTTCATTAACCCTCCCCCTTGTCCTGTCCCATCCCCTTTTGAAGCAGTCCACTGTTCTACTGGATACCACTTCTGCAGGTAACGCATTCCACCCAGCCACCACCCTCTCTGTAAAAAAGTGTCTCCTCATCTCCCTCCTGAACCTTCCTCCCTCTCTCCAGTCTCATATCATGGCCCCTGGTGGCCCTCCCTTCCCTTACTTTGAACAGCCCCTCTGTACCCATCTTGTTTATTCCTTTCATGTATTTAAAGGTTTCAATCAAGTCACCCCTGTCTCTCCTCTCCTCCAGTTAGTACATGTTCAACTCCTTCAACCTCCTCTCATATGATAAGTCCCCCAGCCCCTTGATCATCTTTGTCGCCCTGCACTGCACCCCCTCCAGTAACTTAATGTCCCTCTTCAGATACGGGCGCCAGTACTGCACGCAGTACTCCAGGTGTGGTCTAACTAATGACCTATACCCATTAGGCAGAAGAACCATTTTATTACAAATGCATGTAGACAGTGTGTTTGTTTTAATATTTGTTTTGGTAAACCTCTAAACTAAAGTTGTCCATTTTATAAGTGAATTAACCCCACTCCAGGGCATGAGTGTACTGATAATTACTCCATGCCTAGGTGGTTGAAGTCACTTGGCCTGCAGCCCCATGCCTCCTCACCCCCCCCACCCCAGACATGGATTAATTCTCAGTATAGCCATGCCCTGTTGTGAGTTAATCCTTACTTACTTATACTCCTATGCTAGATAGGGTGTTGCTGCCATTCCCAGTTTTGTCCTACCTTTCACTTTCCACCCTCCCAGCAGTGACTGTTACACAATAGTGAATAGGTACCTTACCTCAGTCAACAGGCAGAGTCCTTTGCTTCCCTGCATGATGATGATGATAAAAATTTATTTTTATACAGGAAATACATTTGTTGGGACAACAGTCCCGTTTTCAACAAAGTCCTGTCATAAAAAATAACAAACAATACAAAATACAAGACATTTACAATACACAATCACAATTACTTAAAACAAGTACATGTTGATTTCAAATATTCTCTTATTTTGAGCTTAAAAGTGGATAAGTTTTCAATAACCTTCAATCTTTGAGGTATTTTATTCCAATAATAAGCAATGGTATTCTGAAGCATAATATCACCATATTTATTATATGATATACTTACCTGGCAGGGGAGATACTACAATCACATATTTATTATTTGATCTAAACATAGGAATCTCATAACCAAAAGATCTTGTATGGATAGTTAATGCTCTGTCACCTTTAATTTTAATATGATCAAATAAACAGTGCTTTGGTTCACCTTTTATTATTTGGTGACAATATGTATACCAAATATACACCCTTTTCTCTTTGGGCTTTAACCATTCTAACTTTTTATACAAATTGCAATGATGCACCCCATGCTTACTTCTTGTTATAAATTTGCTCATTTTGTAATAAACCTGATTTACTTTATTTAACACTGTGATGTTAGAATGCATGTACAGTATCGATCTGTATTCCAAAACTGGAACTAACAACTGTCCTACCACTTTTTCCCTTACTTTCCTAGACAAACTTCCTGCTACCCTTCTTAACATCCTTAATTTTTGAGTGACCTTTTTAACTTGTATAAGAACATGTTCGGTATATATTAAACCAAAATCAACTTGTACACCTAAGTATCTATAAGTGTTAATGGTTTCAATCTGAATAGTCCCACCAAGTTTTATTTGTAATGCCCCAAACACTGCCCATAATTTTCTTTTTTCCCCACTTACGCTGCTACTCTCAGTATGAAGACAAATAAGTATCAATATACCTTTAAGGTTATACCTTTAACAGTGTCAGTGGCTCAGTAGGTAGCACACTCGCTTCTGAGGCCGGGAGATCAGAGGGCTGTGGATTCACCTCCCACATCTGGCACTTGCGTTAATATCCCAGTACTGACACTGTAGTGCAGCATGAGGTGGGTGCTGCACTTCTGAGGTGCCGTCTTTCGGATGAGACGTTAAACTGAGGTCCCATCTGCCTGGATTGGTGGTAGTTCAGGTGGATGCTAAAGATCCCATGGCACTTATCGAAAAACAGTAGGAGAATTTCCCCAGTGTCCTGGCCAAATTTCCCCCATTCACTAAAAATACCACCAACAACTTCACCTGGTTCAATTTCAGTTGCTTACCATCTGTATCTCCCTTCCCCCCGGTCACCCCTGAAAAAGGGACTTCTAGGCCCAGTGGGCTTCCCAGTCAACAACATTCAATAAATAAAATAAAAGGTAAAGCTTTCACTCCTCTCTGTCAACAAAGTCTGGTCTTCCACTTTTCTGAAGCATCACTGCCCAAGAAAAATACATTATTTTGGGAAGCTGTTGGACTTTTACTGTGTGGCAATTTAAGGGTGGTATTAGCAAGGAAAAGTTTGGAGTAAAGAATTAACACTTCCATAGCCTGTGAGAAATGAATGCAAGCTGCTGAAAAGAGAAAAAGACTACAGGATTAGAAGATTTATACAGTTCATAAGCAAAGAGAGGTAAAGTGTAGGCAGTGGGTGTTTGGCTAAAAACATCTTTTCTAAACATTCACTCAGTCTCAGGGCGCTACATTATACATTTCTGGTTGTATATGTCTGTTTCCTGATTTGTTTCATATGTACAATATTTTACTCTCAAGAACCTAAGCTTAATACTGTAAATGTGCTGCAGGTAGTTTATAGTTTAAGATTTATTTGAGAACAGTTTTTGAAGGATGTTGCTTATTGTTTATGATGGGTTATGGTTTTATCATGTGTAGCAACCACTGGACCTCTATTATGCTATGCATCAGATAAAGAACTGAACTTTTTTCTAACACTGCATCTTATCTCATGCTCATAAAACATCACAGGTTATATTGTTTATCTCTTTACATTTGTGTTGTAGCGTTAATGTTAATGTATGGGCAGAGCTTAAAGATGATAATGCTATAGTTGAAATAACTTAGTCAAAACCATTCCAGAAGAACTGAGGCTGCTGGTGGGAAAAGCTCAGAAAATTGGGATAAACTGTAGAAGTACTATATGCATGCCATATAGCTGTGCAATTATAAACAGTTCTGGATGGATGGTACAGAGGATAAAAGCACAAGCTTTCAGATTAATAGACTGCAAGTTCAAGTCTCCTTAGGGATGCAAGCCAACTTGTCCAAGAAAATCTGAGATAATCTTAGTTGCAGAAAACATTTTTTTTAACATGCTACTGCCGCAGCTTAGACTGAGACTTACAAATATCCAACCTTCCCCTAGAAAATCAAAGTGTCAATATCACTGTAGCTTTTCTAAGCTTTTCCTTTTATCTGAGTTTTTCAACCCTGTGTTTGTTCTCCAATGTCACCCAGCTGGCCTATCTCTAGTGGCAACCCCCTGCACCATCACCTACCTTAATCAGGATTTACCCCATCTGCTTCTGAGCACAATAGATGAGTAGGTGCTGAGGCTGGTGATACTGAGCCTGCAGGATCACTGGTAAAATTCTGCCAATTGAGATTGTTTTCTTCACATTTTCTCCTGTTCCCTGAGGTTGGGGCACGTGTACGGTACTGTTTGTTTGAATAGTTTATTGATTGTCCAAAGACATTTCTTTTAAAAAGATATAACATTTTATACAGAAGATAAAAAATGTATTATAAATAAGAAATAACAACATCACATATACATTATATATATATATATATATATATATATATATATATATATAAATGGCTGAATGAGTTTAGATGCCAGGAGCCATAAAAACAGTTGTGATTTATTTTCTTTTAACACAGATTCCAAAAATATATTCCAGGTGCAATAATGTTCTTTGATCATTAGATTTAAACAGAAACAAAAGTATATCAAAAGAATTTAAGTACCTGTTTCTAATAATATTACCCAACCACTTGTCTCATTGTTGATTTTAGAACAGGCAATGTAAAGTTACATGCAGCAAATTTTCTGATTGTGTTATTCATGTATTTTTAACCTTTCTCCCAGATTTTATTCAGGTAGGTACAAAATCTGAATTGTGTGATAGTTGTTCTTATTTAAGGATCCTGTATCATTTTCAAGTAAGATTCTAGTGTAACATCATCTTTTATAATGGCTAGTATTGGATGACATCTATTCTGGCACAACTTTTCTATTATTGCTTTCTTATCTATAGCAATTAAATGAGATTTTTATCATTTTACTGTACAGTTTTTAGTTGATACTATTCTAAGTGAATCAAATCCATACATAGCCCATTCCAATTTCTAATAATGTTTTATTAATTTTTTTTTTAACAAAGGCAATACAGGCATATGGTAGTTAGGTTTTGTAAAACTGTCAATTTTTTTATACAACTAGTTGTATACCAAGCCCTGATGATATTGCTGGGCAAGCCAAAAGTTTACCTGGTGCCATTAATAGAGGGCTGTCCCAACTCAACCCTCATGCTACAGCTTGCAATGGTGATAGGATGTTTCTGTAGTCTCTTGTAAAAAATATCCTTGACTTTTCAAGTTTATTATCTAAATCATAAGCCCATATTTTTGTTCTGTAAAAAGCCTGAGGTATTGAGTTAGAATTAGAAATCTTAGTTGGTGCCTCTAACATTCCAACCTTATATACAATTAAAACATAAGATGCTCCAGCTGTTAGTCTGTTTTATTTCCTTCTTCGTAATTTTCACTTGATGATTCAATTTTAAATATTTGTTAAATGCTATACCCAAGTAGGTATAGTCTTTAACTTTTTCTAATTTTTTATAATTTATGAACTATCTCCCTGTAGTCTTATAATACTTTTTGTTATTAATAAGCATAACCTTTCTCTTATCCCAGTTGATGATTGAGTCATGTTCTTGGCATTGACTATTCAGCAGGTCTATCTGATTTTGAAATGCTTTCTGAGTGAACACAGCAAGAATGGGGCATCTGCCTATGTCAGTATGGGGCATGTGTGGGTTCCTTTTTGGGATAACATAAGCATTTATTATCCATAGATAGTATCACATCATTAATATAATTATTGAATGGGGTGAGTGCAAGGATGCAACCCTGTTTAACCCCTGAGTTTGAAAACATTATATCAAACAGATTACCAGCTCTATTATGTCTCAGTTTACACCAGTTGTCATTATATAACTTGTTAATAACTAGAAATACATTATCATCTCACATAATATTCTTACATTTTTCCCCAACAATATTTTAATTTAAAGGTTCAAAAGTGCAACTTAATTCAATGAAAGCCAAGTATACTATTTGACTTCTTACAATGACATACTTCTCAAAGAGATGGTAAAGAATAAAGCATTGATGGAGTATAGAACCTCCCATTAAAAATCTTGCTTGGAGACTGGAGAGTAAATTTGTAATTATAATAGAAACATAGAAAATGATAGCAGAAAAAGACCATTGTTCCATCCAGTCTGCTCATAAAACCCTAACACCATGACCTATTGTCCATACAAGGTTCTAACCCACACTCCATCAACGTAATTGTTCAAATGAGTAAGACTTTTACATAAAGCTCAAGTCAGGATTTTGAAAGTAGAATGTATTATAGAGAATAATGTATGGGCGTCATGAACAACAAGGCCTTGTTCACACCAAGTGGTTGACATGACAACTTAGTAAACCTCAAGAGCGCAGCTCAAGAGGTTTACCATTGTCATGACAACTGTGAGAAGTGAACTCAGTGTTGTTGTTCACTGAAGCCCGTACATTATCTTTTATAGTGTATGGGCAAGAGTACAACAACAGTGAGGACACTGTTTGAGGGATTTCTGTCACCTGTGTTTTTCCCCTCACATCCCAGTCTGTCCCAATCTGTCTCTCAGGACTGCACAGCTGTTTCAAATCCCTTCTCCCCCATCAAGCCCTGCATAAGCCCCGCTAAGACTGTTTTTATTTATTTGTTTTTTTAAAGTGAATGAAAACAGGCATCTGAAAGCCCAATCTGTATACTGAGGCACCAGTTTGTTAATTTTTGTCACTCACCCCATTGTTTTTGTTGTGTGATGCTCTCTCTCTCTCTCTCTCTCTGGACCAACTCACCATCGTGGCCATTTTCCATAGAACACAAGTTTCGGGACACACATGTGCAGAGAGTAAGATGGTGTTGTACCATCATTGTAATGTTCTCATGAGGGTATAACAACCTCTTGATGTCACAACAATAGAACAACAATGACAGGAATTCTTCAAATTCCATTGTTAATAACACACTCCCATACACATTATAAATATATTGTCCTAAACATTGATAGTTCACTGGTTTTTCCTTTTTTGGTGGTGGTGGGGGGTGGGAATTACTATTGCTCCATTCCAGTATGCCAGGAATGTATTTGTTTTGCTAAAGATGTTTAAGACCACTGTTAAGATTGGAGCCCAAAACTGAACATTTGATTTGAATAAATGAGAGGGAATCCCATCTGGATCAGGGACTTTGTTGTTATTCATATCCAGATATGTGAAAATTCCCCTTGAAAGTCTCCTATGCAGCTTCCATTTAAGATCAATAATAATAAATACAGGATTATTTGGACTTTATTTGTAAAGGAGCATCGGACTGGCAGATGAAATTTAATCTGACACATGTAGTGTTATGCAACTGGGCAATAAGAACATCTGTCAAACATACTCTCTCTGTAAAAAAACCCTTAGTCACAACTCCAAACAACTGAGATCTAAGAGTAACAATAACTAATAACTCAACACAGAGTAATGAAGCAACAGCTAGGGTGAATAAAGTCATGTGGGCAATACAATGAAGTATTAGCTTGAGAGATTTGAGCATCATAATCCACTTACATAGGGCCTACATCTGACCACACCTTGATTTTGCCACCCAATTTTGGTGCCCATATAAGAAGAGGAACATAATTCAGATAGAAAAAGTTCAGAGAAAAGCAATCAAAATAATCACAGATTAAAAGGATAAACCTTATAACACCAGACTAGATGAATTAAGTAGCATGCCTTTAGAATGGTTCCATGTCAAATGAGTTAAATCCAATCTTACACAATGAAATACAGCATGGTCAAAACACCATTAGACAAAACTGCGTGTCTGAAAAACAGCTATGCCAATAACAGCACACTATTCCCTCAAGTGCACATTTATTATTCCAACACCATGTCACCATGGATCTCCACTCCAGTGTAACTTGAGGGAAGTGCAGATTTACAATTCCAACACCATGTCACCATGGATCTCCACTCCAGTGTAACTTGAGGGAAGTGCAGATTTACAATTCCAACACCATGTCACCATGGATCTCCACTCCAGTGTAACTTGAGGGATGTGCAGATTTACAATTCCAACACCATGTCACCATGGATCTCCACTCCAGTGTAACTTGAGGGAAGTGCAGATTTACAATTCCAATACCATGTCACCATGGATCTCCACTCCAGTGTAACTTGAGGGAAGTGCAGATTTACAATTCCAACACCACGCCACCATGGATGACCACTAGCATGAAGTTTGAAGTTGCACGGTTAAGGCACCTTGTTATTTTGTACACTGCACTCTGCTGACTTTCATGATGTTGACTATGCACTATTGACCGTGCTCCTTCTGTTCATGAGGACTTGACATGCTACCCATTAGAACTGCACTGCCTTTGAGGGACTTTATTAATGATGCATGACAACATAAAACACTACTATCTTTTAAATGAATTGAATTTCATTTTTAAACAAAATAATAGAAATACCAGGGCTCATCCTCTTCAAATTGGCAGGCAAACCTTTAAAACAAGTAAAAGAAAATACTTTTTTTTACACATCAAGTAGTTAACCCCTGGAATGCATTATCTATGAACATCATCATTAGCAAAATTAAAAATGAATTCAAAAACAAGTTGCACAGATACATTAACAATGGTTGAAAACTGAGTTATTATTACTAGAATGGAGCACTCATTGGTTAATGCCTAACTTGCTGCTTTACATCCTTAGTATGAACCTTAGTATAAGTTGTCTTACAGCTGTAACAGTTGTCATCCACAGGTATTTATGACAGTCTTATGAATTTCATAGGGTAATAAAAACATTACTTAAACTGGGGAACATATCTGTATCATCAAAACTAGTTAAGGAACCTGTCCAGTCATTCATGCCACCTATGATATGTATCTCTATGCCTGAAAATTTATTTTTATCAGTTAATATTGTTTCCAATGTATTCCAGAACACTGTGTTGCAGTTTCTGGTGCCTCATGTGGGGTTCTATACTTTACAAATAATCAAATCCTCCACCAGAAATCTTTAATGTTAATAGCATTATATTATAATTTTGTATGATTGTTTCAGCAATTCTTATTGCATGGTCTAGTCTAACAGCAATTGAAAGGCCTCCACTTGGTCTACCTTTTGTTCACAGCATTGCTAGTTTAGAGGTAAATAGGAATCCATTCAGTACCACAGCATATGGATTTAACAACCATTTTTTCTTGTAATTAGAACAAGTCATATTCTGAAATAAAATCTATTCAATCTTTTTATTTAATACTCCTGCAACATTCCAAGATGTAAACTTTATTTTCCTGTTGCTCTCTAATATTGTATCTGGGGGTGTTACAGAGGTTGTGTTGGGAGTTAGTCAAGGAGCTTCACAGTTTTACGGTGATGTAAATCTATTCTCCACCCTGCAGTTATACAGTGTTTTATGTATTGTCTTGCAAGCTGAGGGCATCTACTGTAGTCAGTCTAAACTTATCTAAATATTCTGCTTGATACATGGTTCATTTTGCAAAATATGTGTTACTAAACAAAATATTTATTTGTCCAAAACTTGTGAAGCCCTTAGCCCTTTTTATGTCTGTAAAGTCAGTTTCTGTACAATTTATTCCCAATAGATCTTAACACACAAATAAAACCTTACTATAAAAACTAACTTGGGACTCGTCATTCTTTTGGGCCAAACCATACAATGTTAAAGCCACCTGGTCTTCACCCATAGGTTCTTGCCCAGTTAAGCGGTTTCTGATATTCACTGGGAAAATTAAACAGGGGCCTGAAATAGTCAATCCATGATAGTTCTTGCAGTAATATGGGTGTATTAACTTCAATGCGTATTTACTGTAATTTTTGTTGTGATTGTTGTTGTTTTGTCCACATCTGATATAACGTGAATTATTAATCTGTAGCTATGAAACCCCAGGACTTCAAATTTCTATCACTTATCCTTAAAGCTTGATAGCAATAGCTTTGTGTAAGATCTGTACCTAATTCAGCCTCAGCTAGATGTCTCATTAGGCCCCATTAAGGTTATTTGGATTACATCACTTTTCTGATAAATGCCATAAACTTCAACTTTATCTGTTTTCTGTGTGTGTGTGTGTGTGTGTGTGTGTGTGTGTGTGTGTGTGTGTGTGTTTGTTTGTTTTCAGGCACTGAATTATTTCTTTCTAAGACACTGGTTGGAGATGTGTCATTACTTTCTGTGAATCTGGGATTGACAGCATTCTTACTGATTACAACTATCTGTTGGGTTTGTATGGGGTTACTTTCTGTCTCCATTATTATTTCTAGGGTATTACTAACACCACTGTTGTTATTGCTTAATAATGTATGGGTAGCCCTTTTTACTGCTAAAAAGTGGAAAGATTATTTCTTTGTAATCCCATCACTATGATGTCAGGGGTTGTTAACCACTCTTGAGTACTCCATAGCAATGGGATTGCAAACAGAGCCAATCTGTGCATGTGCGTACCTTTTTTCCAGAAACAGGCACAATGGTGAGAGCATGACCCAGAATGGCTGCT
This sequence comes from Neoceratodus forsteri, assembly GCA_016271365.2. Taxonomy (NCBI): domain Eukaryota; kingdom Metazoa; phylum Chordata; order Ceratodontiformes; family Ceratodontidae; genus Neoceratodus; species Neoceratodus forsteri. The sequence goes on along the minus strand of CM028136.1, from coordinate 334,970,448 downwards.
GCAGTCACTGAAACTACAAGAGTAAGGAGCCTTCTTCATTTTTCTTACTGTTTATGGGGACCATACACTATAAAATATAATGTATGGTCCCTGTATCGGTAACCAGTTTGTGTAACATCTCAAGGTTGCCATGGTGACATCACCCTGGCAACCTCTCGAGGGTTAACAAACCAGTTACTGATAGAGAACCATACATTATCCTCTTTATAATCTTATTTCAACTTGGAGTTCAGTTTGGTTCTATTGGTTGTCTGAATTTTCTTTTAAACGGGGGTGGGGCTACTTGGACTGAGTCTAATGTAGCAGTCAAAGTAGGTAAAGTGGTAATTTTCTGTACTTTTTAATTTTTTTACTCTTTATAGTTAGTTTTGTTACTATTTTTTCAGTGTGCAGTTGCTATAGGCACAGCAGATAATTGGTTGACTATCTTTGTTTTCAAACTTACTTTCTAGGGATTTAACACAAGACTTAGTTTCTGTCAGTTCTTTGCTCAGTTTATGCCTTTCGCAATCAAAAAACTGAAGGTACAGTATTCCATCAGAAGATTATTTGCCATATGTGAATGGCCAAGTGTGTTTGCCATTTCTTTTGAAAGCATGGTTAGATAGTCACTATACATTGAAACATTAATAGTGTGGTTCATCAATTCTTTTTCAATTTCTTACAAAAGTTGTCTTGGCTTAAGAAGTTTAGATTATCATTTTCCTGTGGACTATCTGCTTCCATAGGTTGTTCAAGTGATAAAGGACTAACATGTCCAATCTAGGTACAGTTGTTTGCTTGAGCATAGCTAAGTCAGCATGTACAATATTATCTGGACTGGGACCTGGAATAGACTGAGATTCTATATTTTGGATTGAAGGGGGAGAGGTAACCATTTTGGGGTCCAATCATTATACTTTCTTCTATGATTCTTTCCTTTTTACCTCAAAATATCCAGTAATGAGGGGTAGGGTTGTCCCTTTATTCTTTCCCATTCCACTTTCAATCTTTTTTGTGTCTTTCCCTTCCTGTTTTCTTTCAGTAGTTTTAGTTTCTTTCTTTTTTGGACCCTTAACATATTTCTATGAGGGAATGTTACCCTTTCATTATATCTGATACCATATTTATTTCAAGGTTTCATGGTTCTTCTAATTCTATAATCTTCAGTAATAAACATTTATCCCCTTCTGATTTCTTTGGTGACATATATTGTTCTACTATTTCCTGGTTATGGTTATGATTCTAGTTCTTAGAAATAAGGGTGGGTGTTATAAAAGAAGCACTTAATAGTCTAGTAGTTTGAGCATAACTACTTTCCTATTGGCATTGGTGTATGTCCTAAATTAGGTGCTATTTGAGACAAATCTGATCTAATTTCACTTTCTGACTTTGACCTTTTGGAACCTATCATTTCCATTCTTTACAATAGTTTTATCTAGGTGGAAAACAGCTTAAGCAAACAGAGTTATCTGATAATGGCATAAATGAGTCAGTTGATCAGTCATTTCACTGCTTAAATTTAACAGATTTTACTGGGAAGTGCAACAGTCCCCAAAAAGTAAAACTGTATACTTTAACTTGTAGGCAATCCTCATGAGTACCAGTGAAACTGGAAAGGGCTGAAATGCTTTGTGCAAGTCCATATTTTCTGTGGTATTCCACTAATTCTCTTATTTTCCTCTGAAGAATATTGGGGATAAACCTTGAACTGCCTTTGGTTCCTGCAACTGACTGACAATCGTAAATATGGAGAGAAAAAAGTATTTAATATGGAGTCTTTTAATAAAGCAATGTACAGATAAATATTTAGCTTTCTAGTCTTACTTTACTTAGGGGTAACAGGGAGAGTTCAAAGAAATATGACAAAGAATTAACAATCTTAAGGACAAAACATACATTGAAAGATTAAATCATTTAGGTTTATATTCTTTACAATATCTCAGATAGAGAGGGAATCTCTGTTATGTATGCAGGGCATTTAATAATGAAGTGTTGTGGGAAACTATGAGCCTATGCAAACATGAGGGTCATAGAAAAAGCAGATCCCATGAGTTACATCTGAAGGGGGAAACTTTAAATTGACCAGAAGAGGCAGATGGTACACACAATGTACTTCTTGGCAGAAGACACCAGAAGGAAGGAGTGCTGTGTGACTGGACTTCTCTACTGGGACTAACGAAGTAGAACTCTTCTACTGGGACCTTTAATTAAGGGTAAAAAGCAAACAAACAAAAAAATAGTGTATTTGAGTTAGCTGTAGTGAATGGTTCTCTGAACAGTTATCTAGGTATAAATCTCAGGTGGCTGAAGGGGTTTGATAGCTGTGCAATTTAATTACTTGTAGAAAGATCTAGTAAGTAGGGGGAGTGGCTTAGCTAGAAGGAAGCTAGATATAAACACTGCCTTAGAAAGATTCTGCCAGAAGCTTGGCTGAAGACACCAGGAGGAAGGAGTGATGTGTGACTGGACTTCTCTACTGGGACTATATTGCCCTCCTTCCCACCCAACACTAGTTCTACTTCTATAGGCACAGGATTTGACTGACAACAGGAACTTCCTGTTTGGAAGCAGGAAGTGAGTGATCACAGAGCCACCAAAGATGTACCATCCTAGAAGGGCAAGAGTAGCTCTCCGACCCCCTCTAGCTGCTGGAGGTCTGCCTCTGAGCAAGTAAGGGGTCTACTGAGAAATATAGGATCTTCTTGTCTCAGAACTGGACAATCCGGAGCTTGAAAGGCACAGTAACAGTAAGTAAGTAGAGAGAGAAGGAAGGAAAAAACAAAACAAAAAAAAACAGAGGAAAGAGTAAGAATTCCAAACAATAGTGAAGGGTCCAGAAATAAGACATGATGGGAGTGATGCAGTGCAGTGGCTGTGGAGCAGCAGTCTTCCAGGAGACATTCTGGAGGATGTGGTGTTGTCCCATCTGCAGGCATCTCTCTGGGCTGAGGGAGGAGGTTGCTCATCTCTAGGCTGATTTGGCCAGGATTTGTGGGACCTCCTCTTCCATCCAGAGACCACCAGGGCCACTGCCACTGCCTCAGAGGTTGCCAAGAAAGAGGAGCGGTTGGACCACAGTGGGCTCAGGGAGGGTGAGGGTGGTGGAACAGGGGCACACCCCTCCAGTTGTACCTCTCCACAATTCCTATGCCATTCTGGCAAGTGTGGTTCCCTATGGAGGCACCCGCAGTGGAGACCAAGGAGGATGCTGGGAACCTCCACAAAGAAGACCCAGGAGGGTGGCATGGGACCCCACAGGGGAAGGAAACAACTCATGGTGGGGGACTCCATTGTTAGGAAGGTAGAACTGGGGGAGGAAGTGTAGAGGGAGGTAAGGTGCCTGCCTGGCACCATGGCTTGAAGGGACAGGGAGTGAATCCTCAGGATTGCCAGAGCAGCTGTACAGGGGAGGGAGATGGATGTCATTGTCCACCTAGAGACAAATGACCTGGCTAGAAAAGGGATCAGAGCAGTGCAGAAAGGGTTTGTGGAATTGGGGAGGGGCCTTAGACAAGTAGCATGCACGGTAACCTTCTTGGAGGTGCTGCCTGTCTATGGTGTAGGAGAGGATACAGTGCTCCACACCATGGGATTCAATCAGTGGTTGAGAAACTGGTGCAGAGCTCAGGGATTTGGCTTCACTGGGGACTGGGGGTCTACCTGGAGTGATGCAAGCCTATACTGGCATGATGGGCTGCATCTGTCCAGGAGGGGAACCAGGATCCTAGGTGATAGGTTTAAATGCTTCATTGGCAAGCATTTAAACTAGCCAAGGGGGGGAGGCTCTGGAAAAGGGCAGGGAAATCCTAGCCCCCCCAAAAGTCACAGTAGTAAGTGTGGTAAACTCCAATATAGAAATGTCGATAGGGAGAAGGGAAGGGGTAAATGGAGAAAGTGACAGAGGCAAGAAGGACAGGATGGTGCAAAAAGGAGTAAGGCCATCAGAAAATGGAGGGTAATGACTATCAATCCCTGTAGTCTGGGCAACAAGCTCCCTGAACTGGTATTCTTGATGGAACAGGGATGCCTGGATATTGTAGCAGTCACAAAAACATGTTACACAGAGAGCCATGACTGGGATGTTAACATACCAGGGTACATAACCTACAGGAGAGACAGGGAGAGGAGAAGAGGGGGAGGAGTAGCTCTATGTAAAGGAAGGGATAAAAGCAATTGAACAAAAGAGTAAACAGGGAGGAGAGGAGGCACTGTGGGTCACCTTGGAGACTGGAAATGGCACCACAATCTGCACAGGGGTTTTGTACAGACCCCCATGTCAGGGGGAGGGAATGGACAAGGATATGATAGAAGGCATTCTTAGGATGGCAGAGAAAGGGGAGATACTGTTGTTGGGAGACCTGAATATGCCAGATGTTAACTGGAGCACATTTTCTGCAGCCACATCCAAGAGCAGGGCCATTCTTGATGCCCTACAGGTGGCATGCCTCAGAGAGCTAGTTTCAGGACCCACTCGTGAGGAAGCGATCTTAGACCTTGTACTCTCAAATGGGGACAGTGAGAGGATCTCAGATCTAGAAGTGGGTTGCCATCTGGGAACAAGTGACCATCAAACAGTGTGGTTCACATTAAACTCAGCTACAGAGTCAAGCCATACAAAAGTGAGGGTACTGGACTTCAGGAGGGCTGACTTTGGCAAGATGGGAGAGTGCCTCAGAAAAGCACTAGCAAACCAGCTAGAAGGAGGGGTGGAGCAACAATGGGGAATCATCAAAACTGCCATCACAGAGGCAACAAGCCTTTGTGTGAAGCAAATAAACAAATCAAAATGAAAGAAAAAGCCACTGTGGTTCTCAAAAGAGGTGGCGGGGAAAGTCAGGGAGAAAAAAATAGCATTCAGGAAGTATAAGAAAACACAGAAGGAACAGAACAGAGAGCTGTGCCAGTTAAGGCAGAAGGAAGCAAGGAGGGAAGTCAGAATAGCAAAGGCCCAAACTGAGGAAAAGATAGCCAACTCGGTTAAGAAGGGGGATAAAACCTTTTATAGGTACATCAGGGAGCAAGAAAGACAAAGGGAGGGATAGTGAGGCTGATAAGAATGAACAGTGGGTTGGCAGAGGGAAACAGTGAAAAAGCAGGGATACTGAACGAATATTTCTGCTCAGTATTCACAAAAGAGGAGGGGGAGGTGCCAAATCCAATTAACAGAAGCATTCTTGATGGGGGGTCAATCCCAGTCCTTTCACAGAAGAAAGGGCTCTGAAAGAACTCCTAAAACTGAAGGTGGACAAAGCAATGGGGCCTGATGGAATTCACCCCAGAAGTCTAAAAGAATTAAGCAAAGAACTAGTGATACCACTGACTACCCTTTTTAACAAATCATGGGAGGATGGTGTGGTACCTAAGGACTGGAAGAAGGCTGATGTGATTCCCCTTCACAAAAGTGGGAGCAAGACAGAGGCAGGAAACTACAGACCTGTCAGTTTGACCTCTGTGGTAGGGAAAGTGATGGAATCACTTCTGAAGGAAAGAATCGTTGAGTACCTAGAGGCCAGTGGAGCCCAGGACCCAAGGCAGCATGGGTTCACAGTGGGAAGGTCATGTCAGATGAGTCTAATTGATTTCTTTGACTGGGTGACCAAAGTAGTAGACCAGGAAGGGGCTATGGACATGGCCTACCTAGACTTTAGCAAGACATTTGATACAGTCCCACACAAAAGATTATTAATCAAATTAGCCAGCCTGGGAGTGGGTCCCAGGGTGGTAGCCTGGATAAAACATTGGCTGGACAAGAGGACACAGAAGGTAATTGTAAATGGAGTCCACTCTGAAGAAAGAGGTGTTAATAGTGGGTACCAGGGTTCAGTACTGGGTCCAGTCCTTTTTAATGTCTTTATAAGTGACATTACAGAGGGACTGGAAGGAAAAGTATGCCTCTTTGCAGATGACACAAAGATCTGCAACAGGGTTGATACACAAGGAGGTGTGGAAAGGATGAGAAGGGACTTGGCAAGGTTGGAAGAATGGTCAGAAGTATGGCAGCTAGGATTCAATGCAAAGAAGTGCAAAATAATGCACCTGGGAAACAAAATCCCAGGGGAAGATTACACAAAGGAGGGGAGGTAGTAACAACAACAAAAAAGGAAACAGACCTGGGGGTAATCATATCAGATGACCTTAAGGGTAACAAGCAATGTGAGAAGGCAGTAGGGAGGGCTGGGGGTATACTGGGATGCATAGGGACAGGCATCACCAGCAGAAAATGGGAAGTTGTTATCCCTCTGTACAGACAGTTGGTGAGACCCCATCTGGAGTACTGCATCCAGTTCTGGAGACCCCATCTCCGCAAGGACATAGACAGGATAGAGGCAGTCCAGAGGAGGGCAACTAAAGTGGTGCAGGGTCTGCAAGAGAAGCCATACGAGGAGAGACTAAAGGAGCTTAATATGTATACCCTTGAGGAAAGGAGGGAGAGTGGGGACATGATAGAAACTTTTAAGTACCTCAGTAGAATCAACAAAGTCCAAGAAGGTAGCATCTTTCAGAAAAAGAGACGTGCAAGAACAAGGGGACACAATTTAAAAATAGAGGGGGGGGGAGTTCAGGGGCAATGTGAGGAAGTATTTTTTCACAGAGAGGGTAGTGGATGCATGGAACAGCCTTCCTCAGGAGGTTGTGTGGTCTAAAACTGTGAGAGAATTCAAGAATACATGGGACAGACATAAGGCAATTCTTGTGGGTGGTAGGAAGAAATAGGCTGTTGGTTAACTAGGATCTATGGCTTATTCTGTAGGTAGGGAATGAGCAGGCTAGGCAGGCCAAGTGCTCCTCATCTACCGTCAAAGTCTATGTTTCTATGTGTTGTGTCAGCATGGAATTCCCTGCCAGAACATAGTGCCCATAGTAACAACATGGATGCATTTAAAAAAACATTAGATGCACACATGGGAAGCACAATATTTGATTTCTACCACTAATATGTGGTGAGTTCCATTAAGGCTAACACCAACAAACTCGACAAACTTCTATGATTCTATGATTCATTTTTAAAATATCCCTTTCCTTTTATAAAAACAGTGTAAACTGTATAAATCAGGGTCAAAAGTCACTTTGAAAGTTCTTCCTTGACTTCTAATAGCAGGTTTGCCTTTGGTTAAAAAGAAAAGGAAGGGGCATGCTTAGTTTTAAATAAAATAAGGCATTAGATAAAACATACAATTTATTGAAAGCAGAGCTGGAGCAAAACAGTAGTTTTAACTTACTGTACTTCTAACCAAGTTGAGAAATTGTTTTTGAAAGTTAAAAGCTATAGTGGTGTTACTTCAGTCTGTCAGCTCCACTCATGTGTGAAATATGCATTCTAAGTGCTCTGGGGGTTTGGTTTAAAAGCTTGGATGTGGTCACATGGAAGAAGTGTGATGTGAAAACTAAAGCCCCTTTTTGTCAGAATTTATAAGAAAGCACATTACTGTATTTTCAAAAAATATAGTAATACTAACTGTCCATTGAAAAATGTTTATATGTGCTAACTTCACCCCTTCAAGGTATTCAAGACCCCATGGGGTTTCTATCAGACTAGTTTTTCTAGTGGAGTCAGCTTCTAACAAGTTCCAGGCAGTTTCTCAAATTAAGTTCAAGTTCCCCATGTATATTAAATCTTTCCAATACGCCACAAGTTCGATTTTCATGTCTGAGTAATTCAGAAATTCTGCTCTCATTTTTCGCTCCTTGCTCCATTCTTTGCTGCTTGCACTGTTCTCCATTACTTACAGTCTTTGTGGTCCAGTCTGGTCTCTCCTCTTTCTTTCCCAGGTTTAGTCCTGTTCATGGTTCCCAGCTTCCCAGCTCCTGGTCCTTGGTGCCTGGTTCCCAGCTCCCAGCTCCTAGCTCCTATATCACTCTAGCTCTCTTGATCTCTCTCAGCTGCAATTGTCAGGTATTCATAAAAGTAAGAAAGAAAATGAAACAAACTGGAAACAGGAGCATATGAGTAATACATTAAAAAACAATATGTGTTAGCCCACTGGCATAGATGGCATACAATGTATAAAACACAGTCAAGCCATAAAATATAGTTGAGCAGCTCCTCCACAGCACAGTTTCAGCATACGCCTGCCATTAAGACATGGCACACTCAATATTACATCTGAATCTGGCCCTCTAGTGTGATGACCCCATGTTATGCCACCCAGCCTCTGCTAGGTGGCAGCCAATCCATGGTATGTGCTGTCCTCTTTTTTCAAAGGTTGAGATCTGCTTGTAGATGCCCATCCTTCTTTCCCCAGCTGGCCCCCGAGTGACCCTGGTTTGTTCCTGAACCTGGGTTGCTGGTGTGGCAGGCAGTGCCTCAGCCTGCCACATCACTGAGCCAGCTCCTTCTCCTGAGTTAAAGGAGAACATAAGAATTATTAGAAATGGTAAGCATTTCCAAGCCAAGGCTTTTCCATGAAGCTCTAATGATTTCTCACTTTACACTGGCATGGGAGTGCCAGCCTGAAAGCCTTCTGGATGTCTCCCTTGAGGAGAACCATCCCTTGGTCCTCCACTCCTACACTTTCCTCTAAGCTCCCGCATTTCCCTCCTCCCAGTACCCACTGGCAGTTACACCACCTATAAATAGATCAGTCCCATCACATAATGGAAGTTCAAAATCTGGCAGTCATCTTAAAGGCAGAGATCATGAGCTGCAAACCACACATTCCATGGAAGGGTTACATCTGCTATCAGCTTTGATATTTGCCATTTGCAGTGTACTAGAATTATTTAATACAAGAAAACATAATGTACAGTAATAAACAATAATCTGAGTTACAGATGTATCCTGGGGAAAAGGGATTGGGAGATATTAGTGAAACCATAACAGCAATTAAAAACACCTATAAGCAATATAGAATATAGTGCAACTACAGTATATATATTCTGCACCCAAATTATGAAAGTTGTAAATAATACAGAGCTCAAGATAATGTAAGTCAGTGCAACTGACAACACAGCCAGGAAGTGGTGATGTAGAATCTGATGCTACAGACCACACTAATTCACCTAATAACAGATTCACCAATTTAGCATCGGTCACCTCCCTCAGCTTATCAAGATCAGCTTTCCTGACAATCAGTAGCCTGGTCTTATTCTCAGAGAAGGCATTTTGCCATCACCACAAACTAAATCCTACTAAGGTCAATGTTACAGTATCCACTGACTCCCCCAATCTAGACTGCCCTGGTGATGTCATATCTACAGCTCTGACATGCTGAAGGAGGACACAGTGCTTAACGACTTACATGAAATCTCTCCCTGCTTTCCCACAAGTACTTTCCATCTGCCAGGCAATGCCAAGCAGGTAGAAATCCCCCTATGAAAACTCACAGTAGGATCCCTTAGCGGTCACCCTTTAATTTTTTTTCACCAGTTCCAAACTGTGCTCTCCTGTACTTCCAGGCACTTTATAACATACTCCACCAAAACACTGTTTTGCCTCCTGTGGATCCTAGTTCCAGTCAAATGGTTTCTGTATGGCTCCCATTCTGCCTTAGCATTTCTTTCTCACTCTCCTCAAGCCCCTCTTTGATGTACAAACAAATCCTCCCATTGCTCTGACCCTCCCAGTCCCTGTTGAAGAGATTGTGTCCTTCCTGACTAGTATCCCAGCTAATTCTCTTTTTCCTAATTAGTTCACCTTATGCACAAGAAAATTGATACTAAATAATGGGTGTTCAAATGCAGTTGAAATATTGATTTATAGGGTCATTGGGTTCTCTGAGTATGACTGGGATTGATTAAAGCCTGAACAGAATGTGGTGCTTGTGCAATTGTGCTGCATTGGCTTACACTCTCTCTGTCCCTGCTATGGGGAATACTACCCTGTTGGGGTATCATGAGGACACAGGAACCCTCATGAAGGGTTCCGACCCCACAAAGTGGCACAAGAATGAGGTCCCGGAGACCAAAGGCACCTGAGGGAAGAAGGCCCGATGACAGAGAGAGAGAGAGAGAGAGAGGTGCCACAGAAGAAAGAAGGGGAAAGGTGGCAATGAAAATTCCGAGCATCTGAGGGACACTTGGATATGCATGTTTTTATACAATGTGGAGGGTGGCATGGCATGTGTCACCCACTGCCCATCTGAACCACAGGCAAAGACTTCAAATTCATAGGAACATTGGGTTTGCTGAGTATGATTGTGATCAACTACAGGCTGAGTAGTAAGTGGTGTTTGTACAGTTGTGTACTTTGGCTTATGGTCTCTTTGTCCCAACTATGGGAACTACCACTATGTCAGAGTATCGTAAGGATAAAAAATATCTCATGAAGGGTTCCAAACCTTCAAAGTGTTGCAGGGACAAGGTCCCAGAGACTGAGGGCACCTTATGAAAGAAGGCCCAAACACATGATGTAAGCAGACAGGCACATTCATCTGAATGAGAGGAGGCATGGCCAGACTGAGACCCTGAGCTAGGGAAAACCAGTATACATCTCCAATTGCTGTGGAAACTACCTAAGATTATGACCTTCAACATGGAAAACAGGAAAAAAACTTGTCAAGAGGAACCCTCCGGTCATCCAAAGTATAGATCACCATCCCCCCCAGGCTATGGGTAGTATTAGTGATGGCTAAACTACTGCAATTTAGAGACCCAGTTCAGGGAAAGACTTTTAAGAGGAAAGGGTCTCACTATATCCCTGGAATGGGAATGCTGTGAGGGTGCTGCAAGATGATTTCTGTAGATAAGGGAGGCAGTATAGTGCAGTGGTTTAAGGCACTGAGCTGAAAATCTGGTGACATCCAGAAGACCAGACCTGGGTTTGAATCCCACAGCTTCCACTTGCATACTGTGTGACCTTGAACAAGTCACTTAACTTCCCTGTGCTCCCAGGTCGCACCTGTAAAAAAGCTTTCAGCTTAGTGTGCTACTCCTGGTTAAACAACTAAAAAACCAAAAAGTAGGTTCCCCACAAAGGAAGCCCACCCCCCCCCAAGATGGGAAGAAGGAGACCACTGAAAGACACTCATTTGGCCTTACACCAAGGGGATGCCTAAAGAGGAAGCCAAGCCCTTGAGGGGCAATGCACTGGAGCTGAGCCCTGAGGGGCAGAGCTGACTGAGTCATTTGTATTTCCTCCCTTCAGGATAGGAGGAAAGGAAATTTGAAGACCAGGTGGACCTTAGGTGGATGTGGGGAGAAAAACATTTGAAGGTGCTGCTGATGTGATCTGTACTGCTAAAGGAGCCACCGAGGATTTAGAGGCTCCACCTTTTGAAAGCTGAAGTCTTAAATGCTACATCAAACGGTGTCTCCAAGTTAATCGGCATTGTGAAAGTTTCCTCCGCAGTGTAGGACATTCTCACCACAGGGCTAAAAAGGGAGGACCCTGCCTGAGACAAGAGACTCACCTGAGATGCGGGACCCACCCTTGAGATGCAGACTTCAAGGGAGAGCGGTGAGACTATTGGCTTCACGACATGAGGGCCCTGGAAGCCATATTATGGTCATAGCTGCTATGCATTCAAGTACATGAATACATTGTAGGGGTTGACCTTAACTTTTCTTTGCACTAGCCAGCAGGACAAGTCAGTCTAAAATTGCACTAGCCCGCAGTGATATGCACTAGTCTGCAAAGTCACCATGTGCTTTTGACCCACAACACAACGAATAAAATTATGAAAGCAGCACAGTTTAAACATTTATGTAAGCAATAATACCCGACAGGGTGGGCATTATTGGGAAATACTGGACCGCCCAGGGGTGTAATGAGGCCCGACGCCGCAGGCAGAGGTCCTTATAGCCCTTGGAAGGTCCGCTATTTCTCAATAATGCCCACCCTGGAGGGTATTATTGCTCTTAGAAAATGGCCACTGTAAAAGAAAACAAAATGTAATAAAATAACGTGCATAAACTTGTTTACAATCATTTTTGTGGTAAAATAGTTCCTCCAACTGCAAGACAATGATATTTTTTTTGTGAGGTACCCCCCCCCCCATTTCTCTGTGGTAGGAGAGAAAAAAGACAAGGGCAAAGGACATTAGTCATCTTTAGCACTTGTTTCTGTGTGGTAAAGCAGAGACTGCGATATCTCCAGCACTGCTGCTGTGCATGAGAACACTGGTATTTTCTTAATTTTTTGTACCGCTGATGGACGTCTGTGTGCGGTATGAAAACCAAGGAGAAACCGTTGTTGTCGTGCTCAGTGGTTGTTTCGGCGATAACACTCTTTTTATGGCAGTACAGCGAGCAGGTTTACGATCGGACTGAAGCATTTATGATGCAGTGCCATTTAATGGCAAAAGAGTTTTTTTTTTTTTTTTTTTACCTGGGTCGTGGGAGGAAAGCGGCCATCAATGCTGAAGGCAGTACTGTTGGGGGCAGCTGTGCTTCTCGCTAAGCGAGAGAAAAAAACCTGGCAGGTTTTTCAAATTTTCTATGGTGCTTTCAGCCAGTTAGAAAGTAGGCTGGGCACCTCTGGAAAATGCTACACTGTTAAGTGGCACTCGGACTGGCTCTTATTTTTAGCTGGGCATTTATTGAAAAATAAATGCCCTGCTTGGAGCCTGTCTGAGCCAATCAGCTTTCACAATTGATTCTTGCCATTTTCTAATTACATTTATACAATAAAAAAGTAACACACAAAATGACCAAATGACCAATCGTTTCAAAATATAAGCATTCCATGACTCATAAATATTAAAAAAATGTATCCCCTCAACCCCCCCATGTCCTTTTCAAGGATTGCCATGACATGAGGATCAGATTCATGCATCAGCATCTCCATCTGGGAGTCTGACAGAATCCACATTCTTCAAAGTAGCAGTACACTATTGTTCTTCCCTGGATTCAGGATTCACTGTACACAAGTTGTTGTTCTTCCCCTCCCCAAACACCACCAGACACTGTTCACATTTACACCTCCCCCCCCTTTGCAGGCAATGAGGATCTGGATTACTAGGATTGATCAAGGTAGTGGCAGTACACAATATGTTGTTCTACCCCTCCCCAAACACCACCGACCCCACAGCAAGCCACAGAATGCCCAGCCCCACAAGATATGGCTCCCCTATTTTTTTTTTTTTTTTTTTTTTTTACAGGCAACGAGGGTAGAAAGCACAGGAGAATTTTTCACTGTTTTGTTTACATACAGTTATCACATACATCCAGCCACCCCCCCCAACATATGCTGCAGTCAACAATGTGGCAGATTGGCAATAAATGATTGATGAACACAGAGAACAAGGGAGAATGTTACTGCCAGTCTGATTCAACAGCAAACTGGTTAGTGAGGAAACCCAACCTCAATTACAGCATACAGTAAGGAATAAGTGTAGGGTAAGCTACCAAACATTTTTGCAGACCACAGCCAGCAAAACTCAGAATAAGGCACAGGCATCCCCCCACCCACCCCCACATATTTGCAGGCAATGAGGCAATAGGCAAATAAAATAGGCAATGTATGGATGGACTGACAACAAAACAGAACACAAAAAGCAGAAGAATTCTGAATGTTACACTCTGCCCCCCTTTGCAGTTACTGGGTCATATTTACTTTAACCAGTTATGTGTAACTTAATAAGATTTAACACAACAAACAGAGGTTTATTAGTTTTCACAAGAAGGCAGAGCAGACACCCCCCTACCAACCCCACACAACCTGTACCTGAACTGGAGGGTAGCGTTCTGATGACAAGTGTTTCTTCTGAAGTCCCGACAGTCTGCCTTGAAACACCACTCTCCATCTCTCTGCCGCAACAATTATGGCCACTGTAACTCCTGAAAACACCGAATCTTCAATGCTGAACTGTGCGCTCCTCTCAGATGCTGCCGGAGACCACGCTGTTGAACACCACGCTGTATCACTTCTCAACACTTCCTGCACGCCATTGAACACCACTTCGCAGCACTTCTCGTCAGCACTTCCTGGTTGCTTGCTTAATTTCAAATCTTCCAGGTTTTTACTGCTCAAAATAGGCTGCTTATATCCCCCATTGCCAAGCAGTGAAGCCTCACCCCACTCCCACCTGCTGTCAATGACCACCGCAAACTGGCGCAAAGGACCAATCATGTCCTCAGACTTGTGCTGTGCCCACCCATATCCAGCATCATCACAGGGCTATTCTACATTCCTGCCTCTACTCCCACCACTGCTGTAGATTACAACATACTCATTGGTGCCCCTCCGGTAACGTCAGGCTCTCAGAGCTCCTGGAGCAGTTCTCACAGCCACTATTGCCGCCTCCCTGACGGCTTCCAAATAAATGGCTGCCCAATAGAATGCCACCATGCACTGCAGTACTGAAACTGGAACTATCAGCCATTCGGGACTCCAACTAGTAGTTTGGCTGACTTGTGGCCGATCAGGGCTCCAGGCACTCGGTACTCTTTCTTAGCCTTACACCGCTAGTAGTCTGAGCAGAAACTGCACACAGGATTGTTGGACAAAAACTGCACTAGCCCACACGGACAGGTAGGGAGGCATCTGCACTAGTCCGAGGCAATCTGCACTATGCTCTGGGCTAGTAAACATATGTTAAGGTCGAACCCTGACATTGAGAGGTCAAAGGGAAAGCCTGACAGCCATTGGAGTTCAAAGCAGCAGAAATGAAATGAAGACAGGGCTGAACAGCTAGCTGAAATCATGGTACATTAACTGTAACTTGAGACTGAGATAGAATGGTATGGAGCAGAGCAATACCGGAAGATGCACGCCAACCAATCCTGTAAAGGAAGGTGATAGTCAGGCAGGCCAAATCAAAATAGAACACCAAACTGTATGAAACATAGTATCTCACTGACTTGCAATAGAATTGCAAGGGCATCAATGCCAATGCAGCTGAAACAGGAGACCAAGCAACAAAAAGAGCAAATATGCAGCATGATGGCATTCACATATTTCAGGGTCCTACAGACTGCATGGAAGAAGGATGCCGAATTGGTGGAGTAACCTGCAGGACCACCAGGCACTAGGACCCAGCAGCAGATCTAACTTAGCTGTGCATCTGCCTGATATGAAGGGCAGTAGGACCCTGAGGTGGCAAGCTAAAATGAGGTGCTGGTAGGCAGTTAGCCATGAACATCACCAGCCCCATCAAATCCCATGGAGACAAAAGGGTGGGTGGAGGCAGGCTTGAGCACTGAGCAACATGGAGCTGCAGGCATACCAAATGCAGCAACTGCCAGAGTCCAAAATTCTCCAAATGCAACAGATGGGCATTACAGAAGGCTATTGACAAGGAGGAGGAGGGATGCCCAGAGGCAGCCATGCAGCAGCAAAGGTACGGGGAGAGACAACAAGTCACTGCATGGCAGAAGCCAACAAACAATCCAAGGTCCAAGGGTTGATTGGACATGCAGTTTCATACATCACAGAGGGGAGCATGGTTCATGTCATCCAATGCTGTTCGAACCACAGGTGAAGTCCGTGAATTTAAACCAAAGGCAGCAATATTTAATGGAGCTGTCTATAATTATTTCAAATTTAGGACAAAAAAATGTTAAGTCAGACTCACTACTTAAAAAAGAGCATGTTACAAGACAGGAGAAAAAGGCAATTGAAACTAAATTAAAAGTTGTATGTACAAATATCCTCTTTGACATGAACCTCTGCTATCCATTGGCTAAGGTTCAGAGCATACAGTCAGCTATCCATTTTTCTCTAGGGGAAAAAGTCCTTCTGTTTACTCATTTCACCTTACTGCTCTTGCACTTGTATTACCTGTCTATGAAACCATACTCTGTTTTGTAATTTTATTCTTTTTGAACTCCCCTTCCTGTCTCCCCAGAGTTTCACCTGGAAATAAGCCTCGGTTCAGTGTACCTTTCCCAGTTACCAAATGTTTAAATAAATAAAATCTAGGCCCCCATGTTCAAATGGTTAGTGTGGCACTAACCATATTAGTGCTGCCATAATCAGGAATAGCATCTCGGGCATATTCAGAGGCCCCAGTGCACTGCGCCAAGCCGACAACGTGACCTCACAGAATATACCATTGCACCTATGCAAATAAGGCATCCCTCATGCATAAACGGTGCTGTGGTATTATACAATGGCAAGAAAAAATCCTGGTCTCTGATTGGTCAGTCTGGGACTGGACCCGTGATGTTATCCCAGGTGTAGTCTCAGCCTCACTGTGAACCAATGTAGATGAGTTTATGGCAGATGAGCTTATGGCGTCTCTCTCTTTTTTTGCATCTCCTCTTAAGAAACAAAAATATTTTCCACACTAATAAAAACATTCTTTAAAACTATTTTTTTATTTTATATATAACAATGAGTCATTGTATAATAACAATAATGCCCTCTAGAGTGTGTGTCATTTGGGATAACGCCATGCCTCAGTTGTTGGGCGCACTTGGTCTGCGGCCTCGTGCCCAACCACCTGAGGCATGACGTTATCCCAGCACGACACACACCCTGTTGGGCATTATTGCTTAATTCAAGGACTTGGCAGTTCTAAACAGTCACCACTGCAGTGCTGTTTAACCCTGCCAAACCCAGCCTTGACTTGGTGCATTGGCTGCACCCCCATTGCCCATGCTGTGTATTTTCCTTATTATCCCTGGTGTCCAGTGGTCCCCCATCCCTGATCACCTGGTCCATATTAGATATACATAACCCTGCAGTCTAGTAGAACCCCCCCCCAGGTTGTTAGAACTAGTTCAAAAAAGATTTGAACCCTTCTTGAACCCTGGTGTTCAAGTTCTAATTTAGAACTCAAACACTAGAGGGTTTGCAAAAGGGTTAGAATTATGTGCCTTTTTTTTAACATTGCCCGCCCTTTGCCCCGCAATGCCGTACAGCTGGCAGGCACAGGAAGGGACTTAAGAAGGGACTTCCTGGCTGCCAGGAGGGAGGGACTAACAGTGTGAGGAGGGTGGCATGGCACTGGGCTGGTGCTACAGAGCAGACTGGTGGGTGAGTGGCTGGTGGCAAGAGGTGCGGAGGACACATGGAGGGAGTGACAGCTGGGAGGGAGGGACTCAAGGATTGGATGCCTGGTTGCCATATTTGGGAGGGGAGTGAGTGAGTGAGTGAGTGAGTGACGGGCAAGCGTGAGTGGCTAGCAAGAGGTGCGGAGGGTGGAGGCCACAGGGAGGAGGGAGTGACAGCTGGGAAGAAGAGAGGGACTCAGGAACTGCCTGTCAGCTGCCATATTGGGGAGGGAGTGAGAGTGACAGCTGGGAGGGAGGGACTCGGGATGGAGGATGGAGTCAGAGTCACGCAAGAGGTGTGACATCATCACACCTCATCAGAGGCATCGTGCAACAGACAAAATCAGTGGCTGGGCTGGCACAGACTGAACAGAACAGAGAGTAGTTAGCTGAGCTGACCAACTCTAATAATTTTTTTCGTCAGGCTCAGGCAGCAGGCAGTGCCAGGCACTAGAGTTGGCTGTGGTCTGGGGACTGGGGAAGCAAGAGGAACCCTCTCCAAAATAACATTTGCGGCAGAAAAAGGACCAGAGGAAAAGCCAAGTAGTGGAAGAAGGAAGGAGTAGCAGGCAGGAAGGATAGTGTGTGGGGATGGGAATGGGAGTGTGTGTGTGTGGTGGAGTGGGTTGTGGAGGAGCCATTCTTTTCCATGTGCAAGACACGAGGATGGGTGTAGGACAGGAGGACCTCAGACAGTACTCAGTGTGTTCTGTTGTGTTACTCCTTCTCATGGGGTACTGCCCCTCATCCTGTGACCTGCTTTGACTGCATCACCCTGCTTATCTGTGCCCTTTCTTTGACTACACTGACTGTACCCACCCTAGGGGATCAACCTGCTGTGTGCCCTTTTGACTACACTGTACCCAGTGTGTGTTTGTGTTACCATGAGAGGCCCAATGAGTGGATAGTTGTATGTGGTGGTAATTGACTCCTTAAATACATGCCAGAAATATATTTTCCTGTTGGGAAAATAGACATATGAATGGAAATCTTTTTCACTGTGTTCTGTGATGGTGTGAGTGATTCCTCCTGTGTCCAGCCCATCACCCTGCTGCTATGTGCCCTTTGACTACACTGTACCCTATCCAGTGTGTGTTACCATGAGAAACCCAAATGGGCAGTTGTGTGGTGACACAATATCATGTAATAATAATAATGAAACAATTTTTTTTACTCAGTCAGAATTACAATTCCTGACCTTTCACCTCGCCCAACCTACTTTGCGTATGACTATGCCCAACTGCCCAGCAGCCCTTGCATTATGTAAGCCATGAACCTGGGATCCTTCCTTTATTTGTGAACTTGCAAACCTGCATATTCTTCAATTACATTATGAGTCTACTGCATCGCAGTGTCATATACAGCCAAAACCAAATTTTGTAGTTGCGGCCAGCAATCACTGATCATAGACCACGTCATGTTATAACACAGGAATTGTGTGTGACTGTGTATGCAGTATACTGCTGCTATTATGGCAGACACCAACACAGATGAAGCATTTGGTTCTGGTGGTGGAGCAGATGTTGGTGGTAGTGATAATCCTGGTGTAAGCCAAAATAAACAAAATGTTTCACGTGATAAAAATTCAACAAACAGCAAAAGAGCAACAACAAAGTGTGGTAAAGGGGCACCATTTAAGAAAACTTGTGCAGCTGCTGGTGTCACATGGAGAGGCACAACAAGGTATCCTGTTCATGCTATTAAAATCCCCAGAGACTAGCAGTAATAGTGCATGTGACAATGACCCCCTCTCTGACTCGGACAGTAGCTCTTTGTCGCAGTCTGACGCTGTTGTGACTGGTGATGTTTCATCAGTTCCTCAACGAAATGAAATGAAATGATAATGTTTGTTGCTGACAAAGAATCAGGTAGTGCACTTGCAAATAAATCCGCCAATATTGGATATGAAAAGGACATTGTCAGTGAATTCATCACTTCTACATTGGCTAACAATGTGAACCCTTCAAGGGCCACTACCCATGCCCACTCTTCTAGCACCAAGGAGGAGGTCCCGGGTTCTACTCAGACAGGTGAAAAAACACTAACAGGTTTTAGTTATCTTCTTAGCACTCGAACAAAGTCTGTCACATTTGAAGTGTGGAATTATTTCTGTGCCAGTAAAAGTGATCCATGCAGAGCAATTTGTTTCCTATGTAAACTAAATGTAAGCTGTGGGAAAGCTGTGTCATGCATCAGCACTAAAGCTCTTAAATACCATCTGAAAAAACCTTCAATATTGCTTGATCATCCAAAACCCATTATCTCCATCTTCCAGATCACACATGAGAATAAAAAGGGTCAGGAGGGTCAAGAATCTGAAATGTATACTGAATTGTCTGAACTTGATGCAAACAGAACCACTGCCCACCCCAGGACCACCATTACCATGAACACCCACACAATTAACACCAGTTGCACATCCAGTGATGGTACGAAATGTATAAATTCAAGTCCACCACCCCAACATCCATCTGGCCATCAAAGCACAGTATCTAATACACCAGCAGGGACATGTTGTAAGCAGCTAACACTGTCTCAGGCATTTGAGTGGAAAAATACTTTTACCAAAAATCATCCAAAGAGCCTTCATCTTACTCACAAAATTGGTGAATTGTTAGTTGGAGGCCTTCTCCCATACTTTTTAGTAGATCGGGAGGATTTTTGGGAGCTCATGAAACTTGCAGAGCCTCGTTACAATGTTCCTCAATGAAGGTACTTTTCCTATGTTGAAATATCAAACATTTATCAGGCATTAAAAACAACAGCGATGCTTGCTCTTAAATCTGCAGAAGGTGGGGTTATTCATGTCATGATAAATATGTGAACCAGCAGTCAAAATATAGATTATATGTCCCTCACTGCTCATTTGTTCACTTTTTTCTTGTGCTTCTTAAAAAAACAAAGATACCCCAAAAGATGGTGCTGTTGCATATAAAGAAGTTTGGGCAAAATCATACAGCTGCAAACATGTTGCAGGAACTAAATGAGATCTTTCATGAATGGATTAATTCTCATGGTCTAAAATGTGGCTTTATAGTAAATGACAATGGAGCCAACATCTTGAAAGCAGTACAGGATGGAGGGTTAATGCATGCTTCTTGCTTTGCACATTGGTTACATCTAATGGTCACAGAGTTCCTGAGCAATGAAACAAGTGGATGGTAAGATTGCTGTTTGCAAAAAAATTGTGATTCACTTTTCACATTCCACCAAAGCCATATGGATATTGTCCGAACTGCAAAAGAAACACAAGCTGCCCCAGCAAAAGCTGATTCAAATGTTTCCACATGGTGGAACTCTTTTTGTGCTGCAGTACCTCTTGGAACAAAAGCAAGCTGTACATGAGTATTGTTCCAATTACATTATTTGAGATGGCATTATGCTTTCAGTGCTGCAGAGAAAATTAATGGAGACAATGTGCTGCATCCCAGCTCCTTTTGAGACAGCTACAAGGTACTTGTCTTTAGAAGGTGCATCTGTGAGTCAAGTAATCATACTCCTAATGATGATTTCACACCATCGAAGTGTTCTGACTCTACGGACAGAAAAAGACAGATCCGAAGTGCAGACAACATGTTGGCAGTATCACTGAAATCTTCTAAAGAGAATGTATGAGCATGACCAAAACAATGACCGATTAGTATCAATGACAAAATCAAAGCACTGCATACTTATAACTTTCTTAGATCCCAGTTTCAAGGCTATACATCTTCCAAAAATAGATGACATACAGTACTAAGAATTACAGTTGCTGGATAAGTTGCATCACTCATGGGAGATGGAGCCACACACAGTCACAACCACACACACATGGTAGCTTCATGTTGTCATCTCCACAACGTGCAGGTCCATCTTCCCAAGGAGATGCAGAACTGGAAAAGTCACCAAAAGTGAGCAGCAGTTGTTCTGCAGTGTTATCCACCCTTAGAGGTAAGCTAAATCTGTGGCAAAACCTTTTCCATATTGCTTCTACCATACCAGCTTAACATTGATCCCTCCTCTGAGTGTTCTCTGTCTATCATGGTAGACAGTCACTTGCAAGAACCACTTCTTCCTATTGCTGCATGCCCATTTGAATACTGGAGATCAAAAAGGTTAATATGGCCAGAGCTGTATAATGAAGCCTGTAAATACCTTGGTTGTCCTGCAACAAGTGTCTTTTCAGAGCGCATGTTTAGAACTGCTAGCAATATTGTCACAGACACCAGAAATAGGTTGCTGCCAGAAAATGTACATACATTAACTTTTATTAAAGTCAATAAGACAAGATTTTCATATCCCTGCAAGAGAATACAAGCTGATCCTAAAGTGAGTGATGTTTTGGATGCTGATGGTGGTGGTGATGATGACAACTCAGATGGTGCTGGTTGGTAAACAGTAATACTGTGTGGGACAGGGACGGGTCTCTTTGGGCAAAAAAAGGAAACTTAACAGACAGTGCTGAAACTGAAATGGGTTGGTTGTCTCTCTCTCCTCTCTCGATCTACTATCATGGACTATATAATTATACCCACAACATTTTCACCATATCATTGGCAATCTGCTTTGTACTAGGGCCTAAAGTCCAGCATTTTGTTTTCAAGAAAAGTTTAACATCAGTGGGAACAGACCCAGATTTGGCATGAAGGGGACACTGTGACTGTCAACCCTTTTTGTATCACATTATTTCTAGCTGACATGAAAACCTATATTTTTGGATTAACCTTCTGTACACTGTCCCTTAAACATCACAGCCCAGATATTCAAACTGCGCTCAAAAGTAGCGCAACAGCAGGAGCAAGCACAAACCAGTTGCGCAAATGCGCAACAGGTGCGATATTCAAACATGGAGCAGAGCAAATTGTGCAAGCAACCAATGTCTGAATATCGCACATACTGCACCATCATGCAACCAGGAAGGAGAAGCTGAGCCAAAATGTTGCGCTATGGAGCAACCAGGGAAGCTCAGCTGAGCATTCCAGAGCTGCCATAGCGCAAGCACAGCCCCCCAGAGCAATGGAACTGCACATCCAGGAGGCAGGCTAGCCCACCAGCCATGCCACACATGGGCACAGGAACACACTGCAGAACCCACACCACACCTGCACACCCCAAGCACAGCATCACTTGGGGTGGGACGGATGATCCACGTGCCCATGGGGACAAGCCAACAAAGCATAGCAGAGCCAAGACACCCCAGCACAACCACTGGCAGGCGGAGAGTGCCACACAGGGGTTGACAACCACAGTGCACATCAGCCACCACCGACAGCAGCACACCCTGCACTGTGACCCCAAGACACCACCCATGTGTAGGACTGGCACTGCAGGAAACCATGCAGTCCCCCAGCACTGGCCAGCCCCAGGCAACACAGAAGCCTACAAGCCAGACACACCCTGTGCACCCAGCAGTGGTGGCAGCAGATGGCAAGACCAACCGAAGTCACTGCATGCTGGAGATACCTCCCATGCACACACATGCACACACACACACACACACACACATACCCAGGACCATACCAGCCAAGATGGTATGTACACACTCGCAACTGAGCACCCATAGCCAGCTGCAAATCAGAGACCCCACAGTATTCATATATCAAAATAGAAATGTATATTGAACATATTATTATAACAACAATAGAAACTATTTACAAGGGGGGGACGGTACAAGGAAGGGGTGTTCAAGGAGGAGGGATTAAAAACTTGGAGAGGGAAGGCAGGGTGGTAGGGATGGGAGAAGTGGGAAGGGTAATGTCGGCTGTGGCCAGCCGCTCCTGGTCCTCCCCTGCTGGTGCACCGTCCTGTGCCACCCCTGCTGACGCCCATGTTGCCGGATGGCTTGCAGGATCTCCTGGTTCTCAATGTTGACTTTGTGTGAGGCGCCTGACACGCCGCCAACCTCCTGAGAACCTCGAGTGCCTAGGAAAATGGGAACACAGTCAATGGCTGTGACTGACCACAACCCTGAACACCACCCAACCTGCAAGCCATATAGCTCAATGTCCCGCACCTGTGATGGCATACACCCACCCACAGTGAACATGCACATGGCCATCACAAACAGGCGGCACCAGCTATGCGCACCACTGCCCACACACACCGCCCACGCCAATCACAGTACAAACTAGGCTGGCAAGTGATGTGGCAACGTAGGCGATGCTTAGTTACACAGCTATGTGCCCAGTGCATGCCTGACCACCAGTGACGACACACAGACGTGCTGTGATACTGCACAGTGATGCATGTCACCTGTGTCGCTGTCATACATGGATGATACATAGACAGTGTCGGTAGATAAGGCCTATGGCCCACCCAGTCTGCCCATTTGAGGTTGTAAGTTCACTCTGTTTTCCTATAAGTCTGTTGCCCTTTACCCCTGACCTCCAGAATTCCTTTATGTCTATCCTGCGATTCTTAAATCCCTGACCAAGTCAGCCCCCACCACTTCCTCTGGCAGGGTGTTCCACTTGTCCACCACCTGTTCTGTGAAGAAATTTTCTCATGTTTCCTCTGAATCGTCCCTCCAACTTCATCCCATGCCCCTAGTCCTGGAACATCTTTACGCTTAAAAATAGTGTTTTCCTCACTCTGTTCCTCTGTAAGATACTTGTATGTCCCCATCATATCCCCCTCCTCTTTTCCTCCAGGGAGTACATGTTCAGTTCCTTCAACCTGTCATCATAGGGACTTGTGATGCAATCCATGCACCATCCGTGTTGCCTCCTCTGAACCTCTCTACCCAGTCCATGTCCATACGTAGGTATGGTCTCCAGAACTGTACACTGTACTCCAGGTGGGGCCTCACCAGTGTCTTGTATAGTGGAATTATGACCCCCTTTCCTGCATGGTTGTGTTGTGCATGGCTGGTGGTCTTGCCTCCACCCCAGCATGCAATAGCATCCATGAAGTAATGATACTCACACCTCCAGCAGCTGGCTCTGCCACTGCTGCTGCTGCTGCTGCTGCTGCTGGGGCACAACACCCCGGCACCGGCCCTGGCACCGCCCATGTCACCGCCGCCTGCGCCCTCAGATTCCGCCTGTGGAGACATATGTTGAGACAAACATCAGTGTGACTCAAAAGCAGAGTGCCCTCTGCCCCAGTGAGAGGTGCCTGCCTGGCACAGCCATAACCATCCCGACGACAGCTGCACACACTGACACAGCCTACCGTGGTCCGAGCCGCACCTATGCACAGCCACCCAAGCACACACACACACCCCTACAGAGAATATAGGTGCATAGATGGTACACTCACCTGGCCTAGGCACTACGCCCGCCTGGCACATGACCGCAGCCGCGACAAAAGTTCTGGTTCCCTCCGGCGGAGGTCATGGTCACCTGCCGCACTGCTCAGCAGACCGCCCCGTCCAGTGATCTCCACCAGGTCAGTGGCCACTTGCTGCCACAGCTGAGTCCTGGCACTGGTGAGGGCGCCACCATACAGGCCATCATAGTGTGGTTCAACTAGGGCCACCAGGTTGGCTACTTCAATCTGGCTCCAGGACACCGCCTCCTCCCAGCCATGGCACCAACTTTACAGCAGGCAATATGGCGCCTGCTGCACCATAACCCCACGAGGAGTTATCAACAGACCACCACACACAGGTGCCACCCGCTTGTTCGAACAGCGTCATTATTTCACATGGCGCTGTCACCAGACAGCTAATAGGGACGCATACACTGGCATGCCAACAGCGCCAGGGTCAGAGGGCATACAAGGTCACGGCAATGATGCAAGGCTACGACAGCGCCATCGGACATATAGGCATCCTGTGCGACTGCTAAGCTGTGCACCAGTGCCACAGTGGACTATCGCGCAGTAGTGCCACAGTACATAGTGCCCAGTGCTGTAGCACCACTGGCACAATGGTGGCCATGGTCTGAATCGCCCATCGCTACCAGCAGGTCTGCAGCATGATAGACGATGCGTAAGCTGTCTGGGCATGCGCATGCAGTGTGGCACACAGCCACAAACCTGCACCATTGGCTCAGCCGACCTTCCATATTGCGCAGCGCAACACGCGATATTCAGCCGACATATGCAAATCATGCGATCAGCCATTCAAAGGTGCAGTGGCGATTAGCATGTCATTAAAGTTGCTACACCTCATTTGCATGTGTTGGCGCTATAAAATGTGACAGTGGGTTGTGCTGGCCAGATTTGGTTACTGCAGGTGAGAGGTGAGTTACATGCTGTGTGATGCTCAGGACAATGCTCATGGGGGAGGATGATAAAGGCTGAGGGCTGAGCATGAAAAGGGCACTTAGAAAGGGACAAAGGCACCCTTTCTATCAGTATCTGCCATGCGGAGAGGAACGTGGGGGCTTCCGCCCTCGGCCGGGCAGCTATGCTCATGGGGAAATGCTGTCGACTGCACAGTGACAGGTGTCCACTTCCACCCATACAGATCACCATGACTGACCAGAGCAAGCTGAGGGTGTGGACGCGGGCGAGGAGGAGGCCGAACTTCACCGCTGGGCAGAGACGGAGGCCCTCTTCCAGGCCTACCTGGAGGATGAGCCACTAGTGAGTGGACGGAGGGCACCTCAGAACGTGCAGCTGCATGGAGGGGTAGTCGGGCATCAACCTGCACGGAAGCCACCAGCGCCTCCATGCAGGAATGCAAGAAGAAGATGGGGACTGACCGCAGGAGGCTGAAGGAGAAGGTGGCAGCCTTCAGGGCAGCATGTGTGGCACTGGTGGGGGCCCACCAGTGGTGTTGCAGTTGACCCCTACAGAGGAGACACTGGTCATGGCCATGCAGCCGAGTGCCATTGCGGGCGTACCAGGCGGAGGATTCCAGACAGGTGGAAGCCCATCACTGCACGGTATGACATGGTGGTGTTGTTGGGGGGGACTGTTGTTCACATGCACTCACATGTACTCTCTTTCTGTTACAGATCCTGTTTGAGACGGTGGTGGTGGTGGGTCCAGACAGTGATGCAGACCTGCTGGACGTGGAGATGGGACCATCCACCTCCGCCACCAGCCTGCAGGCACTGCACCAGCATGCATGCTGGGCCAACAACTCCGGTGTCAGTGATACGGGTGCAGGGGGTACACAGCCTGTGTCACAGCAGTCTGGCATGCAGGTGTGCCAGCATGCTGTGCCTATGGCAGTGGCACGCACCTGCACCATTGATGATAGCAGGCCTGCAATGGGAAGTGATAGGTGTGTGTCCCATGACGGACACATGGCAGGCCAGCACGTGCCCCTGGGCCTTTCTGGTTCACACCTGTGTACCAGCATGCTGGCACAGTCCCAGGCTGTGCCTGTCAGCACTGGTGGGGCAGCACCGGTGGCTGTGCAGGTGTCTGGCACTGTTGTCAGCACGGAGGTGGAACAGGTGGACCTGGGGGCTCAGCAGTTGAGGGCGGCAGCAGCAGTCGCACACCAGGTCTGGGGTACAGTGTCAAGCAGTGGCACATGTCCACCGCCTTTGATCCACCCATACCTGGTCCTGGCGAACAGCGCCACCTCAAGGGGTGCTGTGCACCAGGACCGCCCACACCCTGGGGGTCACGATGCCATTGGGGCACAGTACCATTGACATGCACACCCACCTGCTGCAGGACTCGTACAGCTGCAGGGGCGGGTTGCAAGGTCCGTGGAGGCACTGTCTGTGTCCGTGGAGCGGCATAGCAGGGAGTGTGCTCAGAACCGAGCCGAGCTGGTCCTTCTGCGGATGGATGTGACCGCTGCCATTGACAGGCTGACCCAGGCAGTGGTCTCTGTCATGGATGCATTGGCCACACTGTCAGGTGCCCCTGTACCACACACCCCACACAGTGCGCTCTCCACTCCCCATTCCCGGCATCATGTGACACCAGGCCTGTCAATGCCGGGTTCTGCTGTGGGCATCCCGAGCACCCCTGGTGCAAGTTTGTTTGGCAGGATGCAGACCCTGTGCGGCAAGGTCACGTCACAGCAGTGGGACCCCTGGTGGTGCACCAGCGCCACCGATGTGGCCCCTGCTCAGCCTGCCAGTGCTTCGAACACGGTGGGGCCACCCACGCATCCGGTGGCCGTGGACAGTGCTACCTGACTGAGCTGTCTCCCAGTGCAGGCCCTGTCTGGTGCTGCCCGTGTGCATGTGTGTCATGGTGCAGTGCACTGCTGGTTGCTCTGCTCACCACGCTGACACACGGACCACCTGCACACTCTCCCAACTGCTGTCCACAGGTGCGTGCATGATGATGCCTGCATTGCACTGTACACCAAGGTGCAGGTGCTCAGGTCCTGACACACATACGTGACAGTCCAGGTGGTGGGGGTGGTTGGTGGTGCTGTGTGTTGGCAATGTCATTTCCGCAGTGCTGTGCTGCTGCCCATGTACGCTGCCTGGTGTGTGTGTGTGTGTGTGTGTCCATATGAGTGCTCACCCTCTCTGATGGTGTGTTGGTATGCCTGGAACCTTCAACTCCTGACCTTCATGCACGTGTGTTCCTCTGTGTGCCTGTGGTTTGGCATGGACAGTGTTGCCTGCACGTGTCCCCTGACTTACCTGTGTTGGGCGAGTGCTCTTCTGCAATGGTGTCCCGTGCAGCTGGGCCTGCCGGGTCAGTCGGGGTCCCTCCATCCTAGGGGGCTACTCATCACTAACATCATCAGCCACTGGCGCCCCCATCGCTGTCCCCTCTGGACCTGTACGGTTATCCCATGGTCTTTGGCCATGTTGTGCAGGATGCAACAGGCCAGGAATATCCCACAGGCCTTTTGGGGCTGTACTGTAGGCTCCGCCGGAGGTGTCCAGGCATCTGAAGCATGCCTTGAGCATCCCAAACACCCGCTCTATGATGTTACGTGTTGTGGCATGTGCCTCACTGAAGCATAGCTGCGCTGGGGTCGTGGGGCGCCGGTACGGTTTGAGCAGCCAGGGACAGAGTGGGTATCTGCAGTCACCTGTGTGGAGATAGTGGAGATCAGTGTCATGTCAGGTCCATACTGCCCATATCCTTGTGTGCCACTACCATGGCACCTGTGTCATTCCCACCCTTGCCCAGAGTTTGCATTCCATACATGTGTACTCACCCACTAGATGACCCATGGGGATGTCCCCACTTCAATCGATGGCACAGTGCAGACTGGTGCCATATGAAGGCATCATGTGCTCCACCAGGGTGTGTGGCACAGACATTGATAATGCGCCCAGTGGCATCACACACCACCTGGCAGTTGATACCTGAAAACCCTTCGGTTCCGACATGCCTGGCCGCCGGGCCAGGTGGCATGCGAACGGCCACATGGGTGCAGTCTATGGCCCCTAGCACACCAGGCATACGTGCTACCCTGTGGAACTCCTGCATGTTTGTTGTACGCCTGTCATGGGGTGCTGGGAAATGGATGTACTCCGCAGCATGAGGCAGCAGTGCGCTTGAGGAATTGGGTGAGGATGCGGACGTGCGACTGTGTAATGCCTGTGGTGTCCCTGTTGGCCTCTGGAAGGTGCCTGTGGTGAGCAGGCACATGCAGGCTGTCACCTTGGTCTCCACGGACAGAGCGTGACCTCACGTGGAGGGTGCCTGCATCACATCACTGCACAGCTCGCAGAGCAGCCTCAGTATTGCCCTGTTCAGGCAGTACCGCCCACAATCTGACTGGGCCAGTACAGCTCGAAGCTGATGCAGGCACGATACCGCCTGTCGGGGCATACCGCCGACGGGCCCCTCCGCGGCCATGTCGCCCTGCAGCATGGTGTCTCACCCCTCATTACAGCTTCCATGTGGAAGCTGGCACTGTCCATCTCCCTGGCTTCTGCCCCCCAGCTGCTGTTCCTGTGTTACCCCCGCTGCCCCCACTGCTGCTTCCACTGCACCGGCACCCCCACTGGCCTATCTGTCCTCCTGGACCCACTGTCCTCTCTGCCCTTCCAGCTCCTGTCTTCTCTCTCTCCCAGTTTGCGCTCAGGGGTTCTGCTACCGCCTCGAGCCTTTTATTTTGGCTCAATTCCGCTTACCGCGCAACTTCCGTTGAGCTACTCTGCGCATTGCGCAAGTGTTCTATTATCGCATTGCGCACTTTATGCATGGACCTACCCCCTTCGTTGCGTGATGCCTTCATTTCCATTGGGCGCTGTTGTCAGCATGTTTTTGTGGCGCAGAACTGGCCCCTTCTGAATATCGCAGAATGGTGCATTTTTGGAGTTGCGCATGCTCAACCCTGTTGCGCATGGCGCAAACCTTTTGAATATCTGGGCCCACATGCCAACTGCTGCAGCTACATTAAATGTTCTGTAAGGTATTATGTGGTGAGGAAAACACTTTTTTCTTTATGTGACTGAAATACACATTTTACTTATGTATAAACTGGCCAGCTGATGCATTATGTTAGAAAGTTGCATGTATTACTTCAATTTGTCAACAAGAGTGCTGGTATATACAGTATGTATGCATTATCTTAGAAAATTATTATGTGTCATTTGCCAACAAGAACGATTGGTATTTATTTTTTATTCAAATGTCTTGACTGATTACATTATGACATAATTTGTGGTGCACCAGTTCTACGTGCTGCTGCTGCAGTACCTTGACTTTGTTATACAAACTTTCAAACATAGCAACTATTGATTTACTTATTTAAAAGAGACCACATTAAATAGCTGAGGTTAGGTAATATCCCTTAATTTTTTTCTTACTTCATGATGATGAGAAAGAATTGAGAATATACAGTATATATGAGTACATAAATTGTCAGTGTCAGTGGCTCAGTAGGTAGCACACTCGCCTCTGAGGCTGGGAGATCAGAGGGCTGTGGGTTCAGTTCCCACATCTGGCACTTGGGTTAATATCCCAGTACTGACACTACTGCAGCATGAGAGGGGTGCTGCATTTCTGAGGTGCCATCTTTTGGATGAGACGTTAAACCGAGGTCCCATCTGCCTGGACTGGTGGTAGTTCAGGTGGATGTTAAAGATCCCATGGCACTTATCGAAAAGAGTAGGGGAATTATTATTCAGAACTCAAAAGAACAGTCAAACAAAAATGTATTACATCATACAAAAACATAAGAAATGGAAAGATAAAAAACATACATGATAAATACAACATACCAGAATCTCCCAACTAAAGGGAAAAAAACAACAAACAACAAACCCCCTCCCCCTCCCTACCAAAACAGTAGGGGAATTCCTCATTTCAAAAATCAAAAAACAAGCAAATAAATTAAATTATAACATACATAACATACTTAATGAAAAGAAAAACCATTCACCATCAGTATAACATGCCTGAAGCCCTCAACTGAAAAGGAAAACTAAAACAAAAACTCCTACCCCCTCTCTACCAAAAGAGATGGGGAATTTCCCCGGTGTCCTGGCCAAATTTCCCTCATTCACTAAAAATAGCACCAACAGCTTAATCTGGTTCAAGGTCAGTTGTCATTCATCTGTATCCCCCTTCCCCCAGGTCGTGCCTGAAAATAGGCAGGATTTGTCTAGTGCACTTACCCGGTCAACAAAAGCTAAATAAAAATAAATAAATGGTTAATATACCACTTTTTTTCTTACTTAGGAGGAACTGTAATGCAGCTGCAGCAGGAAACCTTTTAATGTATGGGTGGGTGGACCTGTTAGCAGTCTGTCTCCCAGCAGTCGGCACCTGTAAGTTGTTGGCTTTAGCAAACAGAAGAAACCATAGATCAACCTAATGCTGTGCTATAGTCATATCAAACTCTCACATGATTCTTTCTCTCGTCTCTCCCCTTATATTGAACAGATTGTATTTCTTTTTTTCCTCAGTTTTACAGGTATTTCACTATTATCTTCATTATTGGCAGAATGTCCTTAATTTCACATGTATTTTATTATTATCTTCATTACTGGCAGCACAATTTAAAAAATAGGGTTTGAGTTCTAAAAAGTTCTAAAAAAGATTAGAACCCTAGAACTTTTTCAAAAGTTCTGTACCAGAACTTGAACCCAGAACTTCAGAGGGTTCTGACAACACTAGCCCTACCTGCAATTGCCTAGTCTATTTTAAATAGACTTAACCCTGGTGTCTAATGACCTCCCAAACCCCGATTGCCAGTCCATGTTTGACAGACTTATCCCTGTTGTCTAATGGACCCCCATCCCCCAAATGGTAGCAAAATATCCATCTTGAACCACCCTCTGTGGACCCATTGCCCCACCCCCTCCCTAGATCTTGATTGGTAACATTAGTGAGGGTGACCAGCACAGCTCTCCACTCAGCTCCTTGGCCAGCTGCCATTTTACTGTCAGTGAGTGATTATGAGTACAAAACACTCACAATCATGCACTGACAGTCAGACAACAGATGACTGAAGAGGTGAGTGGAGGGCTGTGCCAGTCGCCATTGCTACCGTTACCAACTTGAGTCCATGGAGGGGAGCAGGGTGTTCAGAGCAGGCAGGTCTGGAGGGGGAGTTCAGTGACTGTTTTGGGGTGGGGGTTCACTGGACACCAGGATTAAGTCTATCTAATATGAACCAGGTGACTGGAGGTCCGCTAGATACTAGGCTGATGTCTATTTAATATGGACCAGGCAATTGGGGGGTGGTCCACCAGACATCAGGGACTATGAGAGACATACACATCATGGGAAATGGGGTGAGTGGACCACTAGACAACAGGGATTCTGTAGAGTTCAACAGCATGGGCACTTTGGGATAGTGCAGGCATGCTAAGGAGACCATAATAGGCATGAAGATGGCCCCTTAGTGCCTTGCATGCCAAATGTGCTCATTAGCAGGCTTGCGCTGAATATGGCCTACAGGAGCATTGGTGCTATGCCATTTGGGCAGCACTATCTCCAGTAGGCTCCCACCTGTGGACCATATTCAGCCATGTACTGTGTCGGCTGACCCCATATTCAAGCAGTTAATGTGCTCTGGACAGAGTGTGCTAACTGTCTGAATATAGACCCACATTGGTTGTGCACTAATTGATGTACAGAGCTCATTGCTGTGTGGCACTAATGGCCAGCTTTCCATATGGGGGCCTTAATGTCTTCCAAACAAAGACAGAACACTTCTTGAAATATCTGCACATCTTTTTCAGTTTCTCATAAGTGTAGCTTTCACAGAGCTTTTTAAGTCTGTCAGAACCCCTCAAATGAGGGATTGATGTGCCTATCTGTGTATAAGAGAGTAGATATGCCATGCTAGACCCCTTAAAGACAAGAAGGGTTTGTTCAGTGACTCTCGTGATTTAGAGGGACTGGGATAGTTCCACAAGACAACAAAGGAGTGTAAACAATGGGCAAAATAAAGAGTACTCCATGAAAATAGGAAGACATGCTTCTGAAATATAATTATTAATTGTGAACTTAATGGATAGGGCATCTCTCCCAACTACATAAGAATAGGACACATGAGAGGGAGTTTATTTCAATGAATATTGCTTGCACTGATGTCTGCACCCTGCTAAAATATTGTAAGTGGTTGAGTCTTCAACTGCTGGTAAATATAAAAAAGAAATATTACCTTTATGTAGTTTCTGGCTGCTTTTTATTTAACAAATTACTTTCTTTATGCTTTTCTGAATGTATAAATAAATATTTTACTCACAGTTTATCTGCTTTTAATGTAATGAAAAACTCAGCCAAACAAGTGAGCTTTTAATGGAAACAAACGCCAGCCGCAATGCATTACAAAATATAAACATCTCAGGGTATTAAAACAAAAATCACTTCCCTTTAAATCATGGACCATGTTTTACTTAGTCCAGCAGTATTCTACTGTTTTCTTCTTGCAGATAATATTTAAAGGGGAATGTGCGTTTTCAGATGCAAACACCAAATACCAGCCCTTCTCATCTCTGTTGCATCAAATACAATAGAGTGACTTACAGATCTGTAAATGTGTGTCTGTTCAAGTAATCCAATGAATGTATAGTTTACTTTTATAAACAGGAAACTGTGAGCCCCACCCCTTGTGTTGGGTATATAGGAAACAGTAATTGTCATGGATTGGCTATAGCCAACATGCTTGCACATGCAGCATGATATAAGCTAGGTCTATATTTTTAGATCTCAACTCTACCTAAACATCCAGGACAGGAAAAATGTAATCTCCCATTTTCTGCAACCCTTGATTATGGTAATGTAATTCATCACAATGCTTGTAAAACTGTACTGCAACCTGTGGATAAGCTTTTCAGCTAACTCTACAGGCTTGTTCTAGCTTTTGATCAAGTCTTACAGCACTATATCTCTTAGTAAACTAATCATTTAAACTCTGCAAACCACAGGCATTTCCATTAGTTACTCACTGTGATCCTCCTGCTTCTTTTTGAATATCAAGATGCTTTGGCTTGGGATGGATGTATGCAGATATGCATTTGCCCACTTTAACCCAGATGCATGGAACAATCTTCCTGAACACCTTAAGATGGCTTCCACCCTGCCTACTCTCAAGAAGACAAATCATTTCCTTCACTCAAATTAACCTTGCACTTGACCATAGAGGCATAGACAATGCTGGCAGAAAAGGACCATTTCATCCAGTCCTCCCTGTTATACAGTGTGTTACCCTGAAACCTATTGCCTAAACAGGGCTTTCCCATTCACCTTCCCCCAGTAGCATCATTTCATCAGAATCACAGTGGTTGATTAATACCATTTCTGCAGAATCCTTGGGGTTGCAAAACTCCTCCAACAACCAAATTTATATAAATAAATGCTACGGAAACCTTGTGTAAGGGGTTCTCAGGGGTTGCAGTGGACATCATCAGGGTTGCAAAGAAAACATGAGGATCTCAACTGCAACCCCCAGCTACTCTTAAATGATGCCCCTGTCCCCTCAGTAAAATAAAATTGTCTCACATACTTCCTGAATCTCTATTCCCCACCACCAGCTTCCACTCATGTCCTTGTGATTTTGACTTACCATTCTCTCTGAATAGTTTATTACAGTCTACCTTATTCAATCCTGT
Source organism: Neoceratodus forsteri (assembly GCA_016271365.2). Classification (NCBI taxonomy): domain Eukaryota; kingdom Metazoa; phylum Chordata; order Ceratodontiformes; family Ceratodontidae; genus Neoceratodus; species Neoceratodus forsteri. Next base: position 334,936,714 of record CM028136.1, on the reverse strand, counting down.
CAGGAACCTGAAGGTCACTATAATATCTCCTTTCTCACTTTTGTTCTCCAGGGAGTATATGTTCAGAGCCCAAAACCTATTCTCATAGGATCTGCTCTGTTACCCCAGAATCAATTCTCATAGGATCTGCTCTGTTACCCCCAGAATCAATTTGGTTACCCAGTGCTGCACAGTCTCAGGCCTGTTTTTGTCTTACTCTAAGTGGGGATTCCAGAACTGGGCAATATATTCCAGAGGGGGCCTCACCAGTAATCTATAGAGATGTGGAATTACCTCTTTCTCCTGCTCTTGAAACCCCTCCCAGTATACCTCAACATTTTGGTTGCCTTCCTGTAGATCTTGTTGAATTGACTGGATTGTTTAAGGAAGTCACTTATTATGACTTCCAGGTCTCGTTCCTTAGAAGTAGTGCCATGCTTAGCCTGGAGATCTAGGGAGCTACCAATAACATTTTTAATATTATGCCAGAAACTGAGAAAAGAGAGAGGACCTATAAAATTCACTCTTAGTGGAGGGAATAGCTTTCTTACATATATTTCTAAGCCGTCTGTATTCAACAAGGTTAGGGAGAGCTTGTGAGGCCTTATATTTGGCCCAAAGCTTGTCCCTAGAGTTCATGAGTGTGAGCAGGTCACTATGCAGCTATTTGGTAACAGTACCCCTGACTATCCTTTCAAAAAAAGGAGTATGTTTATCTTGTAATACGGAAAATATAGCTAGAGTATAATGTTAGTCAGAGCATCAGATATATCAACAGTATGCAATACAGAGGACCAGTTGGTGCACCCTAGATCATCAAGGAGAGAGCAAAGGTCAAGCTTGGAAAGGTCTCTAAGTAGAAGAACCCTGGGGAGAAATGTTGGGCATAAAGACTTTCCAGACACAAAAGATAGGGATATGATGAGAAACAGAGTCAAGAAAAGTGCCAGACATTCAAAACCTTTTGGCCCTGTTTGTCAGGATCCAATCAAGAAGAGTATGTCTTCTCCCGGAAGCTGACAGCTTGGTGGGAACAATAATTAGCTGTTTAAGGCCAAAGCCAGCAAGCAGTGGTTCACATTGCTTACTGTTATGCCATCCTGCAGTCCTCATTACATACAGTATGTGCCAGTTTTGGCACTGGATTTCTACTGCCAAACCTTGGACTACCTCTATTTGTAGATCTCTCTGCAATTGCCTTACCCCGCTCCATGATGTCAACTGTGTCACAGAGCTTAGTGTCATCTATGAAAAGATGCTATCTTGGCCTGTATTCCTTCTCTTAGATCATTGATGAGTACATTGAAAAGTACTGGTTCCAAGACCGACCCCTGGGGCATCCCACTCATGATCAGCCTCTCCACTGATCTGACACCATTTGCCACCACCCTCTGCTTCCTACCTTCCTCACACTCTGTATGGAAGAACAAATAGAATATTCAAGTAAGGGCTTTACATTTCTTTATTTAGGCTTTATTAAAAACAAGATTTTTCCTTTTGGATTAGGTTCAACTGATGCATTCAGACTTTCAAGAAGGATTTTGTATCTTATAGTAAACAGAAGTGTAGTGATATAGAAGCACAAAATAACATGACTAAAATGATGTGTTCCAGAAATATTCACTTATCTTACAAATATGTGAGGTTTTGCTACTACTACCTTGAATTCTATCTATTATACATGCGCACATTTCAATAAACTGTCACTTTATATTTTGTACTATGTTGTATTGCTGTGGCATCATTTAGCAAGTGGGGAGTGCTGAGATTTTGGGCAGAATGGACTTGATGAGTTACTACTAGCACTCTCTTGATGGACCATGAGCTTCCTCTTTTGCCTTTGAAAGGCTTTTAGCCCAGTCAACTTTAAAAATAGAGATTTGCAACTTGGTACACTTTTGTGTGGATATTTAAAGTCACCATACAATGTGGTACAATTTGGACAAATATTTTTTTAATTAGATGGAAATAACTGAAACCACAATTATGGCAAAATTTCAGAACATTTTTATGGAAATTTTGTGACCTTTTGTGGATGCTAAATCAGAATTTTATCAAAATGTTGCTGGCAGAAGATAAATTTAACTTAGCCCTAAGTGTGTTAGAATGGGTACATGTTACCACTGTTATTTATTTATTTAGATTTTGTTTACCGGGTAAGCCCACTAAGACCAGTGGTCCCTTTTTCAGGAGCGACCCGGAGCGTTAAAGTCAAACCTCTTAGAAAGGAATAATTGTGCGAGGAGGAAGAGATATTTCTGCAGTGAGGATTAGCCAGCAAGTCCAAGTAAAATCTGTAAAATAAAAAGAGAAGTTAAGAAAGCTCAGTGAACAACAGATCTCAGCTAGAACCAGAATTACAATCATTAGTTAAAATAATACATACCAGAAGGTAAAAAGTGTAAGTCTCAGCAGCACCTTTAAAGAGAAAAGGAAGAAGATTAAAGGAATAACACACCTAAGAATTAGAAAACAATTAGAAGAGTGTAGATGGGGGGGGGGGTCAAAAATAAGGATTTCCCAATTAACTTTGTCAATGTGTAGTCCTACTGAGCAAGAGACTGCTGTGTCCTACTGGTCAAGTGGAGATATTTATAATTATACTTGTACATTTCATTATTGCCTGGTGGTTCCTTGGTAGCTTAATGGACCTAATAGTAATTTGGTAAACAGAAAGAATGTGCTGAGTAGCCCACTTGTTTTTCTTTTGCTAAAGTAATTTAACCTGGTGGTCAAGTGGTTAATAACAGGCATCACTGCCAGAGGGTCAGGCTCAGAAGTGGACCTGGGACACTGGTATTGGGTGGTCAAAGTTAGGTAAGGGTTGCCAAGTACAGTACATGCTAGCCCGGGGCGGGGGCATCTGCATTTGGTGATCTTGGTGAAGACATCACTGTGTTTTCTGGAGGTCACTAGAGGAGCATACAGTATGCCAGGGGAAGATGGAGGTCAGTAGGTAACATTTATTTTTATACAGGCAATGATATCTAGGAGAAAATTCCTATTTACCTAAATCACCATGTTTAAAGTCAACAATATGCACATTTTGATCAGTAGAAAGGTAATCTATGGGATAATCAATTGCCTGACAATAGCTATACAGTTTTACCAAAGCCTGAGGGAAGTATGGCTATTGGAAAGCAACAATTCATCCCAAGGAGGTCTATATATTCCCACTCTGTTCTATCAATATCTGTTTTATTTAACCTCATCCAGGTTAGGAGGATTAGAATGGGCAATATTTAAAAACAGACTGTTACCCGGTTCAAATGACCTATTGCCTTTTTTGATAATCTATTGTCTGGTTTGAACCAACAACACTGATAGACGAGCGTTCAAAAGGAGTCTGGACATCTACATGGGGGATGAACTGCAGATATCGCAGGTTACAACTGCGGTTAAGTGGCAGGCAATCTTAACTGGCTTACAGTCTTTAGTCCATTCTATGTGATTGGCTTTGGTCCAATCAGACACCTGGAATTTGTTCTATGGTTCTAATAAAAACAGTTTTGTTACAAAAGTTACACATCCACATACAGTATAATAAAAAGTCCACACATTTGTAACAAACATGTATCATTATTAAAGAGAACACACCATCTTTTTAGATCTCATCATACAGCCAACTCCCATTTTACATTAGTCTGAGCATTAACAGGAGAAGAACAATTCCTCATGTATGATATATTATGTCTGGCTCTACCCATGGCTTGCTGCACACTTACTGGGCAACATTTTACCCATTGATGATCAGAACGATTTTCAGATGATGGAGTAAAAGTTAGTACTGTAAACTTGGTGCCTCAAATGTCAGCTTATAAATTAAAGCTGCCTCTGATTAGAAACCACCCTCATTTAGAAGCTGCATCTCAAAATAAAAAAATGTAATAGAAGCCGTGGCTTCTTAAAGGTGAAATACGGTATTAAAATAGTTTTATACTATTAGCAGTTCTTGCTATTGTGGAATGGCTACTACAAGATCTTGATTCCCCATGCTTTAAAGTCATCTTGCCATACTTTGTTTTTAGTTTTGGTATTTCCTACCAATTGTATTTAATATTTTTTAACATACATCAGAGCCAGCCATAATACAGTGCAATAACTTGCAGTAAATGACACATCACAAAATACTGCATGAAAAAATGGCCTAACTGGCACTAAATTACATTGTTCCCTGCACCATACAGCAGCATTTTGCGATATACTGCAGCATTACCATGTTGCATCCTGGCTGACACTGCTATATGAAGAATCTGAAATTCTTGACTTATCCTTCAGAAAAAAAGGAACTTTTATATTTATCAAGTTGAACACTGGGGCTTATCTTACAGTAAGGGAGGGAGGTCCAGTCCAGATCTTTATACATTTTGCATTTATGAGTTGTAAATGGGCACTGTAAGAAATCTTGCTGTCTTATTATAAATTACTTCCAGTTTGGTTAAATCATTTTTGAATACATATTTGTATATTTCAGAGCCATAATCCATTACCAGCAATAACACTTGGTTTGCCACTTTAATACATACATCCCTGGGCAAACAGTCAGCAGTCCTCCTCAAGGCACCCTGCTTAGTATTAGTTTTCTGAACATATTTATGGGTGAGAGGTGTGTAAAATAATTATCTATTATTAGTCCTAAGTACTGATATGCGTTAACTTGAGTTAGGCACAGTAGGAACCCTAATAAGTAGTAACTGTGAGCTTCTGATGTTTTTCTTACTTTCAAGTTTACTTTGAAAAATCATACATGGAGACTTCCTAGTGTATATGACAAGCTTTGACCTGGTGAACCACGTCTGTAACTTGTAGAACTTTTACTGTAAATTTAATTTGAATTCTAGAGGGATTTAATAACATTTTACTCTGTATCACCTGCCTTCAGTCGCACTTATGTTTTATTTACAACTATAATCGTGACAAATTGTTTGCCAACATCAAAAACATTAAAGACCCAGGATTGAACTTTGGGGACCCCCACCCTTGTGACATACTCCTGAGCAAAGATGCATAGCCTTCTATTGTAACTCATTGCATTACATTTGTAAAATACAGCAGCGTCAGCCAGGATACAATACTCTGTGATAAGCATGTCACATTTTCCTGCATGACAAACTGGAACAATTGCCATTGGATTACATTGTGTTCCTGCAGTATTCTGTAGCATGTCACTGGCAGAGACTGTGATAAGAGTGTGGTGTGCCATTGTTAGGGTGCCATGAATAGGGCACTGTCATGTGGGTGCCAAAACCAGGTCAAGAGTGACAGTGGTTTGTTGGATTTCACAGCATCCCACACTCAGACTGTTTTCGACATCTACACCATTCTACGCCCTTCATGGCATCCCTGCCCATGGGTTAGTTATATTTTGTTTTGAGGGGTGCAGGGGGCAACCCTCCCAAGAAAACTCAAGTTTTCTATTGGCCAGTCCTTGGGTACTGTAGTTCTGGCGGCACAATGTCAACCTACAATTGTGATGGGCGACACTGTATTTGCGCCCTCATATATGTTGCCCAAATCTCTCGTCCACTGGAATGAGTGAACCAAGAGTATATAATCTAAGCCTATATAGTGAATTGGTAAAGATGCCCAATTCTTTCATCCCTCTATAAGCAGGAGTGGTTCTCCAGGTGAAATACTTTTGACAGATCCATGAAGATCACTCCAACACAATTTTTAAGTGGTTCAGTTATTATACTGTATTCACAAAATCGATCAGGGTGGAATGGCAAGATGGCCATGATGTTGCTCCACTCCCAGCTGCACTGTGTTTGCTATGGCATTTTCATATCTTTGATCACTGATTCTACTTCAGTTCATTTGCTATTTGTATGCACTGAATTAAAGTTGTGCTTACATTAGTAATTGAGTTACAGCATGCATTTCATCCATTGTTTGCTAACACAGTGTGGCTGCTCACTCAGGAGACAAATTTGACTGACAGAGGGAGAACTTCCTGTCAAGGAACAGCAAGGGTGGGACCAACTGGCTACACAAAGGAAGGGATTCGAGCTGAAGTGTACTGAACTAATTACTAAAAGCCTTTGTCCGGGAGATACAAAAAAGCAAAAACAAACAAAAAAAAAAAAAACTAATATTTTCTTTTTTTTTTTTTCTTGTTAAGGATAGTAGGTAAGGACTAGTGATAATGAGCAATCATGATGGGAGTGGTGCAGTGCAGAAGCTGTGGATCGGCAGTCTTCATGGAGATCTTCAGAAGACTGTGGTGCTGCCCCATCTATAGGCACCTCTCTGGACTGAAGGAGGAGGTTTCCAGACTCAATGCCAAGTTAGCTTGGGCTAGGAGGACCAGCTCTCCCAGTCATGGACCACCAAGGCCACCTCTGCTTCCTCCGAGGATGCCAGAAAGGAGGAGTGGATGGATTATGGTGGGCTCAGTGAGGGTTAGGATGGTGGAGTGGAGGCACATCCCAAATCCTATACCACTGAGGAACTCCTACGCTGCACTGTCATGGTGGGACAGATCCACTGAGGTGCTTGAGGTAGTGACTGGGATAGATGTGGAGGCCCTCCAGGGTGGTGACCTCAAGGGGGAATAGCAGAGGACCCCAGAGCAGGAGGAGGAAGCAACTCCTCTTGGGGGACTCCATAGTATGGGGAGTGGAGTTGGGGACAAGTAGTGGGTTGGAAAGGAAGGTAAAGTGCCTACCAGGAGGCACAGCTCAGAGGGAGGGTGTGTGGATCCAGAAGATCACTATGGTGGCAGCAAGGAGGGGGGAGCTGGATATCATGGTCCACCTCAGGACAAATGACCTGGCTAGGGATGGGGCAGGGATACAGAGAGTGTAGGAGGAGTTCAGAGAGTTGGCGAGGGTCCTAGGGCAGATAGCAAGCTGCATGACCTTCTCAGAAGTGCTGCTTGTCCATGGCAAGTGGGAGTCTAGAAACCTCTGCACCAGGGACTTCAATACATGGTTGAAGAACTGCTGCAGAGAGAAGATTTTGGCTTCATTGTGGACTGGTGACACACCTAGAGGGGTGTGGGCCTGTACAATGATGATGGCCTGCATCCATCCAGGGCGAGAACCATTGTCCTTAGTGAGTGGTTTAAATGTATTGTTGGCAGGCATTTAAAATAGCCAAAGGGTGTGGCAGAAGGAAGCAGGGAGAATCAAACTGCCCACCCCCACAGGTAACTGTAGTCAGCAGGGAGGACCCAATGGTTGGGAAATTTCCAATGGTACCTAAACTGGGAAAAGAGAGAATGGTGGAGAAAAGGTGAAAGAAGTTTAAAGGCAGGGTGGGTAATGATGAAAGGCAGGAGGATGTAAGGGAGGAATGACAGGAGGGGAAGGAATAAAATATGGAAGGCCATTTGTGTGAATGCTCACAGCCTGGGAAATAAAATCCTAGATCTGGTGGCCTTAATGGCAGAGGCTGACCTGAACATTGTCACTGTTACCGAGGCATGGTACAATGGGAACTATGGCTGGGATGCAGCTATACCAGGTTATACTCTATTCAGGAGAGACAGGGAGGTTAAAAATGGAGGTGAGGTAGCACTTTATGTCAGGGAGGGAATATAAGCAATTGAGGTCCAAGGGGGATGGAGGACCTATGGGTCACCCTAGAATCAGGCAATGGCACCACTATTCACATGGATGTGATCTACAGACCTTCAGCACAAGGGGAAGAGTTGACAAGGTTCTTGTGGAAGCCATCCATAAGATGGCAGCTAGAGGGGAAGTGCTGCTGGTAGGTGACTTCAGTCTGCCAGATATTGATTACAGCATCCCATCTGCAGCAGCAACCAGGAAAAAGGGACATACTGGACCTCCTGAAGGAACACGCCCCAGACAGCTAGTACTAGAGTCCATCCATGAGGGCGCGATTTTGGACCCGTACTCACCAATGGGGACAGAATTGCAGATATCCTGGTGGGTGCACACCTGGGGTCCAGGTATCATCACATGGTGTGGTTCAATATGAGTACAGTGACAGAGTCAAGCCACACAAAGGTGAGGGTCCTGGACATCAGGAGGGAAGACTTTGCAAAGATGGGGGTATGCCTCAGAAAAGCCCTAACAGGGAGAGAGGGCAGCAGGGGAGTTAAGGAACAGTGGGCCCATCTAAAAGGAGCCACAGTGGAGACAACAAACCTTTGCATTAAGCAAATAAACAAGGGCAAGAGAAAAGGAAAACCACTATGGTGCTCAAAGGAAGTGGCCAGGAAGATAAGAGCAGAAAAGTTGGCTTTCAGATAGTACAAGGAAGCACAGAAGGAGGAGGATAGGGAAGTGTATCTGGACAAGCAGTGGGAGGCAGAGAAGGCAGTCAGGAGTGCAAAGGCACAAATGGAGGCAAAAATAGCCCAGGCAGTAAAGAAAGGGGACAAGACATTTTATAGGTGAATCAGTAAAAGGAGAAAGACAAGTGGTGGAATTCTAAGGCTTAAGGGGGAAGACAGGGAGTATGCAGAGGGGGACTTGAAAAAAGCGACAATTCTGAACAAATATTTCTGCTCAGTGTTCCAGAGAGGGAGAAGATGGGGGACCACAATTAAAGGCAGGAGCAACAAGGGGAGGGAGGTAGAGACCAGTCCATTTGCAGAGGAGACACTTCTAAAGGAACTCGCAAAGCTGAAAGTGGACAAGGCAATGTGACCAGATGGGATTCATCCTAGAATATTAAAGGAGCTTAGGTAGGTACTAGCAGCACCACTGGCAGCACTGTTCAATGAATCGCTGGAAAAAGGAGTTGTTCCAGAGGACTGGAGGAGAGCAGATGTGGTCCATCTACAGAAGAGTGGGATCAGGGAGGAGGGTGGAAACTAGAAACCAGTCAGCCTGACCTCGGTAGTGGGGAAAATAATGGAAGCACTGCTAAAAGAAAGGTTCATGGAACATCTTGACTCCAGCGGTGCACAGGATTCGAGGCAGTATGAATTCACAATGGGAAGGTCATGTCAAACAAATCTGATACATTTATTTGACTGGGTGACCAGGGAAGTGGATCAGGGAGTAGTGGTAGATGTGCACTACTTGGATTTCAGGAAGGCCTTCGAAATTGTTCCATATAAGAGGCTTGTAAACAAGCTAGGCAGACTGGGAATGGGTCCCAAGGTGATAAACTGGGTTATGAACTGGTTGAGGGATAGAACACAGAGGGTGGTGGTAAATGGAGCTCATTCTGAGGAAAAGAGGGTGACTAGTGGGGTGCCACAGGGATCAGTTCTGGGGTCAGTCCTATTCAATGCCTTCATAAGTGACATTGGGGAGCAGCTAGAAGGAAAGGTATGCCTCTTTGCAGATGACGCTAAGATCTGCAACAGGGTGGACACTCTGGGAAGGGTGGAAAAAATTAGAAGGGTTCTAGGAAACTAGAGGAATGGTCAAGAGTGTGGCAACTAAGATTCAATGCAAAAGCGGCACAGGAACCCTGGGGTAACTTATATGATAGGGGAGAGATACTGATGGCAATCAAACAGGAAAGAGATCTGGGGGTAATCATAATCAGATGACCTAAAGGTGGCCAAACAATGTACCAAGGCAGTGGGGAGAGCCAGTGGGGTACTGGGATGCATAGGGAGAGGTATCACCGGCAGGAGGAAGGAGATGGTGAAGCCTCTGTACAAATCATTGGTAGAGCTCATCTGGAGTACTGTGTCCAGTTCTGGAGGCCACATCTTCTTAAGGACATAGACTGGGTGGAGGCAGTTCAGAGGAGGTAACAAAAATGGTGCAGGGCCTGCACCATAAGTCATATGAGAAAAAACTGGAGAACCTCGATATGTAAATCCTGGAGGAAAGGATAGAGAGGGAGGATATGATAGAGACCTTCAAATATCTCAAGGGCATAAATAAGGTACAGGAGGGTAGCATCTTTTGGGAAAAGGGATGTTCTAGAACAAGGGGTTATGACATGAGGCTGGAAGGGGGTAGACTAAGGGGCAACATGATGAAGTATTTCTTCACAGAAAGGTTGGTGGATGCATGGAACTGTCTTCCAGTGTAGGTGGTGGGGGTAAATCTGGTAGGAAAATTCAAAAATGCATGGGATCGGTATAGGGGAACCCTAGTGAGAGGAAAGAGATTAAAGCCAGAGTTAAGTAGGGTCTGTGGTTTCTGCAGCATGTGGAGAAAATGGACAGACGGGGTGGGCCTGGTGGCCCTTATCTGCCATCAGTTTCCATGTTTCTATATTGCTGCACCCTAAACCTGGAGATTTTTGCTGTTTGTTTTACTTTGGGGCAGTTCTTGTGCTGGCAGAGTGCTTTTGACCTGGCTTAGTGCATTGGAAGGATTTACCAGTGACTGTGGTAGCTCCCCATTCTGTCATTAGGAATCAGGAGGATTTCTGTGAGGATGATGGCAAGGCCTACAGGCACACTGTATGTGCTGAAATGCCTGCCTTATATTTTAAAAAGCATGCTACAGTTCCCTAGGGTTGTAGGGTCTTAGTACCATATTAGAAGCATAAAATTTACCACGCTTAGTGGAGTGATTATTTCCTTCTCATACCCCAGAAGACTATAAATAATACAATACTGGAGGCTGAAAAATTGAGCACAGTGGAGGCCTGAGGTTCAGAAGACCAGGAGATGACAAACTCTTTTGGAGAAGGTTGTGCTAAGGACACTTAGATGAATTGTGGCCTGAATGTATCAACCTGTATTAATGGACTCCTCATGAGGGGAACAGACTAATGTGAATATTAACTACTGACATCACTGTCTGTTAACTTATCTTGGCAATTGGTCTGGGGACATATATTAAACAATCCAAGGTTTTCTTTTCCAGTGAGTGGTAACATTTTTTAATTGTAGCCTAGCATAGGTGGATATTCCTAACTGTTGCCGTAACCATAATGGCCTGGAATTAAACATCCACATAAAGGTAAAATACTGCACCAAATGATTTGTGGTCTCTGGGGCTGCGTGATTAGATAATCCTACTGGCCTGCTCATAACTCTTACAATTCAGAGGAACATTAGGAAATCAGTCTTTTATGACCTTTAATTTTTGATAGAAATTTGGCAAGATATAGATAGCACTGAACTCACATTATGCATTTACTTGCCCAGCACTGAATGACTGTGACTCTGAACACACTCAAAGAAAATGAACTAATGGTTCAAGCACTGCACAAGTGTTAACTGATGATTTCTGTAAAAAAAAAAAAGACTGCTTAAATACTGTCATACATTCTGTTATACAGTATGTTATATGTGTTAAAGCTAGTCAAATGGTTTATTTACTGTGTTGAAATATTGCTTCTTTAAAGTTTTGTTTTAGATTATGTTGCTCGGAGTTTATTAGGGCTGCTAGGTGAACTTTGTGCCCATTCTCAAAATGATAATGACTGTCGAGTGTCATCTTGCAGTATGAAGCTTTATTATAAAGCAGTCTATGAAAAAGTATAAGGTAAGGCCTCTTAATAAAAAAATGTTTTTAATAAATATTGGGACAGAGAGGACTTAACATTTAGTTGAGGGTTTAATGTTAAAATGTTATTATAGCTATTAAACAGTACCTATATAAGTAATCTTTAACTTCGTCCCCAATAGGAGAGATTGAGGGGCTCTGGGTTAGGCCTGTTTGGGGCCATTGGGGAGGATGATGGAACACATGACAAGAAGTACAGAAGCATGGACAGTAAGGTTCTCTGAGCCATTTTCAAGCTCAATGAGTGTCCAGTTTATAATGTCTGCTGTAGGGATGACAGTAAGAGTTGTTTCCTTATCTGCAAAGGTTGTTCCCTTTGAATGTTCATTTAAGATGGCGAACTTTTCTGGTGGCACTAATTGACCCATTTTTAAGGCTAGGAGACTGAATTTTTGCCAGTTTATTGAATGTGTCAGTTTAGTCCTATGTACTGACCGTAGGCCTCCTTCGAGGTTTGATTTGTGTGTCTTATGTCAGTCTCCTGGGGAAGGAGAGACATGGCCTGGTTTGAGGGCAGATGGATTGTTAAGCACAATGGGACTTCCTTGTAGAGACCTGTTGAGCTTTCTCAAAATAGTAACACCTTTATGGGCTACTCTTTGCCTAAGTTTCCTGTTTCCACCTTTTGAAGGACAGTGTGCCCTGTTCTGTTAGATCATAAATATGACCTGTCACAAGTCCTCTTATACTGCTAAGATATAATGGAGAGAGAGAGTCTGGACTAGAGGCAACATTTGCATTTTCAATCCTTCTCATAGATGGTATTGTGTTGTTATAGAAAGAACAATGAAATCCCAAATAGAATGGACAGACAAAACTAACAAAGTGTGCAATATTACTGGTTAATTCAGGTTGAGTGTACTATATTCAACGGGCTTACGCAACTTAGTTCAGTGTTATGTCTGTGCAGCTGTTGATAACTTTGGCCATTCGCACTCTTTCTTCCATGGGGAACTATCACCTTGTAGAGTACCAAACAAAAGGAACCCTTGAGGAAGGTTCCACCCCCAGAGGTGACATGAGAAGGATTCCTTTGGCTAAAAGTACCTTAGGAAGGAGCCCCAAAAAAGTGTATTGAGCAGCAAACCTTGACCACAAGAGCTAAGACCATAGATTGACAGCAACCAGTGACAACTGGAAACAGACACAGACTGAAGAGCAAGCTGGTAGATATAGACTGAGCAGAGGGGCATGACTTCTAAGGAGAGAGGGAACAACAAAGGAGAGCCACCATCCAACTCCAGCCAACAGCAGAACCTATCTGAGTAAACTGAAGGAATATACTAAATATGAACTACCTAGCATTTATCACCGTCGGCACAGAGGTAAGGAAAAAACCTGTATGAGGTGGAAATCTCTGGGGATCCAAGGCCTAGGTCACCTTCCCTCCAGGCTTGGGATACTTTTAGTGATGACTCAACTACTTCAATTTAGAGACCTAATTCAGGGAGGGGCAGGGATATTCCAATTTGGAGGAAGACTCTTGTTCTATACTTCTAATGGGAAACGCCATGAGGTGGCTGCAAATGCTCTCAGCAGCAAAGGGAGATTCCTGCTCAGTAGGCCCTCACCCCAAGGTGGGAGGAGGAGAGCAACAACTGCTGAAAGGCACTCACCTGGTCTCCATGAGGGAGGCCTAAGGAAAAGGTAGACATCTGAGGGGCTTCCCTGAGAACTGTCTATGAGTTGAGGAAAGCAGAGAATGGGCAGGGAAGGGGAGAACGTGGAGACCAGGTGAACCTTAGGCAGTTGTAGGGAGAAAAGCTTTCATAGGTCCTGCTGATGCAGGCTGCACAGCTGAAGGAGCCCCCTTGGGCTTAAGGGCCACACCCTTTTGCAGCTGAAGTATTAATTTCTACATCAAGAGGTGCTGCTGACAATCTGCATGGCTAAAGAATTCTGTGGTGCCAGTGCAATCTCTGCAGATGGGGGATGCACCCTTTAGATGCAGACTTTGTGGGGCAGAATGAGACCATCGGCTACAGGGCACACCCCAAGCCATATAATGGTTGTGGATGGCCTGCATCTGACTGTAGGAAAAAGGGGCCTTGGCAAAACCTGACAGCCATGAGTGCATGGAGCATGAACGTAGGTAAGGTTGAACAGCCGCGTTAACTGAATGCAGGGGTAGTAGAAGGCTGGGTGAAGCCAGATGGCCATAGGGTAATTCTGACTCCATAGCCCATTCCCAACCACAATGCCCTACTGTGACATCACTGTCCCCCACCACAGGAATAACCAATGGCACAAGCAGATCACCAGGACACGACACTGTGAAGAAGCCACAGGAGGCAGGGGGACTGATTCATGGTAGCAGTTAAAATTGCAGCTGCATTGGACAAAACAGTGCAGCATAGGAGGATTTATAGCAGCATTTGCAACAGCAGTATAATGGGGAGGCAGCATAAGTAAGCATGTAACAGCAGTATCAGGAGTGGCTGAAACAGCAGGCAGAATGCAGAGTGGAACACTGAGTGAAACTTTGAATGGTAACAAGGACAGAGAATGGGACTGAATGATACAGACAGAAAGCATGCCAACCAGTTTGAAGGGAGGGTAGTGTGAGTTCCTGATGCATCACAAATTAGGCTAAGGCAGTAGTATAACAATAACTGCTACGAAAGTAGAGTAAATGCAGAGAGCAACAGTAAAACTGCTAGAAAAGCCAGCACGTGGGAATTGAAAAGTTGGAAGTTTTAATTGCTGACTGAAGCCTGGCACTGTGGAGCAGGTGCAAATAAATAAGGATGACTGTGCAAGAAGACAGCTACAGCAAGTGGGAGCTGAACAGCACACAGAGAATAATTGCAGGTAAACTGAGGACTGCTAAAAGTATGACAAAAGTAAATGGGAGCCCTACTAGCACAATGGCCTGAATAGCATGAAGCAAGCAAAGGTAAGCAGCAGAATACTAGTAAAACTGAAGAAACACAAGCACAGGAGAACAAGAAAGCAGGCACAGACAACAGAGAGAAGCACAACAGCAGCCAGAAGCAAAAAGTAAAGCACTGACCAAGAAAGGCAGGAAAAAACACAAACCAGCAGAAAGGCCCACCTCAACCAAGTAGAGAATTCAAAAACAGTAGAGAAGGGATACAAGCACTGAAAGGGCAGAAATTTCAGCTGAAGAAGGCAGAGTTCAAAAGAACCATTGGCTGCAAAGAAAAATGAGGCTGGAAGGAACTGGTTTATATACAGTAGCTCAGGCAGGGGAAGTGGCTAGTTGCTGCACCCCATTGAACTGCAGGCATACCTTTTCAATTGTGAGTGTAGTGGTCTTTAAATTTACTTTGATTTATTTAGTTTTTGTTTACCAGGTAAGGTGTCGTAGCCTCAAAATATGACTATTTTCAGACACGACCCGGGAGGTTACAATACAAAATTGGCAGACAAAACAAATAACAGGTATAATTCAGAGGTAATCAACCATACAAGGAAAAATCTACACAATGTTCTGTGATGTAAACAGTATTGCTAATATGACAGAGACAATGCCAGAAAAATACACAATAGTGCAAAACATAATAAGCATTCAATCATAGTGCAGTACAGTTTTAACACATAATCCATGGTAAATGCTACATATAACATCAACAAAGGGTCAGAGCAAAATTGAAACATTTTGAGAGCTGAGGAAGGGGATGTCAAGCACCCTATGGGGGTTTAAAACAGGAATATAGAGCATGTTACACGAGGAGAGTGTGATGCACCTTTTTAAAAGCAATATGATTAGGTACAGAGCGAACATCAAGAGGTAGGGAATTCCAATATTCTGGGACCAGACAGGAGAAAGCTGAGGTTCTTTTTAGGGTTCTGCACCTATTGGTGTATAGTAGAGAGAGTCCAGTAGAGCAGAGGCCATAGGTGGGGGACAGAGGCACCAGCAAGAGAGGTAGGTAGATTAGTTCTAATGATGTTGTCCAGCAAAGTACCAAGGGCAAGGAGTCAGATTGCAGATGGAGAAGGCCATCTAAGGTCTGCATATAGCAAGCAATGGTGCTTCAAACATGGGGAAGCCGAGGCATAACGACAGATAATATTGTACGTTGTATCCCACTTACTTAGGGTGGTTTTTGAAGCATTTATGTAGGTGACAGCACCATATGCAAGGGATGGAAGTAGGATACCCCTAGAAATAGCCAGTCTAGCTGAGGGGGTAAGCATCTGACTAGTCCTGTAAGCTATTCCGAGTTTGGAGTTTACTGACTTGCAGGTGTCAATGATGTGTTGTTCAAAGTTCAGAGTTTCATGAAGCAGGACACCTAAATACTTGAATGAGGTTACTTTCATAAGGGGGGAGCCATTTGCACAGGAGACATTGAAAAGGCTGCAGTTTATTAAAAGTTTGGTTGCAGATCCAAAGAGCATGCCCTGGGTTTTATTTATGTTTAGGATGAGCCTTTTGTTGTGGATCTATTCTTGCATTATGAGAAATGCAGATGTTAGTCGACTATTTATTTCTTCTATGTTAGCAGAGGAGGTGTAGAGCACCAGATCATCTGCATACAAGATTGTTGAGCACCAAGGGGTGTTAGAAGATATGTCATTTATAAAAATGGAAAAGAGAAGAAGCCCCAAGATGGAGCCTTGAGGAACACCAACATTGATAGATGCAGAGTCTGACACCGCAGAGTTAAATTTTACCTGTTGTCTCCTATTGCTTAAGTAACTCTGGAACCAGCTTGGTGGCTAGCTCTGAGAAACCAGTGAAGCTAAGGCAATCAAGCAGAAGAGAGTGATCTACAAGATCAAACGCCTTTGAGAGGTCAAAGAACACTGCACCAGTCATGAGACCGTGATCCATAGCAGTAAGGGCATCATTTGTAAATTGTATCAGAGCAGTAGATGTGCTATGCCCCTTGCGGAAACCATGTTGAGCAGGTGATAGGAGGGTATATTTAGAGAGGAACTTGGTGACCTGTATAGCCACTAATTTCTTGAGTATTTTGTTTAATACTGACAGAATGGCTATGGGCCTATAATTAGCTATGTCTGTCTTGTCACCTTTCTTAAAGACTGGGGTGACTTTTGCCAATTTCCATATGTCCAGAACATGACCATGGCAGAGAGAAAGTGTAAAGATTTTAGCCAATGGGGCCACAATAAAAGGAGCCACCAGCTTCAGGAGTTTAGGCTCTAGGTAGTCAGAGCCTACACTAGTATTATCAGAGATTGAGTTTAGTAGTTTTAGAATACCAGCATTTAGAATAGCCTTAAAATAGCAGGGCAGATGTATGGGCACATTTGTGTGAGTAACGGGCATCAGGATGCGATTTGCTGTGAAAGAGGCAGTGTATTTGGTGAGATCAGTAAAGTATTTGTTGAAAGAATTTGCAGTGGTGGTGGGTTCATTACAGTGCACACCATTGAGGACCATATCATTTGTGTGTTGAGACCAGGAAGGATTTTACATGTGTCCAGAATTTCTTCATGTCCCCAGCAGCTTCCAGCAATAAACCTTTGCAGTATGAGCTTTTGGCAAGCCTGATTTGTTTTTTGCACATATTGCACTGCTTTCTGTAAGTGTCATATTCACTTTACTGACCCAAGGTTTTGTAGCAGTTCCAACTTTTGTCACATGCCCGGAGGGAGGTGAGAAGTTCCTTGTGCAGCCACCTAGTCTGTTTGGCCCCAACACATTGATTCCATTTAGGTGTATGTATGTATGTCCTGGAGGGATAATAAAGAAGGAAAGAGATTGAGAGCAGATTCAGTGTTTTGGGACTGGATAATAGGGATCCAGTTTACAGAAGACATATCATGTAGAAAGCTTGCTTGATCAAGTGTGGAAAAATCCCAGAAGGTGATGTGGCGTGGAGAGGGGGCTGGAATCACTGATGTTCCCCATATGCAAAACGCAGGGGAATGGTCACTTATAGAATCAAGAAGCACACCTGAAGCAGTAATTCTATCAGGTTGATTTGTGAGTGGACTTTGTATTTAATTCATGTTTTTAATTGTGTCTTAACTGTATGCTTTATGATGTAATTACATATTTTTACGCATATTATAAAGGCCTGAAGCCAAACAATAAAAACCTACTGAACTGAACACAAATTCTATCAAAGCGTCGTTCATAGAATGATTCTAAATTCTTAATGATGGGAAACCATTAATCTGTATCTTTCTATATGCATATACAGCTGGCTATGTACCAGACATTTAAATGTCTTGGCGAGGACAGGTAGAAAAGCTATGGCCTATAAATTTAATGGATTTGTTGTATCCTCTAACTTTGGGATTCAAATGATGTTTGCCATTTTCCAGTTTTCAGGGAAAGTTAACTCCTTCAAGCTCCAGTTAAAAATCTATGTAATCCTAGATGCCACTACTCCTGAAGCATCCCTCAAGAATCTTGCTTCTGTATCATCTGAACCCCTAGCCTAATCTGCATCCAATTTCTTCAAGACTGCATAGATTTCTTTAACCTTGATTACTCTGAATTTAAAACATGCAACTGTAATCTAGGGTTTCCATATTGCTGTTTATGAGCTCCAGGAGGCCCAACCAAAATTCCTTCTGTGGAAACTTGAAATTTCCTGATGAGTCTATATAGATATCTAGGAGAGCCAGAACAAAAATTAGGCATATTTACATCTGTAACTAAATCTGTTATCAATTGTTCTTCATACTTTAGAACTCTAGGTGAATTTGTGTTCCTTGGCCTTTGGAAAGAATTTAACAGTTTCTAGTACTCCCTTGGTTCCACAGTGTTACAGTATCTATCTTTGTCTTACAATATTTTGCTTTAGATAATCTTATCATTTGTTTATATTCATCATAGAATCATCATTGAATCATCATAGAACTTGTCAGCAGAAAAAGACCCCTTGGCCTATTCAATCTGCCTCCTCCCCTTCTATATTCCTCCCTCCTCCCACTGAGAGCACCCATCCCACTGCCCTGCAACCCCATGTGCCTATCTCATGCTCTCTTGAAACTCGACACTGTTTCAGTCCCCGCCACCTCCCCTGAAAGCCTGCTCCATGCTTCCACCACCCTGTCAGTGAAGAAATGTCCCCTATCATTGCCTCTGTAGTTTCCCCCTTGCAGTCCCAAGCCATGCCCCCTAGTTTTATTACCTTCCTTCCTGTGAAATAGACCCCTGAGCACACTTTGTTTATCCCTTTGACATATGTAAAGGTCTCTATCATGTCCCCTCTCTCTCCCTTCTAGTCTTCAATGTGTATAGCTCCGGTTCCCTGAATCTCTGTTCATAAGGTTTGTCCTCCATGCCCTGAATCATCTTGGTTGCTCTTCTCTGAACCCTTTTAATCATATCTATGTCTTTACGCAGGTATGGCCTCCAAAATTGGACTCCATACATGAGGTGTGGTCTCACCATGGTTTGGTATAGGGGCATCAGGATCTCCCTCCTTCTGCTAGTGATTCCCCTGCCTACACACACCAGCATCCTATACACTCTTCCCACCACCCTGACACATTGATTACCCACCTTGAGGTAGCTAGACACTATTATCCCCAAATCCCTTTTCTGCTCTGTAACCCTGACTTCCTCTTCCCCAAGAGTGTACACTGCCTTCAGGTTCCTGCGCCCCAGGTGCATGACCACACAGTTTCTGATATTGAATTGTAGTTGCCAGGTCCCTGCCCACCCTTCCAGTGCTCTCATGTCCTGCCTCATGTCCTTGACACCCCACGCGGAGTCTACTCTATTGCAGATTTTTGTATCATCTTCAAAGAAGGCCACCCAACCCTTTAGCCCCTCTGCCATATCGCTGATGTAGATATTGAAAAGGAGGGGTCCCAGCACTGACCCCTGGGGTACCCCACTTATTACCTGCCCTATCCTGGAATGCATACCATACACTACCACTCTCTGACTTCTGTCCGCTAACCAGTTTCCTACCCACTTAACTATTTTGTCCCCCAAACCCATACTTTCCAGCTTGTTGACTAGCCTTCTGTAGGGGTACGATGTTGAAGGCCTTGCTGAAATCCAGATAGGCCACAACCACAGCCCGCCCCCCCAGTCAATTATCTGCGTTGCCCAGTTAAAGATCGCAATTAAATTGGACTGGCATGACTTCCCTTTTGTAAGCCCATGTTGTCTGCCATCTAGCAGCCCATTCTCCTCTAGATAGTCTGCCACCCTCTCCCTAATGAGTGCCTCCATGACCTTCCCCACCATTGCGGTGAGGCTGACAGGACAGTAGTTTTCCTTCAACTCCCTGCTTTCCCCTTGTGTATTGGTACCACGGTCTCCCTCCTCCAGTCCTCCGGCACCCTTCCTGAGTCCAGAAAGAGGTTGAGCAGCCTCGCCAGTGGAGCAGCCAACTCCTCTTTCAGTTCCTGGATCACTCTCGGATGCAACTTGTCCGGTTCCATGGCCTTATCCACCTTCAACCTACCTAGTTCCTCTCTAACCCTCTCTACATTAAAAGGATTCAGATCCACCTCTGTGCCCCCTCCCTCCCTCCCTCCACTCTGGCCCTCTTCCCTCCCTCCCCCACCTTCATAAATACTGAGCAAAAGTACCTATTTAGTTCCTCTGCTTTATCCAGTCCTCTTCCAATGGCTTCCCTCCCTCACCCCAAAGCCTTGTGATCTTCTGTCCAGTCTTCCTCCTTTCTCCCACATATCTGAAGAATGTTTTGTCTCCTCTCCTTGCTCGTTTAGCTATTCTTTCCTCAGTGTTGGCCTTTGCCATCCTTATTACCTTCCTTGCTAGCCTCCTCATCCCCATATAAGCCTCCCTGTGCTCTTCCTTCTATGATCTCTTGTATTCCTTAAAAGCCCTCCTTCTGCTTCCGACCACTCACCAGTTCCCTAGTGAACCAGAGTGGTCTCCTGCATCTTGTACCCTTCCTAACCCTCCTAATACACATTTGCGTGGCCTTGCTTACCCGGTCACTAATCCTCATAACTCCTCCACATCATTTATCAGCTTCATGGCTACCATCCCCTCCCTCACTTTCCTTCTCAGATTGTTGAAGTCTGCACCCCCGAAGTCTAGCACCATTGTGTTGGTTTGGCACCCCTCCCTCCCAGCTCTCACCTTGAATCTGACCGTCCTGTGGTCATTGTTCCTTAGCATATCACCCACCTCAACCTCTTCCACATTCTCTCCATTCATTAAGACTACGTCCAGCAGGTTGTTTCCCCTAGTTGGTTCCTTAACCAACTGCTGAAGGAACACTCCCTGCAGTGCCTCTGGAATCCCCCTGCTTATAGCTGAAGCTGCATCTGGGATGGTCCAGTCCATGACTGAGAGGTTTAGATCCCCCACCAGAAGCATTTCTCCCTTGAGAGTCATCCTTCTGATCACCTATGTCACCAACCTGTCCTGTTCTTCCCCTTGTGTAGGTGGTCTATAAACTATCCCTAGTCTCAAGGACTCCCCTGTCCTTCTGATCAGTGTCACCCAAAGGAGTTTAGTTTCCCCATCCCCCTCCTACCCTTCCATAACCTTTATGTCCTCTCTGATGTATAGAGTCACCCCCCCTCTTTTATCTCCTGTCCTTCCTGAACAAGTTGTAGTCAGGGATAGCTGTCTTCCATGTGTGGTATACCATCCACCAAGTTTCTGTGATCGCAGTTATGTCCAGTCCTTCATGTACAATGATGGCTGTCAAGTCCTCCATCTTAATTGTTAAGCTCCAAGGGTTTGCCACTAAACCCCTCCACCATCATCCCCCCCCTTCTCCAAGGCCATGCCAGAACCTGCCAGTTCATCCCTACCCTGGAGGGGGGCCTAGGGCCCCCATGTCAGCCATTGTTTGGTGTGGTTTTCTACTCATCCCCGGCCCCCCGTTCAGTTTAAATTATACACTTTTTCAAAGAAATCCCCCACTCTACATTATACTGCCCCTTCTCTGTTATGGTGCAGCTTGTCAGTGGCAAAGAGACTCTCATTATCCCACATTGCCCCCCATTTCCCCACTAGCCTATACCCCACCTGCCTATACCATCTCACTAGCCGAATGTTGAACTCCTTTATCCTATGTTTTCTTTTTGTACTAGCTCTGGGCACTGGTAATAACTCCAAAAAGGCTGAAGATCTGAAGCATAGACCACTGCAAAATCTAGCCAGTGCCTTAAACCTCACCTGTACCTCCAGGAGGCTATTCCCCTCCAAGTCATTTATCCCCAAATGGAACACCAGATGTGATTTCCCATCTTGTTCCTTCCCCCATGAGGGAATGTGGTGTATCACCTCTAGTGCTTTCATGCCCGGCATGTACTGCAACCAAACTGCACTATTTCTGCACCACCCATTGACACCTTTTATGATTGAGTTGCCAATTAGTAGCTCCCTGTTCCCTTTTTCCTTCTGATTTCCCTGTGTCACAGTTCTTCTTCTCCAAGTTAATTGTGTTTGTTCTGCCTTCCTGTCTCTCAGTATCACCTCCCCCAGTTCCTTGCCTTGAGCCTTGTCCCCCTCGACCTCTGTGACTGCTCTCTCATCTCCCCTATTGGCATTTGCCCCTACCTCCATTTACCTTATCCCTAGCTGTCTGATCTCCTGCCCCTCCAAAGGTCTGTTTCCTGCCAGTGATTCTTCAGATAGCCTTGATGAGCAGATAGCCCTGTCCAACCCTTTTTTGGTGTGGTCATCTATACCAGTTCCACCCTGAGTCTCCTGCTTCCCTCCATGTTCCCTCTCCTTTGTCTGTCTTGTATCTAGCTTCCTTTACTTCTACAAGCCAACTCCCTTATGGCCCAGTGCCACCTGGTTCTCATCCCTGTGCATCTCTTCCCCCCTTCCTTCCTCGCCGAGTATTTCCCACTCACATCATTCCACCCCCTATTTTCTCTTGTGCCTTTGTTAGTCCTGGTACCTCTCCCCCCACCCCACAAACATTTTTGCCCTCCCCCTCCTTCCGGCCCCTGCCCACTGCTCTCCCTGTTTTCTCTGATATTCCTTCCACCACGATGTCCGCCAGCAGCAAATATCTGTTGAAGACCGGGAACCCCCCAGTATGTTGTGATCTAATGTCCCCTATTTTTAAGGTTTGTTCCCTTTCCCAGATCCTTGAAAACCCTCTTCTAATACTACTGGCAGTTCACACTCCCTGCTAACCATCACTCACCTCCCCATCCTGTCTTGAACCTCTTCCCCTTTGTCACCTCCAAGGCTAGCCCATCCTCCCACGTCCCCAGCTGAGCCCCCACCCTTCTGCTGCACTATCAGACTCCCACCTTCCCCAACTACCTTTATTGGTGTGTCTCCCTACCCCTGTACCCATGCCCTTCATCCACCTGTCCATTTTGTCCCTGATGCTGCATATGTCGGACTCTAATTCCTTTAACCTGGCACATATCGGACAGCATCCTAGCCTCCACAGTGTATTCATGGCCATTGCAGCCCCACATCCATTGCATCACACTTGTCTGCCTCCCCTACATTCATTTGTCATAGTCCTCTTCCCCACCCAGCAGTGTCCAGGTCATGTCAGGCCTACCCATTTTGAATGTTCGAACAGCACCTCCCTCCGCTTCCTACCTGGCCCATGCTCCTATCCAAATCCCCATCTTGGTACAGCCATTTGACCCTTGTACCCCAAAATTAACAGCTAGAGATGCAAATGAAGGCCCCCAAATTAACAATAGACTGCCCAAGGGTAATGCCTAGAGATGCCCTTATGGCCCAGTCTGTGGAATATATCCTACTGAAACCGATATCAAAAACAGTGCAGGAAAGCTAAGCAGTTTAAGTTAAGAAAAACAGTGCAGTGTAGCTCTAAAATTGTCCATATTGGTTTCTATTTTTTAACTATGCCTGTCAGATTCTTGTTTAGTTCCTTCAGCTTTTTCCCAGAATCTGCTTTTAACTCTTCTCCATTTTAAAAACATTTCGGTAAGTGAATAAAGATAAGTTTTTTTTCAGACATTTGAATCTAATGGGGGCATGATTATTGCAGTTCTTAATAAAATTATTGCTGAAATAATTTACTACTAGGCCCAAATTGTGAATCAGCGTCATTGTATCCCATCATTTCCTATTTAAGACTGCTCTAAAATTGTCCACATTATAATTTCTGAAACACCTTCTAGTAACTACATTTATAAGGTCTGCATTTCAAACTTCAATCTCACATTTTATGGGAGGGAAAGAGAGAAGGGCAAACAGAAGGAGAAACTGCAGTCACGAGTACAGTAGCTTCACCACATCAACCAGATTCTACTCCAGATGTGGGAGTCAAGCAGGAGCCCTCTCAAACAGTCCCTGGAAAAGAGAGAGAGAGAGAGAGAGCAGATTAGCTGCCAAAATGCCTGATCCCACTTGCAGCACTGATAGGCTTCTAGCAAATTAGCATGATCTGATATGGTGCAAAAGAAGTTTCTATGAATCCAAACAGATGAGAGTGGAGGCAAAGAACTGGATACATA
Organism: Neoceratodus forsteri; assembly: GCA_016271365.2. NCBI lineage: Eukaryota > Metazoa > Chordata > Ceratodontiformes > Ceratodontidae > Neoceratodus > Neoceratodus forsteri. The sequence goes on along the minus strand of CM028136.1, from coordinate 334,912,979 downwards.
GATGCATAGACAGTGTCGACAGATAAGGGCCTGTGGCCCACCCAGTCTGCCCATTTGAGCTTGTAAAATCACTTTATGTTTTCCTAGAAGTCTGTTGCCCCTTACCCCTGACCTCCAGAATTCCCTTTTGTCTATGCCATGCATTCTTAAATCCCATTATTGTTTCAGCCCCCACTACTTCCTCTGGCAGGGTGTTCCACTTGTCCACCACCCATTCTGTGAAGAAATTCTTCCTCACGTTTCCTCTGAATCACCCTCCCTCTAACTTCATCCCATGCCTTCTAGTCCTGGAACATCTTTTTTGCTGGCAAATAGTGTATTCCTGCACTCTGTTCCTCCCTGTAAGGTACTTGTATGTCTCTATCCTATCCCCTCTCTCCCGCCTTTCCTCCAGAGAGTACATATTCAAAGTCCTTCAACCTATCTTCATTGAACTTGTGATGAAATCCATGTACCATCTTTGCTGCCCTCCTGTGAACCTTCTCTACCCTGTCTATGTCCTTACGTAGGTAAGGTCTCTAGGACTGTAGACTATACTCCAGGTGGGGCCTCACTAGTGTCTTGTATAGTGGAATTAAGACCTCCCTTTTCCTGCTGGTGATGCCCCTGCCTATTCATCCCAGCATCCCATTTGCTTTACCTGCTGCCTTGTCATACTGTTTCCCTACCTTGAGGTCATCAGAGATGATAACCCCAAGATCCCTTTCCTGCTTGGTATATGCTGTATCCTCACCCCCCCCAACTGATATGTTGTTCCACGGTTTTTGTGCCCCCTATGCATTATCTTGAACTTCTTTGCAATGAATTTCAACTGCCAAACCCTTGACCATTCTTCAAGCTTCTGCAGGTCCCTCCTCATTCTGTCTACACCCTCTGGTGCCTCACTCTCACCAGTTACATGAGCCAAATAGCAGAGAAAAAGAACATTGCACCCCTGGGAGCAAGTAATTAGCATAATAAATTAAACACATATAAAAAAATAAAAGTTAGTAACTTAATCCTGAAAGTGAACATGGTCATTAGAACAGTCACATAGGAGACATCACACTGCTGTGAAAACAGGAGAGGCTTCACAGATAGCTTGAGAACAGAAAGATGTTCATGGAGCACCAGTAAAAACTATAAATGTTGTATTTCTTTTAAAATAACATACAAGTGGCTAAAAGCCAGGAGAATTTGCAACACAGCGGCTGGTCTTAAAAGGCAAGCAGGAGAGGCACTAGAAGAAAAAGCAGCAGAGGCAGGATATCTGCAGGGGCTGAAGCTGCTATTCCTGACATAGACAGGTGCTTGAAGTTTGGAGAGGAGCCAGATCACTCCCCCAATCAAAGAGAAGATGCTGATCAACCCTTTGTGACTATTTTAAAAGAGTAATGATAATTTAAGTCATAAAGGTGCCAAAGTCAGTAGAAAGTGTGAACCTGATCATAATTAAATAAATTTATGGTATATTTTAAGGGAACATGTATGGCACAGAGGGGGAACTATCATTCATGCCTTTCAAGCACCCTTATGGACAAGGGGGTGAGCTGGACATGATGGACCTAGAACACCTACTGTTCCTTAATTACTATGTTACTAGGTTGTGTCTTGACCTTTCTATAACATATGTGACCTACGGTACAAAGCCAACCCCAGTCCTCCAGAAGTCCCTCTGCTCTACTGCTCTGCTTGAAGGGTCTCACTCTCTGCTGGTTTGTTCTTCTGCCCTTCTGGAGACTGTACCCAACAGGGGACCCATGTTAGATCTTGGACGCAGAGCTCTGCTGCCACTCCAGGCCGAGTAGGCACCCCCAACCCAGTACTCCAGGGGCCTGATTCCAGCCTAAAAGCTGGGACCACTGCTTTACTACATAGATACACAGATGCTGATAGCAGAAAAAGGCTCTTCTCCATCTAGTCTGCCCTCTCTACCTAAGTATTCTGCCTTGCCCTAATAGCAATCCCCTCTTTGTTACTATCCCCACTTTTTTAACTAAACCCATGTGCCTGTCCCATCTCTGCTTGAACTCAAATGTACTCAGCTGTTCTCAACTGTATTATCCTTCTAGATGCTACTCCAAACTAGCACTGACTAGAAATTTCCTGTTTTTCTGTCTCTATTGTTTTAGGTTCTCCCATAATTTCTGAGGCTGAGTCTCCCAGCTCATATTGCATGGGCATCTTTCTCAGCTGTTCTCTTAACCCTTTTGGTTATGGAACCATTTTAATGACCCCAGTTTGGAACAGGGGTTACATTCTTCTGCCACCAAGCATCTGTCTCCTTCCAGCAAGAACCAAACACCTGCAAACACCCAGAAGGCACCTCTTATGAAGGTGCATGTAAACTGGTTTACCTTCTACCTGTGACTAGCACAGGCAGAGGCCCCTGGGTGCAGACTTACTTGGGTGTCCTTCCCAAATGGGTTGGGAAAATTGACTGACTTTGAGTGTTCTAATGTGCGGGTTTGTTTGCAGTTTCAGTTACCCCCCTCTGAGTACCTCTGTACTCCAGATATGTTGCTATAACCTCATCCGGAGGGTAACCCACTCTACACCCTTGGAGTCTTATCTATCCCAAGTGTACAGGCTCAGGTCTACTAGAAAAAAGAAACACATATAAGGCACACTTGGAAACTTAAAATACAAGAGTTGGCTGCAACCAACAATGACTGCTTTGACATTTTTTTCAAAGTGTACAATGTGAACTGGAATATTAATTTTAGCAGGTGGAAGGGTTTGACACCACAAACAGTAGTAACAAAGGAAGTGGGGAGAGCTATAAAGGGGAATCCACTGGATAACAGGGGCATGAACAGCCAATTTACAGAATTCCAGAGCCATTGGACTGACAGGAACAATGAGGAATGATATATAGCATAGATAGATAGATAGATAGATAGATAGATATCAGAGCTACAGCCAACATTTTGCAACCTGGATCCAGGTCTGACGCGACTACTGGTGGGCTGCATTGGACATGGGGGCCCAGTGTTCACCAAGATTACCTGGTTCTACTTATCAGAGGGGTGCTTCTCAGTGGTGCGTAAGTATGCTCTGATGACGGCGCTTCTAAAGAAACCAACTTTGGACCCAGAGGTCTTGGCAAATTACCGCCTGGTCTCTAACCTTCACTTTCTGGAAAAGGTTAGTGAGAGGGTTGTTGCACTGCAGCTTGAGGCACACCTCACAGCCTCTGATATCTTTAACCTCTCCAGACAAGATTTAGGTCCAGGCATAGCACTGAAACTGTGTTTCTCTGGGTGCATAATGATCTGCTCAGGGCAAGAGAATGTGGGGATCAGTCATTTCCCATCCTCCTAGATCTCTCATCAGTATTTGATACTGTGGACCATGGACTTCTGTTGGATCAGCTTAGGGAGTATGCAGAGCTCACTGGCAAGGTCACCAGCAGGTCTGAATCCTATCTCAGAGACAGAACCCAGGGGGTAGTGTTAGGGAGATTCTCCTCACACCCGATAGTTCTGTCCTGTGGCATACCCAAGACTCCGTACTATCACTCATGCTGTTTGCAGCCTATGCGCTGCCCCTGGGTGAGGTCAGTGGGAAATATGGGCTTGGGTTTCATTGCTGTGCAGATGATACCCAGCTCTATATGTCCTTTACACCTGGGACAGTGGGAGTGGTTGAAGTGTTTAAGAGATGCCTGGCTGAGATAATAATAATAATTTTTATTTAAAAGGTGCCTTTCAAATGTAAAGGCACTATACATAATAACAACAAAAACAAGCATAATAAAAATACAGGCAAACCAAACAATTAAAACAATCAATATTCAGTAAATGCTGATTCCCATAAAAAGGTCTTTAAACCCTCTTAAAACCCTCCAAAGAAGTGCACTCCCGTAACCAACAGGGTAGAGAGTTCCAAAGGGTGGTGGCAGCATATGAAAATTCCCAAGCACCAGAAGATTTTAAATTCACCCTTGGAACCTCTAGCAACCCCTCATCAGCCGAGTGGAGAGATCGAGCAGGGCAATAGGGAACCAGAAGTTCTTTCAGATAGGCTAGGCCCAGATCCTGTAGGGATCTGAAAGTCAGCAAGCAAACTTTAAAGGTGATCCACCACCGAATTGGCAGCCAGTGCAGATCGAGCAGCACCGGAGTAATATGACAGGATCTTCTAGAACCTGTCAAAAGCCAGGCTGCAGCATTCTGCACTAGCTGCAGACAACAGATTTCAACCCCAGAAAGCCCTAGATAAAGGGAGTTGCAATAATCCAGGCACGAGGACACAAAGGCATGGACTAAAGTAGGCAGGTCGGCAGATGGAACAAGATGCTGAACCCTGGCGATATTCCTAAGATGATAAAAGGAGGTCTTGATGACTGCCAACACCTGTGAATGTAATGACAACCTATCGTCAAGAACTACCCCCAGGTTCTGCACCCATTCAGAGGTCGGGAGAGAAACGCCACCAAGAAGAATTCCAGAGGATGCAACACTACCCGACCCCCACCATCTGTCGGCCCAGGTCGACAACCAGTACCTCAGTCTTATCTGAGTTCAACCTCAGCCAGCTGGACTTCATTCACTCCTGGATTTCTCTTAGACAGCTATTAAAGACTGAGAGAGCTCCCTCCTGGTCAGGAGCAAAAGAAAGATAGAGCTGGGTATCATCTGCATAACAGTGAAACCTCAGCCCATACTTCCTTACAATGTCTCCGATGGGTAGCATGTATACCGCAAATAACATGGGAGACAATACTGAACCCTGAGGCACCCCACACAACAAAGCTGTTGAATCCGAGGAAAATAATCCGGACACTACCCTTTGTGATCGCCCAGTGAGGAATGAAGTGAACCATCTTAAGACGGTTCCAGATATTCCACAAAGCAGCCTCAGGCATTCTATCAACACCATGTAATCTACAGTGTCAAACGCTGAAGTAAGGTCAAGGAGAACCAAGATGGAACAGCTCTTCTGATCTCTAGCCATCAAGAGGTCATTGAGCACCTGAACCAGCGCTGTCTCAGTACTATGTCTTTTATGAAATCTGGACTGGAGGGGTTCATAGATGTCATGGATGGTCAAATGGTCCTCCAGTTGTTCAGCCACTACTTTCTCAGTCACCTTCCCAACAAAGGGAAGGTTAGAGATAGGTCTGTAGTTTTCAAGACAGTCAGGGTCCAAGGTAGCTTTCTTCAAGAGAGGTGTCACCACCGCCTCCTTCAGGGAGCTAGAAAACTCACCAGATTCCAAGGAGCACCTGACTATCTCCACAAGGACAGGACCAATGATATCAATACAACCCAGAATTAGGGAGGTTGGTCCAGGATCCAAACTACAGCATGTAGGGTGCATATGCTGGATGATCCTCATGACATCCATGAACTCCAGTTGGCTGAAGGAACTCCAGGAAAACTGAGGCACTGTGATCCCGCACCAGTCCACGGCCACTCCCATAGGGTGTAATGGCAACAGTTCCGCCCTAATGTCAGCCATCTTATTTGCAAAGAACTGAGCAAGCTCATCGCACTCCAATTGCAAAAAAGCTTTCCGAACTTGCAGACAGGCTGGGTTGCACAGTCTGACCATAGTTCAAAACAGCTGAGCTGGTCGATTCCACGCAATCGCAATCTCCCTGGACAGGAATTCTGCCTTCTTACGGGTGATAGCGGATTGATAGACCGAATAATGATCCATCAATGTAAGGTGGTCGGCATCAAGGGCGGACCTTCACCAGCAACGCTCTAACCTTGGCCCCTGTCTCCACATCTCCCTCAATGTCCCATCAAACCAAGGGGACTTGGGGCAAAGAGAGAGGGGGTGAACACGAACTGGAGCAATAGACTCCAGAGCCCCGGCTATGGCTATATTATAAGCCATCATGAGGGTCTCTGGATCACTGCTTGCCAACGTGAGAGACGAGAGGTCAAGCACCACCGCAAGGCCTTGGGAATCTATATCCCACAAAAGGCGGTACCTAACCAACTCCACAGGGGCAGGCCTTCTAGAGGCGGTGCAAGAACTAAACCCCACGGTGTAATGGTCTGACCACCCAACTGGTTCCTCCCCCACATCGGATGCCTCGACCCCCAGGAGGAAGATCAAGTCCAGAGAGTGTCTAAATTTATGTGTAACAGAGGAAACCACCTGTGTAAGGCCCAGCGTTATCATTAGCTGGAGGAAGTGTTGACCAAATTGTGAGAGTTCGTCTTTGACCCAGGCGCTAAAGTCACCCAGAACCATCAATCTGGGTGACACAAAAGCCATATCGATGACAAAGTCTGCCACTTCCTGAAGGAATAGCTTCTCATCACCGGGTGGACGGTAAATGAGAGCAATTTGAAAGGCTACACCTGCTACTACTATACACTGAAAGGACTCAAACCCCCCCACTTACACCTCCATGAGGTGAAGTTCTGTCTTGAAACAGACCACAACCCCCCCCACCCCCATGATCCAATCTTGGATGGTGTAACACTGAGTACCCAGCTGGAGTCATAGCCTCCTAAATGGGGCCAGAATTTTCATCCTGCCAGGTCTCGGTAATGCAAGCCAGGTCCACCATACCAACAAGATTAGCAATAATAGCGGTCTTGTTTTTAATGGACCTGGCATTGCACAACACCGCCCGAGTTGGACGAATCTCACAGGCTGTCCAAGCCATCTGCCCACAATAATCGGTGGTGCCCTTGGGTATGGGCACCAGACATGGAGAACCACAGTCTGGATTCCATTTCTTCTCAGGGTGCCTTCTGGACCCAACCATCCCAATACGACATCCCCCCTCTATCATCCTCCCCTGTTCGTAACCCTGCGCTCTACTCCCTCTCTTACTCACAATACCCAGCGACCTACATCACTGGTAGATCTCAGACCAAAGGGGGGAGAATAAAAAGAGTGAAGGGCACGAAGAGAGGAGTATGATTAGTGCACAATTGTAGGGGATGAAAGCCAACACATACTATGAGCTGTACTACTGACTAAGAATAAAACAAACAAAAACGTAAAAAAGAAAATGAAACAACAGACTAATAATACACACTTAATAAAATTAAAAAATAACTTAGCATCAGTTCAGGGCCTGAAATTAGAGACCCTGACAACCCCCCTTAGACACAAAATGACCCACTAAAACAAATACACAGTAAAAACAGAGCTTAGGGACTCTCACCCCCCAAACCCAAATACAAAATACAATAAATAATTGATTCCCCTTCCCCACCCAGTCCTCACACCACTGGGGAGAGAGGCAGAAAACAGTATACAATACAGAAAGTAATTAGTTCCTTCCCCACCCAGTCCTCTCACCACTGGAGAGAAAGGGCAACACTCTTATTGCTAGGCAATTAAAACATTATCATGATACAATAACAGATGAATATAAACATAACAAAATTATTAAAAAAAACAAAAAGAAAACTGTAAACTCCCCCCTCAGGCCTCTCATAACCGAGAAGAGGGAAAATTACAATCTTCCACAGTTCCAAAAAATAACCGTAAAAACCAACACAGCAAAAAATAAATAAAAATAAATGGATACAGGGTCCTCTCACTACTCAATCGTCCAAACGAATGAAAATTAATAATCCACAAAAAAAAGTCAGGAGGGAGTCGGCAGTCTCTTCAATCCAGGTCCAGAATTGAGTAAAGATGAGCCCAGGTACCACCGAAACCACCCAGTCGTCCAAGCAATAGAAAAAATAGTAATACGGGGGAGTCAGCAGTCTCTTCAATAAAGGCCCAGAAATTAGTAGAGCCACAACCAGGAACCAGCCAAACCAGACTAGTCCAAGGAAAAAACAAAGCCCAAAAGCAGAATCCACAAATTAAATTTGCTTGAAGAATCTTCTTCACATGCAAGCCCCTTTACTCAAAGCCAGGTGCACTCAAGATAAATAATGCAGCACACATCAAAGGACCCCTGTTTGCAGCCACTTCCAAGGGTCCACAGGAGCGAAGTACCCCAGCTGACTCCCCAGCTGGATAACAACACCCAACCCCCCGTGGGGCAGCAGATCTCACAAAGAGAACACCCAGCAGAAAGACCAAAGGATGAGTATTGTACCAATCACAAACACTCCACCACCCAAGGTTGGATGGGCAGACAAGGGAAATGCAGGAGTATCACCCAGAGCACAGGTCCAAAACTCTCGGTTCTTCAGCAGCTCTCACCTTCAACACTTCCATACAACTCCTCACAGTCAGGGAGAGCATGAAACTGACATCCTGAGTTCCTCCCTGCAAAGCTCTCCACCAACAGCACTCCACCGGAACACTCCAAAAAGATCAACCAGAACCAGTCATAAATTCATCCCAGTTTTCCACAGTACTCCACTGATCTCCACTTTCCAATGCCCGCGCAGCTCCTCGCAGGCAAAAGTGAGCAGGCACAATAACAAGATAGCTACTGAGGACTCCTTGTAAGTCAGTGAAAACCCCAGTCAGCACAGTCAACACAAACAGCAATGCTGCTTGTGATACGCAGCGAATGAAACAGAAGCGGTGGAAGGGGAGAAGCGCTCACCCCAAATCCAGCAACAAGCGCCGATATTGTGCACCCACTGCTACCACTACCACTAAGTGGCTTAAACAAATAAACAAAAGAGACCAAACGCAAATAAAATAAAACCGAAAAAAAACAGCTTTTAAAAAAGTAAAACTTAAATAAAATTAACACTCCTGAAATGGAGCAACAGTAGCATGCCCAGCCCAGCAGCCATCTTATTACACAGTACAAAGTTCACCTGGACTGGATGTCATCAAGCTGGCTGAGGCTTAACCCAGTGAAAACTTAAGTCCTGGTGATTGAGCTGGCTGTAGGGGGGAGGATTGACGGCTGCTGGAGGTGAGAACAGACTTCAGCTTGGTCCCTCTAGGCTTGTAGCCACTACCACAGAGAAAAATATGGATGTCATTCTGGATGAGGGCCTGGCCATAGAGGCGTAAGTGCCAGCAGTAGTCCAGAATGGTTCTTTCCATCTTCAGAATATTGCACAGATTAGGTCTCTTATCCCACCTGGTGACCTGTCCAGACTGGTACACGTTTGTGACCTTGAGATTTGACTATTGTAATACTCTCTACCCTGGGGTCAGTAGAGGTACGCCACGACACCTACACTTACTGTAGAATGCAGTATAGTGGTTACTAACAGGCCTTCCAAGATTATACCATATTTCTATGGTGCTGCGTGATCTTCACTGGCTGGCAGTCAAATGGTGCATCTCTTTTAAACTGGGTCTTTTGACCTTTAAGGCCTTACAGAGAATGGACACCGGTGTAAGCTGCAAAAAACATTGATTGTTTAAAACATACAGTTACTCACAGTTGGCCTTAAGCTATACTAAAAAACAGCAGCAAGGGGGAGAGCGTCCCCTAACCAGTTTCACCAAAGGCTTTGTCAGAGGGTGTGTGTCTGCTGACTGCAAACGTGCTTTTTAAATCCAACAATCTCTTAAAGTGATAATGCACCAGTAGTGCATGGCAACATTAAAATACTAAATAATCCAAGGAAGTTATCTACAATTAAAAACAAAAAGTAGAAAGAAAAAAACACTAAAATAAGTCACTCACATACTACATGTGTACGGACAATTTTGGAAGTAGCAAAAAATTAGTAAAGAAGAATATGAAGTTCCCATGGGTCTTCAAAATATTTCTCCGTATCATTTCAAATAAGATTCTGCACATCCAGAGAAGTTCAAATGTAGAAGTGGGGATCTTGAAAAATGGTAATGGAGAGACTGTTAATAATAGTGACAAACAAGACTATACAAACCTAATACCCATGTTCTAGTCCTCTTATTTAAAACTGTGAATTCAATTGTGTCATTCAGTCAAGGAGCAAAAAGAGCTCCCAACTGAATAATCTATATAGCTTCCCTTCTGAGGGTGAGGGCATTAAGATTCCTTCCCCTCCTACCCAACCTGACCTATTCTATTCCACACAACTTAAATTGGTGGATACCTCTATCTCCTTGTATGCAAATATGATTGCCTGGGCATTAGTGCATTCCTTCTTTTCTGTTCTATGTAGGTGTTCCCCTATCCGCACTTTGAATGTGCATGACGTCTTACTACTGTACGTAGAATGCTCCACAAGTGCAAGTTGTGAAATATATGACATTTTCAGTGTTGCAATTGATAAAGGACCTCAACTCAAAAGTTTTGGTATCATTTACACTTGTGAAGTTTGAGGTTTTAGTAATATTCTGTCAAAATTTACAGTGCCCACACTGGAAAGTGCCATTGGGTAGTGGCAGTTTTAAAATAATAACCTCTTGCTATGCAGCCAACAATACAACTCTGTGTACTATCAGTAGGGCTTCTCTGACTGAGCACTAATTAAGGCAGCTCCGACCATTTGGTCACTTTATTACAGTAGTACAGAAATGTCACATTAGGGTTTCCAACCCTAACACCCCATCCCCACCCCGCAGGTGTGAGGAGTGCCTAGGGGTTGCCAATCCTAATGCTCACTGCATTCTCATATACTGTACCCATCTCAGTGTATATAATCATGGAATAGGGTGAGCGTTAGGGTTGTCAATCCCAAGGCACATCCCATGCCTGTTGCTGCCTGCATGGTGGGGATGGGGTGTTAGGGTTTTAAACACTAATGCCACATTTCCCTACTTTTGTCACTTTAGAAACATAGAAAAATAGACTTTGATGGCAGATAAGGACTGCTTGGCCCATGTCCCTACCTATTGGATAAGCTGCAGATCCTAGGTAACCAACAGCCTACTTCCTCCTACTCCCCCCCCCCACTATAATTGCCTTATGTCTGTCCCATGCATTCTTGAATTCCCCTACTGTTTTTGACCCCATCACCTCCTCATGAAGGCCATTCCATGCATTCACCAACCACCACCCTCTCTGTGAAAAAATATTTCCTCACATTGCCCCTGAGCCGTCCCTCCTCTATCTTCAAACTGTGCCCCCTTGTTCTTGCACATCTTTTTTTCCTGTAAGATGCTACCCTCTTGGACTTTGTTGATTGCCTTGAAGTACTTGAAAGTTTCTATCATGTTCCACCTCTCCCTTCTTTCCTCGAGGGTATACGTATTAAGCTTCTTTAGTCTTTCTTCATATGGCTTCTGGTGCAGACCCTGCACCATTTTAGTTGCCCTCCTCTGGACTGCCTCCGTCTAGTCTATTTTCTTGAAGAGATTGGGTCTCCAGAACTGCACATAGTACTCCAGATGGGGTCTCACCAACTGTCTGTACAGAGGGATAACAACTTCCTTTTTTCTACTGGTGATGCCTCTCCCTGTGCATCCCAGTTTCCCCCCAGCCCTCCTTTCTGCCTTCTCACATTGTCTGCCTACATTTAGGACATCTGATATGACTAATCCCAAGTCCATTTCCATTTTTGTTGTTAGTACCTCCCCCCCCATTGTGTACTCTTCCCCTAGGTTTTTGTTTCCCAGGTGCATTGCTTTGCACTTCTTTGCATTGAATCTAAGCTGCCATACTTCTGACCATTCCTCCAACTCTGCCAAGTCCCTTCTCATCCTTTCCACCCTCCCTTGTGTATCAGCTCTGTTGCAGACTTTTGTGTCATCTGCAAAGAGGCATACCTTTCCTTCCAGTCCCTCTGCAGAGTCACTTACAAAGACATTAAAGAGGACTGGCCCCAATACTGAACCCTGAGGTATCCCGCTAGTAACCCCCTTTCTTTGGAGTGGACTCTGTTTAATATTACACTCTGCATCTTTGTCCAGTCACTCTTTTAAACAGGTTATCACCCTGGGACCCACTCCCAGGCTGGCTAACTTGTTTATTAATCTTTTGTGTGTGACTGTGTCAAATACCTTGCTAAAGTCTAGGTAGGCCATGTCCACAGCCCCTCCCTGGTCTACTACTTTGGTCACCCAGTCAAAGAAATCTATTAGATTCATCTGACACAACCTTCCCACTGTGAATCCATGCTGCCTTGGGCCATGTGCCCTGTTGGCCTCTAGGTACTCAACAATTCTTTCTTTCAGAAGTGAGTCCATAATTTTCCCTACCACTGAGGTCAAACTAACAGGTCAGTGGTTTCCTGCCTCTGCCTTGCTCCCACTTTTGTGAAGGGGAATCATATCCGCCTTCCTCCAGTCCTCGGGTACCACACCATCCTCCCATGATTTGTTAAAAGGGATAGTCAGTGGTGTCACTATTTCTCCCCTTAGTTCTTTCAGAATTCTAGGGTGAATCCCATCAGGCCCCATTGCCTTGTCCACCTTGAGTTTTAGGAGTTCTTTCAGGACCCTTTCTTCTGTGAATGGACTGGTATTGACCCCCCCCCAAGAGTGCTTCTGTTAATTGGATTTGGCACCTCCCCCTCCTCTTTTGTGAATACTGAGCAGAAATACTCGTTCAGTATCCCTGCTTTTTCACTGTTCCCCTCTGCCCACCCACTGTTCATTCTTTTCAGCCCCCTCCTCTTCTTTTTTTAATACTGAACAAAAGTGTTCATTCAGTATCTCTGTCTTTCACTGTCACCCACTGCCCACAGCCCCTCTACTTTATTAAGCTTCATTATCCCTCCCTTGGTCTTTCTTTGCTCACTAATGTACCTATAAAAGGTTTATCCCCCCTTCTTAACTGAGTTTGCTATCTTTCCTCGGTTTGGGCCTTTGGTACTCTGACTGCCTTCCCCGATTCCTTCTGCTTTATCTGGTACAGTTCTCTGTTCTGCTCCTTCTGTGCTTCCTTATACTTCCCGAATGATATATTTTTCTCCCTAACCTTCCCCGCCACCTCTTTTGAGACCTATAGTGCTTTCTTCTTTCATTTTGATTTGTTTATTTGCTTCACACAAAGGCTTGTTGCCTCTGTGATGGCAGTTTTGATGTTTCCCCATTGTTCCTCCACCCCTCCTTCTTGCCTGTTTGCTAGTACTTTTCTGAGGCACTCTCCCATTTTGACAATGTCAGCCCTCCTAAAGTCCAGTACCCTCAGGTTTGCATGGCTTGACTCTGCAGCTATGTTTATGGTGAACCACACTGTTCGGTGGTCACTTGTTCCCAGATGGCTACCCACTTTTAGATCTGAGATCCTCTCTCTGTCCCAGTTTGAAAGTACCAGGTCTAAGATTGCTCCCTCCCGAGTGGGTTCCAACACTAGCTGTCTGAGGCATGCCCCCTGTAGGGCATCACAAATTACCCTGCTCTTGGATGTGGCTGCAGCAAAAGTGCTCCAGTTAACATCTGGCATATTCAGATCCCCCATCAACAATATATTCCTTTTTTCTGCCATTCTAAGGATGCCTCCTATCATTTCCTTGTTCATATCCTCCCCCTGAGATGAGGGCCTGTATACAACACCTGTGTGGATTGTGGTGCCATTTCCTGTCTACAAGGTGACCCACAGTACCTCCTCTCCTCCATGTTTACCCATTAGTTCCATTGCTTTGATACCTTCCCTTATGTAGAGAGCTACTCCTTCTCCTCCTCTTTTACCCTCCCTGTTCCTGCTGTAAATTGTGTACTCTGGTATGTTGACATCCCAGTCATGGTTCTCTGTGTACCAGGTTTCTGTGACTGCCACAATATCCAGGCGTCCCTCTTCCATCAAGGCCACTAGTTCAGGAAGCTTGTTACCTAGACTACAGGCATTGATACTCATCATCCTCCATATTTTGATGGCCTTACCACTTTTAGCCCCATCCCTGTACTTACTGATTTTGCCTTTTTCTCCATTTACCCTCACCCTTCCACCTATTGACCTATCTACCTTGGTGTTAACCCTGCTAACTACCCTGTTTTGTGGGGGGAGCTGGGAATTGCCTGCTCTTTTTCAGTGCCTCCCCCTTTGGCTAGTTTAAAAGTTTGCCAGTGCAGCATTTAAACCTATCACCTAGGATCCTGGTTCCCTTCCCGGACAAATGCAGACTATCATGCCAGTATAGGCCTGTATCCCTCCAGGTGGTCCCCCAGTCCCCACTGAAACCAAAACCCTGTGTTCTGCACCAGTTTTTCAACCATTAATTGAATCCCAGGATGCAGAGTACCCCAGTCTCACCCATGCCATAGACAGGCAGCACCCCCGAGAAGATTACCGTGCATGCTACTTGTCTAAGGCCCTTCCCCAACTTCAAAACTTCCTCCTGTACAGCTGTGATCCCATTCTCAGCTAGGTCATTTGTCCCTAGGTGGACAATGGCATCCTGATCCCTCTCCCATGCTGCTGCTCCCGTGATCCTGAGGATTCACCCCTCCTGTTCCTCCATGCCATGGAGCCAGGCAGGCACCTTACCTCCCTTCTCCTCCCTCTCCCAGTTCTACCCCCATTAATGATTGAGTCCCCCACCAGGAGTTGTTTTTTTCCCCTGTGGGATCCCATTCCACCCTCCTGTGGGTCTCCTTTGTGGTGGTTCCTAGCATCCTCCTTGGTCTCCACTGCAGGTGCCTCCATGAAGGAACAACGCTCTGCCAGAAAGGTATATGAATTGTGGAGACATACAACTGGAGGGGTGCACCTCTGTTCCACAGCCCTCACCCTCCCTGAGCCCACCGTAGTCCAACCACTCCTTATTCTTGGCAACCTCTGAGGCAGAGGCTGCTGCCCTGGTGGTCCATGGGTGGGGGATGAGATTTTCTAATCCCTTGCCAGGTCCTCGGTGGGGGAGGAGGTTTCCCTATTCCTTGCCAGATCAGCCTGGACATGGGCAACCTCCTCCCTCAGAGCAGAGAGGTGTCTTCAAATAGGGCAGCTTCACAGCCTCCAGAATGTCGCCCATAAGACTGCCATCCCACAGTCAGTGCATTGCATCACTCCTCACATGTCTCTCTCCCCCTCCCTGTTGAAATTGTGTTTTTTTTTTCAGGCTATTAAGGAGCCTCACTTTCCCTGAGTAGTGTATCCCTTTTCCAAGGGACTATGTGCTAGGACCCTCCAAGTTTTTTTAGTTGTTTTTTTTTTTAAATGCCAATCACAAGGAGATATCCTCCCAGATTATGCAACACTGCCTGGCTGCCTGCTGTGGCACACCCCACCCTGTTTTGTGTCTGAGCAGGAAGTTGTCACACCTTCCTGCCTAACCCCATAAAGCTGGGTTAGCTGGGAGGGAGGGAGGGATGGGAGAGAGTAGACTTTGGGCAATTCACCTGTTCTGTGCTGTGAGGACAATCAGAGCAATCCAGTTTGAACCTTCTGAGGCTATGTCTGGCTCTAATACACAGCTTGACTGACTGCAGGAATGAAAGAACCCATCAGTGAAAACTTAAATGTTTGTTGCAAAAAGGCACTAAAATACTATCAAGCTACAAATAAGGCACCAGATTCACAGAAAAAGAAAAAAGAATCAGCAGTATTTTAATCCCTCTGTATGTAAAGTAGCAATCTACAAAAAGATCAGCAGTATTGCAAACAAGCGACAAACAGTGAAAAATGAAAAGTATGGTACACTTCCCTCAGAAATCAAGCAAGATTGTGCCTTCTTCCAGTTTCCCAGTTCCTAGTTCAAGACTGTGCATTCATCCCATCTCCAAGTTCAGTTTTGCAAATGCAACCTTTACCCTCAAAGATAAGGCCCTAACAAATGCATTAACAAAGTTTTTTGCAATGAATTTACTTTCTTTTCGAGAGTGTACTTTTTCTGTAATTAGCTTTTATAAACGCATGAGTATTTTTCTATAATTAGTTTTTATAAATGCATGATTTACTATTAAAAGAAATAACAACTTTTGATCGTATTCAGTGGGGGCTGTGTGATTCAAGCCCAGGTATCTAGGCTCATAGCTCAGAGCCTTAGCCACTACACTATATTGCCTCCTTTGATATCACTGTGTCAATGTTCTGTTATCCAAACTCAAGACAATTCCAAACTAAAACAGCCAATAACACTTTCCTGTTTCTCTGTATTGCCAAAAGTATTTTTTTAACTTAATATACTTTTAAGCCATTTAATTGTCTGAAACTTTTTCAATTTACATGAACACAAAATCAATACTCTAATGTCTATTTTAACATACGTTATAAAATGACTACTTTTCTTATATCGCCCTAATGATTAATATGCTGACGTGTAGCCAATGTTTCAAAACAATTCACATCTTCAATCCATCAGTGTCCAACAAGTCAACCAAAAAGAAATTATTATAAACTGTGGTTTTGAACAGACCAAGTTTCCCAAAGAGGGATCGGTTGTAGTTTTCACCCGATTTTTCTAATTCCCTCAAGTTTAAAAACCAGGTATGCAAATCAGTTTATGATTATTCATGATCTACGGTTACAGTGACACTGTAAAAACATGGTGCACATAAGAAACCATTCTTGCAATGTGAACAGGTGAAACCAAAAATAAATTGTTGTAAACAGTAATTTTATTTATTTTATTTAGCTTTTGTTAACCAGGTAAGCACACTAGACAATCATATGCTTATTTTCAGGTGTGACCTGGGAGATTATAAGGAGATTACAAGCAAAAAGCAGGTATTACAAGGTTTCAGAGAACGCAATAGTCAGATACAGCATGACTTAACAGGAAGGCATGCAGAAAAACAAAACATGATAAGGTAGCAATTGACCATCAGGTGTTGAACATCACATAATAAGGTAACATTTGACAGTCATGAACTATGATCCCATGAACACACCGATCTCAAGGTGATGACTGGACAGGACCATAAAGTGCAGCACAGTGCAAAAAAGGGGGTTGATACCTTAGGTACAATGACAGGTCGAGGCAAGTTTCTGGAAGCCCCAGAGGGAGTTTCTGAAGCAAGTATAGGAGGGGAAGGTATGAACATGGGCAGGAAGGGAGTTCCATAATCTGGGTGCACAAACAGCAAAAGTCCGATCACCCATAAGGGTACGGGTTTTGGGAATTTGGCATACTTGTAAACCACTAGATCTTAACAGATAGGAAAGATTTTCAGGCTTGAATAAGTCAGCTTGCACAGGGGAGTGGCAGTTCTGATGACATTGTCAACAAAATTGCCTATTACAAAAGTTTGATGGTTGTCAGGGGAGAGCCATATAAGTTTATTCTAAAGCATACAGTGGTGAGTGAGATGGGGGCCAGAGAGGGCAAAATGACATATATTATTTTAAGAAACATCCCATTTTGTTGGACAGGTTTTTGAGGCACGGGCAAAGGTGATCAGCCCATAACACAGCATGAGTAGTAGAACCCCCTTAGCCAAGGCATGATGTGATGCTGGAGTGAGGCTGCTATTAGCTCTGTTGCCAAGTCCAGTTTATTGTTAGTAGCCTTGAATACATTACATATATGCAGGGAGAAGTCAAGCTAGGGATCAAGGGTAACACTCAAGTATTTAAGGGAGTCAGCAACCCGCGCAAGGAATCCATCAACTCCAATGACTCTCAGGGGTGCAGGATGAGCTTTGGATTTGGCCAGGGATCCAAAAAACATAACCTGTTTTTTTTTTAAGATTGATGGTTAGCTTATGGGCCTTTAGCCAGGATTGTATGAGGTCAAAGTCAGCACTGAGCTGAGAGTTGATGATTCTGATGTCCTGGGAGCTGGTTAGGATCACAAGGTCATCTGCATATAGGATAGTACAGCTATGAACTGGTACCAGGGGCAAATCATTAACGAACAGGGAGAAAAGAATAGGCTCTAGAAATGACCCCTGATGAACCCCTGTATTAACAGGAGTGGGATCCAGGAGGACCTTGTTGAATTTTATGAGTTGCTGCCTTCCAAGCAGGTAATTAATGAACTGGGGTAGGACGGGGGGAGGGGGGGAGAGAGGCTGACAGACCGGAGTGGAGTGTGGAACACAAGAGTGAGTGGTCAACCAGACCAAAGGCTTTTGAGTGATCAATGAAGATAACCCCAGTCAAGTTGCTTTGATCAATAGCAATCCTAATCTCAGAGGTGACCTTGGCCGGGGGAATGGAGGTGCTATGTCCCTTACAAAAGCCATGTTGCACTGGGGTAAGTCAGAACTTTGGATGTAGTCCATGAGCTGAGTAGCAACTACTTTTTCAAGCAGTTTTCTAATAGCTGAAAGGATAGCAATGGGGTTGTAATTCTCAAGATTTTGGGGATTGCCTTGTTTGAATACAGGGACAATCCTAGCCATTTCCATATGTCGGGGATGATTCCAGTAATAAGAGATGTGTTGAAGATATGGGTGATGGGCAGGGCAAGGAAAGGGGCCCAAAGACAAATAAGTCTGGGCCCTATTTTTTGTCGAGACCAGCACTGGTATGGGAGGAGAGGCCAGCAAGGAGTCTCTGTGTTTCACTGACAGAGATGGCCCTGAAGTCGAAAGGAGGTTGGGGGGAATCATCCCAGACTGGGGAGTGCATGAGGAACTTGGTTCACTAGGATCAGGGAACTGGGAGGTGTAGGCAGCTAGGTCTGAGAACTGGGAATTAAATGCATTGCAGTGGTCAAGGAGTTGTTATTACTAACTCCGCCAATAAGCATGTCAGTGACATAGGCTCTGGAGGAGCCACTAACAATATTCTTGATGTTTCGCCAGAAGTTCTTCAGGTCCTAGCTGAGGATATCAGGATGGATTTATAAAATTCACTCTTGGCAGGGCAGATGGCTTTTTTGCTAACCTTTCTGAGTAGCCTATATTCCTGGAAGATAGACACATCATAGAAGGCCTTAAATTTTGTCCAGCATTTGTGCCTTAACATCATAAGGGAAAATAAGCTACCTTGTAGCCATTTGGTGATAGTGCTCCTCACTCTCTTTTTTGTATGAGGGGCATGTTTGTCTTGCAGGGATGAAAATATAGCAATAAAGTTATCAAGGGCAAAAGAGGTGTCATTTGTGGCTAAGACTGGGGTCCAGTCTGTGTATTTCAGATTGGCATAGTAGGCTTCAATGTTGAATTTGGAGAAGTCCCTCATTTGGATCACCTTGCAAGGAATTTTAGGTGGGGAGACTCTCCAGACACAGTAGGTGGGGAAAGGAATCAGAGATAGAGTCTTGGAAAACACTAGATAGGACAATACGCACAGGCCTATTGATCAGTATCCAGTCAAGGAGGGTGCCTTTCCTCCAGTGGAAGAGAGCCTAGTTGGTTCAGCAATATGTTGAGAGAGAGCAAGGACTGCCAACAGGGGTTCATATTGCTTGATGTTGCTACCTATCCTGTTTAGGTTGAAGTCACCAAACACTAATAATTAATTGGAACACACCTTGGGACTTAGGCTGTCAGAGAGGTAGAAAAGTCCTTGTACACCACTTTTGGGAGGGTTTTATGCACAGACTAGGTGCAACTTTTTTGTATTACCCAGTAAAAGTAGGGCATGGAGGAATTCACAGGTAGGGGATGGGGGACATATGAGGTATGATGGACACATTAAGGTGACTCATAGTAAAACAGAAGGCCACCCCCTCATATTTTTATAGCAGGATCCTGCCTCATTATATTGTACCCCAGGTGGGTGCACACAGAGTCCAGGGTGGCAGGTTTTAACCACATTTCTGTGACCCCCTGTATGTCTGGGCTGTAGTGAGCAACCCAAGCAGAAAGCTCGGCGAGATTAGGCAGAAGGCTACGGACATTCAGAGGGGCAATTTTTATACCCTTTGAAGTTAGTCACGAGGGAGGGAAGGCTGGCTGGAAAGTAGGTGAGGTAGTAGGGGGCCCAGGGTTAAAGAGCTAGTGTACTGCCTCGAAACTGTCTGCAATTAACTGTAACTTTCAGATGCAGTCAGCTATCAATTCTTATATCTCAAGTATTTTTCCTTTTCTGTGTGCTAATTAGAAGATTTTCAACCTGGTAACATTGGTAATGTGTGGAGCAGCACTCTGTCTGAAGGGGGGGGAAAAGTCAGTTCTGTTCATCCCACTGCATCAATACTGAGACCACACTGACTATGAAATCACTAGTAACCAATAAGAAACCGTTTCTCACTGCCAGGTTTCACTTTCACATGAAGCAGCAAGGACTGGCTCTCCTTGGTTACTAGTGATGTCACAATTTCCTGCATTTTGATTGGTAGCTTGTGAGTGTCACTGCTCAGGCTGCAAGGATTTTGGTGCCTCTAGGTGTTTGGTCTCATTTGTGAGGATGTAGTGGGAGGAACAGAACTGACTTTTTTTCCCCTCCAGACAAGAGTGCTGCTCCACACATCACCCCAGTACTGCCAGGTGGAAAATCTTCTAATTAGCAAACAGAAAAGAAAAAATACTTGAGATATAAGAAATGATAGCTGACTTCATCTGAAAATTACTATTAATCCCAAGCAGTACACTAGCTCTTTAAGTTCAATATCTCAGGCCAGTATGATAAGTAAAAGCAGCAATAACGTGAAGCAGGGTAGGACACTTTGTTTCTCATTGGACTTTTGTTAAGATGAAGCTTTTGATCAGGTAGGTAGCATAGGAGTGAGTCTTGGATTTCAGACACCAGATAAGGCAGTGACACAACTGCTTAGCAGTAGAGGTGGGCGAAGTGGCTAAAATGCGCAATGCATAGTATTTCATGTAGAACCGAAATTTCATCTTATTTTCTGCATCGCAAAGTGAAATACTTCGCATCCCAAATTAACACGAAGTTCCCATTAATCTCTATGGACTTCACATTACTTTGCCTTGTTTATTTGCTCTTTAAGGAGAATTTTTGCAGTGATTCCTGGGATTTAAGGTCACATGGGCTCTATATTGTTTTGCACAGCCTCAGTTCAGTGTAGTGTGTGCAGTGAAAAGCTGGAGACAGTTTGCTCTCAGAGCTCTGTGATTCAAATAATCGAAAAACCTTTAAAAAAATATTTTTGCCACAAAAGTGTGTGTCAAAATTTAGTACATCAATTGTAGAAAACCCTTATGTGTTTATATCATCAAGCATTTATTGATTTTGTGTAAATACTTAATGTTAATTTAGTAAATTCAGTCTCTGCAGGATTTATTTATTTATAAATATCTTGGATTTATACTTTTGAGCTAAAAGCTCTTTACATATGTTTCACGTCAAAGGAATTTTGTACAAAAGGGCAAAACAATACAAGTAGGGTGCAAAACATTACAGTTGACATTTACAAAGAATGCAATCATGTTGAGGACTGATACAGACAGCCTATTGAGAAACATACAACAAAAAAGAGAAAAAGAAATCCTACGGCATACATATCTGTACCACGGTACCGGTGCATCAGAGGTGGTTAACATAAGGCAGAACAGGGCAGACAGCTATCCATGCATGGCATTGTACAATGCATACCATGGTTTAGCAAATGCTAAAATAAAATTGGTTGGAGACATAGAAGCAGGACAGAGACACAGCAGGAGAGAGGAGAGAGGAAGATCTTGAGGGTAGGATGCAAGGTCAGATAGAGTTTGAGAGTTGCTGCCCAGAGGGCCTAGTCAAGGGAGAGAAAATATGGCATAGAGGAGGATACAGAGGGTAGGATCCATGGCAAGATAGCATTAGCGAGATTACAGCCCAGCAGGCCAACTCAAGGGGGGAGTTAATTGGGGTAATGGATATGGGGAAGACCCATGGGGCCTGAGTGGTAGTTAGAGATTAGCTATTTGGGTAACAGGGGATTGAAGTGAGGAGAGTGGCCTAGAGGCCATATCTAAGGGAAGGAAAGGTGAGAAGGGTAGGATGTAGGAGGAGAGGAGGGGGGGGAGGTCTAGGTAAGGTGAGAGGAGGAAGTAGACCATAGAGAGGGGAGGAGTAGGCAAAGGAGGCAAGGGCTCAGGGAGTGTGGTCAGAGATTTAGTGCCTCCCAAAGACAGGCACTGTAGAAGTGTGCTTCGGGGGAAGGGCGGATCTGTGGTGTAGAAGAGAGATTAGTGAGACAGGAAGTTTTCCAACTTTTGTTGGCTAGTTTTTTATTATGTGTGTGTTCAGGTACATACAGTACAACTTTACTTAATTTTTGATAGTTTTTTTCTGTTTGCTGGGCATTTTTTCAGTCATTTTAAAAGACTGTCTGTATTGTAGTTTAGTGAACAGTTTAAATTTCTGTGGTTGAACTTCAATGTGTGTGCATTGTGTAAATTGATATGCATTTTATTGTGGCACAGCAATAGCAGTACTCTGAATTTCTCAGCCTGTCTGAAATTTTTTTTCACTGCTTATGTCTGCGTAGCTAAAGCCGTACCCCCCTCCACCCCACCAAACAAGGTATCGTTTTTTGACCTTTGGATTTTTTAAGACTGGTTCAGGTCTTGTGTTACTTGTGCTTGTGCTGCTGCATCTCTTGAGTTTTTGTTTCCCATCCCCCAAAAACAGCCGAAATAATAAGTTGCTGTTAATTGTCTGTGTAATCTTCAAGAAATGCTCGCAAAGAGATGCTTATGCAAAGCTGTTTCTGGCTGTGGCGCTGCTGCCAATTGGACTATTAGCAGTAAAAGTTGTTGTGATGATGAGGCAGGTTTATCAGGGGCTAGTAGCAAGTCTAGCAGTGTTAAGAGTACTGGCCATGGATGTGGTAGTACGCAGCAGAAGGGAAAGGTAGCAGTTGCTGCAAGTAAAGGGATTCCTCTGTTTTTCACAGTGAAATCAGTCACTTCATTGCTGGTTGGAAATGCTGTTGTCCATGCTGGTAGTAAAGTTAGTGATGGCATGGCTGATAACTGCATGAGTATTGCTGCAAGTTCAACCTGGGCAAACTTATCAGGTGGGAAAAATGTTGTTGAATCCGTAGACTTGAGTGTAGTTGATGTCGCACTCCCCACAGTAGTTGAACATGATTCTGATCATAATGACTCACAGTCTCATGTTTACTAGGTTTACTAGGTGTATGTGGGGCGTAAGTAGGCATTGACCCATCGAGAATAGCCCCCACAAATTTTGTGGAACATTAAAGAATTGATTAGTGATTAGCAATGCATCCAGACCCTTTCTGAATGTATCAAATGTTTTGATGTTGACTAATTCTTGTGGGAGTTTGTTCCACAGTCTTTGGGCCCTTTTCGAGAAATAGTTTAGTCTTTTGTTGGATTTTGCATTTTCTACCTCGAGCCTATTTTGAGTGTAGTCTTGGTACTATTTTTCTGTCTAAGTAACATGTGCCACATTGGTGCATTAAGGATGGTGTTTGTAGAATTTTAAAGAGGAGTAAAAGGTCTCCTCTTCAACGCCTTAATTCCAGAGAGTGCAGGCCCAATTTTTGAAGTCTGTCATGATAGTCCAACTGTAATAAGTGGGGAACCATTTTGGTTACTCTTCTCTGTATTTGTTCCACCCTCTATGTCTTTTTTCAAGTATGGGTTCCAGAACAGTGACCCGTAATCAGAATATGGCCTAATACAGGTTCTATAAAGCGGGATTATGCACTCTTCTGTTTTTGTGATAAATGCATTGGAATTTTTTGCTAATTTACTACAGTGATCAGTAGGGGTAAGTTTGTTATTGACTGTAATCCCTAGGTTTTTTTCACTGTTTGTTACCCTTAGTGAAATATTAAGTT
Source organism: Neoceratodus forsteri (assembly GCA_016271365.2). NCBI lineage: Eukaryota > Metazoa > Chordata > Ceratodontiformes > Ceratodontidae > Neoceratodus > Neoceratodus forsteri. Next base: position 334,889,688 of record CM028136.1, on the reverse strand, counting down.
GATAAACCTGCATTGGGTTGTTTTTCCTGAGATGGAATACAGTACACTTCTCAATGTAAAAGTCCATCTCATTTGTGTTGGCCCAGTTCTCGATATTAGGTCATTTATTAGTTGATTTGTGTGGTTTACTGAATCTACCCTCCCACCCAGTTTTATATCATCGACAAACTTAGATAATTTGTTATTTGAGCTAATTTGCATGTCAGATATAAATAATTAAACAGTGTTGGCCCCAGAACAGAACCCTGGGGGACTCCGCTGGTCACATCCCCACTCTCTGATAATACTCTATTGATTCTTACCCGCTGGGTTCTACCCATCAACCAATGGTCAACCCAGGTAACTAAGTTGGTGGGAAATTTGAGGTGCAGAAGTTTGTTGATTAGTTTGGTATGTGATACTCAGTTAAAGGCCTTACTGTAGTCCAAAAGGATAACATCTATCGGAATACTGGAGTCTAACCCATGGTTTATGTGATTGTAAAAAGCTGTGAGATTAGAGGTACATGAATGGCCCTGTTTAAAGCCATGTTGTGTAGAGTCATTGATGTTCAATAACTGAAGCTCAGATTCTAATATAGTTTTGATTATTTTCTCCAGTAGTTTACAGGGAACTGAGGTCAGGCTGATGGGATGGTAGTTTACTGGGTTAGATCGGCATCTTTTTTTAAACGTAGGTGTTACATTGGTTGTTAGCCAGTCAAGGGGAATGGTGGATTCTACAAGAGATTTGTTAAATGTTATAGTTAAGGGAAGATTGATAGCTTTGGCTGTTTCGATTAGAAAGCTGGGGCTAATACCATCTGGTCCTGGACTACTTTTTTTATTAAGTGCTTTTAGTACTTCACCTGTGTGTTTACTGGTTATTAGGAAGGGCTTAGATATGTTTGTTATTGTTGCAGAACAGGAATTTGTACCCTTTTTTGAAAAAAATGAATAGAAATAGTGATTGAGTTTGTCGGCTGAGTCTTTGTCAGATGTAATTAGGGTTTTGTTAATTATTAATGGGCCAACTTGTCTGTTATTTCCCTTTTTTTTTTTTATTAAATATGCAAACAGTGACTGATGTCCATCCTTCGAATGTGCAATTTTAAATTCCAGTTTGCGTTTTGCTAGATGGATCTCTTGTTTGAATTTTTTTACTGAAGCCTGAAAGAGTAATAGAGTTTTTCCTTTTTTGTTATGTGGATATTTCTTTAGTTTTTTGAAAAGCGTTTTCTTATGAGTAATTAATTTCTTTTTTTTTTGTATCATTTATGTATTCTCCTCCTAGGCCGGGCATCCTTCTGAGTTGCACACATGGCAAGGACTACTACTCCCTGCCTGAACCCTGGAATTCCAACGGGACTCCCCCGACAACTGGGCACCCATAGCGCCGGTTCACCCACCGGGCCAGGCCTGCTTACCCTCAGTGGCCTATCTGAAATTAGAGAGGACTTACTGCAGTTGCCGGGTTGGGCCAGGAGTCCATCAGAAATTGGGCCGGTGGTGGAATGTGCATCCTGCCTCTGGTGCCCCCATCATCCCCACAGTCCCAGGCAGGGCTTTTCCATTTTTGTTGTTTTCCCTCGGGAGTGCGACGTGTAATGACATCTGCACACGGCTCACCTGATGACATCTGCCACATTCCCACCCCCTCTCATTCTGGCTGGCATGCCTGTGCTGCCCCCGATCTCCTTCAGGGGTCGCTAGGATGCCGAGCAGTCCCGTAACCCTCCCCAGAGAGAGGAGAGCAGTCCTCCAGATGCTCAATCCTCTCCCCCCCCCGCCAACCCCTGGTGGCTTGTTCCCGAACCCGGGTCGCCGACATGGTGCAAGGCGTGGCATCCAGCACCTCAGCCTTCAGTGCCACTGGGCCAGCTGAGTAATTAATTTCTTGATATGATTATTTAGCCATGCAGGTATCTGTTCTTTGTTGTTGTATATTTTTTTCATAGGGACATGCCTTGTTTCAAGGTTCTTTATACTGATCTTGAGGTTAGGCCATCCAAACATTTAGATGTTGATGAAAAAAGTGTGGATGATAGTATTGAGGCTGTGGTTGGAATATCTACCCATGGCCTTAATGCTTCTACTGCTCTCAGGCAAAATGCATCCTAATCCAGGACCACCCCAAAACTTGATCTCACCATTGAAAAATACAGGGACACTTACATTGGCATCAATTAATATCTGCAGCGTCCTCCCTAAACTTGATAGACTACAGGTGTGGATTACTCAGCATAATCCTGATGTACTTTCTGTAGTGGAAACCTGGATCACTCCTGACATACCTGACGCAGCAATTTCTATCCCAGAATACTTAGCATTTCATCAGGGCTGACTTTCCAAAAGAGATGGAGGATGTGCGATATACATCAATGACATGTTAAAAGACCTTGCCATCACAGTACCTAACACTAGTGACCAAATACAAATGCTGGCTATCAAGCTGCTCCTTGGTGCCCATAATAAAACACTTACCGTGATCTCAGTTTACATCCCACCAAAGCATACCACAACTGGGTTCATGTCTCTGATGAACAGCTTAAGCAACCTGTACCTGCACTCTGAAATATTAATGCTAGGTGATTTTAATATCAACCGGCTCTCCTCCACAGCTGCTGCCCACAAGGATGCACTGTCTACCGTCCACTTCTCACAGCTCATTGAGACCCCTGCATGACTAAATTACTGATCTGGGTCTGGTACCTTGCTGGACTGGGTGCTCTCTAACCAGCCAGAGCATATAACAGATGCCACTGTTCTCCTCAACTGCCCTAGTGACCACTCCACTGCCACCTGCCACTGTTCCAATAAGAATTGCAAACCCTTCTGCTAGAACCATTACCAACTGAGTTCTAATCTGGGGCCACCTGGAGCAGCTGAAAGCTGACCTTAGGCACCAAGACTGGTCTGAATTTCACAATGCCAGCAATGCTGACACTGCACTTGACCAGTTCATTAATAGGTCCAACGCAGTCTGTGACAAACATGCCCCTCTTAAAATATGAAAAGTAATGGGTGCCAGCAATCCATGGATTACCCCTGCCCTTATTGAACTCTTAAAATTTAGGGATCATCTCTGGCACAAGGCGCGGGCCTCTGGTACCCAATCCAACCTCCAAAACTACAAAATGTCAAGAAATGAGTGCACCAGAGTAGTCTGGACCACAAAAGTCAATATTATGAAGATGCCCTATCTAAAACCTGGAATAACAGCAGGTCATTCTGGAAAAACATTCATGACATCCCAGGAAAAGGCCTCAAGTCAACACCCAACATGATAAACATAGAAGGAACCCCATCAATGGACCCAAAAGTCATCATCGACACATTCAACAAGGCATACTCAGATCTGAGCAGTGTCCTTCCACCAGACTTTTTCAGCCCTACCACCACTAGTGGCAACTCACTGAACCAGGATCCTAAGCATGACCACCCTCCATTCTATTTCAAGTCAGTCTCTGAATGCGAAGCGAGACGTCATCTTAAGAAAGTGCTAGGGAAATCCAGATAGAGTGGGGATGCCCTGGATCTCAAATTTATCAACCTCGTACTTGAAGAAATCTATCGCCTCTTACTAAAATAATCAGCCGTTCACTTAACCTTTCACAATTCCTACAGAGATGGAAATCTGGTATGGTTACCCAAGTACATAAAAGTGAGGATCGGGCACAGCATGGAAACTATCACCTGATTTCAATTCTCCCACCACTTTCAAAACCCTTGGAGTGCATCATGACCAACCAGCTGGAGGAGTATCTGGAAACCTAGCAACTGCAATGTGCCCAACAGCATGGGTTTAGGCATGGGCATAGTACCATCACTGCCCTATTGGAATTTTTATTCATTTAGTTTTTGTTGACCGGGTAAGTGCACTAGACAAATCCTGCCTATTTTTAGGCATGACCCAGGGGAGGGGGATACAGATGAATGCCAACTGACCATGAACCAGATTAAGCTGTTGGTGGTATTTTTTAGTGAATGAGGGAAATTTGGCCAGGACACCGGGGAAATTCCCCTACTCTTTTCGATAAGTGCCATGGGATTTTTCCTTTTTTTTTTTTCTATAACTCGCTGGAACAAGGGCTCTTGGTTGGGGCAACATTCATAGACCTAACCAAGGCCTTTGATACTGTTAATCATACACTACTTATGGACCCACTTACCAGCATTGGCCTCTCCTCAGACACCACCAAGTGGTTCTCCAGCTATTTAACCAATCACTCCCAACAGGTAAAAATTGGAGATGTCATCTCTGATAGTAGAACAGTATGATCTGGAGCCCCTCAAGGATCCATCCTGGGATCACTGTTATTTAGCATCTTTCTGAATAAGCTACCTATGTCCTGTCATGGCAACATCCTATTATATGCAGATGAGTCCATAATATATACTAGTAACCCACATCCAAAACACCTTCAGGACCAGCTACAGCAAGGCTTCGCATCTACCGAAAAATGGCTCATTGACCAAAAGCTAATACTGAACTACAAAAAAACAAAGACCATGCTGTTCTCCAGCATCCACAGAAAACATAAGTCCTTCCCCCTTATCATCAATAACGATGTGGGATCACCCCTGGAACAAGTACACCATTTTAAATATCTGTGTATAACCATCGACTCCATGCTGTCCTACACCCAGCACATAGATTTAACCATGAAAGCAATAAACAGGTGAATAGGCATGCTTTACAGGCATAGATGCAACCTGACCCCTGAAGCACTGAAGCTAGATATACACAGTTCTGTTATCCCACTCGTTGACTATGGCATTGTCTTCTACGGATCTGCCTCAGATATAGCCCTCTGGCATATCAAAATAGCTCTAAATAAAGCCTGCTGCCTTCTAACCAGGGCAGAATGCCGAACCCACACATGTGGCCTACTGTAGAATTGAAAAGTAGCGCATTCATTTAATTTAGTGGTCCGAGGCTATGCGACTTGTTAGCTGCAGTTAAAGTTCACTGTCCTGTACTTTCATATAATGAGTCTAACATAGATAACTAACTTAGCTGTTTAAGTAATTTAGTGGGTCTCTTTCTACAGCGAACATAGCCAGACATTTTTTACAGTGAAATAAATCAATTCTACAGTATATTTCCAGACCAACTGGCTACAATTCAACAATAGACTTAGATATCAAACATGCCAGCTCACCCAAAAAAGTCAGCCTAAGTATGATGCCTCCTGATGTTCAATCCCTTCTGGTGCCATCATTAAACCCTCACACTACCAGAAGTTTCAGCAGTCAAATTTTCAGAACTTCTAGATGTTGTACCTCTCTCGGACAGCGTGCTTTCACATATAGAGCCCCACTCTGGATAAAGGCACTGCAATCAGACATTTCCAATCGAACAAAGTTGGGCTTCTTTATGCGCTTACTTCAGCAGCATTTAGTCGCCGAGGCTACCTGTAACTGCTACCACTAGGCACTACCAAATTCTACTGCACCTGCTCTTTATGAGTATCCCCTCTGACCCTCACCTACACTGATTACTACTCTTACTTGCACTTATTTTGCACCTTACCTCTGGGGCCCTTCTGTCCCCACCTATCCTCTCCCCCTCTTCCCCATCCCCAACCCTCCTATCACCCCACCCCTTCTCCCTCACTTCTCCTCCTCCCTCTCTTCCCTTATGGCCTTCTGCCTGTTTCACTCTGTGTTTAGTTGCCTAGTAACAATTAGACTCAGGCATACATTGTACAATGTCTCTGCTGAATGTAAGATGTACCTCTGATCACTGTTAGTGTCATTTTCACTTGATTTTATCTATAATAATCTCTTGAATCTTTGTCTCCCTTCTGTTTACACATAAATGTATTTAGGCCTGGTGACACTTGCAATGTACCTATTGTAAATGTTAACCTGACTATGTTACTGTTCTGACGTGGAACCTATGTAAAGAGCATCTGCTCAAAGGTCTTGAATCAAAGACGTTAATAAATAAATAAAATAAATAAATAAAGGAGGACAGCATACAAAGTGACTTTGTGGATGATGATTATGATGATAATGCTAGAGACCCCATTTGGGAACCAGACAAAAAATAAAGTGAAGGTAGCTGTTTGTAAACAGTCTGTTCGTCAATCCCCCCTCTTCAAAGTTCTGATGTAGCTGTGTCTGTTGCTGACCCTGAAGTAATAGTAATTGACTGTGATGTTCAGTCAAAGTCCAAATGTGCACAACATCAGAAATCATGCAGTACACCCCCCAAATTCATCACCAACAAAACTGCCATTCCATATGGAACCCCAGAAGCAACATATGAAGAGTAGAGCATGAAAATTCCTAGTTTGGGATTTTTTCGTACAAGATGGCAGCAATGAAACAATGACAATCTGCCAGTTTTGCCAAGTGCATTTGAAGCGTGGTAAAAGGGTAGCCTTCTGGGCACTGGGACCAGCATACTCATCTCAAGAGCAGGCACATGGCACTATGGACTCAGCACCAGAGGGGAGCTAATGCCATAGCGGGGCGTTCACCCTCATCCACCTTAGTGAGCATGGTATCCTCTTCCTTTCGTGTAAATAGCCATGTTGGTAAAAGTGGTGAAATAACACTGGATGATTACTACAGGCATGAGGAGGAGGATGATTTTGAATGTTCAAGTAGTGGTCAGAGTAGCAGTGGTCCATGTAATAATTCTAGTACATCAAACCCCTGTGCTTAAAACAGGTAAAATAACCACATTTATTGGCTTGTCATCTGTGCACCCACTATCACACGTCAATGGTACTCCATCCATGTCAGTTCGCAGAGGAGAGCCATTTGGCACACCATGTGCAAAACACCGAACAATGCAGCCACATTGCACATCCTTTTTGCCTGGAACAGTAAATACCCACCAAATCATGCAGTTGCACATCAACTCAATGCTGGAGTAGCGGAAATGCTGGCAACTGACCTTTTGCCGTTCTTTGTGGAGAATGCCGGATTCTGGCACTTTGCGGCACGTGCCTGTCCTAAATGGAAGATCTCATCCAGGACATACTTTTCCACCCGTGCTGCCCCTAAGTTATATCAGACAGTGACAAAGTCTGTAAGACATGCTCTTCAGTATTCCATATCACCTTACATTCACTTAAGCATAGATATGTGGACAAGTGGCAAAAAGGCAAATAGTTCCTATCTGTGTATTATTGCATATTGGGTGCGGCTACCTAGGGTTGTCTGTGATGGTGGAATGGGAAAGCAATGTAATAAGTCAGACTGTAGTGGTAACAACCTTCTTGGCATTAGACAGCATGCCATGCTTGCAATGCATAGTGTAGCAGGGCCGCATACAGGCAAAAAAATGCTAGACTTGCTACTGAAAGAAACTTATGAGTGGCTGTACCCACTGTTCCTAAAAGCTGGCTTCATAGCTAGTGATAATGACTCAAACATTGTTAAATGTATCGGTATCAGCAATGGTGGCTTTGTGAGGGTTCTCTGCATGGCCCACTGTTTAAATTGTGTGGTACAGGAGTTTCTGCAGTACCCTGAAAGAAAGCAAATGCTGACTGTTGCACATTGCATCTGTGCCCACTTTGCATGCTCTGGAAAGGCCCATGATCAACTTAGGCAGCTGCAGATTCAAAACAGCCTCACTCAGCACCGTCTCAAGCTTGGAAGTTGTCAAGAGATGGAACTCAACCCTTTACATGGCAGAGTGGTTGTAAGAGCAGTACAAAGCCATCTCTGAGTATCTAGTTATGCACACTAGCCTTGACAGTTCAGGGGCCTCAAAGTCTATGACAACTAAACAATTGAGATTCATAGACTCTGTAATATTAATTTTGAGGTCATATGAACATACCACACAGGCAGTGAATGGTGACACTGCATCCGTTAGTCAAGCCATTCCACTGCTGCGGATGCTGAGGAAAACTTTGTTGAATCTGCAGCCTAGCCTTGATGTGGCCAGAGATAAATCAAGCTGTACATTACTGAAACACATGATTACAATATTAGACAGCAATCAACACATTGCCACTATTCAGTGATCTCCAGAATTTGGAATAGCCACAATGCTGAACCCACGTTACAAGAATGGCATTGCATTCATACTGGAGGGAGGGCATGATCAGGTTTAAAATCTGACTGGGCAGCTGGTCTGATTGGTTCATGGGGCACAAAAGTCACATGCAAAGTTCTACAAACCACAGCATAACAAGGCTGAAGGTCACTGTGGACAGAGCATATCCAATAAGGTGGCTGAGGGGCAAGGGGCAGTGTCAGCTGCACAGTTGTCCATTAATCCACTTTGGTGTGATATGTCCCATGTCGGAATTTGTGACCTAGATGAATCTTGTGAACAGGTGGACGATTCATCAGGAATGTGTGCATCACAGACCATGGTTGAGGCCTGTTTGGCAGAAAACAGGCATCTGACAATATTGGATGATTCTTTGGTGTACTGGAGTAGCAAGGTGAATGAATGGCCAGCGCTGATGTCAGTAGCATCAAAGTACCTGACCTGCCCACCCTCCTGTGTAAGTGTGGAGAGGGTATTTAGTTCTGTGGGGGCCATAATGCATGACCATCATACTAACTTATCAAATACAAATGTCAGCATGCTGACATTTATCAAAATAAATGAAGGTCACATACCAAGCCAGACAACCACATCTATGTTTGTACCCCATCACGATGATGGTTGTGCTGATGATGCAGGTGAAGCAGACCGTCCTGGTGGCAGCATCAAATGGTGTACCAGTGAGAATGATGACACAGTCATGGAAAAAGAATTTCCAAGTGGGTACAACTCCAGCATTGAGGATTGTGAGGTCTGCTTCCTCCTTGATGATGATGAGGAGGATGTTGGTGGGAGGGAGTAGCGGCAAAATTACCGGGGTGAAGGCTGTCGCACTTCCGTAATGTTACCATTTTTTAGCATTAAAAAATGCAAAATGGTGGCCTTGACTCTAATATGACAATTGACAAATAAAAATTAAAGACATGTCATTATATTTCCACTTTCCCTTTCTTCATTTTGAGGGTACAGTTCACAGAATGTGTGCATTCATTATTAACTATAGTCCTCTAAACACAAATGTCAACTTGTAGCCACTTAAATCCTGCTGATTGATTGACAGATATCCTCCTGACACTGAAAAACAGTAGCACACCTCAGCCAGTCATCCTGCTTCTTATGAGACTCACAGAGACATTGTACCTGTGCCCAAGGTATGAACCTGCAGCCAGCCACAGCCACCCTGCTTCTTGAGAGTGAGAGAGAGAGAGAGAGAGAGAGAGAGAGAGAGAGAGAGAGAGAGAGACATTGTACCTGTGCCCAAACTATGAACTCGCAGCCAGCCATAGCCACTCTGCTTCTTGAGAGAGAGAGAGAGAGAGAGACATTGTACCTGTGCCCAAGCTATGAACTCACAGCCAGCCATAGCCACCCTGCTTCTTGAGAGTGAGAGAGGCATTGTACCTGTGCCCAAGCTATGAACACACAGCCAGCCACAGCCACCATGCTTCCTGAGAGTGAGAGAGAGAGAGAGAGAGAGAGATTGTACCTGTGCCCAAGCTATGAACTCGCAGCCAGCCACAGCCACCCTGCTTCTTGAGAGTGATAGAGGGATATTGTACATGTGCCCAAGCTATGAACCTGCAGCCAGCCACAGACATCCTGCTTCTTGAGAGAGAGAGAGAGAGAGAGAGAGAGAGAGAGAGAGAAACAGAGACATTGTACCTGTGCCCAAGCTATGAACTTGCAGCCAGCCGCAGACACAGCCATCCTGCTTCTTGAGAGTGAGACAGACATTGTACCTGTGCCCAAGCTATGAACCCACAGCCAGCCACAGTCACCCTGTTTCTTGAGAGTGAGAGAGACATTGTACCTGTGCCCAAGCTATGAACCCACAGCCAGCCACAGCCACCCTGCTTCTTGAGAGTGAGAGAGACATTGTACCTGTGCCCAAGCTATGAACCCACAGCTAGCCACAGCCACCATGCTTCCTGAGAGTGAGAGAGAGAGTGATAGAGAGATATTGTACATGTGCCCAAGCTATGAACCTGCAGCCAGCCACAGACACCCTGCTTCTTATCCCTAATTTACAGTAAGTATGTACTAATATCATGTACTATGGTTTTGACTTGCACTGCGATGTGAATCCTTCCTTTACCATTCTAAAGATGCCACTGTCACCAAATACACGCAACTGATTTTCATTTTGTTTTCACAGGTTACAGAATGTGTAACTTTTCAGGACTGCAGTACTCCTACCATCTAAAGGATAACATCTATAAGTAAGCAACACTCTTATTTCCTCTTTCATTTCCTCCCCCCAGAGTAAAGCATTCAATGGCAGTGACATATAGGCCAGATAATATACTGTGTTTTTTATTCACAGATGGGACAGGCATACTGCAGTATGCCAGGGTTGTGCAATGTGTTATTCTGGTCCTAAAAACCTGTGATGTAATGTAAGTACAACAGTGGGCCAGTTTGTGTCACTCACTAAAAGTGTGAATTTTGTTTAAGGGCATACTACTAGCTTGGTATTTTAAGTTGGATAATGGGTTTACTAATAGCTTGGTATTTTAGGCTGGATAAGGGATTTACTAATAGTTTGGTATTTTAAGCTGGATTAGTAATAGCTTGTTTTTTTAAGCTGGATATAACAGAAGACAGGAACAGCCACGCTGGGAACTGAATGTGGTGTTGCAATGAACTTGTAACAATTTGTTCATCATCTGTTTTCAGGTAACAATGAGTTGTTGCGGACTGCCGTATATCATATCTTCCAGTCTGAAGATGGACAACAGTTAGGAATGGATACACTAAAGAGCTGTAAAGAAGATGAAAACATTAATGAACCTTATTTTCAAATGTGCCCCCCCAAAAGAGAAAATTAATACTTACCTTACATGGCTTGCCAATTTCCATTGAGCCAAAGTCATCAACCATCCCAAACGTGCGGAGCACAAGTGTGCCTTTGACCCGAGAAAAAAAAATTAATCAGAAATGAAAATATTTTACTCAAACACAGCAGTAAACCCCAACCCCCATGAATAAAAATTAAATGTTGCAGTACCACATTAGGTGTCGGACTCATAACATGTGGATGTGAACATCATGTCCACCAGGGTCAAGTGAAATCATTCCATATGTATTATGATTCTCTGAAAAGGAACAACATGATGGACTGCTTACAACACAGAACAAGATTCAGTAGAAATTAAATGGCTGTGTCTATGCAAAAAAAATCACTGGGGCGAACAATGACTCACCATTGTGGTATGAAGGCACATACTGTACAAAGGGCAGCATGCATCAGTGATGCAGCAGGCATCAACCAAACCACCAGGGAATGGTCTTACTTAAGTTGGGACACTATGATGCATTTCTGACCTTATTCTTCATCTGGACTTTTCATGACATTAAAGTAGTGGGACAACAGCAGCAGCAGCAACTGGTGTCACCACCAGGCAATGCTCTCACTTAAGTTGGAACACTGTGTGATGCCTTTCTGGCCTTCTTCTTCATCTGGACTTTTCATGACATTAAAGTAGTGGGACATTCACAATATAGTATATTTGATGGGGTTTGGCCATGGCAGGTGATTTAATGGTACTGTGATTATTTCACTGCTGCTTTACCCCCAAAAAAGGAAAAAAGTCATAATTCCAATCTAAATCACACCTCTCACAAAGGTATCACACTATTATGCTTTCTGCAATAAAAAGGCAGTTTCTAAGAGTTCTTACTTACTTTCCTTTATATTTCAATGGTCATAGCAGGGTCTGCAAAATTGCGGACACTGCAAGCTCTCACTACAGGTGACACTAAGGTGACGCACCGCCCACTTCAATAAAAGTGTATTGCAGCATGCCATTCTGTGCTGCAAATGCAATGTAAATGAAAGCATGCAGCATCCAAAAAGTTGGTGACCATGGGAATTTTACAAAATACAATAAAGAAAGTAATAAGAAAAAAATGTTCTATTGGGGAAACCATAATAGGGCGTGGAACATAAGGGGGAGCTGTGGATTTATAATTATTATGACTATCATGAAATCCTTGGTAATTTTATGGAATTTTTAAGGGGATTATTATTCACATTGTCACACTAATACCACATGCTAAATGAAGTATATACTATAAGCCAGCAACATTCAGAAGATAGGAAATTATGGGGGGGGGGGTTGCCATGGTAGGTGAGGTGACTTCAGGTGACTTTAGGGTAGTTAGACTGTAGTTGTTGTTGGTATGTGTACTACAAAAGTTTAAAACAGTAAACAGTATCCAAAAAGTAATAAAGCCTGACAATGAAAGTATCAGTACAAGAATGCGGTTACAATTTTGATCGATACTTTTTTATTCTATTTTACATTATCACCTAATCCAGTAACTTGTGTATATGAACAATACCATTCTTTCAACAATTTAAGTATGCAGCACTACATTTTTTCAGACTTGAAAGTAATAAACTGAGTGCTCATTTTAATTGGCTTTGCACCAGGTTGGGATCAGTACTCTCACACGCTTTTGGACAGCAACTATTTAAATTCAGTTCTGTTGTGACTACAGTGAAGTTGCATGCAGCAGACAGTGCTACACGACATAACGAAACAGCATCTATTCAAAAACAACTGGGAATACTGATGCAAACCAAGTCACAGAGTAACATTGCAATGAATACTACTTCTATTATTTCTCATTTAAAAAAAATGGAGTAATGCAGAATACCATACACTGCTGAAAGAAGAGTGGCATACATATATACACAAGTTATTAGATAAGGGACAATGTAAAGGAGGAGAGGAGGGAGAGAGGGGATATGATAGAGACATACAAGTATCTCACAGGGAGGAACAGGGTGCAGGAATACACTATTTTTAAGAGAAAAAGATGTACCAGGACTAGAGGGCATGGGATGAAGTTGGAGGGAGGACGATTCAGAGGAAACATGAGGAAGAATTTCTTCACAGAACGGTGGTGGACAAGTGGAACACCCTGCCAGAGGAAGTGGTGGGGCTGAAACAATCACGGGATTTAAGAATGCATGGGATAGACATAAAGGAATTCTGGAGGTCAGGGGTAAGGGGCAACAGACTTCTAAGAAAACATAAACTGAACTTACAAGCTCAAATGGGCAGACTGGGTGGGCCATAGGCCCTTATCTGCCGACACTGTCTATGTATCTATGTATCTATGTAAAATACAATAAAAAAGTATCGGTCAAAATTGTAATCACATTCATGCACTGATACTTTCATTGTCAGGCTTTATTACTTTTTGGATACTGTTTACTGTGTTAAAGTTTCGTACTATACATGCCAACAACAACTGCAATCTAAATACCCTAAATTCACCTGAAGTCACCTCACCTACCATGACAGCCCCCCCCCATAATTTCCTACCTTCTGAATGTTGCCAGCTTATACTATACATCATTCAGCAAAGCATGTGGTATTAGTGTCCAGTACACGTGTTATGAATAATCCACTGTAAAACTGATCAGAAAAGTAACAAGTATTTATGAGTTGTGACATAATTTAATTTATTTTTTAGTGACAGAGGGTTGACAAAATGGCAGACGCTGCATGCTTTCATCACAGGTGAAACTGTGGTGCAGCAATGCACAATGAAATAAAAATGTTCTTAAGAGGGCGTTTTGGTGCCACAGTTTCAAATGAAATGAAAGCACGGAGCGTATGCAAAGCTACCGACCACATGGCTTATTATATAAAATAAAGTAAAGAGTAGGAACAGAAACATTTCTATTGCAGAAAGCAGAATAGGGTGGGGGCATTTGGAGGAGGTGTGGAATCAAGAAATACAGGATGAACAAAATTAACATAAGGAAGAAAACATTAATTGAACATAAATTACATACTTAGGCTGTAATAAAAAAATATTTATTAAGAAAAAAAAGTAAAAGCAAATGACAGCTTTTTTTTTGGGATTTTGGGATATTATATGTTTTTGTTGGTCCTGTAGAGGCTGGGGCTGACCATGAGTAATTGTTGTTAGCATTCTAATTATCTTTGCATTTTGTCCCTCAGTGCGGTTGAGCTGCTGCACTGCACACTCCACAACATTCTGCATTGCTTCAACCTCTGCCCACAGCACAGCAAGGTCAGTCTGCGTGGCAGGCTGTTGTGAGGGGTCACACTTGTGGTGGGCAGCTGTGAAAGCCTCCACTTCTGATGCCCTGGCCATCTGTCTGTGATGCCACATATGCAGACACTCTACTGCTTCAGCTCCGGCTGTAGAAGTGGCTGGTACCTCCTGCAGCTTGGTTTCCCACTATGCATGGTGGTGCCCCAAAAGGTGGGTTCACTGACCACCCATGCCCAAGTGGCCTCCCTTGTGCCCCTGATGTACCAATGCATCACAAAGTTTACACCTGACTGCCACTGGGTCACCATGGAGGCAGATAAAAAATGCCAGATGAGAGAGGTGTGGGGAGGACCAGGCACAGGTGGTGGGGGGGCACCACATACTACCACCTGCTGTGCTGTTGTTGGTGGAGGGGCAACCACAAGTTGCTGCTGCTGCTGTGTTTGCTGCTGTTGTTCTGCTTGCTACTGCTGCTGCTGCAATTCCTGCTGCTCTTCCACTGCTGCAGGGCTGGCAGAGGCTGAAACACTCGCAGTCGAAAGAGGACCATGGTTCAGGTGAAACTGTTGCCCCAGGCCGCTGCGCATTCGTGGCCCCTGCTGCCCACCACTTTGTCCACCTTTCTCCATGTTAAGTGAAACTTAACGAAAATCAAAACTCAAACAAAAAAAAATACTAGTAGAAACGCTAGCAAAAAAACTACAGCATCTAAAACTAAGTAAACAAAATCAGCAACCTTTTTTAAATAAAGTTTTAAAATAAACTAAAACTGCCTGGAAAACTTTTACAACACAATATTAAAACTTAAGGCACAAAAAAAAGAGCAATGGTTCGATGATTTGTGCCCAAAAAGCACACTATTCACACACTCCACACATTGCGCCTAGTCAGCTCCTTCTCAGACAGAAAGTGAAAATAATTCACTGACTTCTTGCCTAATTAACTGCCTGCTTGCATTATGCAACCTGCAGACAGTCAGACATGTGATCTGTGGGCTGTTTCTTGCCAACTTCACCTTCTCAAATTGTAATGCAAAGTGAACGCGAAGTCCATTAAGGAGAATTTTGACTTTTTAATGGAAATTTTGCATAGTGCTATGCAAATTGGAAGTTATCCAATTTGGGTTAACTTTGCAGGAGAATTTAAACTTTGCTGCATCTCTGCTTAGCATCTATCTGGTTAAAGAAGGTATAGTCATCCTCAGATAGGTAGAGTTTAGGTTTCAGGGAGGCCATAGGTAGGGGAAGTGAGACTACTAAAAGTAGTAAAACTAGCTGGGAGACAGAGGTATAGACTGAAAAAGGCATGACTGTAGTCTTGAGGCCTGCAACAGCAAAGCAACTGTCCTGGGACAACATACTGGTGACCCACACACAGGGGAAGAAGTGATCAAATGAATATAATAAGAACTTAAAACAGTTACCCCTCTAATTTAGTAACTAAATAAGAAGAGAAGGAATTGACATATTTGCATAGCATTAAATTCTTAGAGAACCTTTCTCCCCCAAAACTGGGCCACCCACAATAACAGGAGCACAGGCACATAAAATTCTCTTAATGCTCCAGGCTCGTGTTAGATCTGGAGTAATGCAAAACACTAGGGGAATCACAAAGAAGCATAGATCAAAACTGAGCAAGTTTAAAGGTATAACCCTTTAGGCTAATCCCTCCTGTAGTGTAACTCTAATGAAATACAGTGCCTATTGACTAATCCCTCCTATGATATACCTCAATGGAAATGCAAGTCAGTAACCTGAGATGAACCCCTCCAGCCCTGGAAACAAGGGCGGTATAGAGATATCCCTAGAATAGATGTAGTATGCTCAGTCTCAGCATAGTTCACAATTTCAAAAGCTACAGTAGATCTGCTCCAAAGTGGGATATCTTGTATTTTCACAATATTTTTCTAATTCCCTCAATTTCAAAAACTGGATATGCAAATCAGCTCATGATTGTTCATGAGCTATGAGGTAAGTCTAGGTGTCCAAGCCATGCCCCTTCATGAAGCTATTTTGAAGTGCTTACTCAGGATGCTCAGAACTGGAATATTTAAAATTGAATAACTTTGGTGCAGATTAATATTTTTTTTATCAAACCAGCAAAAGGCACATCTCTGGGCCAAGCCCTTTCTACTCTGAAAATCTGAGTCCATAATTCCAAACTATCTAGGTGCAGAACGATAACAAAAAAACAGCAAAAAACTGTGATTTTTTTACGTTTTTGCTATCCACATCTCAGAATCCACACATCCGAGTGGAACAAAACTTGGTACATCAAGAAATTTACCCAAAGATACCAGGCATGCAAAATTGCATGTAAATCTGTTCAATGGCTGCAAAGCTATTGAAGTGCAAAATTTTAGGTTTAACATAGAACCAAGTATTCAACCCTAACTGCAGTAGTGCTACCACTTTACTATAATTTTGTATATAGATATACACTGTATATCAACATATTAATAGCTTCACCCCATTCAATAGAATTGCACTACATTTTGCATGCTCAGTCTGGAGGGAAAGGTGTCCAGATTTGCCAAGTTTCATTTCAGTCAGATGTGCAAATCCCAAGATTGGTTAAGTGCATTTTTAGGAAAACATTTGTTCTGTTTCTGTTTTTTTTTCATCACCTACAGCCCAAATGATTTGGAATATTGGTCTGAAATGTTCAGGTTACAACGGGTATGCCGCAGAATGGTGCTCATAATTGGTTTGGTGAAAAAACATTAATCCGTTCTGAAGTTATAAGCATTTGAAAGTTTATGGGCAGACTAGGTGGGCCAAGCGGTCCTTATCTGCCATCAAAGTTTATGTTTCTATGGTTCTGAGCATGCTCAGTAGGGTATCAAATGTCTGTCCAAAAGACTCTACTGAGCATGCGCAGAACCAAAATTTCAAATCCTTATAACTTGGCAATATATTAATATTTCTTCACCAAACTAGTGAAAGGCACATCTATGGGCCAAACCCTTTCTACTCTGAACATTTCAGATCAAATTCAAAACTGTCTGGACACAAGATGATGACAAAAATCAGCAAAGAATTGTGATATTTTAACTTTTTTGCTATCCTGATCTCAAAATCCACACATGCAGATGGAAGATAACTTGACAAGTCAAGAAATATACCCTCTGAGACTGTGCATGCAACATTTCATGCAAATCCGTTGAATGGTTGTGAAGATATTAAAGTGCAAAGATGATGTCTCATGAAAAAGGATTTTTTTCTTACAAAAAAGGATTGGCCCCTCACAACAAAGAATTCTTTTTGGTGAGACCAAATTATTTTGCCATTCCAGGAAGCTATCCAAAAGATTGATCTGAGAATGCTCAGAACTTGAAACTTTAAAATTAATAAGTTTGGAACAGATTACAACTTTTCACCAAACCAGTGAAAGGCATTTCTGTGAGGCAAGCCCTTTCTGCTCAGAAAATGTCAGACCAAAATTCCAAACCATCTGGGCATAGTGAGATGACAACAAAAGTCCCCAAAACTGTGATTTTTTAATGTTTTAGCACTATGCTAGGTAGTGAGCAGGGCAAGGGGTATGAGAGGGCATGCTAGATAAGATCTACATGGGGAAGTCAGGGAGTAAAAGGGACACTGAGGTGGTGAAATAAGGGGAGCTGGAGAAGGGCACACTGGGGGTGGGGTGGGGTGGCACTAGCAGGGGAGAATGGGGACAGCACAAGAGGGGGGCACAGGAGGCAGCAGGATGCTAGGGAGCCATTGGGGTAGAATATTGGGTTGCAATGGTTGTGGGGCAGCAGCCTGGATGAACTTATTGTGGAAGCTAAGGGGTGTCCAATCTGTGTCAGGCTGAGGAGACTTGAGGAAGAAGTACAGTGGCTTAGTAGGGAATTTGGGAGGCTGGGAGGAGTGTGGAAGGGGCCTGGGACAGAGAGCAGCAGGAGGACACCACATGGGAGGGACATTGGATTGGGGGATGGGGAGGGGGGAAGATGCACTACAAATAGGAGGCCTAGCATGGGGGGGTAAAGGAAGAAAGACAAGGAGCCCACACCCAGCACAGCCAAGAGGGCAGGAAATAGGTTCACTGTGCTAGCAACATTGGATAAGGGAGAGGTGAGGGACCTCCAGGAGGGGTAGGTAATGGGAAGTGGGAGGACAGCACAAGGTTCAGTGATTGGGCAGTGGATTCTGTTAGGGGTAAGGGGGGCAGCTGGGAGAATAGACAAAGGGAGCAGGGGGAAACACGAGAGGAGCATTGCAGGAGAGGAGCAGGGAAAGGACTTAGCAGAGGGGAAGGGGGACCAGGGTGGAGGGAAGGGATGGGGAAGGTGAGGGAACAGTAAAGGGTAGAGGGGAAAGGTCAGAGGGGCAGGGGGATCCATAGGAGGGAAGGGTAGGGTTTCAGCTGAGGAGGACTCTTGTAGAAGGTATCAAGGTAAGGGTTGGGGGGAGATGAGGGTTGGAGAAGGAGGAGCATTAGTACTGGGGGGCTCCATACTTAAGGGTATTAGATGAGGCAGCAACGGGGAATGATATAGTCACATCCAGGTGGAGTCCATACCTGGCTTAACTGCAGGCAGGGTGGGGCAGTTGATTCTAAAGTGGCTAGATGGGGTAGGTGGAAACTGCATCTTGTAGTGCATGTGGGTATGAATGATCTGGTGGGGGAGATGGTCGAAGTAGTGAGGGAGAGATCTGAGGAATTGGGTAGGCTATGTGGGGAACTGGGGGAATCAGTGGCCTTCTCAGAAGTGCTCCCAGTACCCTGCACTAGTATGGTGAGGAAGGAAAGGATTGATGAGTTCAATACCTGGCTGAGGGAATGGTGTCATGTCCAGAGAATATGGGCTGGAAGGGGACTGGGACAGAATCTGGGACAACAATGAACTTTATGCAGAGGATAGGCTACATTTGAGTGGAGAGAAGAAGAGGGTATTAAAGCAGAGCATAGGGGAATACATAGTTATGCAGGTAGATTTAAACTAGGTAGGGGGTGGCAAGTGGACAGATGGTAGGCAGGCATCCCAGAGAAGAGAGCCAAACAAGCTTACCCCCAGGCTAGTAGGGAGGAACTTGGAGCAGTGGCATGGGGAAAACTAGGAAGGAGATAATTCAGGAAGGGGGAGGCAGGGATGGGTTGGAGGGTGGTCTCACTGAATACAGGAAGTCTTGGTAACAAATCAGCAGAATTACAGGCTCTCTTGGCAATTGGAAGGGTGGACATTGTGGCCATCATGGACATGTCTACCACCCAGTACCAGGAATGGGACTTGATGATGCCAGGGTATAGGATATTCAGGAAGGATAGGGCTAGGAGAAAAGGGAGAGGGGATGGCAACATATGTACAGGAGAGGGTAAGATACATAAGGAAGGAGGATGAGAAAGGCAGAACAGAGGCCCTATGAATGCAGCTTCAAGACTCAAAATGTAGGACATTAAGGATAGTGGTGGTGGTGTACAGACCACCAGCCCAAGGGGACGATCTGGATAGGGAGTTAGCAGAACAAATCAGAAGGGTCTGTAGGAAAGGGAACACTGTGGTGATGGAGGACTTCAATCTACTGGGGGTGGAGTTGAGCACCCCATCCACCAAGAGTACAAGAGAGCAGGTTTTACTAGAGGCATTTCAGGACAGCTTCCTGGTGCACTTGGTCAGTGAGTCAACTAGACTGGATAGGACTCTGTACCTGGTTCTATCAAATGGGGAGGCTGTAAGGGATCTGGAGGTGGAAGACCCTCTGGCTGGGAGTGACCACCACTCTGTCTGGTCCACGGTCTACATGGACAATGCAACAGGAGGTATGGGTACCAAAGTAATAGACTTTGAGGGGGTGTACTTTAAAACTATGGGGAAAATTTGGGACAAGCATCTGGTGGAAATTCTGCCACACATGGATGCTAGCCAAAACTGGGATATCATTAAGAAAGGCCTGGTGGAGGTGACTGGGACATGTACAAGAACAAGGAGTAAGAAGGGACGGGCAAAAAATCACAGCTGGCTGATAAAGGAGGTCATGGAAGGGGTCAGGGCCAAAAAAAGGCATTTAGGAGACTCAAGAGATGGGAGGGTAGAGAACAGGGACGTGTATGTGAAGAAATCCAGGGAGGTTACCAGGTTGATCAGAGTAGCCAAGGCATCCATGGAGCTGAGAATGACTCACGGCGTGAAAGATAGAGAAAAGGCTTTTTCAGATACATCAATGAAAAATGGAAAAACAAGGATCAGATTGTGAGGATTAGGAAAGGTGGGGACTGAGTGGAGAAGGGGGAGAACCAGACAGAGGTGCTGAATGAGTACTTCTGCCACATGTTCACTAGAGAGAAAGGGGGCAGATACTACCTGGGAGAGAGGAATGGGTGGGGGGAGGTAATTGATTTAGGGATTACAGAGGATAGGGTGCTGAAGGGATTGAGGGCTCTGAGGGGAGACAAGGTACCAGGTCCAGATGGCATTCACCCTAGGGTACTTAGGGAACTGGTGGTGGTCCTGGCAGGACTGCTGCCTGACCTGTTCAATACATCCTTAGACACTGGATGCATGCCACAGGACTGGAGGATGGCTCATGTGGTACCCATCCATAAAAGCAGACCTAGGGATGAACCAGGGAACTACAGACCGGTAAGCCTCACATTGATTGTGGAAAAACTCATGGAGATGATCTTAAAAGAGAGGCTGATGACCTTTTTGGAGATCAATGGTCTCCAGGATGGTCAGCAGCACAGGTTTGTCTCAGGAAGACCTTGCCAGACAAAGGGTGACTGGGTGACAAAGGAATTGGACAAAGGCCATGCAGTGGATGTCCTGTACTTGGACTTCAGCAAGGCCTTTGATTCCATGCTGCATGGGAGGCTGGAGGGGAGCTGGAGTATGGAGTATATAAGGGTGGGATTAAAGATGGTAAGCTGGATCACCAATTGCTTGAAGGGAAGGCAGCAAAGGGTGGTGGGGGAGCTCTCATCACTGAGGGATGTGACAAGTGGGGTGCCACAGGGATCAGTATTGGGACCAATGTTGTTCAGAATATTCATAGCGGGCATCTCCCACAGGGTGTAGAGTAAGATCAGTCTCTTTGCAGATGAGACAAAGATGGGTGCCATGGTTGATTATATTGAAGGGTGGAGGGGACTGCAGGAGGACCTGACCAAATTGCAGGAGTGGTCAGATGTATGGCAGTTGGTGTTTAGCCCCAAACAGTGCAAGATCTTGCACTTTGGGGCTAACACCAAGGGGAGGAGCTATCAGCTGGGAGGTGTACAGCTAGAATGCACCAAGGAAGAGAGAGATCTAGGGGTGCTTATGATAGGGAGGATGAACAACTCAGCTCAGTGCAGGATGGTGACAGCAAAAGCCAACAGGATGCTGAGGTGTATAGCAAGGGGAGTCTTCTCCAGAAATAGGGAGGTGATCCTGCCCCTCTACAGGTCACAGGTCAGGCCGCTCCTGAAATACTGCATGCAGTACTGGTGCCCATTGTTGAAGAAGGATATCAGATTGTTGGAAGGTGTACAGTGAAGGGTGACAAAGATTATCCAGGGGTTAGATGGACACTCCTATGAGGAGAAGCTGGGTGAGCTAAACATGTATTCCCTGGATGAGAGGGGGGACGGGGGACATGATCAAAATCTTTAAATATTTGAAGGGGATGAACAGGGCTAGTAAAGAAGGGATTTCCCAGATTAGAAGAGGGAGGGTCACGAGGAGGCAGCAGATGAGACTGAAGGGGGGAAGACTGAGGAGAGAAGTCAGGAGACATTATTTCACTGAAAGGGTGGTGGATAAGTGGAATACTCTGTTGGAGGAGGTGGTAGCCTGTAGCATGGTAGATGGTTTTGAGAGGGAATGGGACAGAGTGAGGGGGTGTTTGCGAGGAGGGAAGGGTGGGTGGGGCAGCTAAAAGTTGAGGGGTTAGCCACATAATTGAGCAGACTCTGAGAGCATGAGCCCTGTTTCTGCTGGCATTTTCATATGTTCATATGCGCAACTCAGAATCTGGAAATCCAACCAAAACTAAACTTGGCACATCAAGAGATCTACCACACAAAACTGTGCATGTAAAATTTTGTGCAAATCCTTTGAATGGTTGCAAAGTTATTAAAGTGCTCAACCCTAACTGTAGTGGTGCTACTGTGCAACTATAATATACATATATCTCCATATCACTATACAGTGGAGCCAGCCACAGTGCGACACAATAACTTGAACTAAATGAAATGTCACAAAACCGTGCATGACAAGAGAGCTTAATTGCTGTTGAATTACACTGTTCCCTGCATATATTGTAGCATTTTGTGATATACTGCAGCATTACTGTGTTGCATCCTGGCTGACACTGCTGTACATATAAATATCCATTATAGGGGTGCAGTAGGGCCTCATAGTTAGAGATGAGTAGGGTGTTTAATGTTAAACCCCAAACTTTGCATCTTAATACATTTGCCTGCATTCAACAGACTTGCATGAAATTTTGTATGCAAGGTCTGGGGAGTGCGGTCTCTTGATTTTGCAAGTTTCATTACGGACAGATGTCTGGATTCTTATTCCAGATAGAGCAAATAGTGGAAAAATATGTGTTTTATGTCATTGTTGCACTCTCCTTTCCTAAAGTCTAGATGGTTTGGAATTTTGTTCTGAAATTTTCTGGGTAAAAGGGGCTTGCCCTAGAAAGATGCCTTTTTTAGTTTGGTAAAAAATATTAATCTGTTCCTCAGTTATAAGGATTTGAAATTGCAGTTTTTAGTATGCTCATTAGGGTGTTTCATTTGTATGTCTGATGTGAAAGAAGAAATTTACAGCTCACGCAATTCTTCTTTCATGAGCAAAAAATCTTTTGTATGGCGTCATCTAGTTTTTTTTATTTTTTTTTATTGAAAACTCATAAACATGACAGCATGGAGAAAGCAAACACATTAATCTCTCTCTCTCTAAACTGGACCCATTTGGCTTGATTCTGGATGTTTTTTTGTTTTTTTTTAAATCCCAAAATATGGTTTGATGATGTCCCTAAAATCCTAGGTGGAAGGCTTAGCGAGGGCTCCTGATTCTTCTGTCATGAGTCAAAATTGTTCTTGTGTGAGTCTCACAAAAAAAGACTCTCAGCTTATGAAAGAAGAATTGAATCTCACAAAAGAAGAAATTTCTTGTTTTGTGATACTCTTTTGTGCGCTTCTTTCAGGAGATTTCTTGTTTTATGATATTTCTCATGAAAAAATCATGAAAGAAGAACTGAGATTGCTCTTTCATAATCTACTTTTGTGAGATTTCTGCTTTTGTGTCTTTTTCATGAAATGGATTCTTTTTTCGTGAGCTTCTTTTGTGAGACCATACAAAACAAAAAAAAATCTTCTCATGAAAGAAGAACATTATCTTTATATATAAAAACTAATTTTGTTTATAACAAAGCCATTTTAAAAGATTTTACCTGAAATTTTCAACATGACCTTATTTCACCCACCTCGTGAGCCAGGAAGGTGAAATCACCTTTCAGGCAGGATTTGAAAAATTTCACCTGTCTTCTTCATGATGTATGGTCATTAAAAGACTATGTTGAAAATCTGGGGTCAAAAGGCCAGTTCAGTGCCATGGAGCATCATACTTTACCTCTTGCCAAGCCAGCGAACTGTGTTCACGGTGACAGTGGGTCACCAGGGGTTGGCCGGGGAGGAGGAGGATTGAGCATCTGAAAGACAGCTCTTCTTCTCCTCTGGGTAGGGAGGGATCAGTAATTGGTGTTTATCTGGCCCCTAGAGGAGGCTGGGGGATGGCACACTGATGCTCTATAAGGTGGGTGGAGGTGGGGCAGATGCCAGGCATGCCACACACCAAAGTGTGCATGACACCACCACTGGCGTCATTCCACACCATTCCTTTGAAAGAAGGAGAGAGAGGAAAAATGTTCCAGTGGTTGGATAAAGGCGGGCTTTGCAGGTCCTGCTCCCTGACCAACCAGGTGCTGACTGGAACTGGATCTGATCTTTGGTGGGGGCCTGTGGATCCACTGCTGATGCCGCCAGGGGGCAAGCCCTGGGGGAAGATGGTCAGCACTGATGGTGGATGTTGGGGGGATGTGATTGGGGCTCCTTCCTGAATGTGGTCAGCCAGAGATGGAAAGAAAGAAAGAAAATTTGGGGTCAAAATATGAAAAAAACAACAAAGTTATGTATGAAAGGCCCTGCACATCTGTATCTCTAGCGCACAAAGTCACCTGTGTTTCCACAGTTAGATGGACTCCTCACTTGGTGTGGATGTTCAGCACCTGCAAGGCCCTTCCATGCCCAGACTCCTCACTTAGTGCAGGGCCTAGAGGGTCTTGCACATCTGCATCTATAGCTACACAAAGGTGAAGGGCCCAGAGGGCCCTGTACTTCTGCAGCCTGATAGACTCCACATTTGGTGCAGGCCATTTGCATCTATAGCTGAACAGAATTGCAAGGTCCAGAGGGTCCTGTGCTTCTGCAGCCAGATGGATCTGTTCACACAGGCCCCTTTGGGACCTGTGTGAAAGAGGATACGATTCCACTATCTCAAAAAGGAAATAAATTAATTGCAAAAAAACTGCATTAATGCACCTGTTAAGGTTCAACTTAATGTAACAGAAGTAGGGAAATGTGGCATTAGGGTTTCCAACCCTAACTCTCCACACCATCAAAGCAGCAAAAGGACAACACCACACAAGCAACCACAGACAGCCACCCTCAGGTAAGACAAACAATATACAACTGTTTCCAGATGACACAAATGCAGTAGTAGTGATATGCTACCTTTGTGGATTTGTATATGTGGACAGGGCCTGTGCTTATGCAGCCATACCTATGTGTGTATGTCATACTACATGCATGAGTATGTGTGCTTGCAGAAGTGCAGACCCCATAGGGGCCTGCCGTTCTGTACACTGAAGGCCCCACGCAGCCTGTGCCTCTGTAGCCAGAGGTACAGCAGTGCCAGACAGAATGTAATGCAGTAATGCTGCAGTATATCACAAAAATGCTCTAGTATGCTGCAGGAAACAGTGTTATTCAATGGCAATTACGCCTTTTTTTCAACAGTATTTTGTGACATGTCCTTTACCACAAGTTATTACACTGCATAATGTCTGGATCAACTATACTCATGCATGTTGTAAGAGCTACATCGCTAGGTAGTATGACCCATTGGTACATGCTTTTCTATATAAGCATCTGCTTAACAGAAATACTGCTACCCCAGAACAATTTCTATATCAGCTGCTGAAACTATTATACCCATATTTCAACAGTATGTCTCTATGCATAACTGCAGGCACCATAGGGACTGCCTCTCTGAAGGCAGAAATCAGTGTGTATGCCTTATACCTGTGGCTGAAGAGTTGCAGGCCCTTGAGGGGCCAGCAGTTCTGCAGAAAGGAGTAGTGTTACAATTTTGGAATCATGGATTTTATGATGCCTGCACTTCTGCAGCCAGAGGTTGGTGTGTATATCTTACACCGGAGGCTGCAGAAACACAGGCCCATCAAGTGTGTGTATGTTGTACAGTGTGCATGAGTACCTGAGACTACAGAAGTGCTGCCCTCAGGGGCATGCATATCTGCAGACAAAAGAAGTCTTGCAATTTGTGTATTGAGGATTTATGTCTGTAACTGCAGGACCTGTGATTCTACATAAGAAGCACTGCTATGTTTTCAGTTTCATGGATCTGTATCTGCAGTTACAAGTGAGTGTGTATGTCTTGCACTATGCATGCATGCCACAGATATGAATCCACAAAGGTAGCACATGCTTCTGCAGTTGTGTCAGCTGGAAACAGTTGTATGTTTTTTGTCTTAC
Organism: Neoceratodus forsteri; assembly: GCA_016271365.2. Classification (NCBI taxonomy): domain Eukaryota; kingdom Metazoa; phylum Chordata; order Ceratodontiformes; family Ceratodontidae; genus Neoceratodus; species Neoceratodus forsteri. Next base: position 334,863,876 of record CM028136.1, on the reverse strand, counting down.
CTGTTAATGCCTGAATGGGGTTGCTTGTGTGGTGTTGTCTTTCTGCTGTTTTTTGGGAGGGGGGGGATTAATGTTGGAAATGCTTACACCACATTTCCCTACTTTGGTTGAATTAAGTTGTACTTCAACTGGTGCATTAATACAGTTTTTTCAATTAATATAAACAGACAGACTGACTGATTGTCTGACTGATTGATTGACTGCACAGACATCAATATATAGGGTGAGGGGAATGACTTTGGCAATAGTGTCATATGCCCAGGGTATATTTATTTAGTTTTTTTGGTTAGTTAGTAAGTTATTTAGTTAGTTTGTTAGTTAGTAAGTAAGTTAGTTACTGTAGTTAGTTATTCTGTAGAGTGTTTGTGCTTACTGGAGCACGGTCCCTTTTACATTAATGACTTGAGAGATTAGTTAATATTAAGGAACGTAGGATAAAAACAAAGTACAGAGTAGAAGAGGTATACCTAGTATCAGAGACAGCTGCAAGCAATGTTCACAGAGAGATGTTTCCTGAGCCATGATTTAAGGGTAATATGGGATTTTGTAGTTTACGTGTAAGGCGGTAAGGAATTCAATATTTTTGAGACCTTAAACCAAAGTCTTTTTACCCCATGGCCACCTTAACCTGTGGAATATAAAGCAGATTTGTGTGCATGGAATGAAGTATTTGAGTTCTGGCAGGGGGTGTTTATTTATTTGATAATTGGTGACCAGGAAAGGCACACTGAGCTAGGGCACATTTCCAGGTGTGACCCACGGGAGAGGGAAGCAGGGGGAACATCAGACAAATTACTGTGCAAATCAAGTTACAGAAGTAATGTGCAGTCACAAATACAGAGTAGAAAAATGTGCAGGTACATCTTGGAACAGTTAGAGTGCAAATATGCATACCCTTTTCAGGTCGAGTGCACATAAGAGATTCCTCAAAACTGCCATAGCAATGTTAACCAAAAATAACAGGCAATGCATTAGGCAACAAGTTCAAAGAGAGAGAGAGAGAAACCAGAACCCAGTTGCTGCCAGTGTAGGATGAGGAGGAACCTCATTAGGGGAAACAGGAGCAGGTTGCAGATGGAAGGAGTTTCAGCTAGTGCCTGAAAGAGTGTATAGTATTGGTATGGCTGAGGGATGAGGGAAACCGGTTCCAGAGATTTGGAAGGCAATAAGAGAAGATGGATTGTCTGACAGAGGAATGAGGATGAGGACTGGAGAAGGTTTGCTAGTCCCTGGAATAGAGAGAGCATAGAGCTGGAGTGAGTGGGAAGAGAAGTGATGAGAGATAGGAGGAAAGGGAGATAAACAAGCATTTGAAGATGAAGGTGGAACAGTGTAACTGGCAGAGATGTTAGGGGATGATGGGAAGGGAGGAGTAGAGGAAGCAATGGTGAGTGCAAGGAGGGAAGTTTGTTACAAAGCAACAAAAATCATTACACAGAGTGTCCATTCTGGCTAGGGAAGTGGAGGGAGCAGTACCATAGACCATGCTAGCATAGTCCAGAACTAGGAAAACTAGGAGGCTAGGTGAACACTGTTTTGTGAGCAAGAGAGCAGATACTGAGTGTTACTTTATTATCCTATGATAGCCAGTTGAGTCTAGTGCATTCATACTGTAGGTCTGCAATTAGTGCAGACCATGCAATACAGTCTTCTTTTCTGCAGAGCTCAGAGACTGAGGCCAGACTGCAGTCTATGGACTCATATTCAGTTAGTGGAAATAGGGTCTGCTGCAAAATATGGACTCTGAATTCAGGTGTCCAATAGTTTCTGACTTGATATGTCATACAAAGGTTCTTATAAACCTTTTTTCATAATGTACCTTTTTATTAAAATTTGTGAGAAAGGAGTATATCACAGATCCTGAATTAACATAATCAGACAAAAATGCATAACACAGTATAGAAAATGACAAAATTATCAACAACGCAGGCATCAGACTTGTGGGCCTTAAATCTTATCCCCAACAGCATCCAGTCTGACAAGTAAATAAAAAACCGTGAGGAACATAAAAAGGAAAACAGGGAAGGTTGGGCATCAAAACAGTCGCCAACAGAAGTTGAGTGTCCATATCCTCTGATGAATTCTGTTCAAAGGTAGTTTAGAGTTCCTGTATCCAGACCAGTCCTGAGCATATCACAGTATATTGCAAAGGAATGAAAATCAGCAAGTAAATCTGTCCACATTTAAGTCTGATGGGTCCAAATCCCAGTAACAACTAAAAACCAATTAGTAACTGGATACAGATAGAAATTAAATATTGCACCCAACCAATGATGGAACCTAAAAAAAAGTTGTTCGGGTTAATAAAGAGAGGGGGTCTCTGTATCTTGTCCAGTAATAGCCCAAGGGCTAACGTCAAATAAGAAAAGCTTTCAAAGAGAATAAAAGTAGAACTGATACTCTTCCAACCAAAGTCCCATAGATCTATGTCTAGTCTGGACTGTACACAATCCTAACACCTTTCTGTTATTTAAGGAACAAAGTTAAGAAAGTGATCTAATTGATATCGCACCCATCTGCACCAGATAAGATCAAAAGCCTCCACTCTATCTGAGAGTCAGGCTGAAAGCTTTTCCAGAGCATATGTTTCCCTAACCTGTGTATGCCAGGTCTCCCGTGTTGGAATTGTCTTAGTGTACCATAACCTGGTGATGACTTTTTTGGCCACTAGAACTAGCAAGGTCACTTGTCTATAAATAGTGCTATTCATACTGAGCCCCTCTGGCATCACTGCAGTCAGAATAGAAGAATGAGTTAACAATGGCGAACAATCACAAATAGCAGTCAGTTCTCGTAGAACCTCCTGCCAATACGGGACTACGGACTCACAGGCCCAAAGTATATGAGTCTGGTCAGCATGTTCACAGCTGCATTCCCTCCAACATCTACCAAGGGAGGCCTCTGTAAACTGAGCTACTACAGCTGGAGTGCAAAAATATCTAGTACAGAGCTTCCAGGCATATTCCTTCCAATACGGGGATCAGAATGCTTTAAAATCTGGAAGCGCAGAGGCATTCCATGCATGACGAGGAATGTGTTCATGAAATTCTTTAGCCCATTTTACCCTTTTAAAGTCCATGGAATCCCTAAGTAACTCCAGAAGGGCCTTAGGTGACTTATTAAATACTCTGTTGAGGCCCCACTGCAATGAGTTTGAACCAAAGATATCAAAAGCGGTGGTTGCTCTACTAGAGAAGTAAGCAAATCTTCGGAGGGTCTGAGGTATGAACTGAAGATATCTATAGAAAAAAAGATTGCAGCAGTTGATACATGGATTGTAACTGGACAGAAGGAAGACTACCATTTGAGCCTATCAGCTGAGGGGACATACCTCAAACTCCAGGATTACCAAGGCTCCAATGCCCCATCGACTGCATTTGGGAGAAAGAAAGAATCATGGGCAAGTGATCAGATAAAAAGTGCTTCTGATTGGGTAAGACAGTCACGCAGAACCTGAAGCTGTTGTTTAAAAGGTACAGCTGTGTACTGAGGAAATTTAGTAAGTGGACCACAATGTGGGGAATGGCCAAAAAGGTAGCTTGTGAGGTCAAGTAGGTCACTCTAAGTGAGCTCTATCTGTTTCCAGTGCTCTGCATATAAAAGGTTCAGCCAGAATAGTATTATACATAGCAGAATGGCCATCGCATCATTTTTAAAATTAGGGAGATTAAGGCCCCCCCTTATCTCTAAGAAGTTGTAAAATGTGTATCTAACTCTAGGAGGTCTGCCCTTCCAAATGAAGTGGGAAATCAATCTATCCCAAGCTTGGAAGTAAGAATTATTGCGCGGCATAGGGAGTGTTTGGAGAAAAAACAAAATGCAAGGAAGAATATTTTGTTGGATGGCTTCCACTCTGCCCAAACATATAAACCTTTTTGTCATAACATTAAAGTGTTTAGCATAGAAGAGGTAAGTAAGTCTTTACTGCTCAGCCAACATAGGCTATTACAATCCCTCAGAAAAAGAATATGCATATTTAAATGCTTCACATTTACTCTAGTTCCATAAAATCCAAATATTACATTAAATTCAGTGCAGACCGCTTATGTCAGGCACCTCCATGCACATCACTTTCTTCTGGTATAGCAGGTGTCTATCTCACAGTTAAATGCGTCCTGTAAATGGTGGGAGCCAGAATGCGCACATAAGCTGTCACTAGCACTCATGGTTTTCAATATGATTAGTCCCCAGTAATCCACATGGTTCTGCTGTTCGCTATAAATAAGCTAATGAAATTGGCATATTAAGAACATTAAGTATTAATGTGGCCAGCATTTGGAAAGCATTAATCTTCTGACCTAAGCAAGCTTCCAGTTAATATATATCCAGTGTAAGTGGGCTGCACTGTCCAGTGCTTAGAGGAAGAAATTATATCTAATTTCCTGATAAACACAGCACTAATGATAAGAAAAATATGGAATGTGTAAACGAGTCAGAAATTGATATTTTCTGTAGTCTTTTCAGTTAAAGGATACACAATTTATCCAGAGAGCAATGTCTCATGATTAGCTGTTTGCCAGAAGCAAACTGACTTTGAAAGCCCAGGAAAAGATGAAACATCATAGAGGAGCTTCCTCAGAAAAGCCAAGCAAAGAAGAGGGAGCAGTTGAGATATACCCCCAGCTATGTAAAGCTATCCACACGTACTACTGGGGTACTGCCAGACGTAACTAAGCAGAGATTCCCCTTGTGCTGAAGGACTCTAGGCTTGGAACCATACAGCATAGCCTTTATTCTGCTTTTATTATGCTAGAACATATTGGCAGCTTGAAATCAGGTCTAGATCAGATGACAGTTACAACACAGTCCCAACTTTCATTCATCAATAGTGCTAGACTTCAAGAATAGTACTACTATACATAGTTTGTGTTTAACAGGAACCTGGAGGTCTTACATATTGTAGCTGAAGCATTAATAAACAGGACAGGAGTACTGGGTCTTTAAGGATTGACTCTTGGGGACACTGTGTTTGACAGAAAAGAGATTAAAGTGTCTTGGAATTTGATAACCTGGATGTGATTGGTTAAGTGGTCATGAAATGCACTAGGGAGTGAGTGAACAAAACTCAGAGCTTCAGATGTAGAGCAGCAGCTGATAGTTGACAAGATCAAAAGCTTTAGACATGTCTAAAAACACAGCACCTGTCAGAAATCCTTTTTACATCACCAAGTAAAGATCATCAGTGAGAGTGATCAGGGTAGCGGATGTCCCACGGTGTTTTCTAAAATGCTGAATGAGAGAGAGGAAATTATGGGAATTAATGTAATGAATGGTTTGTTGGTATACTACCTTTTCCAACAGTTTTGCAAGCACAGTGTGGCTAGATATATGTTTGCAATTACCAGTATCGGGCCCCTTTTGCGAACAATATCTAAAATGTTTTTTTTTTGTCTAGAAATCAGGCAGCTAGCCACAAGTGCTGTAAGTGAAAGTTTAAACAGAGAAGAAATTGGTACGGATTTTCCTGTACATCATTTCTGCACAGACTAACTGAGAGCCCATCACTCAACTCAGTGCCCTTTTCCTTTATCTTAGAGAAGAGTTGAATCATCTGATTAGCAGTTATCACTCTTAGGTAGACATCATGGGCTGGTCCCTGAGGCTGTCAAAACCCAGTATTGTAGTGGATGCACAGCCTATATGCAATGAGACAGAGTAGTGGATTCCCCATGCATGCAGACAATATTTACGGGATCTTCCCACTGACATAGATTGGGTTCTACCACCACTTCTTTAACCAATGTCTGCCTACAGCCTGAATCCACCAGAGTCATATCTGTTTATGTCTCCACTTTCAACATTATTGTATGTGGGTTTTTGGCCTAGAATTCATGTGTGGGCTGTCACAGTGCATTCCACAAAGTTACAGTCCATGCAGTCACAAAACTTACTGATATGTCCGACTTTACCACAATGAAAACATACAATCTTATTAACAGGTCTATGACCTGTGCCCCTCATTTGGGTCACTGACAGCAGGGTAATGGGACTGGGGGAATTACACCAGGCCCTGAGGTTATACCCTTTTGACATAAAGGAATAGAATTATTTCACCAGTTGACCAATATCCACACCCGTATGCTTGTTCCCATTCCCCCAATGTCCCTTTTCCTCTGTTCTGCAGCTATCTTCTTCTTGGGTCACCACGTGAGGTTCAGTGTAGGTTCTACTCTTCTTAGTGGCCTCTGGTCTTTCAGCCTCCAGGTAGTCATCCATAATTGTCATCACTGTGGCCAGAGTAGTCTATTCGTGTCAACTTACCCACTCAAAAGCTTGATCTGGCAGAATCTTTCAATACTGCTCCAGTACAGTCAGCTCCATAACCTCTTCTTTAGTGCATACCTCTGGCTTTAAAAATTGGGTAGTCAACTCTTGTAATTTTTTTGCCAGCACAATTTTTGCAAGGAAGGTGGAGAATGACTTCAGTAGCAGCATACTGTTACCTCAGAATCAGAAGAGGAAGAAACCTACCCCGTGATCTCAATTATTTGGGCTCTGGTGAGCCCAAAATAAAAAAAAAGTTTATAAACAAAAACTTCAGTGCAAAAGTAAGATTTACCCATAAGAGCACTAGCAACAAAACCAAGTTTCAGTGAAACACAAAATTCAACATACTTCACTGATGCAAAACATCACAGTAAGTATATGCATGATTTTCATATACTTCTCATGATGCTTTGCATTAGGGAGCTATGTATAGTCTGACATACTATTAAGTCCTTGTATGCAGTCTCTACGGTGATATCCTGGGGAAGGCAACATTAGGCAGAAGCCCACACAAAAGTAGTGCACAGTTCACTGTGTAATTTTTCTGCCTCCTTTCTGTGGACCTACTCTGGTATGGCCACATGAAGTCTTTCTGGTTATACCATGCTCAGCTCAAAAAAGCTGCCCTATAGCTGGGTGTGCTCTTGGAATAACAATTGTCACAGCACACAAAATCCGGTACCACCCACCACAAGAATGACCACACCAGACAATGCTGTAAATCAAAGCAGTTTTATATGGCAAAAAAGTGCAAACCTCCAAGTGCAAATGCACAGACCAGGAGACAACAGGCAGGACCCCACTAGACTGCTACTGGTTTTACCGAAGCTTCATCAAGAAGTAGAAAGTAGTCCACAGTTCACTAGATAATTTTTCTGCTTCCTTTCTGAGGATCTACTCTGGTATGCCCACTCAAAGTCTTTCTGGCTGCACCATGCAGCCTTAAAAATCAGGAAGTCAGACTTCTGAAATAAATAGTTTAATGCCACCAGAGAAAGCAGCAGCAAAAATATGATGCTTTGCATTGTAGAAATGTTGCTTCATTGGGGGCCTGTTGGAACACTTTGACAATAGCAGACTGTATTCACCATGTTTGCCATTTATTACACATATACCTTTCCTAATACTCTTAACCCTGCCCTCAATTCAAGCAGTAGTTGTACATGTAATATGTTAATATTCATTTATTTATTTAATTTTGGTAACTGGGTAGGCCCACTGAGACCGACTGGTCCCTTTTTCAGAGGCTACCTGGGATTAATTGCAGAGAGACATATTTCTAGGATATATACAATTATACACTTACAAAGCAGTAATAGACACATCTGTACAGAGAAGTACAGCATTATTAGTCAGCATAGTTCACAATCAATTTTACATCTAGGTAAAAGAGATGACAAATGGTACCTTAGGAGGGCATTACATTTGCAAGTCCAATTGGCAGTGGGGAGGGAAAGAAGGGGTGGGAAGGCACAGAAGACATCACAGCACAGTAGGGGATAAGTACATATTGTAGCGTAGGTTCAGAAGGACAACAGATCTCATAGTTTGTTCAATTCAATTTATGAGTTCATAGTTCGGTGCCTGAGAGGTTGAGTAAGGTCATTGTCATTTATAACAAGAACAATGGTCTGATGTCAGCAGGTGGGACTTGAGCTCCCTCTTGAAACTCCTTAGGGAGGTAGAAGATTGAATGCTGCATGTGGGCACATTCCATAGGGAAGGGATGTAGGAAAAGAAGGATCAGGCTCCACAAGAGGTTCTACTCTGGGTACTTGAAGTAGATGGAGGTCTGAGGATCTTAATTTTCTTTCACACTGTTTAGGTCATAGATGATTTTTTAGGCTGGGGGGAGGTGGTGCTCTGCATTAATTTACAGGCTAAGCACAGCGAGGGGTAGGTCAGTCTGCACTCAAGTGATAGCCAGCTCAGGGATTTCAACACTAAACAATGATGGCCATGCAGCCTGGTTGAGTTGGCAAACCTCCAAATCCTATGGTAGAGAGTTCTTAGCATCTGGAACTCAGTACCACTGACAGAGTGCAGTACAGGAGCCCCATGGAGTAGGGTTGGAAGGAGGGTACCTTGGGCAATCCTATAGTGAGATTCTAGGGTAAGTAATGGGCTCAAGCAGTACAGGATGCCCACCTTCTGGTTAATAGTCTTTGTTAGGTGGCTGAGATGTGTCTTGTATCCACAGTCTTGGTTGAGGTAGACCCCCAAGTACTTAATAGAGCTTACCACCTCTACTCTTGTCCTATCAGAGAGACTGAGTATGAGTTTAGCAGTTCGGTCGGTACCAAGGCTCCTAGGCCCAAATAACATTGCCTTTGTTTTTTTTCCATTGAAAACAATTGGTTGGCAAGAAGCCATTCATCCAGCAACAGGAGGTCTTTACCTAACTGCTCACTTAATTGAGTTGCACTTGGGGCTGTTCTATAAAGAACTGCGTCATCTACATATAGAGTAACTTTAACTCCTCCAGTGTGCGGTTGAAGGTTGTTTATAAATAAAGAAAATAATAGTGCCCCAAGGATGGAGCCTTGTGGGACCCCATCCAGGATGGGTCGCTGGTCAGAGAGTGCAAGACACCATTTCACAATTTGTGACCTACCTCTCAGAGAGTCATAGAACCATGCTTAAGGAGGCATTGTCTAGTCCCAGGGATACTAGTTTTTTGATCAGTAGCTGGTTACTTACCAAATCAAAAGTTTTGATGAAGTCTATAAAGACTGCACCATTTAGTAGACCCTTATCTATGGTGTTTACGATATCAGTGGTCAGACTGCCCAAACCTTTATCAGTACCATGATTTTTCCTGAAGCCATGCTGATCAGGAGTCACTAGATTCTATCTCTCTAAGTAGTCTTGTATTTGATTATAAATTAGCCTTTCTAGTACTTTATTTTATGTAGGGAGGATAGATATGGGTCTATAGTTTTATTACCATTTTCTGGAACCCCCCCCTTTGTCAACTGGAGTGACCAAGGCCACGTTCCATAAAGTGGGTACCTTCCCTTCAAGAAGGGATCTGTTGAAAAGCCAGGCTACAGGGGATACCCACTGGATATTGTAGGATTTACTTTCAATACTTTAAGGACTTCAGATCGGGAGATGAGTTTAAGGTGGAATTGCAGACTGTGGGAGGTTGCCACCATGTTGTTACAGGGAGGGGGGGAGAGGGGCCAGTCAAAGAAGTTCTGTATTTATGAAGGTCAGTAAAAAGAGCATTAATCTCATATGTGAAGTTGGCTGGGTCCCTATAGCAGGTCCCATTGGACACTTTTTCAACATCTACTGAGGAGGCTTCACCCTTAATGAGGGAATTGACATGGGCCCAGAATTGTTGGGAGTCAGACAGATTTTCAATTTGCAGGTCTCTCAGATAACTTTTTTTGGCAGATTTCAATTCACTTTTGCATTTGTTCCACAGTGCCCTGAATTTCACCCAATCCTCTGTTGAGTTAGAGGTTTTATATGCACACCAGGCCTTATTCCTTGTTCTCATAAGAGTTCTGAGATCCCTGGTTAACCTTTTGGCATGCTGGCCTTTAACTCTCAATTGTTTGAGGGGTGCATGTTGTTGGTGGCTGAGGTGAAGTAATTTATAGAGATATCAATGGTAGGGACTAGCTTGATCTGGGTCCAATTTATTTCAGCCAGAGTCACTAGGAAGGAGAACTGGTCAAAGCTGAAAAAGACCCTGGTCCAGAAAGTTCGGGGATTCAGGGAGGAGGGGTTGGGAAGTTATTTTTCCAAATTACAAATGTCAGAATTTGGTCACTAAGAGAGTCACTAAATGTGCCAGCAAGTTTAACTCTATCAGGCCTGGAGACAAAAATCCAGTCCAAGGTAGAGTGATTGTCAGTTTTCATGTTTAGTTGGTGTCTGAATTACCCGAGTCATGTTTATGTCTATTAGGGTGGACTTGGTATCAGAATCTGGCAGGGTACCCCAGTGGATGTTGAAATCCCCTAGGATAATCTTTTCCAGCGGAGGTAGGCCCTGAACAGCAGCAGCAAGAAACTTAAAGGTAGCAGAGGCTTCTTTTGGTGGACTGTACACACATCCGATAATAACAGATTTTGTGCCACCCAATTCCAGTTGTACAAATAGGGCTTCATAGGTGGAGTTGTCAAAGATGCAGGGTGCAATTAAGTGAAGATTTTTTGTATAAGGCAACTCTCCTACCCTTTTTGCTGACTCTATCATGCCAAAAAAATCCTATACCCTGGAAGATCAACTTCTTGGGCTAGTATATTGGGCTTTTGCATTTTTTCTTTAAATCATACACCCATTGCCTTTTTCATTTAGGCAGGAATGCTTACACTGGCCCTAGTTCATTGACCATCTGCACCTGAAAAGCAAACTATATTTACATTGGGATATTCATTTCAGACATATCATGGGACATCAAGAGCAAGATCAGTCTGTTTGCTGATGATACCAAGGTAGGTGCGGTGGTGGATGACCTAGAGGGATGGCAGGGGTTGCAAGATGATCTGGCAAAGCTTGAAACCTGGTCAGACACCTGGCAGCTGGGCTTTAATGCCAAAAAGTGCAAGGTGCTGCATTTTGGGATGAAGAACCCAAGGAGGAGTTACCAGCTAGGGGGAGTGCAGCTAGCCCAGACATAGGAGGAGAAGGATCTGGGTGTGCTCATTACAGGGTCAATGAACAACTCGGCACAATGTAGGAAGGCAGCTGCAAAGGCCAACAAAATGTTGGGTTGTATTGCAAGGGGTATATCCTCGAGGAGGGAGGAGGTGATTCTGCCACTGTATAGGTCATTAGTTAGACCACACCTGGAGTACTGCGTGCAGTACTGGCATCCGTATCTGAAGAGGGACATTAAGTTACTGGAGGGGGTGCAGCGCAGAGCAACAAAGATGATCAAGGGGCTGGGGGACTTATCATACGAGAGGAGGTTGAAGGAGTTGAACATGTACTCACTGGAGGAGAGGAGAGACAGGGGTGACATGATTGAAACCTTTAAATACATGAAAGGAATAAACAAGACGGGTAGAGAGGGCTGTTCAAAGTAAGGGAGGAGGGCCACCGGGTCATGATATGAGACTGGAGTGAGGAAGGTTCAGGAGGGAGATGAGAGACACTTTTTACAGAGATGGTGGTGGCTGGGTGGAATCGTTACCTGCTGAAGTGGTATGCAGTAGAACAGTGGACTGCTTCAAATGAGGATGGGACAGGACAAGGGGGAGGGTTAATGAAGGGGAAGGGTAGAAGGGAGGGGCAGCTGCAGAATAAGGGGTGCTAGCTGCACATTCGAGCAGACTTGATAGACCTCTAGGCCTTTATCTGCTGGCAAATTTCGTATGTTCATATATAAAATCCCTACAATACTCTAGAAATTACACTGCTGACTGTTTTATTGTCTTCACAATGCTCCATCTTCTTTAATACCTTTAGATAAAAATAGACAAGGACCCCAACCCCCAAATACTGCTTAATTACATTTTAATATAAAAACAATACCACACACTTGATTCCTGCATTTTCCTATTAATATTTTCCTGTTTGTACTCTTTTTCAAGCATTAGCTATATACCCTCTGCTCAAGTGGCAGATGCAGTAGTTTTCTGTAAAAGGGCTTACTCAATATAAAAGTTTTTAAAACTGCATGTATGACAACTTAAAAGTCATCAGGCCCTATATTCCAACACTTAGTCATGCACTAACAGGATTAGCGCAGCGATAAATGGATATAGGGAGGCCAACAGACAGATAGTGTGGCTGCTGCTATATTCAAGGAAACACATAACGCATTATTAAGTGTCTAGTATGGTATTGCTAGATACACCATGCAAAAGAGGTGAGCCTCTTGCATACAGGGAGCAGTGGTATATTGAATGGGTTTTGAGAGCTCCAAAAGGCTGCTTTGGCAGTCCTATTTACCAATTCGAAAACATTATTTTTAGCAATGTGGTGCTCAACCTCTCCCCCTCTTCTGGCAACACTGGTGCTTGATGAAAACATAACATTGAAAACAAAACAGTCTCCTCCCTCCCTCCCTACCTCACCCAACCAACATTAAATAATTCCTGGTAGTCTAGCAGTACCCCATCCTCATCCAATCCTTGTTTGCTATTCTAGACACATGCCCAGTGTCTGGTGGCATCCTTTCTCTTACCCAATCCTAGATTGTTTTGCTAGACATATATCTGATGGCCAGTGTATCCCCTCTCTCACTCACCTAATCCCAGTTTGTTATTCTAGACATATAACTGGTGTCCAGTGATACCCCTCTCTCACCCGGTCCCCATTTGCTCTTCTAGATATATACAGTTCTTGGTGCCCAGTGGTACAGTCTCCCTTACTGGATCTCTGTTTCCTATTTTCACATATACCTGGTGTCCAGTGGCACCACCTCTGTTACCTGATCCTTGTTTGCTATTTTACACATGTGACAACCACCTCTTGCCTACCATTACCCCACCTTGGAGAGGGGGTGGGACATAGTACAGGGGATACTCCCATGGATTGGAATGGTGTCCTCCCACTGGGAGTCACAAGTTGCCAACAGTTCCCATTCTGGCAGCTGCTTTCATCTGTCATTTGATCACTGGGGTGTGGCCTATGTAAGTCTCTGTATCACCCCTGCATTGCCACTGTCCAGTCCTTCCTTGGTTGGTCGAAACTTAGATTTCATTATGTAGCACTGTACATGGGTCCCTGCAAGGCAACCAGGGTAAACAACATCATTTTATGTTTGCTTGCACACATGTGCAAGAAACATAGTGCCACCATATGAGAATTTGTAGGTGAGTCTCCCCCACTTCCAGTGCCCTGCTGCCTTTTGCCGGCGTGGCCACACCGTGCCAATGAATGTAGGAGCTGTCTATGACAGCTGTTCAGATGAAGTGGTGTACAGTTGAAAGGAAAACACTGCAACATGTAGGCAATTTTAATACTGCTGTCAGCAGTATGCAAAGTGCCTACACATCAGCACTGCACTGAAACAGCTGTCATAGACAGCTCAATCCCCCCCCGCAACAAGTAGCATGCTGAAGGCTACCCCAGCATGCTCATGCAATCCCCCTCACACACACACACTGTATGGCCGACGGGGATGCCCAATCCCCCATCGGCTCTGCTGTGCTCCCCCAAACAGAGTTCCAGATGCCATGCTGGGAGCCCACCCCAGCGTGGCAACAGTCCGTATGGCCAACAGGGGTGCCCAATCCCCATCAGCTCCACTGTATCCCCCCCAACAGACTTCCAGGTGCCACACTGGGAGCTCACCCCAGCATGGCAACAATCCTTATGGCTGACAGGGGTGCCCAGTCCGTCATCTGCTCCACTGCCACTTCCAAGCAGCCTTTCAGATGCCATGCTGGAAGCCCACCCAAGTGAGGCAAAAATCCTGCGTCATCTTTAAAAAAAATGCCCTGTAAGAAAAAACAATCCCTTGCTGACTCTCTTGACCCCCCTTCCCCCCACCCACGCCCACCATCTGCACACTCTGCCTCCCCGCATCCCCAACTCACTCCATACTTACCTCTGGAGTCCAGCATGACAATCTTCGGTGGACCAGGAACACATCTGCACTCTTCAAAGCCATTTGTGAACTGAGGAAATGTCGGTAAGGTGTATAATGGAATAAATAGGGTTTTTTCAACTTTGATGCATATCTCAGGCATTTACCAAATTTTCAACTTGGGGTTCTTGGGAACCCACACCTCATGAATTCGTGCACTGTCATTTTGTTATTTGGTCCCGAAAGGTAATTTCGCGGTCACTGCATGGAACCACTTTTAAGAACTGATTTATGAAATGACAGTGTTACAGTTCATGAGGTAGGCCCCCAAAAACCCTATGTTGAAAATTTGGTGAAAAAATTCCCAAAAATGACTGTTTTACAAGCGTGCATTGCACAGTTCCTACACACGCTCATAAGTTCACAAATTTTTTATATTTTCACTCCAGATTTTCAACATTGCCAGTTTACCACACCTCCTTATGAGGAGTACAGCTGTAATTTTTCACATCTTGCCCAAATGTGTTTCTGTGCATGCAGTGCACAATGGCACAGTGGGTGTTCGAAATCAAGGTTTGGGACAGATTAAGAAAATCACAGTGACACTGTTCATGAGCAGAGGTCTTAAAATGGCTATGTTAAAAATTTGGTGACAAAAGCCCATAAAATGACTGTGTTATGAGCAAGCTTTGCTCAGTTTCCACACCCCCTCATAAGTTCATGACTTTGTAATATATTTAGTCCAGATTTTCACCAGTGCCATTTTTCCACACTTCCTTATGAACAGTACAGCTGTCATTTTTCACACCATGGTCAAAATGTGTTTTCACACTTCCATCGCAGAAATGCGTGGTCACTGTGAGAAATCACTGTTTGGGACAGATTAAAGAAAATCACAGTGACAGTGGTCATGAGCGGAGGTCTCAAAATGCCTGTGTTGACAATCTGCTGTAAAAAATCCCCAGACTAATTACATTACGGGTGTGCATTGCCCAGTTTCTATGCACGCTTGTGACTTCACCAGTTTTTTTAATATTTTCATTGCAGATTTTCAACATTGTCATTTTTTACACCTCCCCATGAACAGTACAACTGTCATTTTTCACATCCTGTTCTAAATGTGTTTTCGCACCTGTGGTGCCAAATCATGTAGGTAGTCGTGCAAAATCAGCTTTCGGCTAATGAACTGATATTGCAACTGTTCATAAGGTGGGGGTCATAAAAAACCCATGTTGAAAATACCAACGAACGCCTGAGGCGTTAGGGTTTCCGACCATAACGCCCCACCCTGTAGAGACTGACAGGCATCAGGGGTGTGACTTGGGATTTTCGCCAGTAATGCTCATACCATTCCACCCCACCCACACCCTGCAGCCAGTGAGAGGCATCAAGGTGTGCCTCCGACTCTTCGGCACCAAAGTTAACTCCATTCTCCTATACTGCACCCATCTCACTGTATTTCCTGATGGAATGAAGTGAGCATAAGGGCCAAAGACCCCAAGGCACACCGTGACACTTGTCGGTGTCTGCAGGGTAGGCTGTGGTGAAATGGCGTGGCCATTATGCCTGATGACCCAAAGGCACACCCCAATGTCTGTCAGTCTCTGCAGGGTGGTAGTGGGGTTGGCTTCAGTTCCATACTTCACTGCCCTTCCTATTATGCAGCTCTCTAACTCCTACACTACCAATGCCAATGCCAGCAAGCAAACATTCGGCATTGACAAATGCTTGTTAGTTCAGCAACACACTTAATCTTAGGCATACTTGTAACATAGAGAAAAAAATAAAAAATATGTTGCAGGTGATACTTTTTATTGGACTAACAAAATTATTTTTAAGACTGGTTTTTGAGAGATAAAACTCTCTTCCTCAGGTCAAAGTGAAAACAGCTGAGCAGTATGATAGATATAAAGGTTGGATGTGGATTCAAAACCTAGACAAGCAGTTTACAGATCAAAGCATTGCAGTCAGTTTGCACCTCTTACAAACAGGAAAACTGATTTTCACTGGAGTGTGTCTGTTGGAGAGATCAACTTGTAAGATCAAATGGCTGCCTAATTTTACTCTGACTCTGGACCATTATTTAACATTTCTAAAAAGTCAAGACTGAAAGAAAATACATACCATTGTCTTAAGAAGGTACATGTTAAAAGAACCAGAGGGTGCTGACGTGAAGGTTTAAAAAGAAACTCTGAAGCACTGCTTTAAGCATACTTGTAATTAATCCAAACCTTGTCCCTTCTTATATTTGCAGCAATGACACATGACACTGGACATTATGCTTAGATCAGAATCTTAGTTGCAACAACCAACAATTTATTTACACAGCACCATGCATAATACTGAGTTAGTACAGGAATTACACATCCAGAGCTCTGACTGTTGCCACAACTAAGAGCCCAATGAGGTCAGTATTTACAAGTCCTGAGACATTAAGCAGTAGGAATTTATCAGCAGCATAACACATTTTATAGTTTACACTATCCCCCGTCTGAGCCTCCTGGGAGCTGAGTTACCACAGGAGGTACCTGAGCCCCAGACAATACAGTTGCACAGTCCTCAGCCTCTCTATCATCTGGGTGAAAGATATACCCCCCTACCTAGCACTTATGACACTTGGTCATGCACATCCACAAGAATTAGGTATAAACCAGCTCATTGAATCTTACCCCTCCCCTCAAGATTTAATGTCATAATTTGCTGACATAGGGCAAGCATCTGGTGGCAGTGCCTGGTAGAGTTCACATTTATCCCAATTCTATGCCAATTTATTGGCATACATCTAAAGGGTAGAAGTGATAGGCCAAGCCATGACAGGGCCATCCTCCTTGATATCCTGGCTAGCAGTTTCTGTTACTTTAAATTCCTTCACCTAGCAGGTTGAGGACAATGAGGCAAGATCAGTGACAGCAGTATTGAAGGCTTGGTGGCAACAATGAGAGAGAGCAGCTACCCTCTCATGGCTCCACACTATGGCAATGCTGGTCAACGATCCTGCACACACCACAGTCCCAACAGTTACCAATCCCTCCACCACATGCAAAAGCCGCCAAGCAGAGAGCAAAAACAGGCCCAGACCCCCATCCTCAGCTACAGCACCAAATACCAACTGACTGCCTTGTCCCCAGCAATCTCCACTGAGCCTTCTCATCTGCAGAACTGCCCTGGGGCATTAACCAGTGTTTGAGTCATCCCTAACATCCTCCACCAGGCTTGGCATTGCAACCCGCCTGGGTGTCAGTGGTGGCAGGACTGGGCACCACTGTAGCATGGGTCTTCTTCACTGGCAAAGTGGCTGCATCCTTAGGGAGTTTCTTTTGTCTTTGGTGGTGAGAATAGTTCTGGTTCCCTACTACACTTTGGAATAGCATTTTAATAAATGTATTGCAGCTACTACCATGGTGTGCAAGGTTATCCATTTTTATTTGCTACTTTTTACATTGTGGAGCCTGCGCCCTTTATGATGTGCTGCGCTGGGGAAACTTTTGTTCTCTAGTTACCTTCATGGGGGACCTGCATATGGCACACATGTATGCTGGCATCACATCCCTTCCACGATGCATGTAGAAATCACATGCCTCCTTATATCCATACAAACATACATACTAACATATGAATGTGCCAGCAGAAACAGACCTCCTGGTCTATCAACGTTTGCTCAAGTGTGCAGTTAGAGCCCTTAAATTACAGCTGCCCCCCCTTCCCTTTTGTCCACCCTTTGCCATTCTCAGCCTCACCCACCTGTACTCTCCCCTGTTCTCTATCCCATGCCCTTTTAAAGCTACCGACAGTTTTGCATGACATCACCCTCTCTGGTAGGGCATTCTACTTTGATACCACTCTCTCTGTGAAGACATGCCTCCTCATCTCCCCCTAAATCTTCCCCCCTCTATTCTTAGCCCATGCCCTCTAGTGTCCCATCCCTTCCTCAGTTTAAAAACCCCATCAGCTCCATCCTTGTTGATTCCTCTCAGATACTTGAAAGTTATGATCACGTCCCCCCATCCCTCTTCTCCTCCAGGGTGTACATATTCAGTTCCCCCAGCCTGTTATCGTAATCTCTTCCCTCCATTCCTTGCACCATTTTCATTGCCCTCTGCTGCATTCCCTCCAGTAGCTTGATATCCCACCTCAGGTATGATCTCCAGAAGTGCACACAGTATTCCAAGTGCAGCCTGACCAGTGACCTGTAGAGGGGCAAGATCACCTCCCTCCACCTAGATGAGAACCCCCTCACTATACACTCTAGCATCTTGTTTGCCTTTGCTGCTGCTTTCCTGCATTGGGCAGAATTGTTCATGCTCCCTGTTACCATCACCCCTAGGTCCTTCTCCTCCTCAGTGATCTCCAGCTTCACCTCCCCAACCAATATTCTCTCCTTGGGTTCATTTCTCTGAAGTGCATAACCTTACACTTCTTCACATTGAACCCCAGCTGCCACCTCTCCGATCACTCCTCCAGTTTGGTTAGGTCCCCCTGCAGTTGCTTCCATCCCTCCTCCTCATCCACTACTGCACCCATTTTGGTATCATCTGCAAACAGACTTACCCTGCTCACCGCTCTGTTTGTGATGTCTGAGATGAAGAGCCCAAATAGCATTGGGCCAAGCACCAAGCCCTGTGGCACCCCGCTCGTCACTGGTCTAGGTGTTGAGAATTCCTCCCCCACCACCACCACCCATTGCAGTCTCCCATGCTGACAGTTTGTAATCCAGTTTGCTATCTTTGCCCCCAATTCCACACCAGTTAGCTTCCCCCAAGCTGCCCATGAGGTACTGAATTGAAGGTCTTGCTGAAATCCAAGTAGAGGACATCCACTGCATGGCCACTATCCAGCTCTCTTGTTATCCAGTCATAATATTGTATTAGGTTGGTTTGACAGGACTTCCCCCATATCCCCTTCCCCCTCTGACTAGGTAGGGATGCATTTAACGCTTTTCTCCACTCACATTAATTTTGGCACTCTGCAATGAAATTCCTATCCTCCTCTTCCTGCATCCACTCCAAAGGCCACTGTGCCCCTCCACAGACTCCTCGCCTTCTGCCTGCCATTTCTTTTCCCTTGGTCCAATAGAAATAATTTTTGTTACAGATTTCCTGGTGCAGACAGTCGCCAAATTCCCAGTTCTGCAGTGGCCCTTAGTGGACTCAGCCACAATTTAGTGGAGGTGGGCAAAACAATCACATGCAGGAAGGTGCAGAAATTTTTTTTTTTTTGCTGGAAAGAAGCCTCCAAGTGAGGTAGCATGCTGTCTCTCTCTCATAGCACTGTTAGTGACCTCTGTTGCAGACCAAATTTAAACTGTGAGCAAAGAGTTTTTTCCCTTCTCTTTAAAGTTACTCAGAGTTATAAACCTGTCAAACAGTTGGGCAGTGATAAAAAGAGATAGGCAGGATGTACTGGGCAGCATACTGAGGGGCAAATACTGCACACAGATTACAGTGATTCTGTGGCTAGCCAGCAACCACTGCACAGTTGGGCCATGTCTCCAAGACATAACAGGCAAGTTGCAGTTAGACATTATGTAACCGCTTTCCTCTTTAAAATGACAAAGCCTTTACTCAAAAGTGATGGAACTGATAAACAAGTGGCAAATGACTCTCTAGATATGAAGCATGTCCTCTCTTCTCACCATCTCACTCCTCACAGGCTTCCTTATTTTCTGTACCTCAGCTGCATGTGCTTCAGGCCTGCCTCCAGAGTTCTGATCTCTGTTGCTGGGCAGGCTACTGTAGGGACTCCTCAGCCATTGTTATTGAGGAATGCAAATTAGGGTTCATGGGGTACTTCCCCTGAAATATAAGGGGGGCAGGTTAACTTGGGTAACTGAAATGATTCAGTTGGCAATGGCCAAGTGCCAGGCAGTGGTATATTGTTTAGTGTGGGGGGGTTACAATAAATTGTCTGGAGGAAAAGGGGAGTGAAGTGGAGGGTGGGAACTGACCAGGGTGAGGGAGGGGTAGCCACAAGACCATCACTGGCCACATAGGAAAGATTAACATTTTTGTTCAGTTGGCTGAAGGGACAAAGTGACTTAGAGTGGCTCAAAATGTTCATATCTGTTCGTGGAAGGTAAAAGTGCAGAACTGTGGCACTTTCACTGAACACAACTTTGGCATCAGTTACGATATATGGATGGGCATTGTGGAATAAAGCATTCTTTTTTTTCAGCTGATGGTACTGAGTTTCAAGGACAAACCTAAACTACTGTACACAAAGAAGTAAGATCATTAATCAAAAATGGAATAAAAAATAGCAATGGTTTGTATACAAGAAAAAATTGCATTGTGGGGATGTAACATGGTATTAAGCAATGATCCCAAGAGAGTGTGGTATTGCTAATACATTACACCCCCAAAATGCTTTTCATTTTTGAGTTACTGCAATCCATTGATGTTGTTTGTTTTGTATACTACATTTAGGTAGAAAAAAAGGCTAAATTTTAGTTTGTTTTTTTTTAGAAATGTTATATGGTTTTAGTAGAGAAAGACTGAATGAGGCACTGATGATTTTGTTTTTCCAACTGAAGAAGAATGGGGGTGTGTGTGTTTAAGCACTTGCTTTGTCTGTCTCAGAGCTGGGTGAAGGTGGGTGTGTCTCTGACAGAGAGCTGTAGGTGTAGTGCAAGAAGGCTGCTGTGTGCCAAAGCAGACATGCATCTGCAAAACACTGAGGTATTAAATTTCATACCCTTTATAGTACTCCGCAGTCAACACCAGTGGGTATTCCTCATCCATCCTATAGGTTGATGCATGATCCAATCAAATCAAAGTTGGGCGAGGACATCCCTCTACCCTCATCAGAATATCTCCAGTTCAATTTGTGCATCCAGATAGGTTGGTCACATCCTCACTGCTCCCAACAACAACTGTACAGGTACTGTAGAAAACTAACTTCTTTTAAATTCAATAGCTCTAACTAGCAACCTGAAGATAGCAAGATCAGCTACTAAATGCATGCAAACCTTCCCTTAATGTCTATTTACTCAACAGGTTTTCCTTTACAGCATAGGGAAACAAAAAATTACTTGATCCCATTATCAGGAGATCAGGATCCCATCCTGTAGCAGGCCCTGAGCACTCCACAAATCACATCAATTTTGGTTAGGGTCCCTCCTGTAGCGACCCCAGCCTTCCTCACATCAGCAGCTAAAGCTTTTTCCTGTGTGACTACTAATCCCCCCCTCCCCAACAACAGCAGTCTTGCTGGACTCCACATTCACCGTCAACAATGCTGCACAGCCATAGCAATCTCTCAGGGTAGGAATCCCCTCCAGCAACGATTCCTGCCCAGGGTAGTGGAACACAATGTCTTTTTTGGCACCTCCAGGAACTGCCTCCTAAGCGTTAGCCCTCTCTAGTAATGGGCTCCCTGAAGGCTCGATCTCCACTCCTTCCTCTCGTTCTGGGCAGGAATTCCCTCCGGTAGCATTTCCTGCTCAGAATCACACACCCAAGATTCCTCAGGCACCTCTGGAGACTCATATCCTGCTCCACCCTCTGTGCAGCAAGATCGGAGCTCTGTGCAGTGAGATTGGAGCTCCATGCATCGAGATCGGTGCTCTGATCAGGCAGTGGTTACCTTCTGTTTCACGTACCTCAGGAGGGGCAGGACCTTCCCCTCACTCTCTCTTTCCCAGGCCATTCTTCTCAGAGCTCCATTGTCCTGGTAGTCAGCTTACCCTTTCATCTTGGGCACTGTCCACTTCTCCTGAGCAGTAAAAACTCCTTTGTTCTCTCTGTTCTCGGGGGATCACAAAACAATTACATTCCCTCCGAGACAGCTCAGATGTGCTTCCCCATGCTGCTACTTGGGAAAGACAAGCCTCATGGTGCTCTGGGACCTCTCCCAACCCTGCAATCTCGCTACAAGTCTTGCAGGATTACACAGGCCATATTATTACATCCAGCTCTCCCAAACTACGGGAGTTACCACAAGATCTCACGGCCACCATCTTGCCTGGGTATTATACCCACCACAGCCACAATTCAACTGTCCTTTGTCCTCAAACAAAAACAAACAAAGTCACAGGAAGCTGCAATTTACTTATGTGGCCTGCTGCATTAAAAGGCCCCTTCTTAATGCAATATTTTCTTAATTCCTCCAGATTTCCCCACTTCATGAGAAAATGCAGGGAGTGCAGAGTGTCATTCTCACCCATAGAGGAAGATGACCAAACATGTGCGGTGTGTATCTTTACTCCGTACAAGGGTGCAGCACAGATGGAAGATGAGGACTCCATTATGGAATCCCACCCACTACCCACCATTCCTATCACTTTGGACACCAACCAGGCCCAGTTATTATTCCATCTGCTGGAACATATGAAAGTGGGTGACTCCATCACCACAGCACCTCAGAAAGCCACCGACAAGGGCCCCACAAGAAAGCGCCCCAGATTGGATACGGACAGCATCACGTCCGACAATTCCAATGAACCCAGTGAGGGCACTTTGGACAAGTCAACCCGAATGTGCCACGGGGAGAACATTGACAAACTAATCACAGTGGTGTGGATGGCACTCAAGATATCACAGCAGCCCGCACAACCCACCATGTCCAAACACCCCTACTTTCTATGTCTGAGACAGAAGAGAAAACACATTTCCCCTCCTGTCAGGCTCTTGACACCCTTCTTACAAAGGAATATGAGGCCACAGATCCAACCAGAATGTCCAAAAAGAGCATGATAAACAGGTATTACCCCACTAGCTGGAAAAAAATGAACACCGGGGTAAACCTCCTAAGGTGGACCAACCGGTCTCACAGCTATCCAGATGCACTACCATCCCAATTGAAAGTATGGCAGCACTCAAAGATCCGATGAATAAAAAGGTCGAGGAACACCTCCAGAAAATTCACAAGGCAACCGGCATGGTGCGCTAGGCAGTGTGGTTCACCTGTAGGGCCCTCCATAGATGGTTAGACATTCTCATAGAGAATATCCCCAAGGATTCACCCCAAGTGGATGCAGCGGAGTGTGTCATTCAAGCTGTGAAATACATCATGGATGCATCTTCTGACATCTTCAGGTTTGGGGCTTGTACCACTGTACTGACCAATAGAGCCAGAAGAGCCCTGTGGCTCAAACTATAGCAGGCGGACAATGAATCCAAAACCCCCCTTCTCAAGCTGCCCTTCAAAGAGGGTACCCTTTTCGGGGAAGGCCTAACTCCATACCTCAAACAAAGGGGGGGACACAGACACAGGGAGACAAAGATGTCTACCTCCCCACAGACAGACCTTTTCATTCCAAAAACACATTTTTCAAACACAAACCACAGACATACCATGCCCAGACCACAAAGCTGTGGCCCCAAAGACTATGCTTCCAACACAAGGCATACAACAACCGACCAAGAGGCAATACAGGGGGCCAGTACTCCAATGGAGGGCGAAAACCCAATTTCAAGCCTCAAGGTAACAAAAAATGAAGGTGAGCAGACCCACATGAAATTACCTGTGGCAGGGAGGCTGAGGCAGTTTGCACAACAATGGGCCCACACAACATCCGACAAATGGGTGCTGGAACTCATTACAAAAGACTACATGATCAACAGCAAGCCCATAAGACACAGATCTTATCTATCACCGACTCCAAGGGACCCGATCAAGGTACAAGCATTACGCAATACAGTACAGGAATTACTCACTGATGGAGCTATCACGCGAGTCCCCACAGAGGAACAGGACACAGGGGTATACTCCTTGTTCTTTGTTGTCCCAAACAAGATGGGTGGAATGCGACCCATGCTAGACCTCAAGTATCTCAACCAGAACGTCACCTACAAGAAATTCAAAATGGAGACCATCCACTCCACTCTGACATCCATTCAACCAGGGGATTACCTGACCTCAATAGATCTCAAGGATGCCTACCTCCACATTCCCTTCCCACCGTCACACCACCATTACCTCTGATTCAACTTCCAAGGGCAACATTTTCAATATCCATGCCTACCCTTCGGCCTGGCATCGGCACCCCAGGTCTTCACCAAGACCCTGGTAGTCCTTGCAGCACATCTCAGAAAGAAAGGAGTCCATGTAGTACCATACCTGGATGACTGCCTGATAAGGGCAAGAACAGAGGAGCAGGCCCTATGAAGCACACAGTTTGCAATCAACTGCCTGCAACAACGCAGGTGGATAATAAACAGGGACAAGAGCCACCTGATTCCTGCCCAGTCCATTACTCATTTGGGTGCAGTAATACATACAAAGAACAACAATGTCACCCCTACAACTGAAAAAGTTCAAAACATCCTAATTCTGGTGTCGGTCCTAATCAGCAGGCCAAACAGGGCTGTATGGGTCTACCTACAGGTACTGGGAGTCATGGCAGCACTAATAGACATGGTTCCATGGTCCAGGGCACACATGCAAACACTACAAAGATTCCTAATAGACTCTTGGGACCAGACAACACAAAACTTCAAATTCAGAGTCACACCCCCTCATTTACTGTTAGCCAGACTACGTTGGTGGACCCTGAAAACACACTTACTGCGGGGCACAACGCTGACACAAGTAGCACCAGAGGTGATCACCACAGATGCCAGTCTGTTGGGTTGGGGGGCAATGTACAACAATCATGAAACCTAAGGATGGTGGACTCAGCAAGAGTCCTCTCTACCCATCAGAATCTTAGAAATGAGAGCTGTTTGCCAAGCCCTACTCTTCTTTGCACCCCTCCTCACCAGCAGGCCTGTCCTAGTCTGATGCAACAGTCAAGTGACAGTAGCATACATAAACAAACAAGGAGTAACATGAAGCAAAGCAATGATAAAGGAGTCACTAAAGCTATTCTGATGGGCAGAATGTAACTTACTGTCACTAAGGTCATGTCAGACGAATCTAACAGATTTCTTTGACTGGGTGACCAAAGTAATAGACCAGGGAGGAGCTGTGGATATGGCCTACCTAGACTTTAGCAAGGCATTTGACACAGTCCCACAGAAAAGATTAATAATTAAGTTAGCCAGCCTGGGAGTGGGTCCCAGTATGGTAGCCTGGGTTGCAAACTGGCTGCACAATAGGACACAGAAGGTAATAGTGAGTGGAACACATTCCTAAGAAAGGGGGGGTCACTAGTGGAGTACCTCAGGGCTCAGTACTGGGTCCAGTCCTCTTTAACATCTTTATAGGTGACATTGCAGAGGGTCTGAAGGGAAAGGTATGCCTCTTTGTAGATGATACAAAGATCTGTAACAGAGTTGATACACAAGTGGGGTAGAAAGGATGAGAAGGACTTGGCAAGGTTGGAGGAATGGTCAGACATATGGCAACTTAGATTCAATGCAAACAAGTGCAAGTAATGCACCTGGGAAACAAAAACCCAGGAGAAGAGTACACAATAGCAGGGGAGGTACTAACAACAACAAAAATGGAACGGGACTTGGGGGTAGTCATATCAGATGATCTAAAGGTTGGTAAGCAATGTGAGAAGTCAGTAAGGAGAGCCGGGGGATACTGGGATGCATAGGAAGAGGCAACACAAGTAGAAAAAGGGAAGTGGTTATCCCTCTGTACAGACAGTTGGTGAGACCCCATCTGGAGTACTGTGTGCAGTTTTGGAGACCTCATCTATGCAAGGACATAGACAGGATGGAAGCAGTCCAGAGGAGGGCAACTAAAATGGTGCAGGGTCTACATCAGAAATCATATGAAGAGAGACTGAGAGAGCTTAATATGTATATCCTTGATGAAAGGAGGGACAGGGGGGACATGATAGAAACATTCAAGTACCTGAAGGGAATCAACAAAGTCCAGGAGGGTAGCATCTTTCAGAAAAAGAGATGTGTAAGAACAAGGGGACACAATTTAAAGATGGGGGATGGCTCAGGGGTAATGTGAGGAAATCTTTTTTTCATGGAGAGAGTGGCAGATGCATGGAACTGCCTTCCTGGGGAGGTTGTTGGGGCTAAAACAGTGGGGGAATTCAAACATGCATGGGACAGACACAAGGCAATTGTAGTGGGGGGAGGCAGGAAGTAGGCTGTTGGTTAACTAGAATCTGCAGCTTATCCAGTAGGTCGGGAAATGGGCAGACTGGGTGGACCAAGTGGTCCTTATCTGCCATCAAAGTCTAATGTTTCTATGTTTCTATGTTTAATCGCAATATACCTAGCAGGAGAGGACAACACAGAGGTGGACTGGCTGAGCAGAGTCACCATCAGCCAGTCAAAATGGAGACCTCACAAGTCCATTTTTCAGAGGCTACAGTCCAGATGGGGCCTCCTGCAAGTCGACCTAATGGCATCATGGACAAACTCTCAACTTCCCAACTACCACTTCAGATTCTCAGACCCCCAAGCTCAAGAGATCAATACACTGTCAGCCACTTGGGACATATTCCCACCGATACCAATGATACCCAAAGTACTCCACAAGATTCGATGCACAGGAACGTCAGTGATCCTAGTAGCCCCCAACTGGCCGAGACGGACTTGGTACTCACTCATACAGGACATGTCAGTGAGCTTGCCAATGAACATACCACCTTGGCCCAACCTTCTGTCACAGGGTCCAATTCTCCATCCAAATCCAACCAGCCTGAATCTGATGGCCTGGCTATTGAAAGGGAAACACTGTTAAACCAAGGCTACCATACCAGGGTCGTAAATTGTCTGATGCAATCCAGGAGACAATCCACAAATAAGACTTACCACAGACAATGGCAAATCTTCCACAAATGGTGCAGGGAGATGGGTACCTCACCCTCAGTGGCGGGGTTACCACAAATCCTATATTTCCTCAACGAAGGGGCAAACAAGGGCTTAAGTCCAGCCACACTGAAAGTGCAGGCATCAGCTATTTCCTCCCATACTAGCCCACTCCCAGGGATAGGTCACATTGGTTCTCATCCAGACACCATTCGACTACTCAAGGCAGTCACTTTGACAACTCCGGGGAGGGGAGGAAAAGATGCCCACCATGGCATCTTAACACAGTCCTAGACGCTCTACAGTTACCCACACTCCAGCAAGACTGTCTTCACTGGTGTACTATTAAGACAGCATTCCTGTTAGCAATTTACTCTGCCAGAAGAATAGGAGAGCTCCAGGCCCCTATCATGCAGAAAACCCTTTATCACATTTCATAGCGATAGAATCATACTGAGAACAGTACCCTTTTTCCTGCACAAGGTGGCTTCCCAGTGCCATAAAGACCAGGATGTCCTTTTATCCTACATATCCCTAAGTAACCTCCAAGACACATCATCCCACCACCCCTAGATGTGGGTTGCCAGTTGGAAAAGTACCTCAGTGTCACTAGGGAAATTCGAAAGTCAGACAGGTTATTCATCCTAACCAGAGGGCACCAAATAGGGCAGGCAGCCTTCAAAGACACCATAGCCAGATGGATCAAACAGACCACAAACGAGGCCTATAAAGTAGTGGGGCAGATGCCAACAGAAGGCCTCAGAGCCCACTCTACCAGGGCAGTAACTACATCCTGGGCAGAAAGGGGGAATGTGTTTACTCAAGACATCTGTTCAGCGGCTACCTGGTCGTCTATTCATACCTTCACTAAACATTACAGGTTAGACATAGCATCTGCAGATAGGCCTAACTTTTCCAAATCAGTTCTGGAGGCAGGTGCCTTAAAGGACTAAACCAGAGCTAATCTGCCTTCACCTTACTCACCCGAGAGTTCTCACTCCGATACTTCACTGCTACTAAGGTCCCACTGGTGTTGACTGTGGAGTACTATAAAGGATACGAAATGTAATGGGATTTACTCACCTGGTAAAGATGATCATCTGAGTACCCTTTATAGTACTCCGCAGGCCCACCCAGAGGGCAGATTACACTCGGGCCAGGTCAGCAGAAAGAGCGAAGCCCCGTAAAAGGAGGGGTGAAACTAAGGTCACAGTCTTAGCCCTTCATGCAAGAGTCAATGACAATGTAACAATATATGTCAACTGTATCTATATTTTTTCTGTACATGAGACTGTTACTACAATAAAGGTGATGGGTAAAACACAATTCATGACTAAGCATGCCATAAATTAATATACTATAACCAATGGCTCTAGGCAATAACCACAGGACCCAGCCACTAGGAGGCTCATTTTCCTGTTGGGCCTACCTTGGGACAGGCATATCCCTGGCTTGTATTTTTTCTCTTTGTTTCTCTCTCATTACATAGATATGAAAGACTCACACTGGAGATATTCTGATGAGGGTAGAGAGATGTCCTCGCCAACCTCTGATTTGATTGGATCATGCATCAACCTATAGGATGGATGAGGAATACCCACCGGTGTTGACTGAGGAGTACTATAAAGGGTACTCAGATAATTACCTTTACCAGGTGAGTAAATCTCATTCTCATTGGTGTGCTTTTCTGGTGGGAGTCTAATGTGCCCATTAGAGTAATTTGTAAGTAATTAAATTAACTATTTGCATCTATTTGCTTCGGCGTGCAAGAGTGTTCTCCATTCTGCTTTCCCTGCAGACATTGAAAAAAAAAAGACAACAGTGCATCCTGAAGACTGAGTTGCTGGTGCTGACACAGATAGCTAACCCTACACACAACAATGCACACAGAGAAAAAAAGCACTTAAAGGAAATGCTCTGGAGGTAATATGGAATAAAAATTTAATGATGCCCAAAACACCAGCTAGCAGCCCCAGCACTTTGACCAAAGGTGTCTTCATCTGAAGGCATGTCAGACCATTACAACAAACTGTAATTTAAGCATACTTCTAAAAGATATAAAACATCATTGTGACAAAAACATAAAAATTCTAAGGAAATTAATTGCAATCTGGGGAAATAGAGAAGCACCGCTTTGTTATATTAAAGAAATTATTAAGACCATATTTGAAAAAATAGTAAGTTCAGAATAAAACTTTAGGATCACAAACTCATGCAAAGATCCAGCAAGTCAATATATCATATTAATGAACCCAAAAATAATTATTGACTATTGAGGCCCAGCTTACTGAGGTACTAATAGAGAACATCAGTGGCACTCACCTAAACTTATACAAGTAAAAAAATGTTGATAAATGAAACAGTATCACTACATAATAAATGTTGTAAATGAAGTCAGAAAGTGGTGCCAAACAAATCTGTTTAGTTGTACCAAAGGAAGCTGGTGTTTGAGAAATCAGACCTTTAACTACAAATGTGTTTTTAGGAACAATTTTTAACATGTAGACTATAAAGAAATATCCTAGTACCAGGTGCTGATTCTCCTAAAACTCATTTTCAGAACAAAACTATAAGAACCAAAGGAAGCCTAATAATGAAATAAAGTTCTCATATTGTGTCAAAAGATTATAGACACTGAAATTCCAAACAGAAATTGGAAACTGGTGAGTTATATTTCCCTTTTGAAAATGATCCAAGGCAATAACAAAAATAAAGAGAAAAGAAACAGGAGAAATGATAAGTAACAGGGTAACAATTCCGAACGAATCTGTGACTTATTCAGAAGATTAGGTGAAATCCTTCATTTCAAAAATGGCAAGAAATCAGTTTCTTCATTAAGTCCATGTGGACTCCATGTGTTCAGTACTGACATCCATCTGCTTTCCTTTTTCAGCAGGATATTAATCCTATTACCACCATGTACTGGTGGTGGGGAAGGGGGCATGTTCAAGCGCCATGAATCTGAGTTGAGAGGGGTCAGAGTTGTTGGCTATCCTAAAATGAGCACCATGAACATTGTTTTCTTTTTTTATTGCAAATGGCCCTTACTGTGTCTTTAAAAAGGATGGTTCTCCTACATATTGTAGCCTGCAAAGGCACTACGCTATGAAAACCACAAAAGGTGTTCTACACATGATGAATTCCCTGATTTCAACATTCTTTCCAGCTTCTAAGAAATGGCTGTACTAGTTGCCCTCTACCACAAATTTGCAAATATTTCAGAATATTAGGAAAGCCACATTTATGAAAACCCTTAGGACATTGAGGCAATCAAGATGGTGCAATACTTTTGGTGGTGCTGGAAATAATATAGCTAGATGTTAGTAAATGACCAATACTTTGCCCTTTCTTAATGTTTACTCATTCCTTAGGGCATACACTCTCCCAGTGCCTTATAGAAACATAGAAATATAGAAACTGAAGGAAGAAGTGGACCGCAAGATCCATCTAGTCTGCCCAATATGGGTAACTACCCCCAGTCCTTTCTGTGAAATGATATCTTTGTGCCTGTCCCAGGCATTTTTGAACCCGTTTACCATTTTGGCCTCCACCCCTTCCCAGTGCAGGCAATTCAATGGGTCGACCACCATCTCAGTGAAGAAGAACTTCCTAACATTGCTCCTGAATCACCCACCCTTGAGCCTCATATCATTTCCTCTAGTTCTGATGCTTTTCTTCTCCTGTACCCTTACCTTATTTATACCCTTGATATACTTGAATGTCTCAATGATGTCCCCCCTCTCCCTCCTCTGCTCCAGGGAATATATGTTAAGCTCCCTTAGCCTATCCTCATATGCCACTTGATTCAGACCCCGAATCATTTTTGTGGCTCACCTCTGCACTGTCTCAGTCCTATCAATGTCTTTCTTAAGGTGCAGCCTCCAAAACTGTATGCAGTACTCCAGGTGGGGGTGCACTAGAGCCCTGTAAAGTGACAGCACCACCTCCCTTCTATGGCTCATGATTCCTCTCCCTATGCAGCCCAGCAAACCACTGGCCTTTTGCGCCACCTTTTCACACTGTTTCCCCACCTTTAAGTCATCTGATATAATGACTCCTAGGTTTCGCTCCTGGTTGGTGCATGCCAGCTGCTCCCCTCCCAGGTATTATCCCACTTTGAGGATTCCCTTGCCTGAGTGCACAACCTTGCACTTTTTGGTGTTGAACTTCAACTGCCAGGCATCTGACAACTCCTTGAGTTTCCTCAGGTCTGATTCCATGCTTTTGACTCCTCCTCCTGAGGTTCTCACCCTGTTCCATATCTTGGTGTCATCTGCAAACAGACACACCTTCACTTCCGATACATTAATATTGTCGGTTCGGAACACATTGAAGAGTAGGGGCCCCAGCACCGACCCCTGAGGCACTCCACTAGTCACTTCCCTCTCCATTGATACCAGTCCATTTACCTGCACCAGGCAGTTGCTCACCCAACCCACCACTTCCTTACCTACGCCAATGTGGTCTAGCTTCTTTATCAGCATTCTGTGTGCAACCAAGTTGAAGGCCTTAGTAAAGTCCAGGTAGACCACATCCACCGCTCTCCCTTGATCCACTGCCTTTGTTACCTAGTCAATAAAGTCCACCATGCTTGTCTGGCACAACCTTCCAGCCATGAAACCATGTTATTTTGGGTCCTGTTGCCCACTGGATTCCAGATGTGCTGTTCTTTGCTTGAGCAGCATCTCCATCAGTTTTCCTACTACCAAAGTGAGGCTCACTGGATGGTAATTTACAGCCTCCTCCCTGCTCCCTGATTTGTGAAGTGGGACCACTGTCGCCCTTTTCCAGTCTTCAGGCACTGTCCCACTTTCCAGGGATTTGGTGCAGAGCTCTGCCAGGAGCATTGTTATCACACTCCCCAATTCCTTGAGAACTCTTGGATGAATCTTATCTGGCCCTATGGCCTTGTCCATCTTTAATTTATTTAGGGCTTCCAAGACTTGTCCCTCTGTGAAGGGGCTAGAGTCTATCCCTGGTTCCTGGGTGCAACTGCTTTGCAGGTTTGGGCCATTTCCTGCATTCTCCCTAGCGATCATGGAACAGAAATATTTGTTTAGGACTTCTGCCTTCTCACTGTCCTTCTTTACTAGTCCCCCTCTCAAAACTACTAACCTTACTTTACCTCCTCTAGTCTTTCTCCTTTCTCTTATGTACCTAAAAAAGGTTTTGTCTCCCCTTCCAACACCCTGTGCTATCCTTAGCTCAGTGTGAGCTTTAGCTTTTCTTATTACTTTTCCTGCTTCACTCTGTGCAACTATGTAAGCTTCCCTGTCTTCATCCTTGTTTGATGCCTTATATGCCTTGTATGCCTTTCTTTTCTCCCTTACTATAGTGGCCACCTCCTTGGAGAACCAAAGGGGTTTCCTTCTCTTATTTGCCTTGCTGATCCTCCTATCACACTGCTCGGTTCCATCCTTGATAGCTCCCTTGAGGTTCTCCCACATTTCCTCCACCCCCCCCCATGCCTGAGTTTCTCTGCAAGGCTGGTTCTCATTTTGGAAAAGTCTGCCTTTCTGAAGTTCAAAACTCTGATCTTGGAATGGCTGGTATTCATAGTAAAGATGGTACCCTACCTCGCCCCTTTCTACTCTGTCACTGTTGGTCAGAATCAAGTTCAAGACAGCTCCACCTCTGACTGGTGAACCAGCAAGTTGTTTCAGTCCTGCCCCCTGTAAGGCCATTACTAATTCCCTGCCTCTTGTTGTCGCTGCTATCTGTGAACCCCAGTTAATGTCTGGTAAGTTAAAGTCCCCTACTATAATTCCCTCTCCCTTCTCTGCCATTTTATGCATTATCTCCAATGTTTCTTTGTCCCCATCTTCCCCCTGTGATGGTGACCTGTAGATAACTCCTAATCTAATGGCTACCTCATTCCCCATCTCAGCTGTTACCCACAGTGCCTCAGTGTCACCTAGGGTCCCCTGGATTTGAGTGGTTTTTATTTTCTCCTGGATGTGTACATCTTATCAGTTTGTAAAACTGGCCAGAATTTATAAATAAGGCTACCAATTTGTCCTGCAATAGGGCTAAAATCAGTAATGAAGATACAGATCTGATCCAAGTTGTTTGAATGATTTCTGGGTACAAGTACTGTAACTCCCTTCTCTCAGTTCCATGTACCTTCACTAAAGCTTCTTAAAGAATTGGCTCAGTTTAGCCCCATCTCCATAAAGCACTGTGTTAACTCTATAGCCTGTGTTTCAAATGTTGCATTTTCAGAGCAATTTCTCTTGATGCGTAAAACCTGAGACCGAAGAACTGAATGAATCAATTTTTATCAGACGTGCACTGCCATACTGCAGGAGTACATTTGCTGCAGTTTTCTTCCTAAATCTGTGCACTGTCATACTGTAGGAGTGCATATGCTACAATTTTATTCTTAAATCCACATGATGAGGTAACTGTACCTGGCTTGGCACTAAAATTGAAATTCAAGATGTTTATCTGATGCCTATTAACCTCGTGTGTGAAATTTAAAGTAATGCTGTTGTTATTCATGTATTCCATAAAGGAATTTATTTCCTTAATAGTGCCACAAAAGATGCAGATTATGTCACCAATTAATGGATAACAGCAAATCAACTTCTCAAAAAACGTGTTGATGTGGTTATTGAAAATATACATGTTCTCTCAGCATCCCATATATAGGTTCATGTATGATGAAGCAAAAGCTGCACCTATCGCTGTTCTGCATTTTGTAGGAAGTACTCATTGATAAAAGTAAAGTTGTGCCTAGTAAGGGCAAAATCTAGGGCACTTAAGAGAAACAGTGTTCATCCATCTCACAATTATTGGGCCCTATTGACAAATACCTAAGCGCTGCATATGTGTGGTGAGTAGGTATGCCCATGACAGAATGCCATGCAGCAGGGTCCTGCAGACCCTGCACTGCATTCAAAACAGGCATACTAGTGCCTTGTACACCAGATCCCCTGGCTGCTCATGCAGCTGTGCACCACAGGCAGTCTGGGGGCATGCCAGGGGGTGTGCCTGCACTCTGTGCCATTCATGAAGGCACAGAGTTGGTGCTGAGTGCCAGGCTAGGGGGTGCAGGTTGTGTGACAGGAACCCAGTCATGAATTTTATACACCACCCCCAATGAACACTGCTGGCAGCATCAGCACAGAGACCCACACCACAGTGCTACCAGGGAGAGCTGGGGACATCCATTTTAGACAGTCACCCATTGGACTGATTCCAGGGGTTTGCACCTTCCCAGGATCCCCTGCAAATGCACAGCAGGTGATCCACTAAGGGACCCAGATCAGGCATCCCATTGGGTGCTCACTCTTGCCCCATGATCCACCCCCCCATGCAGCTGCAAGATACCCCCGCACAGCTGTGCACCAGGGGCATGGACAAAGACAGGTGCCCTTCAGGTGCTCACCATGCACAGTGCACCTGGCAAAGGTCATGTAGCTTTGTAGGCATTACAGACACATTTTGCATGTATAACCCATGTTTTGAGACTAGGGCCCATTGTTTGCTGTGAAGACGTATTTCACAGCTTCAGTGTCTTTATCATGAAAAATACTTGTGTAAAGACTGGACACATCAGTAGTAAACCATAAATAATCGGCTTTCCATACAAATCCATCCAGTTTATTAAGGAGGTCCATAGTGCTTCGAGTGCTTTTTCTACCTACACTTAGCAGTGTGCTCTTATTACACTTTGAGGTTAGGAATTTTATTTATTTCCTCCTGTGTCCCTCTGATTTGTTTAAAATTTTTGGTATCTTCTTTTGTTTACCACTGATTTGTTTTTTGAAAGATGTTCAACAAACTGTAGTGCTTACTGTGTGGAGAGGACTGAAATTGTTTAGCATTGTATTTCTGAGACTGTGACTGTTTCATGACTTTGTGTGTGTTGGGGGGATTGTGGTTCAATGGTGCATTTTTAGTGCTGTGTGTTTTTTTGTTTTGGATTTTGTTGCCATGGTGTAAGGCTTCGGGATGGATTTGAAATGTCTGTGAAATGTAATGTTATGTTTTTTAAAGTTGTGCTTCTTTCATAATTTTGGAGGATTTTTTTTCTAGTATGATTCTGGGTTTTACTCATGACTGATTGGTTAGTTTTGGATGTTTCTTACTGTTGATGTCATGGTTTATTTATTTGGGATATCAATTGTTCTTCATGATGTTACAACTGATTGTTGTGGTTTACAATATGCTTTTTTCAGAAGTATTTTTTCCATGGAGAGAGTGGTCTATCCCTAAATTATAAATGCCATACTTATTAGGGAATGTCAGACATAGATGTTATTTTATCATTTTTGTAAATTATCTGACCACCATGACCCACTTATCTCTGTTTGCTAACAGATTATATCATTCAAGGCTCATAAAATAAAAATCTTATTGTATAATCCTTTAATATGTGCACTTTCCTCTGAAAGCTACAAGAGGAAAAATGAAGAAATCTGCATTGTAGTTATTTGATAAATCTCAGAAGATTTAGTGAAAAGTAACTTTGTTGCCTACAGCATTTGGTTTAACTGTATAAACCTCAATTTCCTCTCTCCAGAGAATGATGTATTCACAGAATTTGTAGGAGTGACGAGCATTGCTAGTCTACTGGAACTGAGGTACACATGATGCATAACATATTTTTCATATTAAATCCACATGCCCCTTGTGACACTGGTTAACTCATCATCATCATCACATCACTGGTATTCCTCATAACATCCACACATGTACAACATTCAAAGAATGATGTCTCAACTCTCTGCAGTAATGCTGCTCTCAGATGGTTTACAGTATAGTTATCCATGCAGACGGTGCATACATTTACTTTTAACATCACTTTATATCTGTCATAACTGCTATGATAATGACAATATCATTATTCAGGCAAACTGATACACCATACTTTCATTTAATTTCAGTCCAAAAGAAACAAAAATGTTCTGCTCTAAAGCAATTGATGAACTAAGATCAAGCACAGTAAGATGAGTCTGTCTGCTGGTTCTAATGGTTTAAACAAATAATAACAGTCTGGCAAGAGCCTTGGGGTCAGAACAATCCCAGTTTAGTCATTAATTTACCGTGTGCCCTTGAGCTACTTACTTGACTTCCCAGTGTTTCTGTTTCCCAACTTTTTCAAACTGAGTAAAAGCACTGTAAATGAGACATTGTTCCTCATTTAGGCTTTTCTGGATCAATAACCTTCGAAAAACATTTAATTACATGCCAGCTGCTGTGGGGATGGGCCAGAATCAATGTGGTTATCTTCCATTGGCAGCAAATGTTCTCCTTCCACAGATGCAAAACTTTGATGGGGGGGATACAGTCGAAACACTCAATTCTCAAATATGCTGCCTTGCACACATATGTATTTAAACATGAGACTGAATGGCATTTTGTAATGGAGTGCAGATTACATTCGTGTCACATACAGTACATACATGTTCAAGAAGGATGGGAGAAGCACATACAGTGAGATGGAGACACCTGCACAAACATTCTCAAAAATGCATGGGGAGGTCACGCAGAGGGTAACCTGTGGCAAATTACTTAGGTTCCTGAGGATATGGGATGAGAGTATGAGTAAAGGGCTTTCAGAATATCTAGTTCTACCAGCTGGAGGAATGACTAGAAAGTAAAAAAGAGCCCAGCCAGGGGTGCTAGAGAGCCATCTTCCAGGCAGCATGTGTCGTGCATAAGCTCTCTCTCTCAAATCAGCAAATTTACATCTAAACCTTAACATTTTGGGACTGACAAACTTTATACCTGCACCATTGGATTTCTGATGACTGGAAGAACAGAACAGTACTTGTTTTTCCATGACCCTCCCCAAGAGACAAGCACCAGCAACAGAGCAAGGTCATGGGTAGCGCCTGAGTTGGCAGACCATTTTCAATGTAAGAGTCTCCATGGCACAAACTATTGGAATCCATGTGAACCATGGATTCCAAGATGGAAAGGATTCTTACCCTATTAGAAGTGCACAATGTGCAACAGAAAGAACTATCCGCATGGGTGGCTGACAGTGCTAAACGTTCGACCACGATGATGGCATTCATTACAGACCTAACTAAAGAAAACAGCCAACTATGAAGCCAGATGGAGGCCTTGGAAAACAAGGTGAGGACAGGAAGCTTTAGACTTGTGGGGGTGCTGCAGGAGTAGAGCACACTAACCTGCTGAACTTTTTGAAAAGATGGATTTGTGAGACGCTTACTTTCCTGAAGGACTTTACAGTGTCTTCATTCAGAAGTACACATCATGTTAATCCCAGGGTAAATTCCAATACTCCACAGACAGCTCAGAGTGTTCTACTTAGGACCTCAAGTGTGGAAGTATGGGACATTATTATCTCAGCAGCTCATGCGGCATATTCATGTTCCAGTCCACCAGTGTACAAGCACCTCAGTCCTCATAAATGGCTGCACTCACAACATGTGTCCAGAAGCAACAAGCAATGATAGACAAGCTCATTACAACTATTAATAGTTTACACCTAAACTCAGCTTCTTCTTCTGCTACTTCTGTCAATGCTCTGCAACCACCTCGACAGCCACCTGATCCACCTCCACCTTCACGAGAGCCTGTGACCTGACCTGGAGTGGATTCAGAGGACACACTGCTGCTGCTGTCTGCCAAAAGCTAAAGTGTTACAATAGAAATCAAGGGAACCAAAGACACCCACCACAATATAATCAGCAAGATGATTACAACTACTCCCGGGATCAGGGAAATGAGTGCTACCCAACAAACTCGGGGCTTTTGTTGGGCAAGGGAACACAGCAATTGACTGCCCCTCATACTCTCACAATTCATGCAACCAGCATCTTCCAACTCCCAACTCTGGCACCCTCTCATTTCCAGGGGCAAATGTACCTGTCATCAGATCACCACTCCTAGCAAACTATGTCCCTGTGACCATCAGAGATTGGTTCAAGCATGCCTTAGTCG
The DNA here is from genome assembly GCA_016271365.2 of Neoceratodus forsteri. Classification (NCBI taxonomy): domain Eukaryota; kingdom Metazoa; phylum Chordata; order Ceratodontiformes; family Ceratodontidae; genus Neoceratodus; species Neoceratodus forsteri. The sequence goes on along the minus strand of CM028136.1, from coordinate 334,826,532 downwards.
ACACTGGAACATAAATTTCAGTTATCAACACTAGTATTCTGAACAACCAAGCTATTCGTCACTTATCTAATGTCTCTCCCAACTGACCTGAAGTACATTATCACAGCAACTGCTGCTAAAATAACTGTAGCAAGATAGGCCTATATCCTTTATTAATTTTCCTTTTGTATGTGCTGTAATGTACTTTACAGTTGAGACACTGTTCCTTTAAAAGGCCAGGAAGAGACAGAAATAGCCAGAATTTCTGTAAAAGCTAGTGTGGGTCTGGTACTTCTCTAGATAAGGGATGGACAGGTTTATGACCATAAAAGTTACAAACTATTAGATAAAACTGAGCATTAAGTTTCCAATAACAGGAAAGAGGTAAGGGGATGGCCTAGGCTTCAAGGGCTCAAGCCAAATGCATAGACCAGATGTTACATGGGTTTGACATGGAATCACAGTGACACTTGCTGGATAAGGATAAACTGTTGCACCCCAATCTCTGTATTGCTAGAGGATACACCCCATCACAAAGTGGTGGATGGGACTTGAGAATGACCAGACTGTATTTATCAGACACACATTTTGAACATCAGCGCAGTTTTAGCTTGGAGTCAAGAACCTGAGCACTTGAAGAATCTCAGAGCTAACCAAGCTGGTATATACTTTGAAACCAGAAAGTATATGTATGGGCCTGGGAAAACTTCTGAAACCAGACCTGAGTGTGTGGAAATTAGCTTTTTCACATATTGAACAAAAAATTCTGATTTTAATTCAGAATTTTGTAAACCAAGACTTTTCACCAAGGAAGCACCTGGAAACTTTTAAAAGGACCTTCGGAGAACTGACTTTGATCACAGACTTGCTAGAAACTCTTTTGCTTAATGAACTTCCACCTACAGTGAGATAATTTTAATTTCCACAAGGACATTTAATCTTTCTGGACTCTAACATCAGAATAAGGTACAGTTTTGAACAACAGTATATAGTGTTTTCTGTAAACCATCCAGTGTTATTTTTGGTATTGTCTGCAGTTCAAAGATCTTCCAAATTGTAGAATTTGTTGTTTTGTTTTTATTGAAGTAAACTTTTATGATTTTCTTATCAACTCTGCCTGGGGTCTGATTGTGTGATCTAACATTTTAACAGAAGGGTTTTGCAAAGACTTTGTGCCTTGATAATGAAGATAGTGACCGCTTGGCTATCCAACAAGACTACTTAGGCAAGAAGCTATCAGTGGCAGGGGTAGGATTCAAACCTGAAATGTAGTACAGAGTCAATGGGATTCAAACCTACAGTTTCCACCCTCCCACTGGGAAAAGAAAGGTTGGTGAATCTTTCTGAACCCTGCAACTGCTCACAAGTTCTGCAAAATGGGGGCCCTCCCTGCAAACAGGATGTCCTACCATGCTCATCCAGTTGTGCTAGTGACAATACCTGTCACAAGCGTGGTCAGTCTCAAGCTACATTTTTGCTCAAAGCAAGCTACTGTCAAGTTCTACCTAGTGCCTGACCTACAACTATCAGTGATTCTTGGCCTGGACTTCCTCAAAGCTCACAAAGCCATCCTAGACTTTGCATCAAACAAACTGTCACTAGACCCTCGGAGGCAACTCGCAGCTACAGATTCAGTCACTGTGCCTCCTAAGACAGAGATGGTTTTGATTGCCAAGATTCGAGGTGAGCCACTTCCACAAGGTGTTGTTGGCATCATCACAGGATCCCCCACTCTGCATTCATCAGGTCTCCTCCCAGGAAACACCTTGTCGGCTGTGCATGATGGCAGTGTATTCCAAAAATGCTACAACTTTGAAATTCAGTGCAGACCAGGTTGAGTTCACGCCAATGCTGATGATGTAAGCTGGAGACTGTATCCCTCCACAACATCCTCAACAGATGAAGAATCCTGCTTACAAGCTTTTCCTTTCCATGCCACAGACGTGCTCCCAGTGGACACTCCTACAGTACCTCAAGTTGCTTTGCTGCTACCAACTTTTTCTACAGAAAAAAAGCACAAATCCTCACTTACTGCAAGCAGCTGAAGAGATTCTCACCTCCTCTACTTCTGATCTGTCCCTGACAGCTGTTAAAATGCAACAAAGAACAGATCCTCAATTCACAGAATAATCTCTTACTTAGTGTCTGGAACCTTGCCACAACAGAAGCAACATCGCCAGGATGTACTTTTCTTTGCTTCACAATACTTCCTCAATGACAGTGTGCTTTTCCACATTTTGACCAAGGAAGGCAAGGGCCATTGCACGGACAGAATTCGTGCACAGTTAGTTGTGCCAGCTTCTCTAGTCAAACAAGTTCTTCTCTCCACTTTCTGGAGGTCATATGGAAATCCACAGGACTCTAGAAAAGACAAGGTTTTACTTCTTCTGGCCTCACATGAACAAGGACATTGTCCAAATTGTCAAATCCTGCCAGCCCTACTCCCAAAGAAAGCCTCCTGCCAAACCTACAAAGGCACACATCATTCCAATGCTTGTAGCCACTGAACCATTTCAATGAGTCAGCACATACATTCTTGGACCTTTACCAACATGCTCAGATTCTGGCAATAAATGCATCCTTGTTTTTGTTAACTACCTAACAAAATACTCAGAACTAAGCACCCTAAAAGACATCAAAGCTGCCACTGTAGCAAATGCCTTCCTCAACACAGTTATTTGTTGTTGTGGTACCCCCTCGTACCCGCATTCTCCACCATGTGAGGCTTGTTGGTGTTGGTCTGCCACTAAAACCTTTATCTTCTCTTCATATATGCCAGGCCCACCTCTTGCTGCTCTGGTGAACACCTTACTAGACCATACAAATAACTGATGTACACATAAAATAATGAATAAATCGGTGTTTATTCTCATACTTCAGAGACATCAGGAAACTCCATCATCCATGACATGAGGTTCAGACTCTGACTGACAATCAGACAGATTATCTAAGGGTTTTTTTAGGGGCCCCTGCTAACACAGTAATTAGCATAATTAGCATAAATTGCTACATTTGTCCTGAGCTCTTAAAGGGGTGGCAGCTAGCATTAAGCCCCATACTTAATGTGTACTCCACATAATAGAGGGAATGGACATTACATTTTACCCTTACCTAGCCTTCTAAACTAGGGCTTGAAGCAAAAGGTTTGATGGGGTGTGCCAGTGTTTAAGATCCCTTGCAAAGAAGTTTGATGGGGTACATCAGTATCTAAGAGCCCTAGGAGTGGTGGTGCATTCATTCTTGCTACCAGCTCACCTCCTGATCACATACGGAGGAAATCTTGACAGTTTTCAGATCCAGGTGAAGTGGATCAATGGACAACAAAATATGAAGAGGAATTTACTGCATGGAGGAGCAAATTGGAGGAACTGGGGGAGCATGCCGAAGAAAGGTTGAACTTTTTCAACTGAACATAGGACTATGTTAATAGTTTATGTTGATCTGTACCCTGAGGATCGTGGCCCTTTCCTATTTTATAATGACTATGGGACTATGTTTCTACTAAAAATGCTCTTTGATGTACTGAACTTACTTAGAAAGCGAAATGTGAATTAATTCAGCAAACACACTTGGATTAATAATTGGGAGTCCTTTACATGGGTTATTCTTAAAATGACACTGACCATGTGGCTCAGTGCAGAGCATACTTTCTTTATCTCTCAGTTGACTCCCCTTGGTGATCATCAAACACAACTGTAGAAGCAGAGATGACAAGGTGGAGGAAGGGCAGCAGATATTGTGCTTTAGGCTTATTGATGTTTACAAGTGGCTTGCGCCTTACGTTGAATTGTATTCTCCAAGTTATGACACAGGTTTATGGTTATGTCCACTGTTAATAACATTTCTTGCTTTGGAGCAGGCTTTGCAAATAGCTGATTAAAGTGGAGGGAGATCTATGCAGAGACAGGACATCCCTACATACTATGTTTTTTTATGCATGGTTTAAATAGCAGTTTTGTTTAACTGCATCTGTCTCCTTTTTCATTCTCCTTAGAAACACCACAGCCCTTGAAGTGGCTCAGATTTTCTTTTGTACTTTCTTCTGACACTTTAAATCATTTCACTCATTTCCTTATATACCAGAGTGTAGAATGACCAGTATGTATGTCAACATTGTAGACATATGATTGCATGTTTTTTTAGCTTATATACTACATGTCTAAAGTCCTGTATGTGACTGTATTGTTGTTTTAAATACTTACAAAATAATAATATATGAGTTTAAAAAAGAACTCTACATTATGTAGGTGAGGCAGGTTTACTTCTTGAATCCAGCTCTGGGCTGAAGATGTCTGGGACGTCCTACAGAGGCAAACCTCAGGGGAGGGAAATGACTGTCTTGCCACTTGTACACTTTCTGTGGTTTGGGACAAAGATGATGGGGCAGGTGAGCACACATCTGACCTCTGCAATGAAAGGTGCAAAGAGGCAGCATTAGCATGGAGGGGAGGGAAGGATGTACAGAAGGTAAATTAAGTAAAGACAATGGGATGAGGACCATCCTTTGTCCATTTTGGTACCGATTGATATTCACACAAAGAAAACCACACACACACACGCTGTGTTAGCGCGTATGCCTTTAGAGCAACAGGAGAATTACAGCAATACAAAAGTATTGCCACCCCCTGATGCTCACCATGAAGGAGGAAGTGTTTGTGAACACTGCCGGTCGGGTGCTCGGTCAAGTCGCTCCTATGCTGGAGTGGCTAGAGTACCCGACCCTGTAGTGAATGGGGTTTCATTCCTGACTCGGGAATCTTTTACTGTTTTTTTTTTTCTTGCCCCTAAGTCCATACCCCCTCAGAGCTGATTATAATAAGTCCTGGGGGTGTGGGGGTTGTGGGGGCAAAACCCCCTCACAAAACAAAGAGAAAACAGTCGAGCATGTTTTCACGCTGTTTGCTGCTGCACGGTTATGGTGTGCATGGTGGCATCCATGACATTATGACCCTGTGCCGTCCTTTTTGACCCTGATCATCCTTTGGATCCTGAAGCCTGTAGAAACTCAACTCCATGAGGAGGAAGTCACAGAGATGGCTGAACAAGTAGTGGTAAGCTGATGAGGATCAAGGAACTGTCTGGTGATGCTTGGCAGGAATAAGGATTAAGCAGCTCTGAAGCTAAGTGCCAACATTAGAATAAACTAAATTAAAGCAAGAATCTGCTGGTGTAACAAGACTAGCAACAGTAGACAAGAGGTAGATGTGCACATAATTAAACAATTTGAATAGTGAATTTTTCATGTAGTATTAGTTTGCCATAGCAATAGATCACAGTGTGATATAGTAGCTGTCTGCATTATTAAGTTGGTGATACTAAATGTTTCACATATATGCACCAATCTGGCCCAACAGTGGAGGACACTACATTGCATAATCACTGGGCGTGTCACTAGAGCTGGCAGCGAGGAAAATAGAGATCAGGAGAGTGTAGTGGGATGCAGTAGTGAAATAGATGCTGATAGGGATGTAATGTTTATAACAGAGATCAAGGGTGGGGTGTAGCAAGCAGGAAGCAGCATGCATAAATCCAAGTTCTAAATACCCAGAATATCAATGGCATTTGGCATTCAAAATCATACCTGAGTGTCTGAGACATCTGGGTTCATTTAGGATGATAGACAACTGCTCCATTCCCAAATCAGTGCGGAAAAAACTATCAGTTGGGAGTTGAGGTGAAGCATTCTGCTCCATTGAAGGGAGGGCACAATATATCTAACATTCATGCACCCCCTGCTGATAAATCAAGGCACAGCACTGCTATCAGATGTGAAGACAGCCACTCACCCACCCTGGCCAGATGACTGGATGTTGAACAGGGTAGAAAGAAACAAAGTGGGGAATATTGTAAAAAATATAAAACAACCCCAATCCTCTTAACGCTTCCATGGCAGCTCAGATCATCAGGTGCCAGAATGAGTAATAAGGAACAAAGGGGATTGAATAATATAAAGCAAACATGTCCCTCTAAAAACTCCTTGGCAGCCAAATTATTGTGTGCTAGACCCAGGTAATAAAGAACAAAGTGCCACTTGCAGAAATAAATAATATTAAACAACCCCAAACCTCTAAAATCTCCATGGCAGCCCTGATCATTGGGTGAAAAGAAACAAAGTGGGGAAGTAAAAAATATAAAGCAAACCTGGCCCTTTAAAAATTCTGTGGCAGCCCTGCCCCTGATCATCAGATGTTGGACAAGGATAAAAAGTAACAAACTGGGAAAATAAATATAAAACAGACCTGACCTTCTAAAAACTCCATGGCTGCCCCAATCATTGAGTGTTGTATCATGGTAAAAAGGAACAAACTGGGGAAATAATTACTATAAAACAAACCTGGCCCTCTGAAATCTCCATGGCAGCTCAGATCATTGGGTGTTGGATAGGGGTAATAAGGAACAAAGATGGGATGAAATAATATAAAACACAACTCACCCTTTAAAAACAAACATCTCACACTAAACGACTTTGGTCCTGCCCCACCCCCCACCCCACTCCTTACATGTAAAATGTTATTGTGTCTGAGCACCACCACGTCTGACCCTATCTTCTGGGTCCAACTAATGCCCAGGCTGGGAGCAGTGCTGTCATCCATCTAAAGGTGCTGGTGAGTCTAGTGTAAAAACTACATGAGACAAGATTTGGTGAGTACAGTCATGTGTTGCCCCTTCCTCCATTGCCCCTGTCAGCCTTAGCTACTCTTTTGATCTACTTGCTGTTATCTATGGGATCAGTGAACTTGTGGCGGCAGTAGCCATAGGAACCAGCAGGAAGGCAATAAGCACCTGTCAGGTGAAAGAATGGAAACTGCACTGCAAAGAAATTAAAACAAGATAGTGCACCTAAAGTTAGCTTACTTTATGGCAAATACTGTAATGTAAACGGCAAACAAATAACAGGCTCCCTGAATGGCAGGCTCCCTGGTGCTTGTAGTAAAGTAAGCTAACTATATCTTTTTATCTGGGTGGAGTCAAATCAAATCAAATCAATTTTATTTGTAAAAAGGCGCCTTTCTAAAACCAAGGCACCTGTACAATACAATATATAAAATAAAATAAATTATTATGAAACAAAACAAACATATAAATTGCAACAGAATATAGTGTAATAGCAGCATAATAGCAGGAGCAGCACTGATCCCCAAATGCCAAGCCAAAAAGATAAGTCTTTAAAGCATTTTTAAAACTCTGGACAGTTAGTCAATCTTGTACTCGACGAGGTAGAGAATTCCACAGGGACGGGACAGCAAAGCTAAATGCCCTTGCTCCAGATGTTTGCAAACGAACCCTGGGAATCTCTAGCAATCCCTCATCTGTGGATTGGAGAGGATGGAGGGGACAGTAGGGACAAAGGAGATCTTTCAGGTAACCTGGTCTCTGGTCGTGAAGGGTCTTATCAGTTAGCAAAGCAACCTCGAAGGTGATCCACCACTGTATTGGCAGCCAGTGCAGACTGCGGAGCACAGGCGAATATACGACTGGCTCTTGAGACACCAGTCAATAGCCCAGCTGCCGCGTTCTGCACCAGCTGCAAACGGTGGATATCAACCCCCAGCAGCCCTAGGTAAAGGGCATTGCAGTAGTCAAGGTGGGAGGTAACGAAGGTGTGAACCAGCGTTGGAAGATCATCAGGAGGAACCAAGTGTTTCACCTGGGTGATATTTCTCAGATAGTAAAAAGAAGTTTTAACAACTGCTGACACCTGTAACTTTAGGGTCAAACAGTCGTCAAACATAACGCCCAGGTTCCGCACCCAGTCTGAGGTAGCTAGCTGGACACCTCCAAGCCATAAACCTGAAGGAGAACCTGCCAACATACCAGCCTCGCAACGACCTGGGTCCACAACCAACACCTTGTTTTTTTTCAGGGTTCAACCTTAGCCAGCTCACATTCATACAGGCCTGAATTTTGGCCAGACAGCTGTTAAGCACTGAGACAGCATCATCTCGTTCAGGCACAAAAGACATGTATAGCCGAGTATCATCTGCATAGCAGTGAAAACTCAAGCCATACCATTTAATAATTGCTCCCAATGGCAACATATACACTGCAAACATCATGGGCTCTAAAATGGATCCCTGTCGGACCCCACAGGATAGGGGGAATGGAGCTGAGGTACAAACCCCAGACACCACTCTCTGAGTCCTACCCGTGAGGTAAGATCAAAACCATCTGAGGACAACTCCCGAGAGTCCACAGATAAGCCGCAGGTGATCCATCAGCACACCATGGTCCACAATATCAAATGCTACAGAGAGATCAAGAAGGACCAAGACGTAATGAGTCCTTCGATCTCTAGCTATCAGGAGGTCATTTAGTACCCAAACCAGAGCCATCTTGGTACTATGTCTCTTCCTGAAACCGGACTGGACAGAATCATAGATATTGTGGCTGGTCAAATGGTCCTCCAGCTGTAATGCCACCACCTTCTCAATAACCTTACCCAAAAAGTGAAGGTTAGAGACCGGCCTGTAGTTTGCTAGACAGTTGGGATCCAAAGAGGACTTCTTAAGAAGGGGCCAAACCACGGGCTCTTTAAGGGAATCTGAAAAGATTTCCCTGTCCAAGGATAACCAGACTATCTCAGCAAGGACTGGGTCAAAGACATCAACGCAGCCAACAAGCAAGGGCGTGGGGTCCAGATCCAAACTACAGTTGGTAGGACATAATTATTGGATAACCATCACAATATCACTGATTGTAGGCTGGCCAAAGTCACACCACACAAACCGGGAGTCCAACATCTCCTGCCGACCACTGCTACTCCCTTGAGAAAGGGTCAGGCGGATGTCGGACCTGATCGTGGCAACCTTATCCATGAAGAATCGAGCAGTCTCCTCACACCACTCTTGAGAAAAAGCACTTCTCTGAGCCGAAGACAGAGTGGATTGCACAGTCTGTCCACAGTCTGGAAAAGCTGAGCTGGTCGATTCCGTGCAGCAGCAATTTCCCTGGACAGGAATTCTGCCTTCTTATGGGAAATTGTTGATTGATAGACCAAATAATGGTCCATCAAACTAAGCCTATCACACCCCAGGCCAGACCTCCACCATCGCCTCTCTAGCCTTCATCCAACTCTCCTCAACTCCCTCAGAGTCTCATCAAACCATGGAGACCTGGGGCGAAGGGAGAGTGGATGAACATGAACAGGAGCAATGGAATCCAAGGCCTCTGTCACCACTTTATTATAAGCAAGTACAAGATCTCCTGGATCTGAACATTCCCTCAGCATACCCAATAGGTCCAGCATGGCCATCGGACCATCAGGGGATACCCCCCTCAAAGTGCGGTATTGGACCATCTCCATAGTGGCAGGCCTCTTAGGGGGGGCCTCAAAACTGAAACTGATGGTATGATGGTCTGACCACCTGACTGGTTCCACCACCAAGTCAGATATCTCCATCCCCAGGAGAAACACCAAGTTCAATGAATGACCACCAATGTGGGTTGAGGAGGAAACAACCTGTGTGAGGCCCAGTGAACTCATTAACTGGAGGAAGTCTTGTCCAAACTACAAGAGTTCATCATCAACCCAGGCATTGAAATCCCCCAGGATCAGCCGTCTGTGGGGTCCCAATGTCAGGTCAACAAGGTGTGCAGCACAGTATCTTGTTTCTGTGCAGTGTGGTACTTGTTAGGTGAGAGTGGGCTGCTTCAACACTGCATGTAGCCATCTTTCTCCAGTGTAGCCTTTTGTTTCTATAAACGCCGAAAGGATGGACTTCACTGTTGATGCGATTTGGAGTTGAGCCTTAGGTAACAGTATCATTTGCAATTGGACACCTTTATCCAAGTCTCACCTCAAAATTGTATTGACAGTGTCACTCCACCCTTTTAGCCCACCTAGCTACTGCCAGCCTGCCCATTCCCATTGTTGCTGATACCATATACATACTGCTCCACACAGAATGATAACTGGATTAGCTGTGATATAGAGCAGCTATGATTGTGGGGTCAGTGGAGGATATGGGACTGACATAGCTGCACCTGGAGAGATTGGCTCAGATATTTTTTCTAATGTGGACCACCAGTACCACTAGATAAATGACCACCAACTCCCACCAGGACATGTAGGGGAATTCCGAGGATCAGGGAAGGTTAGAGTGGAACTTCAGCATTTTACAGTGGAATTAGGGTGTGGGAATGTGGTAGAAACATAGCAACACACTGTAGAGGGGTGCAGGCAGAAAAAGGCAAACGGTTCATTAAGATTGTCCAAGATCCCTGCCTGTTCATTACCAAACTTGGTACTGGTCTGGATTAGGCCATGTGCCCAGTTGGCAGCTCAGCCCCTGTCTCTCTCAGTCCCAAACCCCCCTTCCCTGAACTTTTTCTCATCTGCACCTTAAATCTGTCCCACACTCTCTTGAATTCTGTCGCTGTCTCTGCATTGACTTCTCTGGCCAAGTGGTTTAACCTATCCACCTCTCCCACGGTGAATAAGTAATTACTTATGTCCCTCTTCAATCCCTCCAGCACCTTAAAATGTTGCCCCTCAGCTGGCCCAGTGGCACTGAGGGTTGAGATGCTCGATGCCTTACCTCGTGCCATGCCACCGACCCAGATTCGGGAATGACCTCGGGTCATCAGAGAGCCAGAACGGGTGGTGGGGAGGGAAGGTGCAGGATTAAGCAGCTGAAAAGCAGCTCTCCTGTCCTAGGGTGAGCGTTCCTCCCCCATAGTTCCATTCTCACCGGGCGGAGGCCCGGTGGGTAGTGTAGGCAGGAGAGTGCCTCGAAGTGTGGCATGTGCATGCCTTCACACACATGCACATGCCTGGGGCACGGGGATGGGGAGAAAAAAGTGGATAAAAATCTGTCTGGAAAAAAAAAATTACCATCCAGTTGACTTTTCACACATCCTGAACAACTCGTGAAAATCCACTTTACTGAGCCTCCATGGAAATGTATATGTTTCTATCATATCCCATCTTTTCCTTCTGGATTCTAGTGTGAGTATATTCAGGCTGCTTACCCATTCCTCACACTTTTGCCCCTGCTGCCCCTATATCATCTTCACTGCTGTCCTTAGAGCTGATTCGTTATGATCCCTATTCATTTTTAGGTGAGGACTCCAGAACTGTGCGCAGCACTCAAGTTGCAGTCTCACCAGGGACCTATACAGGTAAAGGATCACCTCATTCCTCCCGTTAGTAAAATCCTTGTCTCTGCACCCTAGTATCCTTGTGGCCTTCCCATATGTTTTATGGAATTGGACTGTGAATGTAAGGCTATTGGGGGAGCTATTGCAAATGACAACTTCAAGGACCTTTTCCTCTGAGGTGTGGACCACTCTCCCCCTCCACCCCCAATCCAGTAGTCTGTTGTAGGATTCCTTTTGACTCTGTGCATAAACTTGAACTTCGTTGCACTGAACCTCAGCTGCCAGAGCCTTGACCTTTTCTTCAGCCTTTCCAAATCCCTGCTTGTATTTCTCATCTCCTCTTCTCTGTCCCCCTTGCCACACATTTTAGTGTCATCTGCAAAGAGGCATATTGCTCCTTGAATTCCGTTCCCCATGTCACAAATAAAAATATTAAAGAGCACTCATCCCAGGAGCATTTCTGAGCTGCACCACTCATCACTTCCCTAACCCCCAAGTACTTGCCATTGAACATCACCTTTTGGGTCTTTCCCATTAACCAGTTGCCTATCCATCTAGTTAGTTTATCCCTCACTCCTTGATCCTCTACCTTCCTGCTAAGCTTTCTGTGTGGGACTGAATCAATGTCATTGATGAAATTCAAATATAGGATGTCCACTGCCTGACCCTTTATCTATTGCTTGAGACACTGAGTTGAAGAAATTGATGAAGTTCGTCTAACAGGTCCTCACCTTCAGAAATTAATGTGGCCTCCAGTCCTGGAGCCCATTATCTCCTAGGAAAATCTACTAGAAACATAGAGACAGAATTTGCTGGCAGATAAGGACCACAATGCCTACCTACTCTGCCCATTGTTTCCTTACTATTGTATCACCACAGATCCTACTTTATCTCCGGCCCATTATCCCTCCCCTTTTCCTTTCCCCTAAGAGTGCCTTGTGCCTATCCCATGCACTCTTGAACCCCACCACTGTTTTTGCCCCCATCACCTCTGCTGGAAAACTGGTCCAGGAATCCACCACTCTTTCTGTGAAGAAGTACTTCCTCACATCTCTCCTGAATCTACCCCCTTCCAGCTTTTTATTATGCCCCCTTGTCCTATCACATGCATTCTGGGTTTCTGTGCTCCAAGTGCATTATTTTAAACTTTTTTTTGCATTGAAACCCAGCTGCAATACTCTTGACAACTCCTCAAGTTTTTTAGGTCACTGCTCATCCTTTCCACCCCCGAGTGTCCAACTTCTTGCAGTGTTTGGTGTTATACGCAAAGAGGCATGCTTGCCCTTCCAGCTCCTCTGCAATGTCACTTATAAAGAAGTCAAGAAAAGATGGTCCCAGCACTGATTCCTGAGGCACCCTGCTTGTCACCCTCCCCTTCTCTGAGTGAACTCCATTTACCACCACCCTCTGCCACCTGTCCACCAATCAATTTCCTACCCAGTTCACCACCCCTGGACCCACTCCTAAGCTACCCTGCTTGATTACTAGTCTCCTATGTGGAACTGTGTTTAATACCTTACTGAAATCTAGGTAGGCCACATCCACTGCACCACCATGATTAGTTCCTTGCTCATCCAGTCAAAAAACACTGTCAGATTTGTTTGACATGGCCTGCCGCACATGAATAAATGCTGCCTCAGGTTTTGTAACCCACTGGATTCAAAATATTCTTCAATCCCTTCTTTCAGCAGTGAAGCAGCTACTTAGTATTTGCATTCTTTAGTAAAGGTTGAATTACTGTAATTATTTTCTGATGGTTCATCATCCAGCTCCTTAGACCAAAACTGTTAGCATTCCTCTAGTTTATTACTCTCTGTACAGTCTACTTGTTTGTATTGTATGTTTTCGTATGTAAATTTATACTATATTATGTTATTATACCATATCTCTGTACTCACTCCCTATGTTCCCCTACACCCCAGGTCACACCGGGAGATAAGCAACCTGTTGCTCAGTGTGCCTTCCTGGTGAAACATTTCAATAAATAAATAAATTAATTCCATTAACTGTCCCACCACTGAAGTCAGGCTTAGTGGCTAATAATTGCCAGCCTTTTCCCTGCTCCCACTTTTATTAAGTGGGACTGCATCTGTCCTCTTCCATTATCTGTTCCTTAATACTCTCCAACAATTACACCTCTATGGAGCTCAAATTTACTTGTTAGTAATTCCCAGGGTCATCCCAGTCCCCACGACTGTGGAGAGGCACACATCTATCATCCTTCAATCTGCTGGAACCACCACTGAACCACGGAACCTTAACTTTTTACTGGAGACTCAGGGATGGGAAAGCAACAGAGGGTGGTATAGAAACCACACAAAAAGAAACCACACTGGGATGGGGTGCTCATGATAAATTCTGATAAATACAACACTATAAAATCAGGCACTTGCCACCTCCTCTTAAGAAAGCACCACTCCAATTTTAACAAAAATTTTTTACTATATTTCATGCCATTAAAAACCCCTGGACAGTGGCCTGACACATTTTAGACAAAAGGTCCTTTATCAAAGTATAGAAACATAGATGATGACAGCAGTATGGCCCATCTATTCTGCCCATATTATCCTATCATGCCCCAGGACCTATTGTCTCTGTGGGGTCTACACATTCCCAATTTCCTCTTTTGTTCTCTGTATCTCCATCTCCCTCATCCTGCTGAGTGACTACTATGCAACAAAGTTGCACAGAAAAGAACACTCACTTCAGCATATATTACAGTATGCTCCAAAACTTTTTTGTGCAAGTCCACGGTGCATGGTGAAAGCACATTTGCATTCCCGTTTGTTTTGAGCTGACAACAGGCCAGGTTTGGAGTGAGCACAGCAGCTTTGATATCACTGAGTAAGTATACCCATAGCTCAATCCCAGCTGTATTTGAAGCTGTTTATGGTGCAGGCACCCACCGCCTTTACTGGTAGACCACATTCCATGGCTTAACCACTCTTTTTGTAAAATAATACTTCCTCACATCCTTTTTAAATCTTCCCCCCATTTATCTCCACTCATGACCCCATGTCCTAGAACCATAGAAACTGACATCAGATAAGAGCCGCATGGCCCATCTAGTCTGCCCTTTTATGTTGCATTTCTTACTCTGTAGATCCTTCCAGGTCTACGGCACAATCTTTTCCACCCTCTACCTATCCCTTATGATTCCCTTGTGCTTATCCCAGGCTTTTTTGAATCCCACCACTGTTTTCTCCCCCACCACCTCCACTGGAAGACTGTTCCAGGCATCCACCACCCTATCTGTGAAAAAGTATTTCCTCACATCTCTCCTGAACCTACCCCCCTCTAGCTTCATATCATGGCCCCTTGTTCTGGAGCACCCTTTCCTCTGAAAAATACTTCTCACTTGTACATTATTCACCCCATGCAGTATTTAAAAGTCTCGATCATATCCCCCCTCTTTCCCCTCTCCTCCAGGGTGTACATGTTTAGTTCCTTTAGCCTCTCCACATACGACTTTTGATGTAGACCCAGTATCATCTTGATAGCCCTCTTCTGAATGGCCTCTGCCCTGTCTATGTCCTTTCTGAGGTGTGGCCTCCAAAACTGGACACAGTACTCCAAGTGGGGTCTTACAAAGACCTATATAGTGGCAACACCACTTCCCTCTTCCTGCTGATAATACCACTACCTGTACTCCCCAGCATCCCACTGGCTCTCCCGATCACTTTGTCTGGACACCTTAAGGTCATCCAATATGATTACCCCCAGGTCACTTCCATGCTTTGTCATTGCTAGTATCTCTCCCCCATTTTTATACTGCACCCCCCAGGTTTCTGTGACCCAAGAGCATTATTTTGCACTTTTTTGCATTAAACCTTAGTTGTCAAACTTTTGACCACTGCTCCAATCATTTTTAAATCTCTTTCCATCCTTTGCACCCCCTCTGGATTGTCCACATTGTTGCAGATCTTGATGTCATCCACAAAGAGGCAGATCTTCCCTTCCAGTTTCTCTGCTATGTCACTAATGAAGATATTAAGGAGGACTGGCCCCAGTGCTAACCTCTGCGGTGCCCAACTGGTCAGTGTCCCTTCTTCCAAGGGAACTCCTCCATTTACCACCATCCTCTGCCTCCTATTCCTTAACCAGTTTCTTACCCAGGTTACCACCCTGTTGCCCACCCCCATGCTTCCCAACTTTTTTACCAACCTCCTATGTGGAACGGTGTCAAAGGCACCTAGCTTCTCTGTTCCTGGCAAATAGCTTTTCACAGTTCACCTTGTTTATTTCTTTCAGGAGCTTAAAAGTCTCAGTTATATCCCCCTCTCTTATCTGGTAGGTATAGAAAAGGGGGAACGTTTGCTTTTTTTTTAAATTTCATTTTGTGTTTTTTTTTCTTTTTACAGTATTTCAGTTAAATAGAAACATAGACAATATTAGCAGAACAAGACCCATGCCTATCTAGTCTGCCCAGTTTTATCCTGTCCTACCTTATGACCTATTGTCTTGATGTGGTTTTTAATATTGACTTCCCCTTCACTCCATGCCTTACTGTAACCCCCAGAGTAACTAGTAAATCCTTTACTCTGTATCAGCCATGCTTGAACCTATCAGTGGTGCTTGCATCCACTACCTCTGTCAGTAGGTTCCTCCATGGCTCAACCACTCTCACCTACTGTGCATGCATGTCAGACCCTGATGAAATAAAACTGGTGGATTACTCAAGGTTTAGGAAAGACAGGTCAAACAGAAGGGGTGGGTCGGCCTTTTCTATACCTCTAAACACCTGAGGGTCACTAAGCCCCCCTCCCTCCCACTCACTGCCCTTATAATTTCCTCTCTATAGATATTCTATTTGGCCAAGACAAAATCCTCACAGTCAGCACCATCTACATCCCCCCAGGTCTTGCTGCTGAAGGCCTGACTGCTATCTCTGAGTTTGTCCAATCCCTGCCAAAAAAGCAGAGAATGGCTCCTACTAGGTGACCTTAATATGAACTGGTCCAACAACCAAGTGGATGTCACTGTATTCTTAAACCTCAGCCTAACCCAAATTAGTAGCAACTCCACTGGGCAAATTCCAAAACACGATAAGAATCCATCCTTGGTTGGACTGCAGTATCGAACCCCTCAAATATTCACAGATCTGGAGTACTCCCTGGCTTCATTAGTGACCATGTCCCAGTTTCTTGTGAGAGGTCCACTAAATTACCACGGGCCCAACTCCACTACATCTATTTCAGATGGCTCAGTGACTTAAACTTGGAGGCTCTTAACTCTTCTATATACAGTACTCCAGCTTGCCTTGAAAACATTGTGGATATAGATACTTATTACAGTAACTTTTGCCATATTCTTACTAGCATCTCTGACTGCTTCTGCCCAAAGAAAGAACTCAGAATACAGAGTAACAAACAGGACTATTGTTAAGTAGAAAAACTTATAGACCACCATGGGCCAAGAAGTGAACTGCTTGGCCACAAAACTCTGGCTGGTCCTGCAGGTGGCTCAATTAAAACATTTTTGATCTTAAACAATAACATTTGATCAGAGATTTGAAGGAGTTCTGAGCCTTCCTCCATCCCTCCAATTCTCTAGGAATATAAGACCCTCAACAACAGCTGTAAGTCAACAGTGCGAAAAGAGAAAAATAACCACATAAAACTCTGCCTGTCCTCTGACCCTGGAAACCCCAAAAAACTGTGGTCCAACATCAACAGTCTTATGGGTAGGTCTGAGTCTGACCATTCATGGGTTATAGAGGGCAAATATGGGGTTACTTGTGATCTACAGGCTATAGCTATCCTGTTCAATGACTTCTTTGTGGACTTCAGTAAATGTAGAAAGTTCTCCCCAGGCTCCCTCCCTCCTTAGCATTCGCCTAATACCTCAAGCTGTAGCCCCTCTCCCAGATTCTGTTTTAGGTGCATGTCCATTGACCAGGTGGCCAAATACCTGAGCTGCTCCAACCCCAAACCTGTGCTTGGTCTCAATAGGCTCAACTACTGCATAGTCAAACTAGCCAGCAAAACTCTGGCTTATACCATCTCCAAAATGTTCACCCATTCCCTATGCATGGGTACCTACCCAAAAGTGTGGAAGTTGACCACAATCATATCCACAGGTCTGGTCTTAAACATCTACCAATCAATTACTGCCCTATTTCCCCTCTGTGTCCCCTTTATAAAGTCATTGAAAGGGTTGTCTTTGACAAGACTACTGAGTATATACAGCAGTATAGTCTTCTGACCCATTCCCAGCATGGCTTCTGACCTCGGCACAACATGGAGACTGCCTTGGTGAGGCTTACAGACTTCGTACACCAAACAATTGATGTAGATCATTTTGTGGCCTCTGTGTTCACTGATCTCACCAAAACCTTTGACCTTGTCAACTACAAATTACTGATCCAGGTCATTTCCTCCCTCAATTTTTCACTGGAAGTCACCTACTGGTACAAGAATTATGTGATCAACAATGTTTACAGGACTGTGACTAACATCTCTCTTTCTCTCTGGGTTCCATCAAATCTGATGTGGGGTTCCCCAGGGCTCTATTCTTGGCTGTCTACTTGTTTCCATGTTTCTGAACACATTACCTAATGCCTGCCCTTCAACAGAAACCATATTTTATGCCGATGATGCTGTCATCTTCAGTATGGGCAAGGACCTTATGTCCCTGTACAATGTCATTCAGCGGGACTTTGACCTACTCCAGGACTGGCTTGTAAAGCATAGGCTAGTTCTCAGCACTGAAAAAGCAAAATCCATGGTTTTCTCTGGGTGCTCAAAAAGACCAGTGCCCCTCTCCAGCTTTTTGACCTGGACGGCCCTGAGATGGAGCACATCACTCAGTTTAAATATCTGGGTCTATACCTGGACTGCTCCCTAAATTTTGACTCCCATGTAAACCTCCTGGTAAAATCCATCCACATGAGACTTGGTTCTCTCTACAAAATAAAAAGGTTCCTAGTCCCAGAAACTAAGAGGATGCTTGGCCATATCCTCCTGTTCTCCCTAATTGACTATGGTTCCCTGGTATATGCGTCCGCCCCTGCCAGAATCCTCTCAAAGGTGCGCACTATATACAACAGTGTATGCCGCTTTCTCACAAGTCTCCTATTTTGCACTAACCACTGCCATCTATATTACATTGCCTCCTGCCCTTCCCTGGAAGATCACCTGGCCCATAGGTCAGCTGTATTCCTCCACAAGGTGGCACTCAGGAAAACTAAATCATGCAATTCTGAGCATCTTACAATACTCTTCCAACTCACAAGGGATTTGTTCCTAGTCTAGATGTGCTTTCACACTCCCATTCAGAAAAACACTGCTGGACAGAAGGTGTTGACCTGCAGAGCCATTGGCCCTTATAACCACTTACCCACCCTCTCACAGATATTGATAGTATTCATTCCTTCAGCTCCAGGGTTCACCAACATGTGTCAAGTAATTTGCATTGCAACTGTTTCTCAATGTCCTGAAACTGCACCTTACCCACCTGTTAATTTTGTTTTATTTTACCCTGTATTCATTGTGATGTTGCTTGCCCTGTACCTTTAGGTTTAGGACATAATATTTCTGTACAATATCCTGAAACGGTACCTTTTATTCATGTGTTAATTTTATTACTGTACCTTGTGTTTATTGTGATGTTGTCTGCTCTGTACCCTGTACCTTTCTATACAATTGGTCACTTGTAAAAACTGGGCTATATGTAGCTCATCTTGCTCTCCAGTATAAAAAAATATGAAATGAAATGAACTTCTGGCTTCTACTGCACATGTTTACTTACCTCCAAGCACCTGCTCTTCTAGATACATTTCTGATCCTTCTGCTATAGTTGCCCCAATGCTTTTCCCCAATGCCGGGGACCCCCAAGTTGTTGGACGCCAAGGAGCAACCTTAGAGCAGGGGGATGCTGGGGGCACTCATCAACATATGGATGGGTGGTCATTGGTTGCATCATGTCCGGCCTTCCTGTGGATTTCCTGCCCTGTTTTCCAGCCTTCCTACCACCTTAGAGCATTTCCAGTGGAAATCCATGGTGCAGACCTACAGGTGGGGGATGGCTGATACTGAGCATCACACACTGCATCAATGATGCCCCCTGCTTCCCATTTGCAGGTGGCAACCTGAAAGCAAGATGCTCCTCTAAAACCCTCTGAGGTGAGCTTGGGATGTCTCAGCATTGTGCTCCAGACCCCACTGGCCAAGGATGGGGGAGTCAAGCTTGGCTCACTAACTCAAGCCTTCCACATAGTGAGTGTTACAGTGCATCACCAGACCACACCCCCAGGCTGAGCCCAAATAGGTGCCTCCATCAGATTCCCTGGTGACCTCTCAGACATGACACTGTGGCGCTGCTTTACTTACAGTGTGGGGCATTAGATTACTCCCCAACCATGAGCCATCTAACCCTGAAAAACTGGAATCTTATCCACACTGTTGTTGGAGGGTGTACAAGTTCTTACCCAGCAGGCACTGTAGTGCCACCTCTCAAGCCTGACAATTCACTTCTAGCTGGTCACAGCCAGAACCTCAACAGAACAACCCCTAAAAGACTCTGTGAGGAGCTCATCTCTCTCTGTCTGATGTAGGCATGTTTTCCTGGGTCATACCTGAAAATAGACATTTACTTGCCTAGTGTACCCTACCAGGTAAACAAAAACTAAATTAAATAAATAAATGTAAACACGAAACTTTGCAAAGCTCCCTAAATATATCCCCTTGGGCCTAGCAATTCAGGCAACAAAGGGCTTCCTGTTTACAGAATAATGTGCAAAATGTTCTGAAACTTACGTAATTGCTCAGCAGGGGCTTGCAGAAGCTATAAACATCTTAAGATTACACCAGCACTGAGATGTACACATTAACCCTGTTCAGAAGGAGTAGTTGGCACTGCCAGGACCAAAAGTTTAAGCCCTCAACTGCTTTTAGTGGGGGTGGAGATTATAAATGGATCTTTAATTTCCACCAAGACAGCCACCAGAGGTGGGCAGAAAAAACTTAGATGTATCATTCAAAGAACAGTATCTCAATAGTGCAGCTCCCCCTCCAGTATTATAGTGTCGGTATTGAATTTTATGTAATGACTAGTGAATTGTAAGAAAAGTGAATGGATACAAGCTATGCACTAGATGTGTCTAACGCATGGCTCGAAATGAGTCAGACTACGTAGCTTTACTTTCTATAGCATATTCCTGCCTTTCAAAAGTAGAATGTTGGCAAAAAACACCAACTTTCTTGTTTTTAGTAGCCCCAGCTGCCAACACAGTAAAAAGCTCAGTTGCTTGCCAAATTAAAAATGTCTCCTGTAGCTGATACACGTTTTGACTGAGCTTCAATTAACAAAACCTCCTGAACTTCCTCAGTGTTGAAAATCAGCCAGATGATGAAGCTCGTCATAAAACTGCAGTGCCGACCTAAACTCCCAAGCCGACCACACCTGAGGGGAGAAACAGAACTGTGAGTAAACCCGCTTTGTACATTTCACTCTGTGAGTGAGGAAAAGTTGAATGAGGCATTTTGGCAGTTCTATCCCAAAACAAGAATGATCATAGGAACAGAGTAAGCTGTGTCCAGCTTCTGCAGTCCTCATGCGGTGCTCAACAAGTGCCTCGGCTCCATGGCTGTGGGCCACAACATTAACGTAATTAATGGCCTTGTTTTCAAAATGAGCACCCAGATGTTTACTGCTAAAATTAAATTGTACCACAGAGCTCAGAAAGACAAATCTGAGCATCATGAGCCACTCAACAGCTCTGACCTTCAAAAACGGAGGAGTTCACTGGCCCTGTCACCAGACACCATGCCAGGCTTCATGTGTGAAGTGTGGGTTGATGTACACCTCTATATGGTCAGTGCTGTGAGGAGGGCTTCAGACAGTTGAAACCTAGCAGCTTCACTTTAAAAATTATTGAGAAAGGCTGTAAGCTTGTAATGCTCAACTTCAATGAGAAAGCAACAATCGCACCCTGGGTACATGTATGCACAACCTGCAGATCCTCTGTGGCCTGTATCCAGTTTTAAAAAGTATCTCACAAAGCTGCCTTTTGAACCAAAAACCTTGTATTTACACCCACGTTACCTGACACAGAAAGGACTAGATGCTATATCAGTGTGGTATAGTGTTGAGCCTATGAGTTTGAAGTATTTGTCCAGCATGATGGCAAGACTAAGTAAAGAAGCAGGTTAAAGTAGAAGATATAATAGCCACTGCATTCGAGCCCACCGCAGTCCAGCTGCTGACTGAAGCAGGTTTGCAGAGCCAGAAAATAATGTGCATCACAGGGCACAGAAATAAAGGAAGTCTCCAGAGTTACTGGAGAGCAACTAATGCTGATCACAGGAGGTGATCTCACATCTTGCCTGTAAAGCAAGAGGAGTCAACATGTGAAGCTAAACCAACTACCAGCTTACAGAAAAATCTGCAGTTAGAGAGGAAGCAACCAGCCACATTTGTACCTGTAGGAGCACCAACAGCTCTTCAGAAGAGTCAACATGAACCAATGTATTATGAATTTCAATGCCCAGTATATTTTGGCAAGATACTTTACTGTTTTGCCACTTCCATTATTTAAAGTGTATCCCAAGATAAAATGGGGGTTTATTTGCTTGCCTTCCCAAAAGAAGGGGACTGTTTTATCCTGCATAGTAATATTTAACTAAAACAATTAGTATTTAGTATTTATTAAACAATATAACTTGTAGTTGTGTTTTGTTATCTCTTTCTAAGCACATGTTTGCCATTTTATAAACACAATAAGCCCCGGGGTGTGTGTTTGAGAGTTCTAACATACACTGCATCTTGTCTTATTGCTTACTTATCCCAGGTTCGTGTATGGGACTAGAACACTCAGGGAGGTAAGGAGGGGGCACGGTGCTTAGTGACAAGAGCAGGTGTCATGTGTGGTGAGAATTTGTGGGGTGAGAGATTTGAAGGCAAGGGAGGTACAGATTTCAGAGGGTAGGCGAATGCAACAGGAGATGGAAGCTTGCCCAGCAGAGGTTTTGACATGGTGGATCATAAGGTTGCAATGGGTTATCTATGGCAATATGGAGGACTCTCCAGGACAGCTTATAAATGGTTTGAGTTATTCTTGTCTCGCAGGTCATGGTGGGTTATGTTAAGTACTTTTTTTCTCACCACTTGCTGCAATATGCTGGTAGGAGGCAAATAACATGGGGACAGAACTGACCTCTGCTGCAACCCTATCCCCTCCACTTCAAACCACTTTCCAATTGATTGTAGTCTGCTGTCTTCCCCTTGACTCCAATTTGAGGCTGTCTGGAGGCTGCTGCCTTCCTGCCCCATCATGCCCCCTAATATTCACCTCCCTATCTCTGCAGGCAGGCAAGCTCATTTAAGATTATCATTACCATACTGCAGTTATTATCAATTGTCTACCCTAACCCCCTCTACTCCTTCCTCTCTTCTCAAGAGACTGAAGGTCCTCCACCTAAATGTCCGAAGCCTGATATAAAGAAATCAGTCAGTTTAGGCTTCCTTCTCAGCACCTCAAACCTGTCACCATGTATCCACAGAAGTATACAGTATGGACTGCAGCTGGGGAATGGGTTGTGGAGGAGGAGTAGTACCAACATGGAGAAGCCCCAAGGTGTAAACATCCAGAATAATTTTTTATGACTGACAAGGCGAGGCAAGGCAACTTTATTTCTATAGAGCCCTTTTCTCAAGGCTCAGGGTGCTTTACAATAAATACAATAAAACTTCATAATAGTTAGTATAAAAACAGGCAGCAGATGATAGTCATAAATATCAACAATAATTTAAAGATTCAGGGAAAGGCTTCGGCAAAAAGAAAGTTTTTAGATTGGACCTAAAGGCCTGTACCATGCAGGCAGATCTAATATGTTCTGGCAAGGCATTCCATAAAGTAGGTGCCTCAACACAAACTGCTCTGTACCCCGATTGCTGCAACCTAGATATAGGGACAGAGAGCAATCCTGCATCAGAAGAGCAGAGTGACCAGCTTGGGTGGTAGGGAACTAGGTGGCCTTTTAAGTAGTCTGGTCCAAACCATGTAGGGTCCTGAATGTTGTCAAGCATATCTTGAAGGTTATGCACCACTTCATAGGCAGCCAGTGCAGCACATGCAGTACCGACGTAATGTGGTCCCTAAAAGAGGAATCCACAATCAGCTGGGCTGCAGAATTCTAGACTAGCTGCAGGTATCACAACAAACCTCCAGATAAAGGACCTTATCAGTCCGAAACATGTCAGGTGGGCAGCCTTTTATGTGATTGTCAAATAAAATGGCAACTTAGCTTTTCACATTTGGAACTCATTGTTTTTATTATAGGGGTGAGTGCCGACTTATCTGGTTTGCACATTTGTAATTTGGTCAAGGAGTAACAGCAGCCCTGTGTGAACTTTTCCCAACCTTGCTGAACCTCCAGATAACCCCAGGTATAAATCATTGCAATAGTCAAGTCAAGTCAGCTTTATTTATAAAAAAGCTAATTTCAAAGCCAAAGCATCTGTACAATATATCATTAAACCTCTACAGGATAAAATGTTAAATCATAAAATTCCACATTCATCACACCTAGAGGTGACAAAGGCATGTACTGTTGTCACCAGCTGAGCAGGGGCTAGATGCCATTTAATCCTAGAGATGTTACGAAGGTGCTAGAAGCCAGCTGCACCACAGCCAACACTTGTTGATCAAGTGTCAACTTGCAGTCCAGGATGACCCCAAGATTCTTAACTGTATCTACAGCTCTGAGTGGTAGGCCATGCAGTGAAAGACATAAAGTCAATCCACTTGTCATTGCTGACTCCTGCCTACCTAGCTCAAAAATCATGACCTCCATCTTACCTGTGTTAAGACATAGTCAATTTGAGGCCATCCTGTCATTAATTTCAGTCACACACCTCTCCAGCACCAAAACCGCATCAGACCCACCTGAAGTGCCAGACAGGTAAAGCTGAGTATCATCTGCATAGCAGTGAAACTCAACACCATAGCATCTAATGATCTCATGCAATGGCAACATATACACTGAGAATAACATCGGAGCAAGGATCAAGCTTTGAGGAACTCCACAGGAGAGTGCTGAGGCCCTGGCTACATCTGGGACTGGTGTCACACCTGGAGGGATGGAGGCCTGTACAAAGAAGATGGTCTCCATCCATCCCAGAGGAGAATGGCAGTCCTGGGTGAAAGGCTTAAATGCTACTTTGATGAGCATTTAAACTAGCCAAGGGGGGAGGCAGAAACACTGAGGGAGGAAGAGAGTTCCCCCCAAGAGATTAGTGGAACAGAGAAGATTAACCCAGGGAGAAGAAATTCCCTGGAGATTGAAGGATGCAAAGAGAAGGACAGGGCAGGAAAGTCAAGAGGAGGACCTTCAGATGGAAGGGAAGGGAAGGGAAGGAGGCAAAGCAGGAAGACAATGTAACAGACAGGGCAGGACCAGGGCAACAGAGTGGGAAAAGGGGGAAGCAGGAAGGGGAGGCAGGTTAGAGGAAGAGAGGGGCAAAGAGAATGGAGAGCCACGTGTGCCAACATGAGGAGTATAGGAAACAAAAGTCCTGACTCTGAGGCAATCATTGCAGAGGCAGACCTAGATCTGTTGGCCATAACAGAATCCTGGTGCATGGACAACCACTTCTAGGAAGTGGCTATCCCAGGCTATATCATGTTCCAAAAGGACAGGTCAGGGAGGAAAGGCAGAGGGGTTGTTTTATATGTAAAGGAGGGTATACGAGCTATTGAGATACAGGGGCAACATGAGGACAAAGGAGGTCTGGAAGTACTATGGGTCAGCCTACAGACAGGGTCAGGGGTTGTTATTCGTACAAGGGTGGTGTACAGGCCTCCAAAAGAGGGGGAGGATTTAGACAGAGCCCTGGAGGAAGTCATTAGCAACATGACCAGCAAGGGGGAAGTTTTGATAATGGGTACTTTAGTCTGCCGGATGTAGATTGCAGAATTCTCACTGCAGCCAAATCAAGAGGCAAGACTATCCTCATTACTCCATATAAGGGGCATTTCTCTGGCAGCAGGTTTTGGAATGCTCTAGGGGTGGAGCAGTACTGGACCTGGTACTTACAAACAGAGACAGCATTGCTGACATCCCAGTGAGTAGTGCCCTGGGTACAAGTGGTCACAATACAGTGTGGTTTGGCATATGGATAGGATAGGGAAAAAAACACACTAAGACAAGGGTCCTAGAATTCAGGGGACATATTTTAAAGAAATAGGAAACTGCCTCAGAGAATGCCTCAAGTGGGGGGAGGCAGAGGGGGAGTGGAAACTCAGCTGAGAAAAAGTAAGGAGGGTAAAACCTCTGACTTTAAAAACTTTTTTCCACCTCTGCTTTCTCTATCTGATTGGTTACCCATCCTTTCTGCCCCCCCTTACATTCCAGCACCTTCTTCTCTCACATCACACCTTCCTCTGGCAGCTCTTTCCACTCTTTTGGCATTGGTCAAAGCTAAATGTAACAGTCCTGTTGGACTTGACCCTAAACTTCTACACCTCTCTCACCTGCTATTTGTTCCCTCATTTCTGCCTTGCTTAAACCTTTCTTTCTCAGTGGCAGAGCCCCAGGTGCCAGGAAGAGGGCCAAAACTCCACCCTTCACAAGGCCGGTGACCACTGTGCTCCTGGTAGCAGTCAACCTAGCTCCCTTGCTCTAGCATTAAATTGGTGCTCTTTCGTTTCCGTGACTCTTTTTTGTTCTTCGGCACCTGCCAGTAGGTGTATTGCGCATTTTTAATTCACCTGTGAATTATAGCAAATCCTGCCAATACCCACTAGGCATGGCATTTGTGTAGTGCACAATATGCAGTTATCTACACATGCTGTGAATTTTACTACACAAATTGCTACATTTCACACATTGTGGCAAATTTTGTCTAAAATTGTGTAGTAAAATTGCATAGTAAAACTCACAACTGTATAGTACATGTGCAGTGCAGCAATTTGCATTATAAAGTTTGCACAGTTGTGCAAATTTTACTATGCAATTACATAGTTTTTTCAACTTTACATGGAGCAACCTAGGAGTCTGGTTTCAATAAGACCCAGTCAACAGTTTCTCCCCATCATAAGCTTACTGATATCATCCTAAAGGGGATGGATCAAGGCATGAGGCATGCTTACATCCACCATCTTTTCGAACCTTGTTATGGCATTCAGTACTGTTGCACAATCCCTCTTCTTAGACAAGCCTGCAAAGCCAGGTGTTATGACCATTCAGTGAAGTGGTTTTGGCTCTTTCAATCTGCAAGTGATACTTTCACGATGCTTCTCCTTATCAGGTCAGGTATCCCCCAGGGCTTTGTCCTGTGTTCCATCCTGTTCTCAATATTTCTAAATGGCCTCCCTCATGCCTGTGTTTCTGCAAACATCCGTATATATTCAAAAGACATCTTGCTTTATGACTGTGTTCCATCTGCCTCTAAACTGGTGATGTGGCTCCCTGGTGACTTTGACAAAATCCACTAATAGCTCTGCACAAACCACCTCATCTTAAACACCAAGAAAACAGTCTCAATGACCAAATCTATGAGATGGCAACTGGCAAAAATCTAGTCCACTTCAGTTTTCAAGACCCTGGAGGGCTCTACCTTTGAGGAAGCTG
Organism: Neoceratodus forsteri; assembly: GCA_016271365.2. NCBI lineage: Eukaryota > Metazoa > Chordata > Ceratodontiformes > Ceratodontidae > Neoceratodus > Neoceratodus forsteri. The sequence continues at coordinate 334,799,881 of CM028136.1, read as the reverse complement.
ACTTTTTTATGTACTGTAGCTCATTCCCACATGATGGGTACTACGATGCCCTCCAACAATAGGCGGGGGATAGCCAGGGTTCTTTTTGGTTCTGGTGGAATCACAGGCAAGAGAAATAAAAGAGGGCACCATATATGAAAAGAGTCAGAAGACACTGCTAGCCAGGGAGGCACCTAGTTTGCCATAATTTTATCTGTTTGGTTTACAGGTCCATTGCAATAGGACCTCCTTCTGCTGGATTGTAATCATTGTCTCTGTTGCTAAACTGATCACGAGATAAGAGAATAAAAAATGATCATCTAACCTTTTAAATCAGTGCATCTAGAGCCCAAAAGACCAAAAAGTTTAAGAATCAAAAAAGAAAACTATATCCTAAAGTGTAATGAAGCTTGCGTTACAACCATATTAGACTAGTGTCAGAAATTTTGTGACTCTTGATGCTCGAGCCTGTACTAAATGATCCAATGACCAGAACCTACCCTCCCCTCTAAAAAATTACTCTAACCAACCAGACATCATTGGCTAGATTTCCACCACTGATCAGCAATTACTGAATTTGGGAAAAATTGGTAAAAATGTTCATCTTTAGTTGGCCTAGTGGCAGAACAGCAGCACTGCACAAGAACCAGGTTCCTCTGAAGAATCAAGTTTCCTACCCTGGGACTGGCACAGGGCAAAGAGTATCATGGAGGTAAATCTTGAAAGAATGCTGGGTGCACACCACCCAGGTTTTGTGCAACCCCTGCTGAGTTACCAAGGAACAGTATTGGCATCAGCTGCAAAAAGCCCTCCCAGTCAGAGAACATGCTTTGGGAGAAAGGGGTAAGGGGAAATTGCTTAACCAGGAAAGGCACACTAAGCCAGATCTTGTTTCCAGGCATGACCTGGAAGCACAAGGAAGTTAAGTGACTTGCTTAGGATTACACAGTATACAAGTGGGTGCTGATGGGATTCAAATCCAGGTCTCCAGGTTTGCAGTACAGTGTCCTTAACCATTACACTATACTAACTCCTGATTCAATACAATAAAATGATACAATGATTAGGGTGGAGGAAAGGGAAAACTCATGGAAAGAGTAAGTTAATGTACAAAAAATCTTTGGTAAAGTCAACCCAGTAGCATGGAGGGCTGAGGCGCTATACGTGCCTTACCTGCTGCCACGCAAGGAAACCATGTTCGGGAATGGACATGGGCTGGTGGGAGATGGCCAGGGGAAGAAAGATCATGCATCTGGAGTATAGCTCTCTACCTTTGGGGAAGGGGGGTTCTGTGGTCTGACACTCTACTGTTACCTGGAGGAATCCAGGTGGAGGTGCATGCAGTCACATACAGTGGAAGGAACACACGTCCAGAGCACCGGCGGTGTCTCCACGGAAGCAGAGCTCACACATTGTGCTCACTGCACATTTGTGGCCAGGCAGGGAGAAAACAGACGAAAAATTGAAGGATGGGCTAGAAGAAGCCCTGTCTGACTGCCAGCCTGCTCCAGGTACAGGGCACATCTAGATGTGTTTCTGGGAGGAGTGCTAGCTCTCCTCTACTGGCCCTGCTATGGGGGGGGGGCCTAAGGAGGATACTGGCCCTGACCTCAAAGATGGCTGGAGATGACTGTGGCAGATGACAACAGGGGTTGATACAGTGCCTGTCCTGCCCAGGAGGAAAAATACTTCAAAAAAACAAAACAAAACAAAAAATCTTTGTCAAGCTATTGAAAAACATAATCCTCATTCTGTAGAGCTCTGTTTCTTTCAAAGGTTTTGCTACTGCATTTATCTCTGTGAACTCTAGTGTTAATTTTGAGATGTCTTTGTATCAAAAATGAGAATACTATGTACTACAACTGAAATACAATCTGTTGAATTGACATTCATTCAAACTGGCTCTATAATTATCCTGTTGGAACCTAGCAAGGAAAATGGAAAAGAATGTTCTTGTTTTTTTGTAAGGCTATAGTTTGATCCATGGAGTTCACATTCTTAAAGCAGCTACGGTGATCATAGATCTGGCTCTAAATAATGTGCACTGTGATGATCAACCCAAACAACAAATATGATCCTGATGAAATATGAGAATGATGATCCTTCTGTAATGCAGTCAGAGTCAAATAGGACACCTTCCAATTCACCTTTGGAAAATTCTAAAACTGGGACTAATGCCCTGAATGAGTTGGAAAGCATTGTCTGGAACTCCTTTAGCATTTCAAGCATTTTTTTTTTAAACAAGAAGAAGATGTAAAACTGTAAAACACATTAAATCTGCACAGAGAGTAGTGTGGCCTAGAAACAAAAGCCCTTTTCTTACCAACCAGGCATACGAGTGAACAGTGCCACTTCATCAGCAAGTCAATACTTAAGAAAGTACTTCCATAAACTTCATTAGTTCCATTATTGTAATCTACTATATAATGGTTCATCATTTCCAATTCTCTTTCCACAGGATTTACAATACATTTGCCAATAAACTGTATTCATGAAGTTGGTATAAAAAAACTGGATGAGAATGTCTTTTCATCACACTGCTTTTGTTAATGAAAAGATAAACTCTGACCTAGCATTACATCTCGCCCATCTATGTTCTCCTGGCTGTCTCGCCTCCCAAATCCCAATATGATAGTTTGTGTATTTCAGTTTTGTACAAAGAGGTACAGTATATTACAACTTTCTGTTATACGTCCTGCCTCTGAGAAGAGGAAATACCCCGGTGGATCTGAGGCATAGAAGATCTACCTGCTCCTCCCAGCATAGAGTACTGCTTTACTGTTACCAACACAACCCATATAACTCCCTTTCCCTTATCCCAAATTCTTCTTTTTAGTGGATCAACAGGTGTACTTCTGTGTACATTGGAACATTTGTCTGAAACTCCCAAGTCTACAGCAAGATTTTCTGCCCTTGTATGAGGTTCTGGAGAGACACCGCATTGCTGGCTAAAGTAACCCGAGGAATGCAAAGGACAGCCATCCCTCAACCACTGGCTGAGAGACCCTGAATAGGAGATGGAGATGGACCGGAAGAGGTACAGTTTGCTTAAAGTGAGTTAGTGTGCATCTGAATAGGTCTCTGGTGGGTGGGGCAGGAATCTGCTTCCTCACTGAACCCAAGGCTGAGCCTTTTCAATTTTTTGGATCAGCAAGTTTCGGCATAGTAATACTTGAGGAGTGGAACAAAAATGGTGACTGGCTGCTGACTGGCTGAGAAGGAGCTGCTCTGACATAGAGTTATAGGCTTCTACTGGTGACTCTATTTATTGAATCATTTTTTAGGAATGTTGCCTAGAACAGAGGCTTTTTTGTGTCCTTTCCAGCGTCTTCCTGCTAGAGCTGTTAAGTTGTTACTGCTGTTGCTGAACAGGAGTGGAATTGACTGAAAATTTGGGGAGTTTGGTGCTAGTGAAATGGAGGAAGAAAGAGAAAGAAAAGGGCTAGAGGGCATCGACTGGACTGTGAGGAACAAGAAGGAACAGGACCTCCCTTCTGGATGAGCAGAGCTGTGAAGGGGGACACTTGGATGGTTGGATATGGAGAGATTGCAATTGACACCAATACGAATGTGTGAGGCTCAGAAATAGGAGAAATATTTCTTTATCTAAGTGAAAGTTCAGAGTTCCCATTTTAGCTTGCAAGCTTAGAAACAGAGAAACATAGAAGCTGACAGTGGATAAGGACTGCAAGGCACATCCAGCCTGCCCATTATTTCTACCTTACGAATGTGCCATAGGCCTGTACTCTGTCAATGGCCTATCTATTCATACTCATCTGTATTGCTCCCTTATGTCTATCCCATGCCTGTTTGATGCCCAGCACTGTATTCACATCCACCACTTCCTGAGGTAGGCTGTTCCATGCATCCACCGCCCTTTCTGTGAAAAAGAACTTCCTCACATTACCCCTTAATCGGCCTCCCTCTAATTTCATGATGTCTCCTTTGTCCTGCTATTTTTCTCATATTGAAACATGTTAGACTCTTTCACCTTGTTAATGCCCTTAAGATGTTTGAATGTTTTGATCATATCACCTCTCTCCCTCCCTCCTTTGCTCTAGGGTATACATATTGAGCTCTGTTAATCTGTCCTCATATATTTTCTGATGCAGTCCCTGCACCATTTTGGTTGCCCTTCTCTGGACTGCCTCCATTTTGTTAATGTCCTTGTGCAGGTACGGCCTCCAGTACTGCACGCAGTACTCCAGATGTGGCCTAACTAATGCCTTGTAAAGAGGGATTATCACCTCCCTCTTATGACTTGTGATACATCTACTAATATGCCCCAACATCCCCTTAGTCTTACCTACTGCTTTAGCGGTCTGCTTGGATGATTTCAGGTCATCTGTGATGATGATGCCCAAGTCTCTTTCTTCCCTTGTGATTGCCAGCAACTCCCCTCCCAACCTATAGGTGGCTTCAAGGTTTCTCTTCCCTATGTGCATGATCTTGCACTTCTTTGCATTAAACCCCAGTTGCCACTCTTCAGACCAGTTTGCTAGTTTATCCAGATCTCTTCTCATGCTGCCCACCTCATCTGGAGCATCTACTCTGTTGCAGATCTTGGTGTCATCTGCAAACAGACAAACCTTACCCTCCAGTCCATCTGCAATGTCACTGATAAAGATATTGAAGAGGACTGGCCCCAGGACTGATCCCTGAGGTACCCCACTTGTGACTTGCATCTCTCCTGACTGTATACCATTTACCACCACTCTCTGTGTTCTGCACCAGTTTACCACCCAGTTGACCAATGTCTGACCCACCCCGAGCCTACTCAGCTTATTAATCAATCTTCTGTGTGGAACAGTATCAAAAGCTTTGCTGAAGTCAAGGTAGGTGACATCAACTGCACCCCCTTGGTCCACCACCCTGGTTACCCAGTCAAAGAAATCTATGAGATTTGTTTGACAGGACCTTCCTGTTGTAAACCCATGCTGTCTTGGATCCTGTGCTCATATGGATTCCAGGTGTTGCACTATCCTTTCCTTAAGGAGTGCCTCCATAATCTTGCCCACTACTGAGGTAAGATTGACTGGTCTGTAGTTCATTGCCTCCTCCCTGCTACCACTCTTGTGGAGCGGGATCACATGAGCCCTTCTCCAGTCTTCTGGGACTGCTCCTGTGCTCAGAAACTCACTAAGCAGTTCTGATAATGGCTCTGCTAGTTCACCCTTAGTTCCTTTAGTACCCTGGGATGTGTGCCATCTGGTCCCATTGCCTTGTCCACCCTGAGCTTAGTGAGCTCTTGTAGGACCCTTTCTTTTGGAAGGGACTTGTGCACGCCTCCCTCCCCCCTGTGTCCATGATGCTGAGCTGTTGGCCCTGCCCTACCTTCTTCTCAGTAAATACTGAGCAGAAGTATCTATTTAGGATAGATGGTTTTCCTTGGTCCTCCTCCATACACTCCCCCTTATCCCCTTTGATCTTAGCAATACCCCCTCTGGACTTTGTCCTTTCACTAATGCATCTTTAGAAAGTCTTGTCCCCTTCTTTTACTGTTCATGCTAGTGTTTCCTCAGTTTAGGCCTTTGCCTGCCTTACTGCCTTCCCTGCTTCCTTTAGGGAAGTTTGGTATGCCTCCCTATCTTCGTCCTGCTGCTTTCCTTTATATATCCTGAAGGCCAACCTTTTGGCTCTGACCTTTTCTGCTACTGTTTTTGAGAATCATAGTGGTCTCCTCCTTCTTTTGCTCTTGCTTTTCTCCCTAATATAATGAGATGTTGCTTCAAGTTTTGCATCTTTAACGCTTGCCCACTTGGCCTGTACCCCTTCACCTGTTGGGCATCTTATCAAAGTCAGCTCTTCTGAAGTCCCATATTTTTGCCTTTGAATGGAAAGATTTAGTTCTAGTGGCCACACTGAACTATACCATGTGATGGTCACTGGCCCCCAGGTGACCTTCTACCCTGGAGATCTGTGATCCTTTCCCAGTTAGTCAGTACTAGATCTAGAATAGCCCTGTCTCTTGTGGGTTGTTGTACCAGTTGTTTGAGGCCTTCCCCCTGCAGGGTATCCACTATGTGTCTAGTTCTAGTGGATATTCCTGCTGGTATTGACCAATCTGTATTTGGCATGTTGAAGTCTCCCATTATCAGAACCTCCCCCTTAGCTGTCATGTTTTGTATATCTTCTAACAGTAATGTGTCTATGTCCTCCCCCTAGTCTGGAGGCCTGTAGACAACCCCAGTTCGTATAGCTGTCCCATTTCCTGTTTCCAGGGTGACCCTCAGTTCTTCTGGCTCCTTACATGTATTCTGAATTTCTGTAGATTTGATATTTTCATTGACATAACGGGCTACTCCCCCCCACATTTTTGCACCTTGGTCTCTTCTGTACAGTACATAGCCAGGTACTGAAGCCTCCCATGTGTGGTTACTGGTGAACCATGTCTCGCTAATGGCTACTAAGTCCAGTCCAGCCTCTGTCATTGTTGCCTGCAGGTCTGGGATCTTGTTTCCCAGACTGTGGGCATTTTGTATACATGATTTTCCATTGGCCAGATTTCGGTGCATTAGTTGTTGGGTGAGGTCCGGCATTTCCCCTGCACGTCGTATGGGGAGCTGGACCTTTTTCCTTACCTGGTGATGCAATGAAGTACAAACATGCTGAACTCCTGTTTGATCACTAGCTGAGGGAGAAAGGGGTGTTCTTCCCATTCAACGTATCAGGTGCTGCACCCCTCTCCCCATTGGCTAGTTTAAATATTCTGCAAAGATGTCAAACTTCTGCCCCAATGCACTGACTCCCTCCTTAGTCAGATGCAGTCCATCAAAGTTAAAGAACTTTCACTCCCAAAACTGTTGCCAGTTACCTACAAATTTGTGTCCTTTTTCCTGGCACCAGCCCTTGAGCCACATGTTTAGCTCCCCTATCTCCCCTTCTCTGACCTTCTGTCCATCTGCCTTCCTCTCCCAGACCAGCAGGATCTCAGAGAAGGAGATGCCGGATGAAATGGATGACAATTTGTTTCCCAGCCTGGTCAGGTGTTCCTTGGTCTCCACAAATGACCGGCTGGCAAGATCATTAGTCCGTATGTGTACCAGGACATCGATGTTTTCTCCTGCTTCCTGCACAATTTTAGCAATGCGGTCAGTGTCTCTCCACACTGATGTTCCTGGGAGTCATCTGACCATTACCCCCAGCTGGAGGTAGGTATCAACTCCCCGAATCATTGAGTCTCCTATGATTAGAAGTGCTTTGATTCCTTTTTGCTTTTTTTGTTTTGGGCGAGTTTTGTAGCACTAGTTCCTGTGCGGCAGTGTCCTGCTCTGCAGTGTCCTCTACAACTTTGTTTGATTTTGGAGATAGAAGCAGATACCTGTTTGTAGTTTTTATATGGTTTGTGGAGGTGATATGTTGGAGAGCACTGAGTGATAGAGCACCTGATTTGCCCCTCCTAACCACCTGCCAACCTTTAGGACCAACTACCCTCTGCATTGAGGTGTTTCAGTTGGATGTTGGGAAAATGGCAGGCAGTTCATATAATATTGTTCCTCCTGAATATGCGATTTGAGGCATGCAATCTCTGCCCATGCTGCCTGGAGCTAAGCATTTAGATCTCCAATGGTCCAGCATGTAGGATAGCATCCTAAATCCTGTATAACTGCCCTTTTGAAAAGTGTCCCACAGTGCCTGCAGTTAATAATATCCATTCCAGTTGAGTTGCCGAGTTTATAACCTGGTCCAAGTAATTAGAAGGAGGAAAATGAAAGGAAAAGTTAGATTTTTTTTTGGTTTTTTTGTTTTTGTATAATTTGTTATAATAAGTTAAATTACTTGTGCCCCTGTAAGTGAGGTCACTGTGTGGATACCCCTCTGGTTCTCCTCTTCCTGCTTTGCTACAGGCAATGTCATAACTGTGCTACTCTATAAAAGGAGTGTAGCATGGGGTGGTTGGGGATGGGGTTGGTGGCTGGGCCCTTCCCCCGCTGAAAAAGAAGAACCACAGATGAAAGTAACAAGGAGGTAAGAGCAGAAACAATCAACCAACAACAAATACAGTAGCCCTGAAAACTTAGCTTAATGATAGATAAAACTGTAAACCCTGTAAGCACCACCTGTAACTATTTCACAGAAGATATACCCTGCAAAAAACACTTTGCTATAGAGAAAAAATCAGTAACAGAAGATATACCTTGCAAAAAACAATTTGAATCAGAGATTACAACAGTAATCTGTAAACACAAAGCAGTACCAAATCTGTAGGCACACCCTGTAATAATGCAGCAGAAAGTATACCCTGCAACAGCAGTTTGAATCAAAGAAGATTACAGCAGTAAAATGTAAGCAAGAAATAGTATCAAGCCTTGCGATCACAAAATAAAATAGTAACACACAGTAAATCTGCCTAGCAAAAAGAAGCCTAAATCTTTTTCCTTGCTCTGATAATGTTGTTACTTGTTCTGTCCTTACAAGCAAACCTAGAAGAAAAAATTTCAGGTGAAGCTAGGTGCCTTTGCCTGCAAACCTAGCTTGCACAATCTTTTGATTCTGGGATACATTAGTGGATAGAACTGGAAAAAACTGACATCACAGAGCACTGGTCAGACTTGAACCAAATTAGTGTTTCCTAACAACGAATGCTACAGGGAGTGTGTGTGCTAATATTAATTCCCTTAGTAATTCATTTTAAAGCAAGCTGTTTTTATTATTTGGAAGTGCAGTATTCATATTTTATAAACTTATAAAATTATTTTTTCTTTTGAATTTTCACACCCTTTTCACTATGTCTGATGTCAGATGCTCTGGCAGGGGTATTAAATGCCAGAATGGAATGCAATCAATTCGGACACCATAGCTAAATTATTAGGAGTAAGATGCTATCTTTTACACAGAGTTTGCGTTACTCTAGCTTGCTGGCTTTAGCTATTGCCTTTTATACAGTATCTGAGCCTTTAGTATCTCTTTATGTGTTTGGGTCATTTTTTGATCATAACTCAACTGCAGGGGCAGCTGCAGAATAAGGGCTGCTAGCTGCACAATCAAGCAGTCTTAGTAGACCAAAAGGCCCTTTTCTGCTGGCAATTTCTGTATGTTTGTATGTTCGTAACTGAGCCATTCTACCTGCTTGTTTGCAAGTTTTTTAAATGCACAGCTGTTTTGCACTTTATCTGGAATTTATGTGTAATAGTCTTTAAAAAAACTATGTTAATGCACCAGTTAGGGTTCAAGTTAATGCGCAAAAAGTCAGGAAATGTGGTGTTAAGGTTTCCAACCATAACTCACCCCCACCCCCAAGCAGCAAAAGGAAAAAACATTAGAGTTTGGGGTTTCTAGAGTATTGGCAAATCAGTGGTGGGGTCTTCCTTGCTTGAAGAAAGGCTGTCACATCTGACATTGTTTATTCAGGGAATGGGGCAAGCATTAGGCTTGACAACCCCAAGGAAGCCCCACCACTGATTCATCAAGACTACAGAGACCCAAAACCCTAATGGTTTTTCCCTTTTGCTGCTTGGGGGTGGGGGTGGGGTGTTAGGGTTGGAAACCCTAACACCACATTTCCAGACTTTCTGGGCATTAAGTTGAACCATAACTGGTGCATTGACATAGGTTTTGCAAGGAATTTCCTTCCTTTTTGAGACAGCAGAATTGTATCCTCATTCAAACAGATGCAAACGTGCAGTAGCCTTTCAGCTCTGCACCAAGGGAAGACTCCTTCCACCTATAGAAGTGCAGGGTCATTGCAGGCCCTGCACTTCCATGCAGCGATGGATGTGAAGAATTCATGGGGCTGTCTGGTGTGCTGCTGAGGTGAAGGGCCCTCTGGTCCCTGGACTTCCTTGTGGCCAGAGGTACAGGCACACAGGACAAACAGTCCATCTGTCAGCCAATGTACAGGCCCTCTGCCACCCATGGGTGCAAAAGTGCCAAGCCCTATACCAAGAGAAGAGCTATCTTCACTATATGGTACCCAGGCTGTACAGGCAACACTGCAATCTTCAAACCCAGGCTGGAAGGGAGGAGTTTCATAACAGCACCATTCCAGCACAATCACCACATGTAGCTGGGTCACTGAGCTCACACCCAAACTCAGCTCACCATCATGGCATCATAAACCATATACGTTGGGGTGAAGACTGGCACTACACACAAAGTTTCTTAATTCTTTTTCTTTTGACCCCAGATTTTCAAGATAGTTTTTTTAAGTTCCCTTACAAACATGGCCATGGCATTTATAGTATGTTGACCAAAATGTCATTTCACACCACAAGTGCAAAAACATATCTTGCCCAGAATTTAAACAAATTACACCTGTCACGTTTATGAGATTGTCTGTAAAACTGGCTATGTTGAATGTTTGGAGTTAAAATATTGAAAATTAGTGACGTTATGTGTTTACATTGTAAAATTGCAATGTTCACTCATAACTTGGTCACTTTATCATATCTGCACATCAAATTTTTAGGCATAGCCTTCTTATTATCCCACCTCATGAACCTGTTAGGTGAAAATCTTCAAATCCCCACTGAAACATCATTCCACGCCACAGGTGCAAAAACGCATTTTGGTCAAGATTTGAAAAATGTCAGCTGTCACATTCATGAGGTGGTGTGAAAAAATGGCTATTTTGAAAATTTGGGGTCAAAATATTGAAAATTACCAAAGTTATGAGCATGCATAGAAGAATTTCAACATACGCTCATAACTTTGCCAGTTTTACATATTTTAACCATATATTTTCAACATAGCCATTTTTTCACACCACATTATGAATGTGACAGCTGATATTTTTCAAATCTTGACCAAAATGCATTTTTGCACCTGTGGCATGGAATGATGTGAGCAGTGTAAATGTTCAAATCCTGCCTGAAAGGTGAAATGCAAAATCACTTTTTGGGACAGATTTCCATAGTTCCAGCACCATTAGTCATGAGGCAGAGTCCCAAACAGTCCATGTTGAAAATCTGGGGTCACAATATGCAAAAATGATAAATTTATGCATCAAAGTTCAAAACCCGACTGAAATACATTGAACCACACTTACCTGATTTTGCCATATTGCAGTCATCGGTTCCCACAGCAAGATGTGTCTTCTTCACTTGGAGAATGGATCTACACCATGGAAGGGTGTGGTGGGGGATGTCAAGGGGATGGTGGGGATTGTGGGTGGTCGGGGTGGTGGGTTGGGGGAGTGAATTGGGGTCAGCTCGGTGAAGGACCATTTTCTTGTTTACAGGGTTAAAAAACCTCAAGGGACAATTTTCTTTATTTCAGCAATATTCTGACACTGGGGATTGGGTACACCAGTGTTTAGCTTGTGTTTGGCAGCAGTGGGGATGGGCACCTCAGTGCCACCTCCTACATAAAGTGAATTGGGGCAACCTAGAGGGAAGGGTGGTCAAGAGAAGCAGTACTGGGGTGGGCACCCCAGTCTGCTTATATATTTTAAAAAAACAGGCAACAAATTGGGAAGGGCAGGCAATCTGGAGGAGAAAAAGAAGCAGTATGGGGGATGGACACCCCGGTCTGTTTAAGAAGAAATTAGACAGATAGAAAGACAGAGACAGACAAACAGACAGATAGAAGACAGACAGATAGCAAGCCTATACTGTGCACAATTCTAATGTAATGCAGTACATTCTCAGTGCAGCACATTATAAAATTAAGTCTGCCTGCGTGACTGAGACTGTGTAAGCAGACAAGGCATTCAAGGCAGTCAGGGAGTGACTGAGGTGCAGTCAGATGAACAGGTATCACATGAGAGGGATGCATGGCAGCAATTTCAATAAAATCAAGCAGGGGGCATGGACCATTAGAATGGGGAGAAATTCGGGAGGGGAAAATGTCTTTACAGAAAAAAAAACTGACGATGTTTTTTATACCTTTGTTTACATTGTTACTATATTAGTAACATTTATAAACCTATGTAAGTGTCTACTTTGTGATATGTTGGATGTTTGTATGTACCATGGTATATCTTAGATTGATGTGGTAACTATAGTATGTGTTTTTAAAATATGATTACACAGGTCTGTCTTGTAAACTGGGCCATTGGTTCAAATGACATGTATTACCTGTATAAAAATAAACTTTTACCTACCTACCTATCTTCTTTTAACTCCAATACTTAAACACTTGCCTGCTTATCTGTTTATTTCAGGCATAGTAGCATGGGAGTGGAACAGATGAACAAAGTGAGCCATGCAACTAGATCCCGACTGTTGAACTGTTCAGTCAGTTCAGACTGGTATACTGTTGGGAGAGCAACCCCCAAACAGCGAAACCATTACAGCGATACAACCCGTTCGACATCCACAGCGCCGAACAGGTAGTCAGAGTGCTGTACCAGTACAGCGACTCCCACTGTTAGCCACTCTCCTCACTAAATCCCCCCCAGAGTTAATTATCTATAAATCTGGGGGATGCAGGGGATGAAGCCCCCCTGCAAACAATGTAGAAAAGCCCCAGTGCATGACGGTGATCTGTCGACGGATTTGCCAGTCGACATGGTTGATGTCAGCAAATTCTTGTCACAGTGGGGGATGACGGCAACTTTGTTGTCTAACTGGCTTGGTGGAACTGTTCAGACTGAAGAGTTGCTATTGGAGTGACCAGTTTATTGTGAGCAGTTTCATTTTTCAGTTTAAATAAATACTGTTGTTTATATAGGAAGACAAAGGCAAAAAGAAGGAAGCAGAAGCAATGGGAAAGCACTACTGTATGTGTTTGGACCAGGGGGGACAGATGAGAGCAGCAAGCTGCTGAGTGTTGAACAGAGCCACCATCAGAGTGACCTGCTAATTGTGAGCAGTTTCACTTTTTAATTTCTAAAGAAAAACAGTACTGCTTAAATTAATGCTGTACAAAAGGTTGGGTGGGACAGAATGGTTTTGCAAGGGGGTGTTAAACAGGTGAAACAGCTGAAAGTAGTGAGCCACTGACTGTTCAGCTGGTTAAGAATGAAGATCAGTTAATACATCATCTCACTTCATAGCCCAACTCCTTTACACTTTTTTCCCACCCACATTCAACAGTACAGAAACTGCTCTGAGTATGCAGTAAGTTAACCTCTAGTTACTACTATGCCTATGCTGTGTGACCTCCTTTGTGTGGTGAGACAGTACGGACAGCAGAAGCGAGCACTGATAACTGTTTTTCTAATGAAAAAGCACTTGTAGCTTGTTACTTGGGGCAGAATCTATTCAGCACTACATCCAGCCAGTGTGTAAATTGGGGTTAAAAAGCAAGTGAGATTCTGGTACTGAGCTTTAGGTGACAGTCTGAAACAGGCTTCAGTACAACCAGGCAGCATAAATTCAGGGCTAAAATTAATATCCTTATAGCCTGTGAGACACTCGTGGGCTTTGAGAGAGGTGGGATTAGGGAGAGTGCCTCTAGCTAAATCGCTCAGCAATACTTGAATTTAGGGCATCAGTTGGGGCTTTGAATCGCTTTTTAAATTGTTTTTAGTTGAGCAAAGCTGTATCCCAGCAACCAGACTGACTTCCTGGTGCACGCTACTTAAACATACGCTCCACATGCCGAGCGAGCGGTGAAGATGCGCATTAAAGACACGCGGATGCACGTCTGCATGTCTGCAGTGTCTGCAGTGTTAACAAGCATAGCTATGAGTAAATGTATCTTGTTATATTTCAAAATAGAGTGTGGAAACTTTTAAAGCGGTTACGGAAAGTAAATTCCAGTTTTATAAATGATTACTAGAATTATTGACTTAGAGGGGACTGTAGCTGTAAAATGCCATGATTGTGGAATGTTTACATTTGTAACTAAGGATCGACCCGATGTGGGCTCTGCTTGCTCTAAATGTCTTTACATAACTACATTACAGAAGGAGTTAGCAGAAATACGATTTAAAATAAATGATGTCATAAGTAATCAAGAAAACATTAAGAAGCTCATGATTAATATGTTAAACCCTGTACCAGCTAGGCAGTTTAAAGAACAGGATAGATTACCGGGAGGTAATGAGAGGATGGTAAACCTAGAATCTGTACCAAATAAAACAGTTGCACAAACTATTATTGGGGATGGAGGCAATAAAAGGAAGGAAATTGATCTTGAGTGGTCTGATGACGATAGTTTCGAATGGTCTACTGTTACTGGGAATAAATCTAAAAGAGGTAGAAGGGCTATGGATTTTTTGCTACTACTAAAAAATCAGTATGCTATCCTGAGTGACTGGGATGATAGCATTATTATGGAGGATGTTCCTAATATGGTAAATGAGATAACTTCAAATAACAGTTCTGATTCTGAAAGAGGCACTAATCCTGAAATAAGTGACATAAACATTAAACAAAACCCATTAACCCAAACTCCAGTGAATCCTCATGCTATGGAAATCAATGCTCATGTTCAAATCCCCGCTTCTGATATAAATACTACTATATCTGAGTCCCCCATGCAAAATCTTCTTGATAACAAAGTAACACAACAAGTTTTTGTACTTGGAGATTCTATGATAAAACAGATTGATAGGCATATTTGTAACCCTGACAAGCAAAATAGAACATCTAGTAGCTTTAGAGGAGCCATTATATCTGATATTACACAAATGACCACTGATATATTGTGGAACTGTGGAAATAAACCTATTGTAATTATTCACGCTGGTACAAACAATATCAAAGAAGTAAACTAGAGGATATTAAGAGAGACTTTGTTAACTTAAGTGATAGACTGAAAGCAACAAATAGTATTATTTCCTTTTCTGAGATTCTGCCAGTTCCACGTGCAACAAATGCAATGACAAATAAAATAAAATTGGTCAATAATTGGTTACGTAAATGGTATCTTGATAATGGCTTTAACTGTGTTACACATTGGGAGGAATTTAATGATAGGCAACATCTGTTTGCATGGGATGGATTGCACTTGCTCAAAAGAGGTAGTAGTTTGTTGGCCAAAAAATTCTTGAAAGTTATTTCCAATACTTTAAACTAAGTAATGGGGAGGGTAAATTACAAAATAATAAAATTAGAACAGAGGGTTGTAATGTTCTTTTTACTAATGCTAGAAGTTTAAATCTGGTCAAAAAACTTGAAATGGAAGTTTTAATGTCCCTTTATAGTCTTCATATAGTAATGATAACTGAAACCTGGTGGGACCATGATTCAGTTGGTACTATGAATATCTCTGGTTATAAGCTCTATAATAAAAATAGGGACAGAAACAAAAAAGGTGGAGGTGTCTGTATTTATGTGCATGAGTCCATCAAATCTAGTAGTATAGATTCTCTCCTGGGTAATAAAGAAAATTTAGAATCAATTTGGGTTAAAATGACACCCTTAGGTAGATCACCCATCATTTTGGGTAATTGTTATAGACCACCAGCTGCAAATCAAGAATATAATAAAGCTCCTAATCATGAAATATTGGAAATGAGTGTTCTGGGTGATTTGATAGTGATGGGGGATTATAATTACCCAGGAATAAACTGGATTGATTTAGGTGGTTGTGATGTTAAAGAAAATTATTTCATAGATCTCTGTATTAACATTGGGTTAAAAAAAATGATTGACTTCCCAACTAGGGTGAATAATCTTTTAGATCTGTTATTAACTAATACAGATGATGAACTAGAAAATATAAGTATAGGACCAGCTCTGGGAAATAGTGATCACTGTACTATCAGATATCACTTAAATATTGGCAAACATGCTTTAAAATCTTTAGTCACAGAAAAAGACTACCAAAGAGCAGATTTCTCTTTAATCTGCTCTAGACTACAAAATATTAATTGGGATATAGCCCTTGGTTCAGAATCTATTCAACAAGCTTGGAATAATTTTAAAACATTACTGTCAGAAATTGAAGATACTTCTGTACCTATTAGAATTAAATATAATAACAAAGGTAAAATACCAGTTTGGATGAATAACAAAATTAAAAAGTTAATTAAAACCAAACAGAGACTGTTTTATAAATTTAAGTCTAAACCCTCTGAGGAAAAATGGGACAAATATTTGAAATTACGAAAGTTGTTAAAAAAAATCCGATCACGGAAAATGAAATTGGAATTACAAACAGCAAATACAAATAATAGGAAATTATTATATTCTTATATTAATACAAATTGTAGAAATAGGGTCCAAACTGTGGTATCAATTAAGGATAATAAACAAGTAATAATAGATGATAAATCAGCTGTAAACAAATTTAATACATATTTTTGCTCAGTTTTTCCCAAAGGGTCAAATTCCATAATACCCAATATTATAAAATCTGAAGAAATAAATTTCCTAGAGGATGAAGTCATGAATCTTTTAACACAGTTAAATATCTATTCCAGTATAGGACCAGATGGTATAAATACTATACTTCTTAAAGAGGCTAGTAAAATTTTGGCCACCCCCCTTACTCTACTTTTCAATATGTCAGTAGCTGAAGGGTGTATACCAGATGACTGGAGAAAAGCACTGGTTGTACCTATTTATAAGGCTGGGGACAAGGGTAGAGTTGATAATTATAGGCCAATTAGCCTTACTTCTCATTGTTGTAAATTACTGGAAAGATTGATTAAAAACAAACTGTTGTTGCATTTAGAAAATACATACCAAATTGATATTAAACAACATGGCTTTGTCAAGGGGAGATCCTGTACTACAAATTTGATTACTTTTTATGATAGTATTAGTAAAAGTTTGGATGCTGGGATTCCATCTGATGTGATCTTGTTGGATTTTTCCAAAGCATTTGATAGAGTAGACCATGATAACTTAATTATAAAACTCATTTCCTTAAAAGTAAATAGTTATCTCATAAATTGGATTCAAAATTGGTTATTTACTAGGAGCCAAAGGGTGCGCATCAATGGTGTGCTGTCGGTGGAGGGAAGTGTGTCTAGTGGGGTGCCCCAGGGTTCTGTGCTGGGACCCTTATTACTTAATATTTATGTCGCTGACATGAATAAAAACATTAAATCCCATTTAAGCAAGTTTGCAGATGATACAAAATTGGGTAGTGAAGTAAATACCTTGGAGAAACACTTCCAACTGATTACTGATCTTGCAGAACTTGAAAAATGGGCATGTGAAAATAATATACAATTTAATATTGACAAATGTGTAGTTCTGCACATACGAAAAAATAACCCTGGATATTCTTATATCCTAAACCAAACCTTAATTAAACTGTCTAGTTGTGTTAAAGATTTGGGAATTATGGTAAATGATAGTTTTACATCAAATACTCAGTGTAGAAAATTAGCACATAGTACTCAGTCCCTACTCACAAAAATAAGACAAACTTTTATCGGTAGATCAGAACATCTTATTCTACCATTATATAAACCTATGTTCGACCTATTTTAGATTATGGCTCCCAGTTTTGGTCCCCATATTTAAGGAAGGATGTAAATTTATTGGAAGGCGTGCAAAGAAAAGTCACCAGATATATTCCCAGATTAAAACTAAGCATTGCTCCCAGAGATTACAAGAGGCTGGTTTACATTCACTGGCAGCAAGAAGGTAAAGAAGTGACCTTTTATTATTATATAAAATAATACATAGTAAAGACAGCTTAAAACTTTTTAATATGCATTATAGCAATACAAGAAGTGATCTTCACTCTCATAATCAGAAAATAATGGTTGAAAAGACCAATACATTTAAGAGGGATTACTTCTTTACTGTTAAAACACCATTTCTTTGGAACAAACTTACTCAGGGTGTAATAGATAGTACTAGTCTGGATATATTTAAAAACAATTTCGATTGTATGTATTATAACAAAAACTTATTGGTATAATTATCCCACTTATGTGGGAGACATATATAATGGGCTCCTAAGCCCCCTTATGTCAATAAAAATCCTAGTAAATCCTAGTAAAAAAAAGCCCAAGTGACAAAGCAGACTTGTAACTCAAAAAAACTGATTTTTGAGATCTAAATATCTTAAAACATACAAAACTCCCAAGCATCCACTCCCCCCAAAAATTATTTCCCCACCAACCTATACAACTGTACAAAATTTCACAATTTAAAGATTTATAGTTTTTTACCTAGAGAGCAAAAAGTCAGAAAAATACCATTAAAATAATAGAAAAATACTTTATTCACACTTTAATATTTCTGAAAATAAGGAACTGACTTCCATGAGACTTTCAGGGATTGTGGATTCTGCCATGTACAACAAATCCTGAATGTTTAATGTAATTCTGTAAAACAGTCTTCCTGCAAACAGCAAACAAACAATCAAGTTTAACATATAACGGAGGTCCTTTAGGAGGAAAGACTCTTTTTTTTTTACTATATGCTGTTTTTTAAAAGTTTTTCAGTCATGTACAAGCAACCAAATTGCCTCTCCTTAGCTTGGTATTTATTTTTTAGGATTAAACTGTGTTGTAGACAACACTTTGTTCAGGAGCTGGCTTACTATTATAGCTTCATGGAGTGACAGTATATGCTAGAACCAGGAAAACTGCCATTCTTGGAGAAGAAGATTGTGGAGCCATCCAACACAGATCTATCACACCATGAAAGATTCAGTTCACTAGGGATCACTGCAATTAATGCAAGTAATTCCAATTTTTAAGTCTGGATCAAAACATGAGATTAGTAATTATCGTCCTATATCTCTGATACCAGTAGTAGCAAAGATTTGTGAAAAGATTGTAGCTAGACAGGTTAATACATATATAAATAAACAGAATATTTTACATAGAAACCAGTCTGGTTTTAGAGAGGGTTATAGTACCCAAACAGCATTAATAAAAGTAACAGGAGATATTCAGAGAGCCATGGATAATGGACTATTGACAGGGGCAATTATGATCGATTTTTCAAAAGCTTTTGACTCTATAAATCATGAAATATTAATTAAAAAACTGATTAGTATAGGTTTTTCAGATAATGTGGTAGCTTGGTTTTCCAGTTATTTGAATGGTAGAAAACAAAAAGTGTTTTTGAGTTCATATGTATCAGATTTTAGGCAGATAAGGCAGGGGTACCTAGGGAACAATATTGGGCCACTATTATTTAATTTATATACTAGTGATTTGGATTTTAAGCAAAATAACTTGGAATACCATCAATATGCAGATGATGTGATTATATATGTTTCAGATAAGAATGTTTATAATATGCAGTGTATATTGCAAACAGCTTTCGATGATATACAGGAGTATTACATTAAAAATAAATTAATATTGAATACAATTAAAACTAAAACAATGTTGTTTAGACAAAAAAGTGAAAAATTACAGTTAAATTCATTGGATATAAAAGTGAGAGATGGTTCTACTTTACAGATAGTTGATGAGTATAAATATTTAGGGTTATGGTTGGATGTGCATTGTAAATGGTCTGTTCATATAAACAATCTAGTTAAAAGATTAGGGCAAAAATTAGGAATGTTGTATAGAATAAGAAGTAATTTCTCTAGGGATATAAGGCTTCATGTGATTAATACAATGTTAGTGCCAGTGATTGATTACGCGGATGTAATTTATGGGGGGCGAATAAGGTTGATTTGAAAAAATTAGATATGGTATATAATAAAATGGCTAGGTATATTACAGGTTTACATAGACGCACACATCATTGTGAGCTGTATAGAAATATAGGTTGGAATCATTTATACATTAGGAGAAATCAGCATATAATTAAGGTGGTATGTAGGTTTTTTGAAAATAAATTACCTGAATACATAGCGAAAGATTTAAAAATTAAATATTCAATGAAGGGTTTAAGATCAGCCCAATATAGAGAATTTATAGTTCCAAAGTTTAGAACAAAAAATGGATGTGCAACATTATTTTATATGGGTCCAAAAGTTTGGAATAGTTTGCCTCAGAATTGAGAAGTTATTGTAGTAAAGTAAGTTGGATAAAATTAAATCTTGGTATCATGGGCAAAGTATGAAATTGCATGATTGCTGTGAGAACTTAGAAAATGGGTGAATATTTATGTATTTATGATTGTTTTGTTATATGGTGTATATTTATTGTATTATGGTTGTTTTGTTCGTTGTGTATGTTTATTTGTTTGTATTTCTTATATTGTAACCAGGTATTGTATTTTATAAGGTGTCCCTTGAAAATGAGTGTGTTTATGTACTCAATGGGATTGTTTTACCTTGTTCATTATATATGAATATATATGAATAAAATCATTACTACTACTACTACTGCATCTTTAATGAACTTTTAGAGCTTTTGGCCCTGAAGTAAATCAGGACTGCTGGGGACTGTGATGTTATGGATCACTTCCCTGTAAGAGTCACTTGCATTTTAAAGTTACTTTTTGTGGGGAAGAACAGATCCAGTTAGAAAGGCTATCATGAAGTAGCTTGGTTATAGAGTCTGAGTGGCTCGATTCATGAATGAAACACAATACACATGTGGATACACTGCATTGCTCCACACCCACACATGGGTGTGTGCATGCCTGCATTCAGGATTTTCGGCCACTGGACCATGACCCTGCCCCCTGGCATGCAGGAGCACTGGGAGGGGCATGGGCACTGGGTGGGCAACCAATGGGATGCCCATCCCAGGTCCTACAATGGATCCCATATGCAGACAGGCAGGGGACCTTGGGAAGGTGCATACTCCCCCTCTGAGAACAAATAATGGGCATATGCCTGTATGGGCATCCCCAACCTCCTGAACAGCACAGTGTGCTGGTGCTGCAATGTGCAGGTGATCCCAGTGCTGCTACACCCCACCGTTCAATCAATCAATCAATCAATCAAAAATCTTTATTTTACCAGGCGAAACACCTTTGAGTAAACTCATTTACAAGATGGACCTGGACAGGTACATAATCAAACACAGAATAATATTACAAAAATTAAAATAAAGGCATTACATACAATAGAATAAGATACATTTGTAAATATGTACACTAACAGAACACTTCTAGATAGCAGTCACATAGCAATATATGCATTGAACATACCAGTATAACAAAGGCAGTGTGGGCAACCATGCAGGAAAGGACAATGGTTACATGGAACAACTAAGGTGGAGAAGGGAGGGGGGAGGAGGATAAGCATGAGTCAAAATCACATTGGGAGGGTCAGTGGAGGTCAAACAGAGGGTACAGTGTCTGAGGTCAATATACCTTTAGCCAAAAATCAAGGAAAGCAATTGCAGGATTCCTTAATGGAATGTGCATATTGTGATTTGAACACTGACAGATTAATATAGCAGGCTATTCTCATGGTTTTTTGGAGTTTATTTCACAGTTGAGGAAGTGCATAACCTATTAATCATTGCCCTGTGGGGGGTACATAACCACTTATATCTGGGTCCCCCCTGCCATAGTCATCCTGCCCCTGCACAGTGCACAAATGCAGTAGTGCATGTGCACAGCTCGAGCACCCACATCCGGCATACCCCCATCCCACTCCTGGTGCAGAGCCACACAGCTGGCACAGGGATCACCTACGCAAGGTGCTAGTGTACCATTCAATAAATGCCACAGGTGGTATGCAGGGCACTGCCACATGGCATTCAGGTGCTGGAATGCCCATGCACCACCCTTATGCAGTGCAGAGGCATTCGTGAATCAAGCCCTATTTGATTGCTGGACTCTGTTTGTTCTATTATTTCTGCCATAGATAAATTAGGTGGCATGAAACTAAGAAATGAGAAAATAAAGAAACTACTGTCTGAACCAGACCATCAGAATAGAACAATGACTGCGTTCATGCAAGAAGGGAGGGACTGGAGAATTAAACCCCAAATAGCAGTTTAAAAATGCTCCTTTAACTTTCTCTCCAACAAAACAAGTAGATACCTTTGATAAGGAAAAAGAGGATACTTACCTAATGGATCTAATTAACAAACAAGAATTGCAATCTATTAATGAAATATTGTACAAGCCCAAACCTGTTTTAAATTATTCAGCACCATAGTTGCATGTGGAGGATGGTATAAAAGAGGATAAGTGTGCTATTAAGAAGCTTTGGTGCCTACAAAAAATCAATACCCCACAGGGCCAAAAAAAAATAGTGATGAAATTCGAGAGTTACCACAAGCCATCCCTGACAACATCACTGATAATAATATTGATGTTGCCATCTGTGAGGAAAAAACAGAATCCCCAAAACCATACTCACAGTATTTTGGAGACTTTGATAATTGTATACCTCCTTACTTAAATGAATTGAAATTGGATCCCCCTATAGATGGACTTGATTTACCACACCTGATGTCTCTGAGTGTAGGCAATCAAGTAGGGGACTCTCAGAATAGAGCAGATAGTGAAACCAAGTGCAGCTAATGTAATGATTACTGCAAATCCCCCCAAAAAAGCAAAACTTGTTAATTATACAATGGGCACAAACAAATAGACAAAATCCTGCATTTTGATTGGCTGTCTGGCACCTTTTCAGCATTGTAAATCCTCCAGTGTACCAACTGGAAAAGGTGCTAGTCAACCTGATGTCATGCCACCAATAAAAATATCCAGACGACCCCCAAAACAACCTGAAATCACCACCATATTGAACGCTGCTTGAAACATGCTACCACGGTAAATTTAAAAAAACATGACTTCCACATTCACTCTGTACGAAGAAAATGAGCTAGAAAAAATATTCAGCACTGAAAAATGACTTCTCTGACATAGAAACCAGCACTGAAACTCCCACAATAAACCTTCTACTGTTACCTAATACTCCAGTAGTCACCCCCACTACTGTCACAGAGACCAGCCACACCAAAAGCGCAAGCACCCCACGAGCTGAGCACATAGGTCAGGTAACACACTGGAAGCAGACTCCGGTGATCTGAGTACCTCAGAAAATCAGGGACCCTGCAAGAACTATTTTTTCTTGTGGAAGAACAAAATCATTATAAATCAATTAAAAACAACAAATATATATATATATATTTTTTTTCCTTATCAAAAAAGTCAGACATTGTATAATAGCAATATACCCCTCCAGAAATTATGCAGGTATACTGGTGGATTTACCACTTCTGGTGTGGTTAAGTCACTTTCAGGCTGTGCCTGTGACTGAACCACACCAGCCGTAAGTAAATCACCAGATACCCCACCCTGGAAGAATATATTGCTTAACTGTGAACCTATTTGTAGGGTGGAACAGTGAGGAGATTAAGGAAATAAAATGTATGATGTTACAGAGCAATTTTCTGCTTAAAGAAATCCTTGAGTAAATAAACCAGCAAAACAATAAGTTCTGGAATACTGTATTCTGATCGGAAATGGAGAAAAGAAATTAAAAAAAGGCAATATAGGGAATGTAGAAGTTATTGCGAAGGTTAAGAGGAACAAGAGGGAATGCAAGTCCATCAAGATCACTCGGGAAATAATAAGGAAGGAATTAGATGAAATATTAAAGGTGATTTAGGAGAACAGAAACCTCAAGGAGGCAAATAAACAAACAGGGAAAAATAAGGAGAACAATGTAGTCAAAAAGCAGTTCATAAACACAAAAAAATGCAAACAAATAAAGAAAGAAAACCAAGGGACAATAAAGGTAATAAAAAGGCAGTAAGGTGTTAAGTCAGAAAAACAAGCAGGGGTGAAATAAGAATGTTCAAACAAAACTCCCAACTGTTTATTTAAGTGGGTACTGAAATCTAAAATCCGGACTCAGTTCCTCCTGAAAACCACTGTCTATGACATATTTAAGGCTTTACTGAAGAACAGATTCAGATGGGAAGATGTTAAGACAGGTACTGATATAGGGCAAAGTCTTCTAAAGATATAATTTGTGTAACTCTGAAGTCACATGGTATTAGGAGGTTGATTCTAGCAAACTGAGGGAATCTTACTGAGAATGGAATTCATGTTAATTATTCCATCTGCTTTTGAGCAATAGATGAGACTAGAAGCAGTAAATTAGAGACTAAGGGCCGGATTCACAAAAGGTAACGCAGGATGCATGGCAACTTGCATCAGAAAAAATGGTGCAAGTAGCACTTGCGTCCTGAGTTGTATCATGTTGGGATTCAAGAAGGCAGCCTGCAATGTGTTGCAGGCTGCCTGCACCAACTGCACCAATTCACCATAAACCCCCTTGCAACATGGCATAAGGGAGTTTATGGCAGCAATTGCACCGTATTCAGGAAGGGTGGTGTCAAAGTCCCCAAACTGGGATTCAGAAAGAACCCCTGGATATCCGTCAAAGAACACTTATGCCTGCTATGAGATGGCGTAAGTGGTCTTTACCATCCACTGAAGGTTGCCAGTGTGCAGCCAGTGCTGCACAACTGCAAGGACACCATGCCCACCCACAGCCCATTCCCCTAGTGTACAGCACTGCCCCCCATACCAAAAGACCCCACAATAGACAGAACACTGCCCGGTGTGGGCTGTCGCTCACCCCCATCCCGATATCGCTAGGTGTGAAGCCCTGTGGGCTAAATGAACACCCCCGCCCCACCCCCGATGCCCACATCTTGCACCCTGCACCCACGTCCCATCCCCACTGGTACAACACACACCCACATGCCCCTTGTAACCCTGGTGATCCAGTGTCCCCCATCCACCACACAGTGCGAGCCCCTCCACTCCCCCAATCTCCCTCCAGTAACTGGCACGGCCCACCTCTCACCACCATAGCCAGCCGCTGACTAAACAGTCTATAGAGTGCGTACCATTAATATATGCACTCCATAAATGGCAGCACTGTCACTCATGGTGTGCATATAGTAACTGTATGCACTCCATAGACTGCCCAGTCGGGCGCTGGCCATGGTGGTGAGAGGTGGTCTGTGTGTCGCCAGCAGGGTATTGAAGGGAGTGGGGGGCTTGCACTGTTGGTGGGTGGGTGGGTTAGTCACTGGATCACCAGGGTTACAAGAGGCATGCGGGTGTGTGTTGTATCAGTGGGGATGGGATGGGGGTGCAGGGTGCAGGATGTGAGCATTGGGGCTGGGGTGGGGGATGTTCAGTTAGCCCATAGGGCTTCACACCTGGCAATATCGGGATGGGGTGGGCAGCAGCCCAGACTGGGCTGTGTATTGTCTATTGTGGGGACTGTGGCCATGGGGGAGCTGGATCGGGGGGGGCACACATGGCAGGGACTCCTGGTGCATCTGCCTCCCACTCATCCCGTGACTTGCGCAATTTGTGGTTGCTGCACCATCTTTTTGACCTATGCCTCAAGTCACAGGGTGCAGACTCCTAGACCCGGTCCGATGCTGAATTGGGTGCAGGGTCTGGGATGCAGGGATGGTTGGCACAAGCTGTAGTTGTCACAGCTTGAGACCTACCTCTGTGAATCTGGCCTGAAGTCTACTAAAAAAAGGATAAAATGACAGCAAAAAAAGCAGACATTAAGCAACAACAAATAATACAATTTCTGGTGCCAAATACTGAGATTGAACATACCCTGTCAAGAAGTGATACACCAGAAGGTTTCATCAGAAATAGGAAAAAACATGTGAATTGAATAAATATCACTGTGGTGAAGGAGTTGATCACTAGTACCTCCTCTGACTATTCTAATACCGAGTACTGTGATGCTGTTACTTTTGTTAATAGATATGAAACATTAGGGAGCTCAATTGAAGCATGAAATGTAAATGAGGACAGTGACCCTCTGATGCCATCCAAATTAAAATTATTAAACTGGTCTGTGGCAGGTATTAAGAACAAGGTCTCAGACCAATTGCAGCTGAATTTATTAAAGCAGCAGTACAATGAAATTAGGCAAACAATTTGACTGTACCTTTTTTTAAACATAAAAGATTCCAGCCATCTTCCATTTTAATTTGATGGTATAATTTTCTAATTCCAACAAAATCTGAATACTCTATAAATGTTTGAATTGAATTTTTTCTCAAGAAAAAAAGATGGCTGCCACATTTTGCATAGAAATAGCATTGTAGGCCTGGCAAGGGATAAGATCTAAAAAATGAAAAAAAGACTCATGGTGCATAGGATAGGAGGGTCCTAGACAAGTACATTTGACAGGTATAGTGATATTTTTCTTGCCTACAGCTGAAACTAACTTTTTTGGAAAAACATTTTTTATTGTATTGCTGCTTTAAGCAGCTATGATTTCATCTTACTTCAAGAAACCTGAATAAATAGCAGACCTAAATTTATAACAAATAGGCCTACAACTCTTGAACCTTTGAAGTGAAGAGTAGCAAAACTGCAAGGGCTGGAAGGCAATTGCTATCCTTAATATTAACAAAATTGGATATCAGTCCAGAATTGTATGCTACTGATGATGACACTTGCATGATGATACATTTTAACAAGCATTTGTCAATGCCAAATGTTGTCTTGCTGGCATTGGCATTGGTAGTGCAGGAGTTAGAGATGCATAATAGGAATGGCAGTGAAGTATTGAAGTGACGCCAACCCCATCCCCACCCTGCAGAGACTGACAGGCATTGGGGTGTGCCTTTGGGTCATCAGCTATAATGCTCATGCCATTTTACCTCACCCTACCCTGTAGATACTGACAAGTGTCCTGGTGTGCTTTGGGGTCTTTGGGCATTATACTTACCCCATTCCATAAGGAAATACGCTGAGGTGGGTGTAGTATAGGAGAATGGTGTAAACTTTGTGGTCAAATAGTGCAAGACACACCACGATGCCTGACACTGGCTGCGGGGGGGGTGGAATGGCATGATCATTACAGACGATGATCCCAAGTCACACCCCTGATGCCTGTCAGTCTGTACAGGGTGGGGTGCTGCAGTTGGAAACTGTAACACCGTAGGCGTGTGTTGGTATTTTCACTGCAACATTTTCAACATGGGCTTTTTGTTAGCCCACCTCATGAAGTGCAGCACTATCAGTTTGTTAGCTGAAAGGTGGTTTTGCACAGCAGCTATGCCATTTGGTGACATAGGGGAGAAAACACATTTTAGGCAGTATGTGGAAAATGACAACTGTATTGTTCATGAGGACATGTAAAAAAATGGCAACGTCGAAAATCTGAAGTGAAAATATGAAAAATTGGTGAAGTCATGAGTATGCATAGAAACTGTGCAACACACACATCAGTAACCCAATTATTTTTAGGATTTTTTATCCACATTTTTAACATAGGCATTTTGGGACCTCCCCTCGTGAACAGTGGCACTGTGATTTTGTTAATTTGTCCCAAATGTTGATTTCCCACAGTGACCACGCCATTGTGTGGCACAGGTGCAAAAACACATTTAAGGCAGGATGTGAAAAATGACAGCTGTACTGTTCATAAGGAGGCGTGAAAAAATGCCAGTGTTGAAAATCTGGCATGAAAATATTGCAAATGTGCAAAGTTACATGGGTGTATGCAAACTGCAAAACGCACACTTGTAACACAGTCATTTTATGGAATTTCATCACCAAATTTTCATCATAGGCATTTTAGGACCTCTGCTCATGAACAGTGTCACCATTATGTCCTCAAACTATCCCAAAAACTGATTTCACACAGCAACCACGCTATTCTGCTGTACAGTTCATAAGGAGGTGTGGAAAAATGCCAATTTTGAAAATGTGGAGTGAAAATATTACAAATTCATGAAGTTATGAGCGTGCATGGAAACTGCGCAATGCACGCTCATTAAAACAGTCATTTTTTGGATGTTTCCACCAAATTTGCAACATATGCTTTTTGAGAGCCCCCCTCATGAACAGTGGCACTGTCGTTTCGTTAATCAGTCCCCAAAGGTGATGCTGCACAGTGACCGCAAAATCACCTTTCGGGACTGAATAACTAAATGACAGTGCCTGAATTCATGAGGAGGGGTCCCAAAAATACCATGTTGGAAATTTGGTGCCAAAATTCCCCAAAATGGCTGAGATATGCACCAAAGTTGAAAAAAACCTATTTATGCCATTATACAGCTTACCGGCATTTCTTCAGTTTGCGGTCAGCTTTGAAGAGTGCAGACGTATTCCCAGTCCATCGCAGATCATCACGCCAGACCCCAGAGGTAACTATGGGGTGGGGGGGATGCAGGGTGCTCAGAGGGTGGGTGTGGGTGTAGGTTGCGGGAGGGGGCAGGTAGACCGCGAAGGACCATTTTCTTTTTTACAGGGGTTTAAAAAAAAAACATTGTGGGATGGTTTTCCCTTTTCAGGTGATTTGGCACGCTGGAGTGGGCTCCCAGCCTGCCACCTCAGTGTTTTGGGAGGGATGCTTTAGCTGAAGGGGGATTGGGCACCCCCTCAGCATACAACAAAAGTAGGGGGAAACATTATGCCAACACCATTGGCAACATAAAGGGGAAGGGGGATAGATGCCAACGGGGATTGGGCCCCCTGTCGGCAAAGAAAGACTGTTGGGGGGTGCATGATGCTGAGGGGGATTGGGCACCCTCTTGGCATACATTGTAAATGAGAGGGTCTTTATGCCGATGGGGGGTGGGCTCCTCCGTCGGCATTGTAACAGGCAGCAGCAGTGGCAGTCACTGCCGCCATGTTACTTGCATGTAGGGAGGCGTGTTGTGGTCCACTGCATGAGAGCTTTGTTCTCATTGCAGCAGACCTTTTCTTAGATTTGGAGGCCACATGATGTCAGCACCTTCTGCTGGCTTATTGGTGAATGAGAGACGCACCTACTGATGTGTGCCCTGCATTTGCCCACAGTGACCGCGCCTCCAAATCTGCTACTAGTGCAAGATGCTGGCTGTGCAGGCATAAGCCAACATAAAAATTGTCCAGGAAAGAAGTATTTCTTTTTAATGTATATCTCTCCACTAGTCTGGAGACTGAGACCATTGAGAATAGACTACAAAAACCATCAGGATTTTAAATAACATCTAATTTGGTTACCCACATCCCATGGTCATTTTAATTTCAGAACTTGATAATGCAACTGAACATTTGGGGGATCTATGGTATCCACATGATCAACTTAGAATACCAACAAGGGCCTCTGAAAATAACATGGTTACTTTTTTTTGGTGTATACTAATATGAAGAACCTTATTGGAAGATCAAAATAGGATATTAAAAGGGATGTTACTTACCTGGCAGTATATGATGGCTCAGTCTTAGACTATATCTGTGTAGATATTTTCTCCTTTACTAAAGTAACCCATTTTGCAGTTGCTGAAAATTATACATGTGACCATTTCCCAATAACTGCATTTCCACACGATAAGAAAAAGCCTGTGGTTTTGGCTCTGCAACAGGTGGAAGCAGATAATCTGTTAATCAGAATAATAATCAGATGAAATGGAAAAAGGGCACCACAGCCACATGTAGCAGTCTAATTCAATCACAAGCATTAGAATCTTCTAAGGCACACATAATGAGTGAATATAGTACGCTTAAACAATCAATTGAGGCTTTCAAAGGTTTAGACTGACCACTTCAGGATACCTTAATTAAGTGAAGTCTAAAAAGAGGGTGTGGTCAAGGTCAAGTTTATTACTAAGTTCACATAAAACAATCATTGCATACAAGAAGATACATGCTATACATTCATTCATAAATTAAGTGTATACAATTCTTTAAGAAACATAGCACATATACTACATAAATGCTCAATGACCAACTGTACAAGTACAGTCTTATGAATTGACTATCAACAAAGATAAATCAACACAGAACTCTACAAACTCACTTTGGTCCATCAAAAGCTCTAAATATTAAAATCACTTCTTTAGAATATCACTAATTATTCAAGATCTTAAAATATACAAGGATTTTACAGCAAAGGAACCTAAAGCAAATATCAGTGCACTATGTTCTGAGAACAAGATTTTCCTTGCAATCTTCTTCTGATCCTGCTATTTCATGCTCAGAATCAAAGGGGTCAACCATTTATCCCGACTTCTAATTAACAGTGGGAACTCTAAGAGTAAATGAGCCACTGTTAACAGAACGTTTTGGTTAAATTTGCACAGGGTTTGTATGTTCTGATTTGTAATATGGTTATTTGTATTTAAATCTCCCATTTCAGCCTGGCTACTGCTTTACTGTGTGTTGCCTTTTCATAATAGTTTAAGCAAAATTCAGCACCAAACATTTGCTTACCCTATATAAAGGATGTGCCCATAAGTCATGATTTTTACCCATATCAGTTTGAATAGAGTACAGTTTTACTGTATGGTAATTTAATGCTTGGCAATTTATTTTTTAAGCATGCTTGAATTTGTGTATTTTGATATATTATTTCCATTTTATTGTATTATTTGATACACTGTGCTTTGTATCTGTTCTCTTCTCCTCTCTTCCCCCTCTCCCTAGGACACATCTGGAAACAAGCTGATGCCAGCTCAGTATGATTTCCCTGGTAAAACCTTTGAAATAAATAAATATTAAATAAATGGCATGATCATTAATTCTTTGTAGGGCTATTTTAACAAAAGCATCCAGAACTTCCTTACAATTTATATTTTGCACAAACTTCTTTTCTAATCCTAAGTTGCATATTCAGTAACCCAATTTACCAAACCAATAACTTATACTTTTTGACTTGGTGGAATCTCTCAGACATTTGCTAGGAAGCCTATCTTCAGTTGTACATACAATTTTGTTACCATACAATAATCACTCTTTTTAAAATTCTGGATTCCATTGGGAGACAACTAGTTTCAGCTTGAATAACAGCACTTGATTTAAATTTTGGACTGCTGACTACAATATTTAAAAATGTATTCTGTGCAACGTCAAGCTTAGAAACCAAATTATTTTAGTTTACTCTCCAGATTTCACTTCTATAGAGTATCTGAGAGTTTACTTTTGCATCAAAATATCATTTTAGGGCAACAAAGGAATTATTTGTGGAAGTGTTTGCAAAGCAACTTAGGATAAAAGATAACCACAAGGCAGTTTCCTTCATTCTTTTAAAGTGCATTTTCTAGTTCAAATTTTGGTCGAACTAGACACCAAAGTAGCAAAAAGTATCTACTTCTCAAAAGGTAAATTGTTCATCTCCCATATATCAGATTGGAATTTCCTCTCCAAAAACAATATTTTTTTTTTCAACATTGACTTGTCACTCGTGTTGATCTGTATTGCTCTCTAGATAATTCCTAAACTCCAGTTCTGTACTACACTATATAATATACAATGTACTTCCAGATTATTATATATATGCTTTTGTTAGCCCAGTCTGCTTTGCAAATATCTTCAAGTCTTCCCTACAGATTTTAGTATCAGGTACAATGGTTGTACTCTCCTGGGTCATGCCTGAAAATATGCAAATGTATGCCTAGTGCACCTACCCGGTAAACAAAAACTAAATAAATAACAAAACCTAAATAAATAATCTTAAGTGATTTAAGTTAGTCATAACCATATTTGGTGCATGTTTAAGATCTAGCAGGGCTTCAGAGAGTGCAATAGCATTGTTTGCATATAGTAAGAGCTGTATAGGAAAGTTATCTATTGAAGGTGGAAAAGTATAAACTTTTTCAAGAACAGTTATGAATCTGTTTATACAGATATTAAAAAGAGAACAGGAAAGAAAGGATGGCACTATTTATAAGACACCCTGGTATAATGTGCGATGTGCCAAAGTTGGCTAGGAAGATACTACAGATCCACTGAGTTTTTTTAAGACAGGCTGCACATCTGGCTCTTAAAAATTTGTGAGTTTACTTAAAACTAAGAAATTACATTATCAAGAAAACCTTTGGGCATCATTACAAATTGTTGCACAAGAAAAAGATACAACTTCTTTGTTAAGCCTTATAGCCATAGGTAGTAATAAACAGAGACTGAATACAGAGGCAAATACTCCAGCTGCACACTGGTTTAATTGTTTTAAAAAGTTTTATGAGAGTGAAGATACAGCATTTTCTCATGTACTGTATGTACAGTATAATATCAAATAGGGAAACAGACTGAATGGGAACTGGTGGCACCTCTAGAATTCAAAATGTATATAAGACAATAGAACAGTAATAAGGCACTGAATATGGATGGTCTCCCTGCTGAGTCATGTCATGTCAGTAAGGATTGGTGGGAGCAGCGTTTTGCACATTTATTCTAAAAAATAAATAGATGCCTTAAGGTTACAGATCCATGATTACTGTAAATGAAGAAATTGCGCTGATATTTTAAAAAGGGGGAACTATCAACCCAGAATGTGGAAATCTGCAAAATTTTACAGTCAGTACCTCTTAAATACTGTATGGTAGAAAAGTGAGTTTGTGAGAACAATGTGCTGTCTGATAAGCAAAATAGTTTTAGAGAGCAGAAAAGCATCATGGATAATATATTTGTTATAGACCACCTGTGGAAAAAAATATGTTAGTGGGATGGGGGGCAATCTGTTCTTCATGTTTTAAATATCAAAAGTGCCTTTGACCATGTGGTTAGATTTATTATACTTAAGAACATTTAAGTTCTTAATACTTAAGAATACTTAAGCGCCGGCACTACTACCTATGCCCAGAGTCACAGCTTGCATTTTCAAACACTAAAGTACCATGGTTAGAGCACTCATTTTGAAACAGGCACCAGTTTGTACACTTCAGGAAACAATTTCAGGCTTGATTTTCAAATGCCAGAGAATGTTGCAAACCACTGATGTGCCAATCATAGGATGCATGGGGTTTGCAGCATTCTAGGGGCACACATCACAATTTTCCAACACTAGCACCAAATACCACATCTTAGACCAGCTTTCCCCGATCTAATTATGTGCCATTTGGGAGACACTTTTATGAGGCTTGCACCACATCTTTGGCACAAGCTTCCGCAAAATATGGAAATTGTCTCAAATGTGCCCGATGTACTAAAATTGGGTGCAGTTGCAGCAACAGGGCTTGATGCACTGCCAGAACCTACCACTCTTTGAAAATCAAGCCCTCAGGCGTGTACTGGTATTTTACTCATCACTAATAATTTTTTTCCAGACTCATTCATGAATGAGCGTACCCCTTGGCTCGGCATCACATATCACTCTGGACACGCGGTAGGATAAGTTGCTGGGACTTAAGGTTGATCCAACCAGAATGTAATTTTAGCCATAATAATTGGTAACTGTAACATTTCTGGAGATCTATGAACATGTTTGAATTTTTTGGGAACAGTATTTACAGAAAGGGTCACAGATAACATATAATCTGAAATATAAACTGAATACTCTTGAAGTCATAAAAAGCTGACAGTATCCCTTTAAGGATGAGAATTTGCCAAAGATCATTATGGGTTCAAAAGATGGCTATACTGTGGGGATGTGCTTATGCACAGAATCAATTTTTGACTGCTTAAGATGATGTGCTCAGTAATCTTTAGATCAGTTTTGAAAATCTGAAAGACTTAAGTGCTTCACACATATAGCTATGGTTTACAGGGGTTTGTCAGGGACTTATTAGGGTATAAAAGGCAGAAGGATACCTATCTGACCCCTTCCCCCCAACACACACACACACTTCTCAGTGATAACTTTTCAAACTGTGCCTTGACAAGATTAAGGCAACCAATTTAGTTTAAAGGTCAGTTTGCTGCTTGAGTCAATAACAGACTGTTGGAGACTGGTCCACATATCAGTAACTCTTTGTGTGAAGAATGCTTACTCTTGTTGTGGAGGCAAAGAATTCAGCTGGACATAGAAAGCCAAAGTAAGACGGCAATATAACATCCTAACATGACAAGTCACAGTTTAGAAAAAAACTTCCATCTTGAAGGAAATTAAGTAGGTGAAGATTTAACTCAGAGTGAAGGGGTAGTCCTTTCAGAGGAAATTGAGGAGACAGTTTCTACAAATTGAATAAATAAAGTTGGATGAATGGGCATGCAAGGATAGATGGTAGGATATGTGTGTTTCAAGAGGTATCAATGGAACTGAATTCTCACTAGTTGTTTAATGGTTGATTGATGCAGGCTTTTTGTTTCCTTGCAGAAGGATGCAAAGGTAACGGATTGCTCAGTCAAGGAATTGGCTACAGTGTGTTGCGATTTTCTTGGAAAGAGAAGGTTTTATACTTGTCCTGTGCAGTATGATAGTCTGATAAAGTGGATGGAGCTATGGAGTGCTGAATGGTCAGGTGAACTTTTGAAAGGTAGAAGGTCACAAGGGGAGCACTCTGGGTAAAATATATGGAAGTCTCAGATTACATGAATTAGCAGGTATATCCAAGGAGCAAATTTATACGGTGTCAGTTGTGGTCAGAAGTGAGATAAAGCAGTATATGATGTGAAGTAATGTACTCTTTTATTGCAAATCTGATCAAATATAAATACTAAACAGAAAGGCAGAAGTCCATGCCATTTGCAGGTCTTAGAAGGAGGAACTATAGTCATATCCACATTGTTTGTTGTGAGTTTCTGTAATCTCTAAAATTAAAATGAAGCAGACTGTCAGCTATTGAATTCATTGGCCTGGGAATAAAAACAGCTTTGATCGTGAAATGACGATGTAAATAGACTCAGGTAAGTTTTCACAGAACATTTATAATAGAAGGGGAAGATATTCTGCCTTTGTTAATGATATCAACAGTTGCTTCATTCTCACAACAGAATGTGAAAGGTTCTGTAAGCCAAGAGGATCCTGACAGACTACAGGTGCTACAATCATATAGATTCCAAAAAGTGCAGATGTGTGCTCTAAACTAAGATTGCACAGTAGTTTCTATAGCCACTGTTTGGCAAAATACCCACATTCCCAGGTGCCCGTGACTGGGCTGTCAGCACTCTCTCTCTCTCCGTGGCGGCAGCGGCTGGAGAAACCAGCTGGCCACGTGAACCCTGCTCTGCCCGACCGAAGCTCCACTTTAGCTGGTGTCCATGACTGGGCTGTCAGCTCTCTTTCTCTCCATGGCGGCAGCGGCTGGAGAAGCCAGCCAGCCACGCAAACCCTGCTCCGCCCAACTGCAGCACCACTTTAGCTGGGTGCCCATGACTGGACTGTCAGTTCTCTCTCTCTCCATGGCGGCAGCGGCTGGAGAAGCCAGCCAGCCACGTGAATCTTGCTCCGCCCGACCGAAGCTCCACTTTAGCTGGGTGCCCACGACTGGGCTGTCGGCTCTCTGTCTCCATGGCGGCAGTGGCTGGAGAAGCCAGCCGGCCATGTGAACCCTGCTCCGCCCAACCAAAGTTCCACTTTAGCTGGGTAAGACTGCTACCAGCCTCGTGGACAGTGCCTGAACTGTGATTGGTTGCAGGGTCTGCTTGATGCACAGGATTGGCCACCAACCTCACAGCTCTCCCTGTGATTGGTCCTTTTCTCTCTGCCATACCCACACTTCAGCTCTCTAGCCTGAGACTCTGAGTGTTTATTTTGTAAATCTGAGTTTTTGTTCTGCCCCGCCTCCCCCTCCTCGCACCTTAATTAAATAGGCCTTAGCCCCGCCCACCCAGCCGGAGGCACCGCCCTGCTAGAATTCTCACTGGGTCTCATGCTAGGCCCTCCTACTCTCTCTCTCTCTCTCTCTCTCTCCCCTCCCTCTACTGCTCTCTGATCACCCCTCGCTGCCTTCACCCATCCCCTCTCCCAGACCTTACTTACCCATATTGGCCTCTTTCTCCTGTGCCCCTTTCTTGTCTTTCTCCTACCCCTTGCACCTTGCCTGTCTGCTTTCTTCTTGGCTGCCACAGTATGTTGTCCCTCCAAGCACTGCTACCTCTGCTCCTTTTTCACACACCCCTCTTTCCCCTCTTCTACCTCCCTGGAGTCTGTTACGCCTCTGCCCCTCTCAGCTACCAGTTAGACACCTCCTATCATCATTCAGACACACTGCATTATAAGCTGGGCCCCCCCAGGTACACCCCTCTATTAATGGACGTCCACCCCCGTCAAGTCCTATTTACGGGCCCTGGGCCCACTCATCTCTCTCTCTCTCATGCCATCGCTCTGGGCTCATTGCCATCAACACAAAGCATGCTCCTACATGAAAAGGGCTGGACATCTCTCACTCAGAGAGTTACGCTTGTGCACCCTGAAGCTCATGCTCCTCTTCCTGCTGCTGTTGGGTAACGTTCATCCAAACCCTGGCCCAAATACTTCCAGCTCTACCTACCAGGACAAATCCTCAGGAGCACTCTCAATTATAACACTCAACATCTGCAGTCTACTCCCTAAGCTTGATGCTCTACAAATTTTTACTAACCAACACAGCCCAGATATCCTTGCAGCCGTTGAAACCTTGCTTTCTCCCCAAATTCCTGATCTGGCAATTACTCTTACTGGCTACAATGCTTTCAGGCTGGACTGGAAGTCTAAAAGAGGAGGTGGATGTGCTATTTACCTTAAAGACACTCTCCTGGGACACCCCATCTCCACTCCACTCCTCTCCTGGCCACCTCTGCACAGATTCTCCCTATCAGAATCCTATTGGGGGTCCACAACAAAGCCCTTACAGCTGTCTCTGTATATATCCCCCAAAAGAACAAGGGAATGGCCTTAAGGCAGTCCTGGACTTCACCAGATCCCAATCTCCTGACTCTGAAATAATCCTCCTAGGTGACTTTAATATTAACTGGCTTGTACCAGAGGCAGGGGGCATAAGGATGCCATCTCATCAGCCAACCTCACCCAGATGGTTAACTTCCCAACCAGGAAAAACTGCAAAACTGGCACCAGCACCCTCCTGGATTGGATTCTTGCTACCCACCCAACTCGTATCACCAACACCTCAGTCCTCCCTGACTCACTTAGCGACCATTCCCCTATCGTCTGTGAATGGTCTAACAAATTCTGCAAGCCCCTTCCTAAAATCATCACTAGCAGAGTCCTGCCTTGTGGGCAGTTGACCTACCTTAAATCGTGCCTCCGTTGGCAAGACTGGTAACCTATCTACAAAGCAACGGATGTTAATACTGCACCGGACTACTTTGTCAACACTTTTAATGCTGCCTGTGACTCCTACGCTCCTTTTTAAAAGCGCAAAATCAATGCCCTCTACAATCCCTGACTCTCGGCCGACCTCCTAGGTCAACTAAAATCAAGGGATCACCTCTGGGAACTGGCCAGAGCCACCGGTATGCAAACTGACATCTTAAACTACAAAAGTGCCTGGAATGACTGCACCAAATATAACCGGCAAATGAAATCTTCCTACTACAAGAATGCTCTCACTGATACCTGGGGAAATGGAAGAGCATTCTGGAACAATATTAAAGAGGTCACTGGGAAGCAATCCAAAACCTCCCCGACCTTGTTAAACATAAATGGGACCAGTACGCTTGACCCTAAAATCATAGCAAATACCTTCAATACTGCATTCACTGATCTCAGCAGTGTTCTCCACTCTTTTTCAAGGATTATGACTCTCCCATTTCTCCCCCTCTAGCCACTTGCCTTTCTACTTCAAAGTAGTCAAGATGCATGAAGCTCACAAATACACTACTAAAACAATAGCCTAAGCCAGATCTAGCAGTGACACACTTGACCTCAGGTTGCTGTCCCTCACCCTTGATGAAGTGCTAGGGCAGCTGACAAGTATTTTCAACCTCTCTCTTAGCCTCAGCCAGTTCCCTGACAAATGGAAAGCTGCCACTGTTACCCCAGTTCATAAAAGTGGTGACAAGGCCACCCATGGGAACTACCATCCAATCTCTATACTGCCTCCCCTCTCCAAGGCCTTTGAATGTATAGTAGCTGATCAGCTCACTGTCTTCCTGGACAAATATAATATTTTGTGTATGCAGCAATATGGCTTCAGGAAAGGTCATAGCACCACATCTGCCCTTCTGGAATTCTCTGGTGCCATTCACAGTTCGTTGGACAATGGTCTGCTAACTGGGTCTGTTTTCATCGATTTGACTAAAGGCATTCGATACTGTCCATCACTGTTTATTGCTTGTGCAGCTCCAGAATGCTGGACTCTCTCCTGACTCTACAGCCTGGTTCAACAGCTACTTGGAGAACTGGTCGCAAAGAGTGAAAATCGTGGATGTACTCTCTGATGCCAGGCCTGTCCACTCTGGAGTCCCTCTAGGATCCATTCTGGGCCCCTTACTTTCAGCTTGTTTCTGAACACTCTTCTGAATTCTTGCTCTGAATAAATCATCCTCTATGCTGATGATGCTGTCGAAGAAGACAGATTTTAACTGTATAGTATATTTATTGCTGTGATTACAGCATTGGTTTTAAATTGTTTTAATTTGTACTGCACCTTGATACCTGAAAGGAGCACTAAAAATAAAGATTATTATTATTATTCACACAAGGACCCCAAAGGGGTTACAAAACATAAACTGGTCCTAAATTATAAAAAAAAAACAGGTCTATGCTGTTCAGCAGCTCTCATAACAAGCTTAAGCTGCACCCCCTATCCATCAAAACCAGCCATGGAGTTGCCCTGGAACAGGTGCAATCCTTTAAATACCTTGGGATCACCCTTAACCTTCATCTACACTATCGTGCCCACATTGACTGTGTAGCCAAAGCAGCTAATACTTGTCTTGGCCTACTTTTCCGGCACAGGCAACATCTTACCCTGGAAGCCATGACAGTCGCGGTACAAAGCTCCATTGTTTCCGTCATTGATTATGGGCTCATCATCTATCGATCTGCCACTGCTACCGCTCTCAGACATATATCTACCACTCTCAACAAGGCCTGTCGACTCCTCACTGGATCACACCGTCTCACACATACGTGTGACCTCTATGCACAAACAGGATGGCTGCAACTCGCCAATTGGATAAAGTACATAACCTGCACTATGGCAAAAAAAATAACCATGGGCCTTGCACCACCTGGAGTCCGAGCTCTCCTGCACCCAAGAAACAACCCCCACTCAACCAGGGGATCTGAATCCCAGTTCCTTCAGGTTCCCTGTTGTCGAACCTCACAAGGTCAGCTATCTTTTGCCTACAGGGTGCTGAGCTGGCTAAATGGTCTCTGCAGTGACATCTCCTCCACTCCCTTACTTGGCGCATTTAAATCCAGGCTCCGCCTCTCCCTAACAGGCTCTAGCACCTGTGACTGCCTCATATAATTGACCCTTCTGAACACTACCCGAGCCTATTTCTTTCTCCCTCCAATTAGCACTTTGCCACCTCCTATCCCCCAGTAAGCACTTCTCCATGTTATGTCTTTGACAATGCTGCAGGCTGCTCTGACTCCTCTGTGCTCCCCCCTCAGTCACTCTCTTTTTTCTTTCCTTGTCCCCTTACCTCGCTCCTCCTCTTTTGCTTTTCCCCATGACCAACTCTTCAAAACTGTTTAATATTCTTTGAAACTACATGTATTCTGATTACTGTTCCGGCTTTTGCTTATACTGTTGTCATTTGTCTTCCTATACTGAATTGTAACTGTCGTGGAACCTTTGTAAAAGAGCCTTGGCTCAAAGGTATTTGTAATCCTAGAACTAATAAATACAAATCAAATAAATAAATAGTGCCCATGAAAAGGAAGCAATGCCATGGAAAGATGAATCAGTAAATATGTCTGGTGATGGGATACATATACAGCATACAGATACATAGATGGTAGTGCCTTATTAAGAAAAACACTTAGAAATGCAGAGGCTAAGCGCAGAGCCCTTATAGGAGAAATACAGAATGGCACTGTCTGCATTACCAAACCTTTCAAAAGAAGTTAGTAGATTTCTACTGGTTAAAGTAAGCCTGTTCCTTGATTTGGATCTTCTCATTCTTTTAAAACTACTGTTGCAACAGTTCTGTCCGTTGTCTTTATACTGTCCTTTATGCTCTTAGTTCAGATGGTTGGCCACCACTGCCCCCCCCCTTAAAGTTTTTCTGTCTCTGTTGTCTTTCAATTTTCCTGTGGTCCAGAAATAGGGCTAGGTGCAGTCAGAGCATGGTGATAAAAAAGGGCCCGGCACTGTATA
This sequence comes from Neoceratodus forsteri, assembly GCA_016271365.2. Lineage (NCBI taxonomy): Eukaryota > Metazoa > Chordata > Ceratodontiformes > Ceratodontidae > Neoceratodus > Neoceratodus forsteri. The sequence continues at coordinate 334,760,310 of CM028136.1, read as the reverse complement.
ATCACCAGGCACTGTTACATATCTGAATGTTTGGTTTTAGAATCCCCCTCTCAGTATTAGGCAAGTGTGGTAATTTAAAAGTCAGATTGGTATTTAACCTGTAGCTAAAAGCTTTGAAGTAGCTACATTTAGTGCTATATTATTAGAAATGGGTCTTGAGAAAGAATTCCTTTAAGTGTGTTGAGCTTTTGATATTTTGGGCTTTACACCAAACAAACCTCAAATAGGTACTTGTCATGCACACAAGTAAAAGCACATAGCAACCAGTAAATATGTGCTCCACAAAGGATACAATTTGTTTTCCAAATAAAACTCCTGTACAAGAACATCCAGTGCTGAGTTTAGCAAGGGAATTATGCCCACTTGCTACAGACTGGTACACAACCCTTTTGTACAGCTAAAAACTGGAAAATGTGCAGCGCGAGTCTGCACTCTGTGTTTCCCTGCTTTATTTCCTGTGTTCCTCCCCATCTGGTTGCCTAAAATGCTTTAGCGCATTGTGGTACTTGCTTATGCCTTGAATTACAGCTTGTACCTTTAAATGGGAAACCTGGGCATTGGTACTCACCCTCGTTGTTTTCCGGAATGTGCTGACATGTATAATAATGACATAAAATAGTAAGAAATTATCCCCTTTTCAGCAAGTCTGGTATTCCTTGTCACTGTCTCCCTGTCTCTCTGCTGTGTGGTGTTTGTGTAGAGTTCAGGTTCGCCGTGCAGATCCGCGCTGAACAAGTGCTGCAAATCCTTTTTGAACAGCCCTTCAGTGTCCCTGTACATGGACTTGCTTGTCAGGTTGGTCGGAGCTCTGGAAATAAAAGAAAATGCCCCAACCACCTGCAAGCATTCCTTTTTCACTTGGCAAGCGCTTACAAAAAACCTATTAGTTCCCTGAGCTGTCGGCTGTCAGTATAACACCTAGGGTTGGCACTAAAACACTAACTAAGGGTGTTTTCCCTATGCCTCGGAAACCTCTCAGCCCTGCTCAGGATGTTTTATTGGAGGCTTGGCACTTTATAGCATTATCCCAGTGCAGTAATAATAAAACTGGGACCTCTTGTTTTGTCAGTTCCCTTTCAAACCACTCCTAGGGAGCCTTTTTTGCTGGTCTCTAACTATTACAAAAAGTTGAAGAAGTAAAAAAAGAATTTAAAATAAGTTAAACTTACTCCCAAAAGAAGTGGAGCTTTGCAGATTCCTGCAGGCAGGGTGTGTGTTTTGTTGTGTGCCTAGTTACTGTTTGACTCAAGCAGCCCGCTTGTACTCCTGCTGACTAAGCGGCGGGTTGTTTAAATAAAATAATGCTATTCTCCTGCTGAAATGAAATGGGAGAGGTTATCCCAAGTTACAGCCCCATTAGAGTGTGAGAGTAACACTCAAATTGTTAACTGAAACACAAGCCATCAGGAAGGGGCTAAATAAATGTTTTTTCTCCCAAAGAATACTTGTTAAAATGCAGCAGAAGCTGCTCTATTATTTTAAAATATGAATGTACTTTAAAAAGGGGAAGCATACAGGCTGCTAAAGGCTGCATTTCGACAGGAAAAACTCCTTCAGGAGTTGTTAGCTGTTCCCCATTGCTATGTTGATTCTGTCTGTCCTCATTATAGGGCGGCAGCGGCTTCTAGTGTCTACCTTTATACTGCAACACCTTACCTTAGGCCTAAGTGAAATGTTTCCTGTTTGAAATTAAAGCTGTCCTTAGCTAAAAATATGTTCTGTTTGCTCAGACCTGATGTAGTGTTTGTTAATATGAGCTCCCTATATTATATAAATTAAATGGAGCTCTAAAAACAAAATTACATGAACAAGATGATGTTGTGGACACATGACCGTGTGGATGGAATAAAGGGCTAACCTGTTCAGCATTTCTTCAGATAGGGTCAGTGTTTTCTGACCAGGGAGTGAGAAAGATCAAAAATGCCTTATCACACTGAATGCTTAAGTTTGCCACAATGGTGCGGAATGTCATTTATTTTATATAGCCTTTATTTTGCTTGCAGTTTGAGCCTTTTGCTTCATTTCCTTTCTGTTAGTGTTGGAACAAATAAACATTGTGCCTTGCCAATGGTGCACAGAACTTTACAGCCATCTGTTATGTCCATCTGTCATCCCACATACTATTACACACATAAAAATGGGGTAAAAACTGACTGCACTGTCCATATAAACTCCATTTTTGTAACAGGACAAGCCTATAATCTAGAGCTAATGGTTGAAAGAGGTTCACTAAGCAGGCAATATCAGAAGTTGAAAAAGATCTCCCGAGGTTGACTACTAAAGACATATCTAAGAGGTGTGTAATACAAATGGCATTTCTATATGGTTGACAGTATGGAGCAAATGCTTCAGAGATGGAGCCAAATATTTTCTGGCTGCCTTTACAACTGAACAAAAGTAAAACCAAGAATAAATAAGCTGCATTCCACTGAGTCTCATAGAAAGGCCATAAGAAATGATTGGCTGGGCATTATTTTAGAGGCATCAGAAATCCCCATTTTAGAAAGCCAATCACCTTTTCCAGCCAATCATATAAATTGTATGGAGTTCTCTACATGAGCCATAAAACTAAGGAGTAATCTGCAGAAGGAATAAGAGAGTTCATGCTAGTAGAAGAATGGAGGGCAGAGAGATCAATTTCAGGTGCTTTTTGTCAACTATTGTTCAATAACAATCCTGATCAAACTTATTCAGTAGGTAAGAAATTGGATTATTTTAACAGGTTAATCATGAAACATTTAGTTCTTTCTGGATGCGTTTTCAAGCAAAATCCAGTTCCTGGGTTGTGGAGAGGAGGTTATGGCATTCCAAAGAAGAATGATTTGCTTGTGCCCCATGTAGAATCTTTGGTTTAGAAAAGAAACAAGGTCTTTGTTAGGATAGTTAGAGAGGAGATTGTATCAACCTAGCAATATCTAGGGCTTAGATGGATGTTGAATATGTAATTTTGGGAATGCAGATTTTATGGGTTGAGGTTGATGATGACATGTACTGTAGCACTGGAATGAGCATCTCCACAATAACTCTTGATATGGATGAATTTGTAGCAAAGAACAGAGCAAAACCTTTCATTGCCATTATAACATTTTACTTCCTAGATGATTTTCTTGGAACCCTTATTTGTCATTTAGGTTTCACAGGTTAAAAAGAAAATTTTGTGAGCAAGAATTAGGCTCCAGTTTAGATGGTGGATGTTTTTATGTGGTCATTGGACCCAGGGATGACTGATGAGATAATGACCTACAGATGTGTCATAATAAGGCCTTTTGGCCAGCAAAGTGATGTTAAAATAGTTCGTTATGGTAGCCAGCCCAGTGGTAAAGTGATAGTACTATTGCCTGCCATGCCAGTAAGAAGGTTCAGAGGCAGACCTTGGGCATTTAGTGGTCTACTGAGAGAGACAGGATTGAGTGTTCATGGACTGTTCTCCCCCTCAAGGAAGGAGATTCCAGTGTCCCACTCAGGGGCTGCCACCTTGTGGATACAGGTGGTAAGTGCAACAGGGATTGCCTCAATAGGGCAAGGACTGCCCTCAGCACTGATACATGTACGCATGGGAAAGCATGCACACACTGTGTGTCATTGTATGCTGGCAGCCCTGGGGAGTTAAGCAGTGGAAAATCCCAACCAGCTAGTTGAATCTTTGGCCCCCAGCCGGCTCTGCACCACTGATGGGGCTGGCACTGAAAAACTCTGCATGTGTATACCGGGGGAGGGGACAGCAATCCTTCCCTGTGTCCCAGCTATAAGGGGCAATCCGTGGAGGACTCAAAGGTGCCAGTAGTCTCAGAGAAACTCGGTGATGGGCTGGGTGGAACAGGGATATTGGGTGCAAGAATGGAGTAGGAGCTTCAACACCTGAACAAACACCAAATAATTATCTGGATATGACCAGTTCAAGCAGACACTGAACCTTTGTAGAAAGATAGTTGCTTTTGCTAAGAAGACCCTGTGATTTAAAAAAAAATAGTGTCTCCCATTACATATGGTGAGGTCAACTATAAGATATTGAAGAGATATGAATACAGCTTTTCATCATGGAATATAGTAAGCCTCTATCTTGCTGCATTAATTTAATTCAGCTACCATCTCAGGATATTGGAGAGAGAAAGGTTGCTGTGAATTGGATGTCCATATGAACTGAACTGGGGTAGGCAACCCTTAAAAAGAGGACTACCAAATGGTAGAGTTCCTAGCTCCTTGAAACAAGAATGATTCTGAATGGCTTCCAGGTTTTAAAGCCAATGAAGAGAGTTGTCTGTTAGAATACTGTCTGCCTCCATGTTCTCGAGAACTGCTTTGTACTGTAGACTGTGCACCAGTACTGCTCACACCATATTTGTTTATTTAGTTTTTGTTTACTGGGTAGATGCCCTAGACAATAGAATTGTCTATTTTCAGGCACGACCCAGAAGGGTTACAGACATGCTGACCAAAGTCACATAGCAACAATACATTAACATTTACATTTCATGACATGGCTAAAGAGGAATAGTTCTACATGATCACAATAAATAAGTTAAGGAGCATCATTGAATAATTGTACAGGAGTGCAATGTATTATAATGTTTTCTAAACAAGGTACAGTAAAGCAGCATTTATGCACCCAGCTACATGTGTCTGGCCTAATTATTTAGAGACTGGACTAACCATTCTCTGACAGTAACAAGGCACTCCAAAGAAAAGGACTGTGTCCCCCTTTCTAGGCCAGCTGAGCATAAGGCTGCCTACAGTTTGGGCCAGAAGAAAAAGAGTCACCTTGAAGAAGTTGTTGAAGAATAAGAGACTGAGGAAGGAAGAAAGACCCGGAAGCAGTGCAGCATTTGATAAATCTCCACCTCTGTCAGACCTATGGTCTTCAGAAATACTGTATAAATGCCTGTGGTGTGCACAACTCCCTGAGTGCATATACCACTGCAAAAATTCCCCCAGAGTAGGAAAAGGGGCTTTCACTTCTGCACTACTTGCATCTACTGTTCTGAATTTGGATGAATCTAGGTTAGCCCCTTTCTCACATGTATAGCCTGAAACTTTGCCTCTGTTTTCACACCCTAAAAATGCTGTGATGTAAATTTCATCGGAGTCTTTCAGATTCTCTATCACACCTTTTAGGGCCCGTTCTTCAAGATGTTATCATCTTGCAATGTGGCAGAAAGTTTGGGTTTCCTTCATTTTGTTGCAATCAGGCTACTCAGGGTGCATGCTGCTGACAAACTAAGCAAGAATCTTCTCAGAATACAGTTGCTCCACACTAGCATAGCTTCCCACTCTGCTCCTCCAACTAGGGATTGCTAGAGGTTCCCAGGGTTCAACTTAAGACTTTGCGGGCCTGTTCTTTTGCTTTTGTGGCCCCTACCCTGTGGAACTCTCTACCTCATCGGGTGAGAGAGTGCCTGACCATACAAAGCTTTAAGATTGCTCTAAAGACATATTTATTTGATCTGGCCTTTCTCTTATTATTTGTAATTTTCTGACTTTTATGATGTCTGCTTAAAGTTTCCTTTGTAACTTTTAGATTTGATGATGGCTTTAAAAAAACTGTATAGTTTTAAATCATATCTGTTTGTCTGTATGTAAGCCTTATATACTGTAAATTGTACAAGCACTTTGAACATGTGGAATTGCATTTTTATAAATACATTTTTATTTGATTTGAGGACAGTCTTACTTAATTTGCTTGTGATATCACAGTTATTCTCATGGCAGCAGATGCTGATGTCATGCCAGAGGATTATTGCTTCAAGTGAGAAAACTTGCAGGGATGGATGAACTTTAAGAGACAAATAGCTTGATTGTGTGTACATTTCCTCAGCTATAAATAATGGGGATGAGAATTGCACAGAAGAAGTTGAATTGTGTTTAATATTATATTTTCCAAAGTTTCTCCATAGGCATCACCTACATTTTTCTCAGTGGCAGACTTAAGTTTTTCTGGAGAAAGGGTCAGAAGGTTTACTCCTCGGGGACCCCTTTCCATTATACTCCTATGATTGGTTAGACTGTACCCTGACATGTATCCTCATGGTGCTATGATGCCTCTGGAGATGTTTCTGCTGAGCCCAGTAATGCCCCTAGTCTGCTGTCTCAACAGGGCACAATGAATGAAGTAAATGAAAAAATTATTTAGATTTCAAAGAAGGATGATTCTCAGTAGCTCTGGCCAAGGCATCCTGTGGATAGGGTTCCCAGTGACCATAGGGACTGAGGGTGCCTAAGGCCAGCTCTAACGGCAGCATGCTGAAATAGCACAGAAAATAAATCATTACTGAGATGGGTAAAAACTTCCAAAATGGCATCATAATGACATAAGATCCTTGCCAAGACAAAGTCCAGTTAATCAGAGGGAGTAAGTAAAATGGGTAGATGGTCCTTAAAGCATGACATTGTTGGGATCCCAAAAGCATAAGACTGCCACTATTGTAAAGCACCCTGAAGTGATTATACTTGAATTCAAAACTGTCTGAATATTCCTGTCTTAGAGGTAAGAGTGCCACCTCTTGAGCCATGATCTGTATACTGTATTTTATTTTTTTTAATTGAATGTACTTTATTAAAATTTTAGTTAAATACAACACAACTACAATAATAACAATCAAAAAAAGAAAAACAAACAATTCCCAGAGAACAAAAGAAAACAACATGCCCCCACCCCAATCACAGAGCACAAAAATACAAGTAACCAAATAGGGGATTGAGAAGAAAGACATGAGGGGCAAACATCAGGGAGAGGGCAGAGGGGAAAGCTAGAGGTGGTAAGAGACGTTGGCTGCTGGATGAACTAATCTCAGGTGCCAGTGTGTGATATTGAGAGGAAACCAGGTTTTGGGTGTTCTGAAGGTGGGTGAGGGGGAATAAAGTGAATTACAGTCCAGGCCTGTATTATTCAGCAGCCCCATCTCCCACTACCAGTAAAGTGTGCAACATATCCAATTCCCTGAACATAGGTGTTCCCCCTCTGGTATTGTTTCATAATTTGTTTCTCTATTGCTATGGCTTGAAGGAGTTCTTTGTACCATTCATCGTAAGAAGAGGGACTATCCTCAAGCCAATGCCACAGAGTCACAGTCTTCATTGAAATCGAGATGAGGTCTATCTGGGCCTTTTGGGAGTTTGAGAAAAGGGAGGAGAAGTCCCCAAGGAGACAAAGCTTGCTCTAGCTCAAGTAATGGGTCAAGAGAATCTTGGATCCTTGCCCACACCCGCTGCAGCTTGGAGCAATACCAAAGCATGTGCAGGAGGTTCCCTTCAGTGTGGTGGCAACATGGACATAGAAGAGCTGGAGATTTTCCCATCTGGAAGAGCTTGAGTGGGGTAAAGTACAAATCGTGAAATATCCAAAACTGTGTCCATCTGTGCCTGTCTCTCTTTAGGAATCTGTAAAGAGCTCGCCAAATGTCCTGCCATCACTTAGAAGTGTGGTCCAGGGCCAGCTTATGTTGCCACAAATATGCAATTCCATTTAACTCATTAGGGTTCTGAGATTGGAAGAAAGAGTAAAGATCTGAGGTCACATGGGGCTGCATTGAAAGATGCAATAGTGTTGGCAATAGGTCTTTTTCTGGTAGCCACCAGGGGGTGGGACCAAGGAAGGTCATCATAACCTTAGAGACTTGGAGGTATTGAAAGCTGTGGAAAAGTGGGATCTGAAAGTTCTCCATAAGGTCTCCGAGCGGCAAAAGCCTTCCATCTCTGAGGAGTTGTTGTGCCGACACCCCCAGAGCCAAGGGCAGAAGGCTTTTGGTATGGGGTGGCCCACTATCACAAAGTGGGGGTTACCCAATGCAAGCTGGAAAAGGTCTTTGGCCCAGTCAAAATGCATTTGTTGTCGGACATGCACACAGGCCTTCAAGGACCAAACCAATGGGGGATAATGCAACCCACAATGGAGAGTATTGTGGTTTTTTTTTTTTTTAGTTTGTATGTATGTTCTGTTTTTCTTTTGTTTTTATATATTTATTGTAACCAAACTTTGTACGACCAAGGGTCACCATTTTAAATGAGTTTTACTCAATGGTCTAACCCATTTAATAAAAAAATGAAATGAAAAATGAAAATGAGAGAGCTAGGTGTTAGATAGAGGAGGCTGGAGAGATATAAACGTTCCTGTCTACTAAGGTTCTCCTCTATACAAAGCCGGGGGGGGCGATATCCCCTCCTGGCATTATCTGTCAAGGTGTGACCCCACTGGAGCCATCTGGATCATGCAATGCTAAATAGTAAAGAAAGAAATTAGGGAGCCAAAGTCTCCCTCGTTCCTTCGGCTGGGTTAGCTTGAAATATGCCCAGCGGCTCATGCCCTCTTCCACAAAAATAGATTTAGAATTCTCTGGAGTTGCACAAACCAAGACTTCGGTAGGTAAATACCTAGCATGCCAAGAGGATATAGCAAGCGTGGGAGAACATTCATTTAAAGAATGCTTGCCCTGCCCCATAGAGAGAGGGTAAGATCAGCCCAACACTGGAGGTCCTGCCGTATCACCCTTAAAAGTGGAGTTAGAGTCACCTTACCAAGACTGGAAAGAGAGCATGTTATCTGAATTCCAAGGTATACCAGCTCTTTGGGAGCCCAAGCTAGGCCCAAGTGTTGTATCTCCTGTCTAGTAACTAAATGATTAAGGGGGAGAACTTGGGATTGGTCAAGGTTTAGTTTGTATCCTGAAATTTGGAAGAATTGCCAGATCTCCTCTGGAGCTGCAGGAATAGAGGTCTTAGGCTACTCCAAGTGGAGAAGTAGATCATCGGCATATGCAGAGAGCATATGCCTCTCTGACCCCAAAAGAATCCCAATCACTGAAGGGTTATTTTTCAGATGGAAGAGAAGGGGCTCTAAATATAGATTGAAAATATAAGGGGATAATGGACAACCTTGTCTGGTGCCATGCTTAAGATAGAGAGGGGTTGAGGATAGGCCTTCACACTATACTTGAGCCGACAGAGAGTCACAGAGGACTCGGACCCATTTACAGATGTTCACAGGGAGACTGAATTTGTGAAGGACAGTGAACAAGTACTGCCAGAAAACTCGATCAAAGGCTTTTCTGCATTCAGGGAGACCAGAACCACAGGAACCCCGGTCTCCCCAGATGCAGAAGCCAAGTACAATAATTTCCTGAGGTGGTCACCAGAGAGTTGATTTGCCATAAAACCAACTTGGGCAGGAGAGACCAAGGTGCCCCAGACAAGTTGCAGTCAGGTGGCCAGCAGCTTGGCCAAAAGCTTTATGTCCAAATTCAGGAGGGAACTGATATACATTATAAGGCCCTGATCCACAAAGATGGCCCAAATATGCACCCAAGGTGCATATCTGTGCTGCTGAGCTCTACATATGTGGACTGTGGCATAAATGGTAGCATCCTCACTCCCTCCTGACCTCCCTTGATCCCTATGCAGAGAGAAGCATGGATGGGCTGAGGGGGTGGAGCAAGGCAAGACAGCAGGCATCCAATTAATGTCTGGACCAGCACTCAAGATGATCCCGTACTCTGCATGGTTCAGTGGATTGTGGGATATGGCCATCCTCTAAGGGCTACTATATCCCTTAAAAGATACATACTGTAAATATTTTTAAAAATAAACGAACTGTTGATGCTGACCCCTGCCTTCTGTGCCAGCTCAGAGGGTGGTGGGCAAGGTGTGGAGGGGCCAGTCATGCTCCTGAATATCTCCTACCAGCTGTTCAGAGGGGGCTTGTGACCCCTGCTATAGGATCTCTCATTATATAGCATGCATCTTCACTGTCAGCCCAGCACACAGGGGAGATCTGGAACCATGAAGTTATGTGTCCCTACCCCATGTTTATCTGCAACCTAGCTACTCATGTAGAAACATAGGTGGGGTGGGATCAGGTAGGAAGGGGGTGTCCAAACAGGACAGTGCTGCACAAGCCTCTCTGCTCCTGCAGAAGGCAAAATTATCTTCTGTGAATTGGGCCTTAAGCTCATGGGACAGATATTCAAAGGTAGCACAGGTACTAGTGGGTGTTTGCCTATGCTCTCCAGGATTTGTGCCCATTTTGGTTTGGGGTCTATAGTCAGAGACCCCTGTAGTATGGACTAAACCAACTGGCACCCTAGTACTAACATAACATTGCATATGTGCAAATGAGGTGTCCCCTTCTGCATATAGGCAGAATGCCAATTTCAAAGGTTTGTGTCACTAAGAATGTGTAGTAGATTATTTTCCCCATACAAATAATTGATTGTCTGTTATTCCTCCTCCTCACTATGTTACATATCTCATGTGCTGTGTCACATGTCTACTAATGTGTTTCCACGTGATCCTCCAGGGTCATGCCTGAAAATAGGCATTTTATGCCTAGTGCACTCACCCAGTTACCAAAAGCAAATAAATAAATAAATAAATTCTGAAAACCTCAACTTAACTGGGTGCAAAGCCAGTGCCCTAACCACACTAAAGGCTGGATGGCTGTACTGCAGCCACTTGCACTGCTTTGCCTATCTTGTCACAGGTAGAAAACTCCCTGGTGGGTAGTGGCACCTGTAGAGCCCAGAGATTCTAACCTGATGGTAAAACATAATACAGGACACAGATGTGCAGAATAAGAGTTTTATTACCCTGTCACTATACAGAGAAAAACCTAAGCAAGTATACAGACTAATACTTACCAATAAGGTACACAGAACTGACATACACCACTTGTAGAGGTGGCTAACCTAAGGGGCAGAACCATATGCTAGGGGTTATATACTGCTGATAGCCGAGTCCTGTTACTGGACTAATAGGCTCACAGACATCAATAGAAGATGTTATTTGGGCATTGGGTCATACTGCTGTATGACAAAACCACATGGCTAAAAATACCATAGTGAAACAGCGATGCACAAAAACAGAGTTGGGTAAAACGCCAACATGTTCCGCGCACCACGCCCATTGAAAACAATGGGTCTTAATGTTTTTTACAGGGGGTCTCACCCCCCAGAACTTAAATAACAAACTCTGGGGGGGCCAGACTTCAAGGATGGGGAGAAATTCAAGAGCGGGGAAGTTTGATTTAAAAAAAAAAAATGCCAGCAAAAGTTGCTGCAGGGGAGACCTGGGGGAGGGGGAACAAACCACGGTCCCAGGTCTCCCAACTGCACCATGTGCTGGTGCCCTAGCCACTCCACCATGAGAGTGACTTGAACAAGCACCCAGCACACAGCAACTTCTCCTCTCCTTACATCACAGTGCAGTGACGGGGTAGCGGTAAATCCCAATCATTATTCTACCCCTGTCACTGTGATTTTAAGCACTGCATGCAGAGCGTGGTTAATACCGCACTGTCTTACATGTGCATTATTGACCAGGTACCGTTATCTGTGTTCTCATTGGTGTAAACATGGGCATCTTGCACCCAAATGAACAAACTTTTTGCAGAAGCACAGGATACATTATGTGCTGACTATCTGACTTTGTGAAACAATAGAATGGCTATTCTAATACGGCTGACTACAGCAGTATAACTTTGTACAGGAGGTGGCACACTAGACCACGGATATATTGCTGGGCTCATTATATTATAGAGAAAATTGCATTCCCTTACAACACTATTAGTAAAACCAACATTTGTCAATAGATGGCATTGCAGACCATAAATCTATTATTAGAGTAAAACAGTAAAACCATTAGTGCATTTATAGTGTGGTGATTCTGTCAATATTCCCTAACATTAGTAAACATTATACATATATTGGCCCTATGCACGAACAGGCAGGAAGTATGCACCAGAAGCACGCATCCTGCCCAGGTAGCTCCGCACCTATAGACAGGTGCGCACCGCCAGTTATTCACTAATGGCCACCACCTGTCCATGGCTCTGCCTGCCTGGCACATAGGGCCATGCAGGATGGCTGTAGGCAGACTCACGGTACCAGCTGGGCATCCGATCAGATGCTAAGCATGGGTCCCACAGTGTATCCCTTGCATGTTGCAGTGCGTGTCCGGGTGCATGAATGCCTACCCCAGGCACTCAGACCCATGCAGCATGGCCCTATGTGCAGATGACTGGTAGTAGTCCCCGGCCCCTGCCCATTACACAGCATTGCCCCAGGCCTGTAGTGCAAAATGTATGGCCAGACCCCCCAACACATGGCAGCCCAGGCCCAACAACCACAATGCACACACCCCCACCCTGCTCCCATGCATGGGATTCCTGACCCTGCCAATGCCAGGCAACCCCCCACTGTATGCCTGGTCCCTGAGGTGGTACATTCTCCCCCACACCCAGTGGTGCCCAGACCCCCACCCTGGCCCCCCACCACCCACAACAGCATCTGTTCATCAGTGGCCCCACCCCTGCATCACTGACAGCCCCCCAATTCCCACCTGCAAAGTCAGTGACACAGGCTGGACAGCCAGCAGGCCTCCACACACCTCCTCAGCTGCTGGATGTCTAGGGGATGTCGGGAATGCAACCCCTATTTATAGGGGTGCATTCCCATCATCACTTGGATGGCCAGGGCCAAGAAGGTGTGCAGAGGGCTGTACTGCTGGCTGGCCAGGATGTGACACCAACTGTGTAGGTATGGGGTGTGGGTTGTTGGTACCATGGGGTGGGGGGGACACTGTACACCAACAAGGGTCAGGGGAGATGTGATCAGGGCCAGATGTATGCTGGGATGGCTTGTCTGTGCCCTGCTTGAGTAGTGTGATAGTGGCACTACACTAGCAGGGGCTGCCCATCCATACTTGGCCTCAGTGAGTGTGGACAGTGACCAGTGCAGTGTGGGTCTGCAGGGGGCACCAGTGCAAGGTGTGCCTACAACTGGTTGGTGGGGATTGTGTGGGCATGGATGGGGCATGGGTGTGGGGGGTGCAATATCAGGGACAGCCATGAGAGAGTGATGGAGGGTGGTCAGGCACAATGGACAAGTGCTGGGGTGCAGCATTCATTGGGCTGGGTATGTCCTCTCAGTCCAGAAGGGTGAGTGTGTGCATGGCTGCACATAGAGCAGTTATGGCAGAGTCCACCCTGCTGTAACCTGAACACAGGTAAGCCCCCCCCTGTGGAAGGCACTATGTACCTTGGTGTAAGGCACATAGTGTTGGAACACCCCCCACCTACCCCCGGCACATTGCTCTCCACGCAATCAAGGGATCGGGCACCTAGGTGCTGTACACCTGGATCATGCATCCCACATCAGGAGCACAATTGGTGTGGAGTGGCTACGCACTGTGGATGCACGGTGCATAGCCACACCACCCATTAGTGCATAGGACCCATTATCCTTATCTCTGTTATGGTAGATAAATGGTGGTCCTCAGTAGTAGGCAGGTGTATCAAGTCTACATATTCCCCCCTTTGTTGCCTGGATAAGGAGGCAACACTAATAGGGCAGCAGAGTAAGTTATTTGGTGGCTGCATGAGATTCATACAAAAACCTTAATTGAGCACAATGCTGCTTTAGAGTCTTTCTTAAACAGAGTAAGGTAACAATTAGAAAAAGTATTAAAAACACTTGAATTACTACAAAACTCTTGAAAGTGAGTTCTAACCAAGTATTGTGCAATGCAGTGCTGAGGTCACCGTCATGGAACAAAGCATTTAGAAAATCTCCTGTCTTAGTAACATTGTTGCTAATGTGTACTAAATGTGTATCTTTTCTAGCTAGTAGAGACTTCAGGTTTAAAGTAAGTGGGTCAATTTGTACATTAAACACTGGTAAATGCAGTACTGTGCTATAGCAAATGGATAGTCAGGGTCACTGTCTATGTAATCACATTCCAGGGTGGGAACTGGGGTGATAACTGTATGGCCAATGATAGAGCGTTCCTCAGTAACAAAGCAAAAGTTGGGCATGGGTATGTCACATGTCAAAGGTCCATAAGAAAAAGTCTTGTGGTTGGCAACAATGCAGTATTGTCCATCAGAGTTGTAGGTAACATGAACTTGTGGAAGGCACCACTTTGTGAGCTGGATAGGGTAGGTATTAGCAGTATTGGTCATCTGGCTGGTGTGTTGTTGGACGTCTTCTTTGGAGGCATTCCTGGCTGTGGTGCTGGAGGCATTCAGACTGGCTTGATATGAATTTGAAGAAACACTAGCCAGATCCATAGATGGAGTTGCTGAGACAGTGGAATTACTATTTGGGTCATCAGGAAACTGTAATGACCAGTCCATAGAGTTAGGTGAGTAACCACAAACTAGTGCAGTTACGTCAAACATGTCACATTGGCAAAGACAGTGATAGCCCCTTTTGGTGCAACAGTCTGTGTGTGGGGCAACCCAGGAGTCGAGGCAAGGATGAAACACCAGCAATGGAGGCAAGTTGATCCATTCTTAGTAGATGCTGCCTCAAGATGGTCCACAGTGTTGATAAATGCAAGCTTATCAAAAACCGAAGAATTCTTTTCAAAAACTGGAAGAGAAACTGTGAATGTGACATACATAGTGTCCAGAATACAGCAGTGGTTATTAGTATAGCAAGTTCCTTGATTTGGGTGTGGTGTAACATAACCCAAATTGCATGCAGTGGCTAAAGAAAATTATACAGTCTTATTCATGCATTTAATTGTACAAGAAAGGGATTTGCACTGGGGGCAACACCATTTAGCTATACGCTTATCTTGGATCAAATCTGGTATCCTCCCTGATTCGAGATCCTGGAAGAGATTAGTGATACTGTTGAGTGCAAAAGAACCATATGCAGAACATATGATTTCCCTGCCTATATGTTGCTCTTGAGCTGCTTTGTTTTTCAGAAGAATTAATTGGGTCAATTTTTTTTTTGATCTCATCAAACAATCTAGCAATATCATGCATATTATACACTGTAAACCTCTTTTCCTGTGCTATACTATCTATACTGTGTAGCAGGGGCGTTACCATATCATCAGCTAATTTGGAATGAAAACTATGATTATTTCTCTGAATTTTGGCCAAATCCACATGGTTCCAAATTGACATGCCAGAACCAAACATACCAGTAACAGTGCCTGCTAAGTTTGCTTCACCCAGTGTCTGTTTTTGACATTTAGGCCTGAACACATCTTGGTGTTCAGTAGTGTAATGCCCTGCTACATGATCCTGTGCTCATGCTTGATATGCGGCCATTAACTCTAACAACATGACAGAATGAAAATGTGACACATTAGTTGATGAGAAATTATCGAATTCAGCTATATTCCAGTGGGTTAGATTTAGGACCACTGGAATGTGCATGTACTGTACATTGTTCGTGAGAGTTCCAGGAATTGATGTTGCTGCCAGGCTGCTTTCAGGAGCTGGTTCCAAGGTGGGGCATTGAAGAGGGTCACGTTGGGATGTTGGAGTCACAATAAGGAAAAGTGCTACTGAAGCAAATGCACGATTAAAACAGATTTTTCTTAAAGTTATGTGATGAAAATGAATGCAAAAGTCTTTATTAATCTTTGCTGTGAGGTTGTAAAGTCCTGTATTTTGCAGGGTAACTTTACATATACACAAAGTTCCACTGGGGCAAATACAGATCTTGGGCCAGCCTTTGAAAGTCCCCTTTACAAGGCTGGACACTGGAAGTTGTCATTCAGGACTGTCAGTTTTCCAGTCAACCTGTAAAGTGGAATGTGGTAGAGCAGTTATTAATATACTCAAATATGCATCTTTCCCATCTTGAACAGTAACGTGGGTGGAGGAGAGGTCAATAATTATGCCAATACCAGGGGGAGGGGCAAGGTCAGGTGAAGGGTAATAAGCTGCATCATTGGGATTCATGGCATGAAGAAAGGCATGGATATGTGCCTGATAAGCCTTGGTCTTCTGGAGCTTCTGGCGATATACCTCATTCTGCAGGAGTTTTTGGTGAGGGGTCAGATGGATGCTCACCAGGTCTCTCAGCCATATGTCTAGAAACAGTAGGAACAAAATGAATTTCTCTCTAGTATCCATTTGCCTGGATTTCCAAACTTTTTAGGTTTAGCAGCTGAAAATAAAATAAAAGAAATGGAACAAAATAGTTAAGCAAACAGATCTCCTTCCTTCTGGTTGTGGAGGAAGGAGCATTTAAACATTATGCTGTTTTTGGGGATTTACTCTCCCTTGTAGAGTTTCAGTTGATTGGCATGGTACCACTCATCAACTGGTTTCTTGCTGTCTGAAAGACACACTTGATAAATAGCTGGACTCAGTTTGTTGATGATGCCAAATGTGCCTGACCATTTACTTACAAATGGATGTGCAGGTGTTGCAAATAAAAGTACCATGACTTTGTCACCAACTTGACAGTCGACTTCTATGACAGTTTTATCAAAGTATTGTATAGATAGCTGTTGGGCTTGACTCAAGTTGTTAGCAGCAAACAAATGGGTTTGTACAATGTTGCCTCTCAGTTGTGTGACATAAGTGTCTACTGACACTCTGTCTGCAGTGGGTGAACTAAAGTAGATCATCAGATGTTCTGGTAATCGCATTTGTCCACCAATCATCACCTCAGTAGGTGTACATCTGTATGATGCTGATGGGGTAGCTCTAATTGCCATTAGAAGTATAGGGCAACAAGGTATTCTAGGTTTTTCCATTCACAGAAACAAACTTACATAACATCGCTTTTATGTTTCTGTTAGCTCTTTCTACCTGTCCTGATGACGGAGTGTGATATGCAATGAGAAACTTTTGACTGCTTCCCAATAACTTCAGAGTTTCTTGCAATAATTCCCCTGTGAAAGCAGTACCTTTGTCACAAACGACCTTAAGAGGTAGACCCCACCTGGTAAATACCTGATTTACCAGGATTTTGGCAGTTGCTCTTGCTGTCTGTTTTTTGTATGGGAAGGCTTCAATCCCTATTGAGAATAGGTCAGTTATCATGAGTGCAAACTTGTTGTTTTTGCACGTATGTGGCAGTGGTCCAATGAAATCAAGTTGGATGTCATTCCAAGGGCTAGAGTGCCTCTGTGGAAGGAGTCTGGCATTTTTCTTGCTGGGATTGGATTATTCAGTGCACATGTAATGCAGCTATCCACGTAATGCTGGACATCAACTGTCATGCCAGGCCACCAGCCCAGAGTTTCTAATCTCTGAACTATTTTATCCACCCCTTGTTATCTACCTGTAGGGGTGTCATGGACTTGGTAGATGAACTCTGAGCAAAGTGTCTTGGGGATCGCCCAAAGCTTCTGATCACCTGAATGATACAGGACCATTTTATGATCCTGTGACAAATGGAGGTTGTCTGAATGTCTTTTGAATGGGTTATTCATAGACATTTATTTTTCCGTATCCTTAGAGAGATATTCATATACCTCTTTAATCTCTGGATCTGCCATTTGTAGTTCGGTCAGATCCAAAGGATCTGTTTTGTGTGCCTTGTGTCTTCTGGTTGCTGCAAAAGTCAATACTGCTCTGGGAGGAGGCATGGTCCATACCCCCCCAACTCCATCTTTAGCTAAAGGGTCAGTTTGGTCATTGAACTCAAGGAATGGTTCAGATTTGGAGTGGGCCTTAACTTTGTGAATGTACAGCCTGAATATAAATTGCTCATCTGTGCTGACAATTTGGATAAACAGATCCCTCTACTTAACAGGGGTACCTTCTGAAAGTGTGAAATCATGTGCATTCCAAAAGGGAAGGAACTCGGTCAAGGAGCTGCACAACCAGGACGAATCAAAGAAGATGACTGTGTCTTCTTCGCCTTTTGCACTCATGATCTCCAAGGCACAAGCTACAGCAGCAAGTTCTGCATACTGGGATGACTTAACAATGCACTTCCTGGACACCTCAAAGGTGTCACCTGCTGGAACCAGGACCAGGACCCCAAATCCTGTGATTTGTTCCCCCTCTAGGTATGAGGATGACCCATCTGTGAAGATGCAGCATAGGGTCGGGTCTTTCAGAGTGTTCTCTGTTTTGGGGAGAAATGGACCTGGGTCTGGCAAGGCCGGTGATTTTTAGGCCACACTCATGTGGGTCTTCCTGGTACAGGAGACCATGTGCCAAGATGGACAGCATTTTGTCAGGAAGTACCTTAATGTCTCTATCCTTTTTACGTAATTATATTCTCGGCTACCTTACAGTTTAAGTTAAAGTGTTACAGCCTTTTTGTGTAGACTTTATAGCGAGTTCATCCCTCGCTTTTGCTAACCTACTCCTGCCTTACCTTGTGTCTGTTCTCTACTCCTGCTGTGTACTCTCCTCTACCCTCCTAACAAGCCTGCCATTTCTCCCTCTGCCTAAACTCCAAAACTACTGTTTCCACGCTACTTGGCACCTTGCAGTCTCTGCCTTTTTTCAACTCCCTTCTTCTACACTTGCTCCATTCTGGTAGCCAGCCCCCTTCCCCTGCCCATCTAACTTCTGCCTCCCTATGGCCCTTCCCCCAGAATTGCAAATTCCTTTGTCCCATATTCGCACCCCAACCCCCTCTGTAAATTCCAGTCTGTCTCCTGCCTTCCTTTGTTCCCTTCACCTATTTAATTACCATCTCTCCTTGCTTCCCCCTCAAGGAGCTACTGCAGCGGCAGCACCCACAGAGCCGCGCAGCATCAGTGCCACCTTCACCGACTCTACCCGAGCTTCCCTCCACTCTCCTGGTCCTGCCTCCCGTTTCAGCTCTAAGGTAATCACCGCTAACTTCTCCTCCAATACCCTACTTCTAGCGCCTCCTCCATTAGTGCGCCTACCCCGTGTGACCCCTGATTGGACTGGATTCAGCCTCTCCTCCAATTGGAGCACCTGCTCAGCCGAGCCAGCCAAGCTGCTACCCGACCCGAGGAGCACTCCTGCTGGATTACCAGAGGACGCTCACCTGGGGATTCCTTTTCCATTCTCCTTTCTGCTGGGCTATTTTTTGTCCCGCCCCCACCGCTCCCTCCCAGGCCACCTATTAAATACGCTACTTACCCTGCCCCTTTCTACCTACTCCAATCCCTCTCCTACAAGTTCTACTCCTCCCCTCTTCCCCCGCCCAGCTACTCTACCTAACGCTTCTCACGCCGTCTCCACTTCTCCCTCTATCTCCATTACCCCACACTAGCCGGATCTCTTCTCACTCCATATCAGTGACTCCTGTCCCTGGTAAAATGAAACTATCAATAACCCTTCTACTTCTGATCTTCTCCATTCTACTCTCCCTTCCCCTTTTAACTCCCCCTCTAAGTTGCTACCCTGCTCCCCCCACCTGCTGTTCTGACTCATCCTACTAATGCCCCTGTAAGTCCACAGCATCCCTCCCAGCTATCATCTGGTCCCATTTCTCGATGTGTCCCTCCTCCTCGGCCTATTCCTTTGGCTGCCTCCTGGCCTCTCTCTCCCATTCCAGTACCCACTTCCTCTGCATTGCCCACCCTACTGCTGCCCCAAACCAGCGCATGGCAAAATCCCGGTCCCTTTGCATTCTACGCTACCACCTAACCATTAGCCTATTACTACTGACTGCAGGGGATATACACCCTAATCCCGGACCAACTCCAACTTCTGGCCCCGGCCACCCCATGCCTAACCCCTCAACCAAGGCCACCATTGACACTCGTTTTGGCTCCCTTCCCTGAGGTTTATGCCTCCTCCATCTAAATATTCGTAGCCTAGCCCCTAAGCTCGATCAGCTCCAGGTTCTAGCCACCCACCATGCCCCTGATATAATCATCCTATCTGAGACCTGGCTAAACCCCAGCCTCCCAGATCATACCATCACTATTCCAGGGTTCACCATCACTCAGCAAGACCAGCCCTCCAGAGGAGGAAGGGTGCCTATCTACATCAGGTCAGCCCTACACGTCAATGTCTCTCTCTTTTTCAAAAGCTGAACCCAAAGCTTACGAGCTTCTTATGGTGAAATTGTCCCCTCCTTACTCATTATCCATCTTTATGGCTGGTATTTATTGCTGCCCGGGCACGCCAACCACAACAGTCACCGGCCTTCTGTGCCAACTCTCATCTCTTTCCCAGTCGGGTGAACTATATGTTATGGGTGACTTTAACCACAACTGTCTAGCACCCACTTTTAACAAAACCCAAACTGAGATAACTGCTCTCAACCTTATCCAAACCATTACAGAACCTACACGCTTAAACCATAAGTCTGGAAACCACTCCCTCCTTGACTGGGCGCTTACATCCCACTCACACCATGTAGTCAGCTCGGGCCTCCTCCCTGATTCCATTAGTGACCACCACTTAATCTACTTGGTCCGCAAAATCCACAGAGTTAAATCCCTTCCCAAATTTATATTCCAACGGTCATATAAATCCCTAAACCTCTCCCCCCTCCTGGAAGATCTAGCTCACTCTAACTGGGACCTGAGCTCAAGCTGCTCTAACATGGACTCTGCCCTTATCCACTTTTGGAACACCTTCCTTACCACCTGGGACAAACATGCCCCCCTGCCCCAGGCTAGAGTCCGGGGGTCTCACCTACCCCAGATATCCCCTGAGCTGATAGCTTGCCAACAAGCCCGTGACAAGGCCTGGCAAAATTACAAATCCACACTCCTCCCAGGCAACAATATCACCTACCACATGTTACACAAAGTGCACAAAGGCCATCCGCTTACCTAAGGCTGAATATTTTAACAACACCCTAAACGCAAATCTTGGGAGACCTTTTAAATTCTGGAAAGTCATTAACTCCCTTTTCTCCCCCCAAACAGCAAATCCCCCACCTCTCCTCCTCGCCCAAGGGACTCTACTCTCCAAACCCCTGAAGGTAGCCTCCGAGTTTAATTCCTACTTCACTACTTGTGCCATGACCCTCCTGGATTCCCTATCTCCTGTAACCATACCCACTCCCCAGACAGCTATCCCCCTACTGCCTGGTCTGAACCCCTTTTCCTTCTGACACATCTCCCCCATCTAAACCCTAGATGCCCTTCACTCCCTGAACCCCTCCAAAGGCAAATCCCCCGATGGCCTCGATAACAAACTCCTCTTCCTATCTGCCCCTCCATCGCCACTCCCCTCGTGGCCCTACTAAATCTTTCATTCATCACCGAGTCACTCCCCTCTGAATGGAAGCATGCCACCGTCCTACCCCTACCAAAAGGAGGTGATCCTACCTCCACATATAAACATAGAAACATAGAATTTGATGGCAGATAAGGACCGCTTGGCCCACCCAGTCTGCCCATTTCCCTACCTAATGGATAAGCTGCAGATCCTAGTTAACCAGCAGCCTACTTCTTCCTACCCCAACCCCCCAGAACTGCCTTATGACTGTCCCATGCATGCTTGAATTCCACCACTGTTTTTGACTCCACAACCTCCTCCGGAAGGCCGTTCCATGCATCCACAACCCTCTCTGTGAAAAAATACTTCCTTAAATTACCTCTGAGCTGCCCCCCTCTATCTTCAAATTATGCCCCCTTGTTCTTGCACACCTCTCTTTTTTTGAAAGATGCTACCCTCTTGGACTTTGTTAATTCCCTTGAGGTACATGAAAGTTTCTATCATGTTCCCCCTCTCCCTCCTTTCCTCGAGGCTATACATATTAAGCTCCTTAAGTCTCTCTTCATATGTCTTCCGGTGTAGACCCTGCACCATTTTAGTTGCCCTCCTCTGGACAGCTTCCATCCTGTCTATGTCTTTGCGGAGATTGGGTCTCCAGAACTGCATGCAGTACTCCAGATGGGGTCTGACCAGCTGTCTGTACAGAGGGATAATAACGTCCTATTTTCTACTGGTGATGCCTCTCCCTATGCATCCCAGTATCCCCCCAGCCCTCCTTGCTGCCCTCTCACATTGCTTGCCCACCTTTAGGTCATCTGATATGACTACCCCAGGTCCCTTTCCATTTTTGTTGTTGTTAGTATCTCACCCCCCATTATGTACTCTTCCCCTGGGTTTTTGTTTCCCAGGTGCATTACCTTGCACTTCTTAGCATTGAATCTAAGCTGCCATACATTTGACCATTCCTCTAACCTTGCCAATTCCCTTCTCATTCCTTTCCACCCCACCTTGTGCATCAACTCTGTTGCAGATCTTTGTGTCATCTGCAAAGAGACATATTTTTCCTTCCAGTCCTTCTGCAATGTCGCTTATAAAGACATTGAAGAGAACCGGTCCTAATACTGAACCCTGCGGTACCCCACTAGTAACCCCCCTTTCTTCAGAGTGGACTCCATTTACTGTTACTCTCTGTGTCCTATTCTCCAGCCAATTCTTTACCCAGGCTGTCATCTTGGGACCTACTACCAGGCTGGCTAACTTGTATATTAATCTTTTGTGTGGGACTGTGTCAAATGCCTTGCTAAAGTCTAGGTAGGCCATGTCCACAGCTCCTCCCTGATCTACAACTTTGGTCACCCAGTCAAAGAAATCTATTAGATTCATCTGGCATGACCTTCCCACTGTGAATCTATGCTGCCTTGGGTCCTGTGCCCCTCTGGCCTCTAGATACTCGACAATTCTTTCCTTCAGAAGTGATTCCATCATTTTTCCTATCACTGAGGTTAAACTAACAGGTCTGTAGTTTCCTGCTTCTGCCTTGCTCCCACTTTTGTGAAGGGGAATCACATCTGCCCTCCTCCAGTCCTCGGGTACCACCCTATCCTCCCATAATTTGTTAAAGAGGGTAGTCAGTGGTGTCACTAGTTCTACCCTTAGTTCTTTTAGAATTCTGGGATGAATCCCATCAGGGCCCATTGCTTTGTCCACCTTCAGTTTTAAGAGTTCTTTCAGAACCCTTTCTTCTGTAAATGGACTGGTATCAACTTCTGTATCCAGAGTGTTTCTACTGTTTGTTTTAGGTACCTCCCCCTCTTCATTTGTAAATACTGAGCAAAAATATTTGTTTAGTATCTCTGCCTTTTCACAGTCACCATCTGCCCACCCTCCTCCCTTTTATTAAGCCTCACTATCCCTCCATTGGTCTTCCTTCACTCCCAGATGTACCTATAAAGGTTTTATCCCTTCTTAACTGAGTTGGCTATCTTTCCTCAGTTTGGGCCTTTGCTGTTCTGACTACCTTCCCAGCTTCCTTTGCTTTAACTGATACAGTTCTGTGTCCTGCTCCTTCTGTGTTTCCTTGTACTTCCTGAATGCTTTCTTTTTCTCTTGAACCTTCACTGCCACTTCCTTTGAGAACCATAGTGGTTTCTTACATCGTTTCATTTTGTTTATTTGCTTCACACAAAGGCTTGTTACCTCTGTGATGGCAGTTTTTATTATTCCCCATTGTTCTTCCTCACCTCCTTCCTGCCCATTTGCTAGTGCATTCCTTAGGCACTCACCCATTTTGGAAAAGTCAGCCCTCCTAAAGTCCAGTACTTTTGCCTTTGTATGGCTTGACTCTATTGCTGTGTTTATTGTGAACCATACTGTTCGATGGTTGCTAGTTCCCAGATGGCTACCCACTTCTACATCTGTGATCCTCTCCCATCTCCATTTGAGAGAACCAGGTCTAAGATTGCTCCCTCTTGAGTGGGCTCCAATACTAGTTGTCTAAGGCATGCCCCCTGTAGGGCATCTAGAATAACCCCACTCTTCCAAGTGGCTGCTGCAATTGCACTCCAGTTAACACCTGGCATATTCAGATCACCCATCAGCAATATCTCCCCTTTTTCTGCCATTCTAAGTATGCTTTCCGTCATTTCCTTGCCATTTCCTCCCCCTGAGAAGGGGGTCTGTATACAACCCCTGTGTGGATTGTGGTGCCAGTGCCTGTCTCTAAATTTATCCACAGTGCTTCTTCTCCTTCCTGTTTACCCTTTTGTTCTGTTGCTTTGATTCCTTCCCTTATGTAAAGAGTTACTCCTCCTCCTCCTCTTTTACCCTCCCTGTCCCTCCTGTAGATAGTGTATCCTGGTAAGTTTACGTCCCAGTCATGGTTTTGTGTGTACCATGTTTCTGTGACTGCCACAATATACTGATGTTCCTCCACCATCAAGGCCACTAATTCAGGAAACTTGTTACTCAGACTACGGGCATTGGTACTCATTGCTCTCCATTTTTTGATGGCTTTACCTTCTGTTGCAGCATCCCCCACTGACCTTTCTACCGCGGTCTTTTTCTCATTTAGTACTCTGTTTTGTAGGGAGAGGCTGGGATTTTCCTGCTGCTCATCAGTGCCTCCCCCCTTGACTAGTTTAAAAGCTTGCCAATGAAGCATTTAAACCGACTGCTCAAAAGACTTGTTCCCTTCCTTGACAGATGCAGACCATCCTGCAGATGCAGAACCCCTTTTCCTTCTGACACATCTCCCCCATCGAAACCCTAGATGCCCTTCACTCCCTGAACCCCTCCAAAGGCAAATCCCCCAATGGCCTCTATAACAAACTCCTCTTCCTATATGCCCCTGCCATCGCCACTCCCCTCGCGGCCCTCCAACTACTGCCCCATCTCCCTTCTCCCCACTCTTGCCAAACTCCAGGAGCACCTAGTACTATCCCAGCTCTCCCACTTTCTTTCAGAAACTAACTTCTTCACTCCATTTCATTCTGGTTTCAGGAAAAAAACACTCTACCACTAACTCCCTACTAAGACTCACAGACTCCATCCTCACAGGAATGGACAAAGGGCTAATTACTGCCTCTATTTTCACTGATCTAGCCAAAGCTTTTAACACAGTATCCCACTCCCTCCTACTATCCTGCCTATCAGGGGCTGGGTTAGCAGCGTCTGCCACAAACTGGTTCAGTGCCTACCTACAAAATAGAACCCAATCCACTAAAATAGCTGGCTACACCTCCCCTCCTCTCCCTATTACCACCAGCATTCCTCAGGGCTATGTCCTTGGCCCCATCCTCTTCTCCATCCTTCTAAATGATCTGCCTAACTGGTGCTCCACTACCACAATCCACATGTATGCTGATGACACGGTCCTCTTTACCTCCGGCCGTACCTATGAAGAAGTCACCTCTAAACTTCAGACTGATTTCAACAAAATATAACACTGCTTCAACTCCAACCAACTCTCCCTAAATGCCAAGAAAACTGTCTCTATGTCTTTCGGCACTAGACAGCATCTATCCAGACTCACATCCCCACTGATCTTCCTTACCCTAAATAACACCATCCTTGATGAAGTGCCCTCCTTCAGGTACCTAGGGGCTTGGCTTGATTGCCACCTCTCCTTTTCCACACATGTGGATGCCATCATATCAAAACTGCGCCCAAAACTTGGTGCCCTCTATAGAAACTGCACTAGTCTCCCGCTACCTGTCTGACGTGAACTAGTCCAGAAAATGATTCTACCCTCCTTTGACTATTGCGATGTTATTTACAGCTCTGCCTCTAAGTCCACCTTAGCCAGACTGGACCCTGTAGTGATAGTATAATATGTTGATTATTGTGACTCCATTTTGTATTATGTGACTCCATTTTGTATTATGTGACTCCATTTTGTATTGTGTGACTCCATTTTACATGCTGCTTCATTTAATTGGTGTTTTGCTCTTTAGATAGCCTCATTATTATGTTTTGCTTCAGACAGTGTATTTTGCTGACTTGAAGGTCGCATACAAGATGTTGTGAGAATCTCTGGCATTGTTTGGCTCATGATGTTCTGGACACCTGGCCAGTGCTTAGGGCATGATGATCTAACGAATGCCAACTATTTATTATGAGAATAAGTGGTGTTTGTCATGCTGAACTGTGATGTTCTGGGCACCTGGCCAGTGCTTAGGACATGATGGTTTAGCATTTCAATACCAGATAAAACATATAAATGTAGCTTTCTCAATGCCTGGTTTGAAGCCTCTCCTGCAGGGTGGACGCATCGCTGTGGGGCCAGTTCCCGGTTCGAGAGACTCCTAGCCAGGCTGACAAGGGGGCTTCCCAGCCATTGGAAGAGGGCTTGGATGATGCTTTATTGAATCGGTGATGTATCATGTTTTGCTTAATTGAAGTATATATTAATGCTGATAGTAATATTGCTAATGAATGAATGCTAAAGTGTAATCATTAATGCTGATAGTGATATTGCTGCTAAATGAAGTGTAATTATCTTTTGTTTGCAATAAATTGTGCTGATGTGTGAATGCCAAGTGTGATTATTCCTTTGTGACTTCGATTAGGCAAGACAATTTTAGCGTAGTCGGCAGGATTCGAAAATAAAATGTCTATTTTTAGGAAAAAGGATGAGCTCTTTTTTTTTATCTTTTCTCTTTGATGAAACTGTGAAAGAATATGTGGAAAGATGTATTAAGGAAAAGTCTCTCAAACAAGCAAGGGCAACTGCCCTTTGTACTTGTAATTTGTGCTTGCTGCAAGTATATACTGTTAGAGCCAATGATGGCTTTCACAGTTCAGGCTGCTTTTAGGAGAAAAGCAGTGGCTGATTAAGTGAAGTTAGATAAGCAACATCTAGAGAAAGAAAAATAAACTACTGTGGATGTACGCACAGTAGGTGACTACAGATGGGATGATTTGAAAATCCTCCCCCCCCATGTTGCCTATCTGTGTAGTTTCAAGTTTTTCTGTATACATTTGATCCTAAACCCAAGTACTGGGGACCTCTACCAGATGGCTCTTAACCTAGTACTGTTAGAGATTTTTGTTTGTTTTGTTTTTAAACTGCAAACCAGAGCTCTGGAAAAAGACTTGGTTTGGCAGGTTACTAAAATGGCCAAAAGAAAACCTTTCAAAGGGTTAAAACCTTTGAAAGAGTTAATAGCTGCAGCATTTGAAATTATCACGAAGGTCCTGCAGTCAGTTTTCTTACTTAGACTAGTGTATCGGAAAAGAAGAAGAAAAATACCTTGGCACCGGTAAGTCTGAATTTTTTTTTCAAAGTTGTTTTATATCTGTGTTCTGTAATTATGTTCTGTTGTCAAGGTTGCGAGATAGGATTGACTGCCTTCAGTTCACAACAGGTTACAGAAAAAAAAAAAAGAAAGAAGAAGTTTCTTTGCCTCATAGCTGACTGTTTTAATTGGCTTTATTTTTAATGGAACATTTGTGCTGTCTAGATAGGGTCAGTGAAGAACTTTTGTTTGTAGTTGGTTGGAGCAGGTAGCGTTGATGGTAAAGAATTATGACGTCATATAGATTGCAATGTGCAGAAAGAGTTGTAGTTTGTAAGCAACGTGCCAAGCCACTGCTAGGTGAAATGTAATGTGTTAACAGCTATAAATGGCTTTATCATACTTCTAGTTAAACCAGAAACTTTTTGCAAAATGGCAGAGTGCCATATTTTAGTTATGTGCCAAAGGTGTAATCATGTTATACGAGATGTGTTCACTTACAGATGATGTGTTTAAACAGTGTTTTGTTCTGGAAAGATTTGGCATGGCAATATGTATAAATGTGTTGGTTTAAAATTATCAGTGTTAAAGACAGGCAGGAGGTAGCACATATATCTAAACCACGTACAGTTTTCTAATGGAACTATGGGATTACCTCAGCAAATTGGTGTGAAACAATGTCAGTCTTATTTTGTGTTAAGTATTTCTTTTGTGTATGTGTATGTGTGTACTGTCTTGGCCAGCAGTTTCATCGTGTACTTATTGTTATTTAAAGATATTTTAATATTGGTAGTGTTCAAGGACACTACAGGAATGGCTGGGTTTGAATGACCCTTGCATGCACACTGTGACCTTTTGCACGTTATTTGACCTTCTTGTGTTTCAACATTTTATGTTACTACCAGTTCAAACTTGATGTGTATTCCATGCCTAAAGCACAACTTTTCACACAAATGTATGTTTTCATGAAAGCACACCAAGAGTGAACCATGTAATTTGACTTTTATTGCAAACTAGTATTCTAAGTGAAGAGGAACAAACTTTTACAATTTTGAAAAAGGACTATTACAGCTGTTTTTGAGAGTTTACCATCTACAGATACGCATGTATGGTATTACCATCAATCTGGACATTTTGTCATGCTTAGGATAAGGGAACCCAGGGACGCTTGGCTTCTTTTATCCTATGGAAATAATCTTGTTTTATTTTTAAACTGATGTGTGTTTGTTTTTGTTGTTTGTCTGTGTTTCACAGCTAACCTTTTTATTGCTACAGTATTCGAGCTGTGTCTTCCACCAGTAGGAGCTTGGAGGGAGGGGATAAGCTACCCTTCCTCCCTTCCAGTGTAATACCCACAAAGGTTGCAAGGTACATGTCATATTTATACTGATTCATGGTCTGTAGCCAATGGTTTAACAACCTGGCTGCCCACTTGGGCTAAGGATGAGTGGAAAATTTATTTGAAAGAAATATGGGGAAAAGAACTGTGGCAGGAAATATGGACTATGGTGCAAAATACTCAGACCACTGTATTTCATGTTGATGCTCATTGTGCTTCAGATACACTAGAACGATGGTATAATTCTATTGCAGATGAAAAGCTAAGATTCTTTCAGTGGATATTGAAGAAACTCAAAGTCAGCAGTTATCAGGGCTGGCAAATGGGCACATCAAAATGTGGACATTTGGGAGAGAAAGCCACTTACAGGTGGGTATATAGTAGGGTGTACCCTAACATTGATTTGGTTAAAACTGTTATTGCTCAGTGTCCTATATGCCAACATGGGCAACAAAGACCAATCCTCATATTGTGAAAGGACAATTGGGGAGAGCCTATGAAAGTGGAAAGAGAATTTGCATGAAGCATTACAGATTTTAAATAATAGACCAATTGGAGAAACTGAGACCCCTTAATGCTAATGATAACTCCTAATTTGCAAGTGCAGGCTTACTCAACTACAGAAACAGTGTTATATTGGGAAATTACACAGGAGCTCTGTCTCTTGCAGGCAACCCCAGAAGCTGCTGGACTTGATTTACATGCCCTTGAAGAATACAGAATAAACAGCAGAAACATTCAAGTGATAGAAACTGGTATTGGAATACAAATTCCACCGAGACATTTTGGTTGGATAGCACCTAAATCAGAACTAGCCCTCAAGGGAATACAAATTTTGGGAGGGGATTGATTGTGATTACCAAGGAGAAGTGAAAGTAATTTTGTTGAATAGTAGAGAACAAATCTGTTGATTTAACAGTATGACAGAGTGGCTCAATTGTTAATTATTCCAGTTAACAAAGTGACCCTATAAGGACAAGCCTCACACTCTTAACAGCAAGGGGGATAAAGGTTTTAGATCTACAGGAGGTTTTAATAATGGTGCCAAAATATGGGTTACAAACCCAAATGGCCCTCCTGAACCAGCTGAGGTGATAGCCACGGACGAGACAACACAGTGTTAATTATCAGATCAGGGAAAGAAAATGGAATACGTGTCGCACATAAATGTTATCTTCAGAATAATGAAATTTGTGTCTTTCTAGGTCCAGCAATGGATTTTAAAAGGAATGCTGGTGTGTCTTATGGTCCATTTGGCAGAGCTAGTTACCCTGGAGGAAGGATTCAAAGGGTTAACTGTAATGACACTGGTTGTAAAGGAACCTGAGTTGGAAAAATGATACCAAAGATAGAACCAGGGAACTTTAGCTGCCCATCCGACAGAAGTGTGTGGTACTGAACATGACATTTTCACCAGGGTCAATCTCTAGATGACAACTGGTGGCCCAGGACAATATGCCTACGAAACAGATGAAATCTCTTGCAGAATAAGACTGCTATTAAATGCTGCAACTTACCGAATAGTTGCATGGTGACTGTACAACATAGACTTGATTGCTGCATAAATCAAACAGACATTTTCAATGCAAGTATTACTTTGATTGACATAGACACGTTATTCTGCATGAATGCTACTGCAATAACTAATAGAACTACTTTGCAGATCACATTACAGTGTTGAAAAATCATCCTGTAATTAGCAATGATAGTATAGTTAAGGTTCCATCCACATGTACATCAGTAGCGCAGTATCAGAAAATGTAATCCATTTTAACATAACGCTTATGTTTAGTAGAAAATGCAAATATCAAAGAGCTTGGTATGATACGCTATTAGGTGGAGCAGGGCAGGTATGGAATTTGGAATAGTGTTGATATAGAAACACTGACTAACAGGCTTCAGGCAGTAGGAATTGATGTATTTAGCTTAATTAACTTACAAGCTCAATGGATGCCAACTGTTTTCTTATCCCAAAGATTAACTTTGAATTATGATTTTGAGTTCTTGCAGTTATTTAATGCTTCACAGGTATGGGGAATGGGAGTAGTAGAAAATATTTATGATTTATTGATTGGACAGAATGCACAATGCAACATATGTATTCTATAATGCAAAGAAATAAGGCCCAGAGTGATTTAATGAGTAATAATGAATATGTGTGAGGACCGTGTTCAAATCATGGATTCCTAGTAATCATTGGATTGTAATGTCATCCACCACAGTAAAATGCACAGGTCCCTGATAATGAGCAGAAGCTTATTTTGTATTGGCAGCCCAATATTTTAGATCAATCAAGATTGAATATCTCGGTAAATAAAATTAAACAGATAATTCAGGAAACAGATGTAATGCAGGCTCATTTGGCAATAAGAAATAAATCATTAGTGCAAAGTCAGGTGCAAACTACGATAGTTAAAAATAAAATGCCATCAGCTACGAAAGTGTTAAATATTCTGATACATCCTATCATAATCATTGCTGTAGTGACAATTATCTTGCTTATTTGGACTTGTTACTTATCATGTTATATTCGTAGTAATTTTGCTATGGTACCAATATCATACAAATCGTATTCACAATAATCAAAGGACCGAATGTAGTGATAGTATAATATGTTGATTATTGTGACTCCATTTTGTATTATGTGACTCCATTTTGTATTATGTGACTCCATTTTACATGCTGCTTCATTTAATTGGTGTTTTGCTCTTTAGATAGCCTCATTATTATGTTTTGCTTCAGACAGTGTATTTTGCTGACTTGAAGGTCGCATACAAGATGTTGTGAGAATCTCTGGCATTGTTTGGCTCATGATGTTCTGGACACCTGGCCAGTGCTTAGGGCATGATGATCTACAGAATGCCAACTATTTATTATGAGAATAAGTGGTGTTTGTCATGCTGAACTCTGGATGTTCTGGGCACCTGGCCAGTGCTTAGGACATGATGGTTTAGCATTTCTAAATACCAGATAAAACATATAAATGTAGCTTTCTCAATGCCTGGTTTGAAGCCCTCCTGCAGGGTGGACGATCGCTGTGGGGCCAGTTCCGGTTCGAGAGACTCTAGCCAGGCTGACAAGGGGGCTTCCCAGCCATTGGAAGAGGGCTTGGATGATGCTTTATTGAATCGGTGATGTATCATGTTTTGCTTAATTGAAGTATATATTAATGCTGATAGTAATATTGCTAATGAATGAATGCTAAAGTGTAATCATTAATGCTGATAGTGATATTGCTGCTAAATGAAGTGTAATTATCTTTTGCTTGCAATAAATTGTGCTGATGTGTGAATGCCAAGTGTGATTATTCCTTTGTGACTTCGATTAGGCAAGACAGACCCCCTCTTTAACGCTTTATGCCATTTTGCCCTTGATGCCCCCCATCACTGTGAGCTCTACCATTTCCTGGCCCTGCCATCCCTGAGTAACTGGCGCCTACTTCACAGTGCTCAATTTGCTTACAACTTCTGGCTCAGTTCCCTTTCTCCCTACCTAGTATCTTCCCTATCTTCCCCATCTACCCCCACCCTTGCCCTCAGGTCTACTGACTCGAGGCTATTAGTCATCCCTCACCGAAGGACCACTGCAGGCCAATCAGCTTTCTCTTACCTCTTCCCTAAGCTCTGGAATGGCCTTCCAGCCCAGATCCGCCATTCTTCATCCAAACATTCTCTGTCCTCTGCCCTCACTAACTTCCTTGCACCAAATTGTAACTGTCCCTGACCTCTCTCCCCCTGATGGATTCTCTTCACCCACTCCCCTTACATGCCTGACCAGCGGCTCGGCCTTTGCCTAATTGTCTGCCTTATACATTGCCCTAAAAAACCCTACGCACTTACAGTCTTATTCACTGCTACTATCTCCCTTCGCTTCCCCCACCTTCTCCCCTAAAGCTTCCCCCATACACCCTAGTGTTTATTAGTCTGCCTCTCCTTTACCCCCATCTCCAATTTCCATTTAGTT
The DNA here is from genome assembly GCA_016271365.2 of Neoceratodus forsteri. Lineage (NCBI taxonomy): Eukaryota > Metazoa > Chordata > Ceratodontiformes > Ceratodontidae > Neoceratodus > Neoceratodus forsteri. Next base: position 334,728,419 of record CM028136.1, on the reverse strand, counting down.
GCCAACTTGGTGCATCTCACTTCAGCTCAAGTTTTGTTACTGGCACTTATGTAATCATGCATTGTCCTAGATGTGTACTCATGTTATGTATAACACTTTCCTTGATGCTCATGTTTTGTACTGTTCTCCTTGTGTAACAAGTTCAAAAGTAATCGCACTCAATTATGATCATTTGTCTGTATTGCTCTACTCCTGATTTCAACTGTAGTAAGTACACCTTCCTCCATTGTAACCCCTTTCCAGGTCACACCGAGAGACAAGCATCTTTTTGCTCAGTGTGCCTTTCCTGGTGAAACATGTTCAATAAACAAATAAATAAAATAAATCCTGCAGGAGTAGAGACTAATGTGTAAGCCTGGTGTTGGACACATGGCCATCTTTGATCCTGTCTGTCAATAGGACGTTGGTGGGGGTGTGGTTGGTGTGCAGTATAATAGGGAAAAATCCTATTATATAGGTGAAATATCTGCTAACCCAGAAGGTTGCTAGTAGAGTTCTCTCACACAGGGTATACTTCAGCTCTACCATGGAGATCATTTGGGAAGTATAGGCCTTAGGGTGTCACTGATCTTTTGTGCAAGGATTACCGACATGCCCACCTCAGAGGTGGCAATCCCCAAATAGAATGGACATTCTGGGTTGGGGCTGACCAATGCTGGGGCAGAGGCCAAAGCCTGTTTCAGAGAGGTGACAGCATTTGTGTGTTCTGGCCCCCATTGCCAGTGGACATCCTTCTTTAGGAGCTCATACAGAGGTGCGGCCTTTTGTTCAAAATTGCAAATGAAGTCTCTGGAGTAGTTGACCATGCTCAGGAAATGTCTGAGAGTTGTCACACTGGTAGGCAATGCAGGTCTTGAAGGCCCTGCACTTTGTGCAAGGCCAGGCTCCTGCCATCAGCAGTTTTGCGTAGGCCAGGAAAGGTGACTTCTGGTTGACATAACTGTACCTTGGCAGGATTGCATTTGAGGTCTGCCCTCAGCAGGAGGGTAAGAAGCTCAACTAGGAGTTCTAGGTGCTTGTCCACACTGGCTGTTGCCAAAAGAAGGTTATCCACATATTGAAGGAGTCATTCTGGGGTTGAGAACCCATGTATGGCATCCTTCATGTGAATATGAAACAGGGAGGGACTATCATGGAACCCCCTGTGGGAGGCAGTTCCACATGTACTGTCGTTCTTCAAATGTGTAGGCAAATCTGTATTGGCTCTCAGGGGCCAATAGTAATTACCAGAATCTACTGGAAATATCCAGGGTACTGAACTATTGGTGCTCAGACTTGGGAAGTTCGAGCACATTTGGGGCTAAAGTCACATTTGGGGCACAACTGGGGGTAACTTGATTGAGTCTGCGATAATCAATGGTGAGCCTCCAACTATTGTTGCTTTTTTTCCCACAGGCCAGATGGGAGAATTGACTGTGGATACACAAGGCCTAATGACCCCTTGTTTCAAAAGAGAATCAATTGTGGTCCTTGTAGGGGGTATTGCCTTGCTAGAAATATGTATTTCTTTTGGCATCGTGGATCATTGCCAGTAACATGGATAAGGGTGTCCATCCTTCCATAGTTGTGTTTGTGTTTTACAAAGGCCTCACTGTGCCTTTCCAGGACTGGCCTGAGTTGGGGTAGTAGCTCATGATGTTGCAGCATGACTATGATGTCATAATTCTTGTCATTGATCTTCACAGTGGCTACCACATATGAGTCAGAAATGAGAAACATGTGGTCCTATCCTGGTATCTGAAGTAGTAGCCTGTTGGACAGGTCCACAACGCATCCATACAGGGCTAGAAAATAAGTTTCTAAACTACTCTGGTGATGATGTAAGACCATTAAGTCAAATTGATGTTGCACCTCCAGGGTGCCAATGGTAATCGGTATCGGTTTGGACTTGTGTGTGGTAACTACAGTTTCCTCAAAGGTTTGTGCAGAAGTGGATCTCCCAGTGGACCATTGATATAGCTGGGGACTGTTCTTATGCAGCACTGATACAGCAGCACCTGTATCTAGAAGTAATAATAAATAATAATAATAATAATAAAAAAATGTATTTGTGTGGCATCTTATCTATAACCAAGGCACCTCACATTTAAAACAACAATGATAATATAAAATATAACAAACTTCAATGAAATCATAAAACAATCCCTATACTAAAACAGTAGGCTCAGTTGTTAAAAACTTTATGCCGTAAATGTTTTTTATGATTACTTAAATCTCTCCACAGTTGTGCACTCCCGAATCCAATGGGGTAAAGAATTCCAGAGGGTAGGGGCTACAAACTCAAAAGCTCTCACCCCGAAGATTTTAAACATACCCTCGGAATCTCTAGCAACCCCTCACCGGCTGAGCAGAGTGATTGTCTGGGATGGTAGGGGACCAGGAACTCTTTCAGATAATCTGGGCCCAGTCCGTGTTGTGCTTTAAAAGTCAGCAAACCAACTTTAAATGTGATCCGCCACTGTACTGGCAGCCAGTGCAGTTCACACAGAACCAGTGAAATATGGCAGGATCGCAATGATCCTGCCAAAAGCTGGGCCACTGTGTTTGGCACCAGTTGCAAGCGGCAGATTTCTACCCCAGGAAGCCCTAGGTAAAGGGAGTTGCAATTATCTAAGCGTGAGGACACAAAGGCGTGGATCAGTGTAGGAAGGTCATTGGTCGGAACCAGATGCCTAATCCTGGTGATATTCCTGAGATGGTAAAAGAAAGTTTTGATGACGGCGGACACCTGCTAGTGCAGGGTGGCCTTCATCAAAAATTACCCCCAGGTTACGCACCCGTTCAGAGGTCAGGAGTGAAATGCCACCAAGAAAAATTCCTGAGGGTGAACCTTCCCCTGACCCCCCTATCTGGTGACCCAGATCCACAACCAACACCTCAGTTTTGTCCGAGTTTAATTTTAGCCAACTAGAATCCAGGGTAGCAGTAGCCGCAGAGCTCCATGTGTTTACACATTACCTGTGTGTGCTGACTTATTTATTTTCTATATAATTTATTCAAAGTTGCTCCTTCTAGCTTGTGTGTTTATGGAATCCATCCAAGCCTGGATTTCTTTCAGACAGTTATTAAAAACTGAGACAGCTCCATTCTGGTCAGGTGCAAAGAAGAGGTAGAGCTGGGTATCCTCAGAATATCAGTGAAATCTCAGCCCATACCTTCTTACAATGTCTCCAAGGGGCAGCATGTACACCTCTGACAACATGAGTGAAAGAACAGAGCCCTGAGGTATCCCACATGACAGAGAAGTAGGGCCTGAGAAACAAACCCCAGACACCACTCTCTGTGTTCTATCCATGAGGAACGATGTAAACCACCTGAGGACTGTTCCTGACAGTCCACAGATGAACCTCAGATGGCTCAGTAACACGTCATGGTCCATGGTGTCAAATGCTGATGAGAGATCTAAAAGGATCAAGATGGAGTGGTTCTTCCAATCTCTAGCCATCAGGAGATCATTGAGCACCCAAACCAGTGCTGTCTCAGTACTGTGTCTCTTACAAAAACCAGATTGTAAGGGTTCATAGATGTCATGGATGGTCAAATGGTCCTCCAGTTGTGCTGCCACTAATTTTCTAATCACCTTCCCTATAAAAGGAAGGTTAAAGATAGGTCTGTAGTTTGCATGGCAGTCTGGGTCCAGGGAATCTTTCTTCAAGACAGGTGTCACCACCGCCTCTTTCAGAGAGCTAGAAAACTCCAGACCCCAGGGAGCACCAGACTATCCATGCTAGGACCAGACCGATAACATCAATACATCGCACAGTTAGGGAAGTTGGTCCAGGATCCAAACTACAGCACAGAGGGTGCATACACTGGATAATCCGCATGACATCCATGAACTCCAGATGGCTAAAGGTACTCCAGGACAATCGCGGTGTAGTGACCTCACACTGATCAATAACAATGCCCATAGAGTGTGCCGACTGGAGTCCTGCCCTGATGTCAGCCACCTTATTAGCAAAGAATCGAGCAATTTCATCACACTCTAATTGCAAAAAAGCTTTCCGTACCTGTAGACAGGTTGGTATGGAAAAACTGAACTGATTGATTCTGAGCAGCTGCAATCTCCCTGGATAGGAACTCTGCCTTTTTACAGAAGATTTCAGTTTGATAGACTTGTTAATGGTCCATCAATCTAAGGCGGTCAGAATCAAGGTTGAACTTCCGCCAGCAACGCTGTAACCCCTCGACCTAATCTCCGCATCTCCCTCAAAGTCCCATCAAACCAGGGAGATCAAGGGTGAAGGGAGACAGGGCAAACACGGACAAGGGCAATAGAATCCATTGCCATTGAGACAGCCAAATTATAGGCAGTCTCTGGATCATTGCTTGTGAACGAGGGGGATGATAGGTCGAGCACCACCTTTAGGCTCTGAGAACTTATATCTCGTAAAGGGCAGTATTTAACCATCTCCGTAGGGGTAGGCCTACCAAGGGGGTATAAAAATGAAACCCCACAGTGCAGTGATTGGACCACCCGACTGGTTCCACCTCCAAGTCAGAAGTCTCGATACCTAGGAGAAACACTAAGTCAAGGGAATGACCGTGTTTGTGAGTAGCAGTGTTAACCACCTCTGTCAGGCCCAGAGATGACATCAACTGGAGGAAGTGCTGACCAAATTACGAGAGTTCATCATCAACCCAGGCATTAAAGTCACCCAGAACCATCAGTCTGGGCGACCCGAACTCCATGTCGACGACGAAGTCTGCCACTTCCTGAAGGAATCGTTTCTCGTCACCAGGGGGACAGCAGATGAGAACGATCTGACAACCTGCACCTGCTACCAAGGCACATTCGAATGACTCAGTCTTCTCAACCAGTACACGCATGAGGTTAAGTTTGGTCTTGAAACAGACCGCAACCCCCCCTCCCACAGTCCAATCTCGGGCGGTGTATCACCGAGTACCCGGCTGGAATTAAAGCCTCCAAAATGGGGCCAGAATTCTCATCCAGCCAGGTCTCGGTGATACAAGCCAGGTCTACCGTTTTAACAAGATCAGCAATAATTGCAGCCTTGTTTTTGACCGAACTGGCATTGCATAACATCGCCCGTAGTTCAAGCTGGTGGCCCTAAACCAGCGCTTCTATACATGGGCAGCTGGATTCATCCATCACTAAGTTAGTGATGATGTGTACCGAGGCCTGACACCATCAGTCTGATTCCTCTTGCTCCAGTGAGGGATGGGGGTCTACCACTCAGAACATCTCGGTACATTCATGGTATAGAGACTTTTTGTTTCCAGTTTCTCAGGTTCCTCCTGGGATGGAGGTGCTGATGGAACTGCTTCTGAGGCAGTGTCTGTAATCGGCTTGGTCTGGAGGGTGACCGAGAATGATTTGACTCTGGCTTCGAACTCCCAGAGGTGGTTGACTCCCTCCTGTAAATCCTTGTAAGAAGGGCTGGACCATTGTTTTTGTCCATCATTGGCCTTCTCTTTCTGTTGTTGCAAGTAGTATTGTTGCCTTTCCTTCTGACGGCTCTTGCTGTTTCCTCCTTTTGTTTGGTAGGAGACCTGTTGAGAATCCTTCTGCTTCCATACCATCATGTACTGTGTGGATGGCTTGATACTAGGCTGCACAGTGGCTACTGTGGCCTTCGGGCCTGAGGCCAGGTCACAAGCATAAACCTGGTATGCGTGTTCAACCTTTGTTTTGATCTCTTCGAAAAGGTATGATCTGGGATAACAGAGGCCTCAACCTTCTCTGGAAGGGCCAGCAATAAATTTCTCAAAAACAATTTTTTTTTACTAAGTCGAATTGCAGTTGGGAAGCTCCTCAGCTAGCTCCTTTCCAGTGTGATAGGCTATCCATAAACAGCTTTTGTACTGAGCCAGGGATTCTTTGGCAAATTGCTTCACTGAGTGGGTCAGCATCACGCCGACGAGATTGGGGTTGTGCACCAACAGGAGGCTGGCGGTGACTGCTTTGAACCCAACCATGGTACTCTCACATACTGTTGCCTGTAGCTCTGCTCACAGCACAGGACTGACTGTCTGTTTCAAAGCCTGTACTCTATGTTCTGCTGGAAGACTGAGTATTTCACATTGATTCTGAACTTTCTCCAAATGGCAATTCAGGTCGTCACCAGAGGGCCATTCAGCTTATCTTGTACGTGATGATCTGAATGGCTTGTGCAGACTGCAGTGCATTTGGAGGATACTCCGGGTGCATTGCCATGGACTTGACTGCAGCCTCAGCTATAGCCATGGCCACACCCTGGGTGAGGGAGTTAGCAAGTCAATTATAGTCTCATGGATCGCCGGGGGACTGGGCCTCTGCCATGCCAGTTTTTGTGATTGCTTGCTCCACCAAGGATTCAATCAAGGATCTGTCAGACTTACTCAAGAGGGCTACCAGGGGTGAATGAGGCCTCGGCCCTCCAGTATCCCAGGTTCTTCCATCTTGGAGTTCACCGTCATTACCTTCATCACCTGTCAATGATGCCAGGTCAATAGGTGGGCATACGGCAATGCTTTCACATGACCCTTCAAGATTGCCTATTTGCTGATGTAATCTTGTTTCCTTTCTTTTACACAAAGAATGGTCAGTTCTAACTTCATGCTGGTCCTTTGCTAACATAATTTTGCAAAACTCTGTACGTGGCACACACTTCATGATTTTCCCTGATCTCCCTGTCCAGTGCACTCTGATGCTTATCCATTTCTTCCACCAGCTCCTCTTTCACATCTTGCAAGGCATCATTAGCATCAGTCAAAGCATCATTCAACTGTATTGCCTGTTTCTTATCCTGTTGTAACCTTTCACAGTTCTCTCTCAACCTAGTAATGTCCCTGTCTCTCTCTCTCTCTCTCTCTCTCTCTCTCTAGTACAATGTTACACATTGCATATTGCTTTGTTTTCCTGTTCTCATTTCTTGCATTGCTTGACCGCTTCATGGGATTTAGAACCTAGCTCCTATTTCAATGCCAGCTTCTCCACTTCAGTTGCCTATAGGGCAATGTTCAGGGGGACAGCCTTCACTCCCATTTGGTCATGTCTCTTGACCATAGATTTGATCTCTGAATACAACACGCACAGGTGCTGAATCAGGTGGGCATCAGACTTAGCACTTAGTGCAAAATCATCCTAGCCTCCATGGGAGGCTAGAAAGTTTAAGACATCTAACTTGAGTTCAGTGCTAAGGGCCATTGAAAGTTCTTTCTCTTTCCTGTCATAGTCAGAGTTCAAAGCATTCCAGACCACTTTGAGCTTGCCTTCCAGGGAGTTACAGGACTGTACTATGGAGTCCTTCAGGTCATTACACTTTAGAACGCAGGGTGTAGGCTCGAATGCCTTTGTTTATCCTGTCACGTTCAAGTGTGGAAAGCCTGAAAGGCTGTCCATATTTGTTGAACGGGAGGGTGCAGGTCTGAAACTCTGCAATGTCCCCTTTTCCTACCATTCCCCAAATTCTTTCTAACACCTGTTTTCTCAACTGCGTAATATTTTAACCAATCAGGTCCAAGCCACAGTCGCCAATTTGTAGAGCCTAGAGATTCTAACCTGATGGTAAAATATAACACGGGGCACAGATGTACAGAATAAGTTTTATTACCATCACTATACAGAGAAAAACCTAAGTAAGTATGCATACCAATACTTACCAATGTGGTACACAGAACTGACATATACCAGGTGTAGAGGTGGCTAACCCAAAGGGCAGATCCATATGCTAGGGGTTATATATGGCTGATAACAGAGTCCCATTACTGGAGTGACTGAACCAGGAAGTGCTGCACTCAGGACCAGGGCTGGGTGCAAGTACTGGGCAATGGCTTGTAATTTACAAAATGGACAATATCTGCACTTTGGGGCACCTGACCTCATGGATTCCTCCCCTGTGTGTTTCTGCATTTGGCTATTTCTGGGGCACCTGACCTCACGGAGTCATCCTCCTGTGTATTTCTGCATTTGGCTATTTCTGCAGTGAGGAAAAAAAACATTGTTCTAACTCAATTGGAGTATCTTACTTCACTGAAGCTGTTCAGCTCCTGACTCTGGAGTGCAAATGCAGATATTGTCTGTCTCTTTATCGGAGTAACATGCTCATAGACGTCAACAGAAGATGTTATTTGTGTTCTCATTGGTGTAAACATGGGCATCTTGCACCCAAAAGATACTTGTTGTAGAAGCAGAGGATACATTATGTGCTGATTATCTGACTTCATGAAACAATAGAATGGCTCTTCTAATACTGCTGACTACAGTAGTGTGACTTTGTACAGTAGGTGGCACACTAGACCACAAATACATTGCTGGGCTCATTATATTATAGAGAAAATTACATTCCCTTAGAACACTATTAGTAAAACCAACATTTGTCAGTAGATGGCATTGCAGACCATAAATGTATTATTAGCGTAAAACAGTAAACCATTAGTGCTTTTGTATTGTGGTAATTCTATCAATATTCCCTAACATTAGTAAACATTATTCATATATTATTCTTATCACTGTTATGGTAGGTAAATGAAGGTTCTCAGTAGTAGGCAGGTGTAGCAAGTCTACAGGAGCTGTAAGGACCACATAGTAAGGATTAGGAAGGAGGGGGGGTTGGGTGGAAGCAGGGTGCGATAAGGCAGAAGCACTAAATGAGTACTTCTGCTCAGTATTTACTAAGTAGAAGAGGCAGGTGACACCCAAGGGGGGAGGAATGGCAGAAACAGGGGAGGAGGGGTGACAGATGGGGAAATCATGGAGGGCAGAGTTCGGGAGGGTTTGAAGGCACTGAGGGTGGACAAGGCACCAGGCCCAGATGGCATCCACCCCAGGGTACTGAAGAAGCTGGCAGAGGTCCTTGCAGGACCTTTGGCAGACCTATTTAATGCCTCACTACATTCAGAGTGTGTACCTCAGGACTGGAGGATGGCTCATGTAATGCCCCTCCACAAGAGTGGCCCCAAGGATGAACTGGGAAACTACAGACCAGTGAGCCTCACATCCAACGTGGGTAAGCTAATGGAGACTATCCTGAAGGAGAGGCTGGTGGCCCTCCTAGAGGCCAAAGGACTACAGGACAGCAGACAGCATGGCTTCAAACAGGGAAAATCCTGCCAAACCAACCTGGTGGAGTTCTATGACTGGGTAACTAGGCAACTGGACAGGGGCCATGCAGTGGATGTCCTGTATCTGGACTTCAGCAAGGCATTTGACTCGGTGCTGCATGGAAGACTGGGAAGTAAGTTAGAAGGCACAGGGGCAGGTGTAAAGCTGGTGAGATGGGTAGGGAGCTGCTTCAGGGAAGGCAACAGAGGGTGGTGGTGGGTGAGGAGCTCTCACACCAAGGGCAGTGACGAGCGGTGTTCCACAGGGCTCGGTGTTGGGACCAGTGTTGTTTGGGATATTCATTGCAGACATATCATTGGACATCAAGAGCAAGATCAGACTGTTTGCTGATGATACCAAGTTAGGAGCAGTGGTGGATGACCTAGGGGGATGGCAGGGGTTGCAGGATGATCTGGCAAAGCTTGAAACCTGATCAGACACCTGGCAACTGGGGTTTAATGCCAAAAAGTGCAAGGTGCTGCATTTTGGGATGAAGAACCCAAGGAGGAGTTACCAGCTGGGTTGAGTGCAACTAGCCCAGAAAGAGGAGGAGAAGGATCTGGGGGTGCTCATTGCAGGGTCAATGAACAACTCGGCACAATGTAGGAAGGCAGCTGCAAAGGCCAACAAAATGCTGGGTTGCATTGCAAGGGGTATATCCTCGAGGAGGGAGGAGTTGATTCTGCCACTGTATAGGTCATTAGTTAGACCGCACCTGGAGTACTGCGTGCAGTACTGGCACCCGTATCTGAAGAGGGACATTAAGTTACTGGAGGGGGTGCAGTGCAGGGCAACAAAGATGATCAAAGGGCTGGGGACTTATCATATGAGAGGAGGCTGAGGGAGTTGAACATGTACTCACTTGAGGAGAGGAGGGACAGGGGTGACATGATAGAAACCTCTAAGTATATGAAAGGAATAAACAAGACAGGTACAGAGGGGCTGTTCCAAGTAAGGGGGGACCAGGAGCTATGATATGAGACTGGAGGAAGGGAGGTTCAGGAGGGAGATGAGGAGACATTTTTTTACAGAGAGGGTGGTGACTTGGTGGAATGCGTTACCTGCAGAAGTGGTTTCCAGTAAAACAGTGGACTGCTTCTAAAGGGGATGGGACAGGACAAGGGGGAGGGTCAATGAAGGGGAAGGGTGGAAGGGAGGGTCAGCTTCAGAATTAGGGGTGCTAGCTGCACATTCGAGCAGACTTGATAGACCTCTAGGCCTTTATCTGCTGGCAAATTTCATATGTTAGTATGTTCGTACATCCCTCACCTTCCGAGCCCCCGTCCCATATAATATGCCCATCACTGGTGTCTAGTGGCACCCCAACCCTTGGACACCCATCCCGTTGTTGTGAATTTATTCCCTGGTGTCTAGAAGTCCCTCTGCACACCCACCCCATTGATGGTAATATTTTGCCTGGTGTCTAGTGGCAAACCCTTCCCACAGCTCCACTTGCATACTGTGTGACCTTGAGCAAGTCATTTAACTTCCTTGTGTTCCGAGGTCACACCTGGAAACAAGCTTCAGCTTAGTATGCCTTTCCTGGTGAAACAATTTCCCTTTTCCCCTTCCAGACCCATCATATCAATGTCAATATAGCGTCTGGTGTCTAGTGGCACACTCCCACCCTCCGATCACCAGTCCTGGGTATTACAATGCGTTTCCTGTTGTCTAGTACCCTAAGGGGGTAGAGCAAGGATCAAGATGGCAGCAATGCTGAGCTGCAGCTTGTGAGCTCCTTGTAGTGAGCACTTGCTCCCCCCAAAGACTGTTTTTTTATTTTGTTGTTTCTCTAGGAGAGGTACTAATTTTGAAAGTGCTTGTTTTCTGGTCGCTTTTTGTAGACCAGAATCCCAAAATTGTTTAGTACAACAGTTGGTAGTTAGGGAGATATTTAGGGTTTTTAGTGTGAGGCAGGGCAGGGAAGTGAGCCTAGTGAGTCAGATTTTTAGTTTTTAGATAGTATCTGTAACTGCAGCTAACCTACCGCTCCAAAAGCCTTGTAGGGGTTTTGCCTGTGATACAATGACCTTTGCACTGGTTTGCATTCCCTATATGCCCGATACTTACCACCATCATCGGATTTTTTAACTGAACTCTGCCGAGCTGCATTTCATGTTGAGGTGCTTTCCACAGCGGAGGGACTGATTACTGAAGAACCCCTGAATTGTCCGGACTGATGCTTGCCTCTACCACTTGCAGAACAGGTGGTAGTTTTGGACCCTCAAACTTCCCAAAGGTGCTTCTCTAAACACCATGCGAGAGGGTCAATGACGTGGTGTGGATCCTGGTTGCCACCTGGAATGCATTCCTGGGAGAACACGGTGCTGAGGGCGCTTCTGCATTTGTGTCTCCCAGGGCATAAGCAGGTTATCTTGCAGACTTCTTGACAAATTCGTCACTTGCTTGCCAGTGTGCTGTCCGTTTACCTTTGTGGCTGTACTGGGGAGTGAGACTCTGTGGGCATAATTGCATTGCCCCATTGGACCATCGGTTGAGGGCTGGTAGCCAGACTTGCTAAAATTTCCCAGGATCCCAGAGCTGGTGGGAGTAGTCCTGAGTATATCCTGGGAGTTTATCATGCATGGTTGGCATTTGGAACTTTTGCTCAGCCAGGTCATCTTTCTCCAGAGACTGGGGGAGGTGTGAGGGCCCTCAGCCTCTAAGCAGAGGGCTGTGATTTTTATTTGCACGTTGATACTTTTGCACTTTAAACTGTAACTGGGTTGTCCTGTCTTGTAGGACTTACTATCGAGATGAGGACAGTGCTCTCCTATTTTCCAAGGATTCTGATCCCAGGCTTTCTTTTGCTTTCCTTGGTTGTGGGTAAGGGGTGGTTGGGGTATTGGTGGGGTTTGGGATTTTTTAAGCTACTGTGTGTATGTAGTGTGTATGGGTTAGGCTAGTTCTTGTACTAGTGTGCATCTGGATGTGTGAGTGGAGTGTGTGGAGTGTGTTTGGTTTAGGGTTGTATTGTAGTAGTGTTTGGTTTTGTGTGTGTGTGTATGCTCGTGAATTTAGTTAGTCAGAATTGTATTTGTTTGGGGACATTATAGTCAGACAGGATGTGCTTAGGGAAGTGTGAAGGCCTGGGGTGTGCTAGGATCATTTATGAGGTGTCCCAGCTACTCGATGTGTGGCCCTTCTCTGACCTCCAAATTTTTATCACTACAGCTCATCACTGTCGGGAGCTCAGAATTAGGAGGAACTGCATTGATCGATTGTGACGGGGTGCCTCATGCATGTGGGTAGGGGGCAGGATCAGGGTGGCCAGGTGCAGAAGGCACCTTGGGATTCATCAGGCCTAGGGAAGAGGCCAGACGTGTTCTGTGCCCATCCCCAGGGTTCTCACCAGACCTAGTGGGCAGGTAGACAGAGGGGCTACATTGTCCACCAGTCCCCTGTTGGCAGTGCTTTGTAATGCCAGATCCATTGGAAACAAGACCGCAGTTATAGTGGACTTGGTTTCATCAGTTCATCTGGCTTGCATTACTGAGACCTGGGTGGGTGATGATGCCGGCCCAGTTTTAGAGGCTGTCATCCCCCCGGGTACTCCGCAGTGCACTGCACCAGAGTGGAATGCAGGGGTAGGGGAGTGACCATCTGTTTTAGATCCGAGCTAGGATTCACCGTGCACCCAGTGAGAAGACTGGGCTCCTTTGAATGTGTGGCCGTTCACGGGGGTCCGAGCATAGGCTGCAGAATTCTCTTGACTTATTGCACCCTGTGGGAGAATTTCTGCAGGAGGTAGCCAACTTCATCATCGGTGAAATGTTGGAGGCCCCCAGATATCTAATTCTGGGGGACTTCAATGTTTGGGCTGATGACAAATCATCTAGGCTTGGTTACAGCCTCCGCCAGACTTTCTCATGTTTGGGCCTGGTGCATGAAGTTTCCTCCACAATCCATCAGGGTGATCACATGTTGGAATTGAACTTTTCGCTGGGGCTTGAAACAAATCATCTTAAGACTGATTGGGTCATTTGGTCCAGTCACTGCACAGTGGAGTTCTCATTCGGGGCACCCCCAAGAGCCCTCTTCCTGCTGAGATGGTAAGCTATCACCCTTTGAGGGGGTTGACCCCGAGGGTTTTCTGGCATTGGCTGACCTATCTAGTGTGGGCAAAGCATGCATTGAGGGTACCGCAGTTTCCACCTATAATAAGGTGATGTCTGACACACTCGACTCCCTCACACCGGTCCATGTATGACCCAAATCTTCTCACTTGAGGTCCCCGTGGTTTGATGGGGAGCTCAAGGTAATGAAGATTTTGGGTCTGAGGTTAGAACGCTGCTAACAGAGGACTGGCCTGGAGGTGGACAAGCTGGTCCTGCATGCTCACTGTGGTGAGTTCCAGGGGAAATCAACCGTAACAAGACAGAGATCCTGTCCAGGGAGATTGCCACCAGGAAGAATCGACCAACTGTGCTCTTTCAGACTGTAGACAGGCTGCTAAATCCAGCCTGTCTGCAGCCAAAAAAGGCCTTTTCTAATACGTTATGCGAAGAGTTTGTTCAAGTTCTTCTCTGACAGAATGTCCACCATTAGGTGGGGAATTCTGCCAGTGAGCCAATCTTTGGCCAACAGTGATCACCTTGGGTGCCAGGAGAGCACTCCATCTGGTTGGGGTGAGTTTAAACCAGTGGTTGAGGTCACTGAGGTTGCCGCCAAGCTGAGGCACTCATATATTGTGAACTGGACCCGATGCTAACACATTTCTTGATGGGATGTGTCAACTCCATCATCCCGGTGTTTGCCTTGATTGTCCGGTGCTCCTTGTCAGAGGGGATCTTCACAGATGCCTTGAAGGAGGCACTGGTGAGATCCCTTCTGAAGAAACCATCTTTGGACCCTGACATCAAGGCAAATTACTGTCCAATCTCCAACCTTCCATTCTTGGGTAAGGTTATTGAGAAAATTGTGGCATTTCAGCTTAAAGAGCACCTTGTGGCCTATGATCTATATGATCCTCTCCAGTCTGGGTTTCGGGCGAGGCATAGCACAGAAACTGCTTTAGTTTGGGTGCACAATGACCTTCTGAAGCAAGAGATCGAGGGGAGGGGACAGTTCTTGTTCTCCTTGATCTCTCTTCAACTTTTGGCATGGTGGACCATTGTGTGTTACTTGTCTGCCTCAGGGAATTTTGTAGACTTTGTGGCATACTCATCTGCTGGTTTGAGTCCTTTCTCACAAACATGAGGCAAAGGGTAGTGATGGGGAATTTCTCCTCCTCCCCTAGCCTCCTGTCTTGTGGAGTACCTCAGGATTCAGTTTTTTCACCAGTGTTGTTCGCGCCATACATGCTGCCCCTGGGAAGGCTCATTAGGAAGTTCAGCTTGGGTTTTCATTGCTATGTTGACGATACCCAGCTGTATCTTTCCTTTGTCCCTGGGACATACAATGTAGTGGACATGCTAAATAAATGTCTTGATGAAATCAATGACTGGATGGCCTACAGCTGGTTGTGACTGAACCCCGATAAGATGGAGGTACTGGTAGTGGAGCAAAACAGAGGGCATGATAGGATGGCCTTGGGTGCAGAGACAGGACTTGTCCTGGGATCTGTGCCGTTGAAGGCGTCCTCTAGGGTGTGTAACCTGGGCATTATTCTGGATGGCAGATTGACACTTGAGGCTCAGGTGTTGGCTGTTGTCCATTCCAGTTTTTACCATCTGAGGAATATTGTTAGGATCAGGCCGCTAGTTCCACCCCTGGACCTTCCTATCTTAGTGCATGCATTTGTGATGTTGAGGCTTGATTACTGTAATGCACTGTACCTCGGAGTCTCAGGAGGGACCTCCACTGGCTTCAGCTAGTGCAGAATGCAGCTGCCAGGTTGTTGATGGGGAAGCCTAAGTATTGTCACATTACCCCGGTGCTGCGTGAACTGCACTGGCTGCTAGTCAGGTGAAGGGTCCTCTTTAAGATGGGCTTGCTCACTTTTAAGGTCCTACATAAACTAAGGGCCATCTCAGCAGATTGAGATCAGAAGGAGGGTGGGTGGAAGAGGCGAGGGACCAGGCAGAGGTATTTAACGAGTACTTTGCCTCTGTGTTCACTAGGGAGGGGGATGGGATATCTACAAAGCAAGGCACAAAGGGGATAGAAGCGGCAGGGAGTGGGATCAGGGGAGCAGCAGAAATGGAGAAAAAGGGAGGGAAAGGTACCCCAGGGGTGTCACATCTGGATAAGGATAAAAGACCAGTAAGGTGGAGGACGGATGCCATCCCCACCAAAGGGTGTGGTTTGCCCTCAAGGCCCTAAAGAAAGACAATCTCCTGGGCGGATGGCATTCATCCGAGTACTATGGGAATTGGCGGACATACTGGCTGCACCCTGACGGAGCTTTTCAACAGGTCACTTGAGACAGGGAGTGTACCTAGGGATTGGCGAGAGGCACATGGTACCAATCCAAAGGGGGGTCAAGGAAGTACCAGGAAACTATAGACCCATCAGTTTAACTCGGTGGTGGGAAAATTAATGGAGAGTATACTAAAGGAACGATTGGGGTTTACTTGGAGGAGGTGGAGGTCTGGATAGTCGGCAGCATGGGTTTGTGCCAGGTAGATCATGTCAAACCAACCTTGTGGAGTTCTATGAATGGTAACATCAGAACTGGATAGGGTAAGCCTGTGGATGTATTATTCTTGGACTTCAGCAAGGCGTTTGACTCTGTCCCCACAATGGTCTGGTGGAGAAACTGATGGGGTTAGGAGTAGGCCCTGATGGTCAGATGGATTGAAAACTGGATAGTTGGACGACTCAGAGAGTAGTGGTCTGTGGGGAGCTCTCGAACCCTACAGAGGTTGGTAGTGGGTACCACAGGGCTCGGTCCTGGGTCCAATCCTGTTTAATGCATACATATCAGACATCAGGGATGGTATAGGGTGTGAAATGAGTCTCTTTCGGGATGACTCCAAGATGGGAGCAGTAGTTGAGGGAGAAGAGGGAGGTTGGCCTGCAAGGACCTGGACACCCTGGAAAGCTGGGCTCACACATGGAAATTAAATTTCAATATCACCAAGTGCAAGGTGTTGCATCTTGGTCAGAAACCCTAAACACAGGTACACCCTGGGAGGAGGTGCTGGAAGCCTCAACAGGGAAAAGACCTAGGGGTCATAGTGGATACATGTATGAATAACACTGAGCAGTGCAGGAGGCAGCTAGCAAGGCAAACAGGATGTTGGGATGCATCGCATGGGGATCACCTCTAGGAGCAAAGAAGTGATTCTGCCACTGTACAATGGACTGGTTAGACCACACCTTGAGTACTGTGTACAGTACTGGAGACCACACTTGAAGAGGGACATACAGCTCCTGGAGAGGGTACAGAGGAGGCAACAAAGATGATACGAGGGCTAGGATTTGACTTACGAGGACAGACTTGAGGAGCTCTGCCTGTTTTCATTGGAGGAGAGGAGGAGACAGGGGGACATGATTGAGGTCTTCAAGTACCTCAAGGGAATAAATAGGGTAAACATGGAGGGATCTTTAGACTAAAGCAGGGAGGCATCACCAGAGGGCATGGTTTGAAGTTGGAAGGTGGAAGGGTGAGGGGGGAAAAGAGGAGGAGGTTTTTCACTGAGAGGGTGGTGGACCCTTGGAATGCTCTGCCTGGTGAGCTGGTTCAGAGATCCACAGTGGAGAGCTTTAAGAGAGGGTGGGACAGACACAGAAAGTGGATGTATCAGATGATGGCCTGTCCCGGGGGGGTGGGGATGGATGATAGGGGTTTCTGGAGCACAAGGGATGGGAGGGTCTCGGCACCCAACTAAGGATCTAGGTTCGAGCAGACTTGATAGACCATAAGGCCTAATCTGCTGGCAAATAGTATGTTAGTATGTTAGTATGTACATGGTCTGGGCCCTGGTTACCTGGCGGACCTTCTTACAGCTGCTACCTCAGTCCTCTTCCTCAGTTGCTCCTCAAGGGGCCTCCTTGCGATTCCCAGGATAAGGTTAAAAATGGCTAGTGACAGAACCTTTAGTGTCACCAGCCCCATCCTGTGGAATTCGCTCCCTTCATCTGTAAGGGAGGCCCTCTCAGTGGAGGTATTCAAGGTGCACCAAAAGGCCTTCCTGTTTACACAGGCTTTCCCTAATCCTGTTGTATAAATATTGTTCTGTTCTGACTTTTAATATTGCATGTCCCTGACTTCCTTTTTATTTATTTACTGAGTTTTTATTTATTTATTATTATAGTTTTAAATATTGTTATTTATTGATGTGTTTCCTTTTGCTGATCTGTTTTTGTGTGCAGCGCCCAGAGCCTCAGGGATTGGATATCTTTAAATAAAATTTGCCTTGCCTTATCTAGTAGCACCCCCACCATACAATCCCTCATCCTGGTAATACACCATAGTCTTTGGTGACTAGTGGCACCCCACACCCCTTGAGCACCTGTCTGGGTGAGTATCACCATATCCCTCATATCCAGTGGCACCCCACCAATAATTTTCTGGCCTATGTCTCCTATAAAATCCTTGGCATCCAGTGGTGCCCCCACAACCTCACATGCTGGTCAACAAATGCACTAAAGAACACTGGTGGTCCAGCAGCTCGCTCACCCACCCCACCCACACCCAGCACAGCAGAGCACCCACCCCAGCCCCCCTTGCCAGTCAAGATAAGGACATGTGGTGAATCCTTCTGTAGAGATCAGCACAGACCTCCTGTCATCTCCTCAGCTGGCCACCAATATACTGTGCACACGCTCAGTACAGCTCATATGGCAGTTGGCTAAGGAGGTGGGAGAAGGACTGTGCCCGTTGCCATAGAGGGATTCACTACATAGAAACATAGAAACATAGAATTTGACGGCAGATAAGGACCACTTGGCCCACCTAGTCTGCCCATTTTCCTACCTAACAGATAAGCTGCAGATCCTAGTTAACCAACAGCTTACTTCCTCCTACCCCCATTAGGACTGCCTTATGTCTGTCCCATGCATTCTTGAATTCCCCCACTGTTCTTGACTCCACAACCTCCTCAGGGAGGCTGTTCCATGCATCCACAACCCTCTCTGTGAAAAAATACTTCCTCACATTACCTCTGAGCCGTCCCCCCTCTATCTTCAAATTGTGCCCCCTTGTTCTTGCACATCTCTTTTTCTGAAAGATGCTACCCTCTTGGACTTTGTTGATTCCCTTGAGGTACTTGAAAGTTTCTATCATGTCCCCTCTTTCCCTTCTTTCCTCAAGGGTATACATATTAATCTCCTTTAGCTTTTCTTCGTATGTCTTCTGGTGCAGACCCTGAACCATTTTGGTTGCCCTCCTCTGCACAGCCTCCATTCTGTCTATGTCTTTGCAGAGATGGGGTCTCCAGAACTGCACCCAGTACTCCAGATTGGGTCTCACCAACTGTCTGTACAGAGGGATAACAACTTCCTGTTTTCTACTGGTGATACCTCTTCCTATGCATCCCAGTATCCCCCCAGCCTTCCTTACTGCCTTCTCACATTGCTTGCCCACCTTTAGGTCATATGATATAATATATATATGTCCCCATCTTGATCAGTAAGGGGGTTGGGGTGGGTGCTGTGCTGTGCTGTATGTGGGCAGGGCAGGGCAGGTGATGGCTGATGGACTGCTAATGTTAACCACTGCATTTGTTGACTGGCATTCAGGAGCGGGGGTACCACTGAAAGACAGGGATTGTATATGGGACATGATTCAGTAAATCGGGGGGTGGGGGGTTATCACCAGACACCAGGAATATGGTGATACTCAAATAGCCAGGTGGTCGGGGAGGTGGGGAGCCACTGGTCACCAGAGAATACTGAGTATTAATGGGATGGGGATTGGAGGGGAGGGAGTGCCACTAGGTATTAGGGGCAATGAAGGACATGTACGGGATGATTGTTCAGGGGATGGGTATGCCACTAGACACCAGGGAATGCTGTCACAGAACTGGGATGGGTGTTCAGGGGGTGTGAGATGCCACTAGCCACCAGGGATGATGTCAGGATGGCCGAAACCAGGCTGTTGCTTCTAATGCAAATGAGCCAATAATAGGTATGCTAATGGACCATTAGTGCCTTGCATGCACAATGGGATCATTTGCAGCTTAATATCGCTCCATGGCTACTGGTGCTATCCAATCTGGGGGCACAGTTCGCTATGGGCTGGACACAGTCCAGGTCCATGTCAGGGCAGCATAGATTGACTTAGTGCTGCACCGACATGGGCTGACATTCAATTGGATAACACCTTTCAACTATTTAACTGAATATCGCAGTCTGACAGTCAGGTGCAGACACAGCACAAACCTTTGCACCCTACTTTAGTCCATTTTTGAATATCTGGCCCCGTATGCCGGGCTTATATTTTTATTTAGATTGTGCTCAAAACTGATGCAGCAGTGCTGCACTATATAGGTACAGTGCTGATGTAGTTGCCATCCTCAGAATGGGACTGTCACAGACATGTTCACTCTCAAAACTCAACCTGCACTGTTACCAGTTTTCACAACCCTTCAGAGAATCTGAGAGGGTTACCTTGGTATGCTGCCTCTCCTCACTTGGGTTATCTTTAGTTCTGCATCCCACCAGAGCCACTGCTCACACACAGTACAGTACTCCTTACTAAAGGACAAGTGACCCACCCCTTCTGTTAGATCTGAGAACACTTTTGCTTTAGATATGGTAATTGTAGCCTGCCTCTCTGAAGATGGATCACAGACTTGCCAGTCTATCCCTATTATCTAGACCTGAAACAACTCAGTCACAGAAAGCATGGAGTACATAAAAATAACATTTAATACACCACAATATTTATGTGTGTTACAGAATAGTACACACTAAACATTATGGGAAATACAGTATTTCAACAAAGATAAAAATAAACATTTGAAAAGACAGAGGACACACACAAAAAACTTACCCCAACTAGGGAGTTATGGCAGGCTCGAACCCACAATGTTATTTCAGAATCCCAACTCAAAACTGAGCTAAAGAGCCAACACACACCAGAAATGCCTTTAGCTGGCCGGACCACTATACTGCGTCATCATACACGCCTCTCTGACATCACAGGTTTGACTATTTCTTTGATCTACGGGGAACAACTCTATTTGATCACAGATCCAAACTGGTTTTATTTATTAGCACTAGAGCTTCTTTCTGCTCATCTCTGTCTGCCCAGCTGGAAGCATCTGGTCCCTGTTTACATTCAAAACATAGTCCTTAATTATGAAAGAAATTCAGGCCTTTGGAAATTTACCCCAAATGTAGAGGGGCTGAGGGTGGAGTAGGACAGGACAGCAGGCATTCAATTTAATGT
This sequence comes from Neoceratodus forsteri, assembly GCA_016271365.2. NCBI lineage: Eukaryota > Metazoa > Chordata > Ceratodontiformes > Ceratodontidae > Neoceratodus > Neoceratodus forsteri. The sequence goes on along the minus strand of CM028136.1, from coordinate 334,708,092 downwards.
TTCGGTGGTTTGCAAGATATAGCAGTCCTCCAAGGACTGCTGCATCCCTTAAAACATAAATATAAATATTTTTATGAAATGGGCATCATGAAATAGGAGCTATGATTGTCTGCTAGGGATGTGATATTCTGTCTGATGCACAGGAAAAAGGTCCAAAAGTGGGCAGTGGGCATTGATATAAGTGATGCTGCCCACTCAGAACCTTAAAAAAAAAAGCAGCCATCTTGTTTGTGCCATAAGTGGTGCCAGCCTAACTGTAACAAATAAAAGAAATACCTGTGACCTCCTGTTCAGATTGGACCACTGTTTCACATGAACTGCATACGATGCATTTTTATACTGAACATGATCTAAGCTACCCACTCGCTCACTCACGATCAATCCTCGGGGCAGGGAATGTAGCGCGATGTCTTTAAAACTAAACACCGTCACGCTTACCAGCCCACTCACTGTACCTGCCGTCCTGCTTGCTCTGTGTGTCTCTTTCTGTACCAGCCCACCTGATCTTCAATTTTTAACATTTAAATTATAAATCTAGCTACCCTTCAACTCACTCACGATGAATGTACAGCAGCGATGTGTTTAAAACGAAGTGCAACTGCCACCAGCTCACCCACTGTACCTGCCATCCTGCTCGCTGCTGTGTGTCTCTCTCTGTACCAGCCCACCTGATCTTCAAGTTTTAACATAAAATTATTATAAAAAAAACAAAACAGATGAATTTTTACTTGTCTACACACAACGTGTGTGTGGGGGTGAGGTGAATACTGCCATGACAACCAGACCTAAAGTACAGAAGCCTTTCTAGGACAAAAGTCCTTAAGTGCAAAAAAAAAAACCCACAGGACACTTAGGCGGAGGAACTATTTTATTAAAAATTACACAAACATACATGTTTTTTCCTACTTTAAATTGCAAATTTAACCTACCAAATGCAATTTCCACTAAAGATGGCCATTTCATAGCACAATAAGCCACTCCAGGGTGTCGTTAGACACTTTAACACCCGTGACTGGGAGGCTGGGCCTTTTCGGCCGGGTGGCCTCTCGCCTCACTCGTCTCCTAGCCATGTGTTGAAGTGTCTAACGCACACCCTGTCGTGTCTTATTGCTTACTTAAACAATAAACAAATTGCTGGAAATGGCCCCAGCCCTCCATGCCAGCTCAGAGAGATGTGAGTAAGGTGTAGAGGGACCAATTAGGCCCATGGATATTTTCTGCTAGCCATGCAGAGGGGCATGTAGCCCCTGCTGTAGGATCCCTCATCACACACATGAACCCTCACTGTCAGCCCAGGACGCTGAGGAGATCTGGAGTCATGCAGTAGCATGTCCCCAGCCCAAGTCTGTCCCCAGCCTGGCTGCCCATGTAGAAACGTGGGTGGAGTGGGATCTGGTAGAGGGGGTGTTCAGACAGGTACATGGCTGCACAAACCTCTCTGTACCCGCAGAAGGTAAAACTATCTTCTAGGGATTGGGCCTTAAACCCATGTATTTATTTATACTGTACGCATAACTGATACAGCAGTGCTGCACTACAGAAGTGCAGTACTGATGTAGTTGCCATCCTCTGAATGTGACTGTCACAGACTTATTCTCTCTCCCATAACTCAGCTTACACTTTTACCAGTTTTCACAGTCCTTCAGACACCTGAGAGGGTTACCTTGGTATGTTACCACCACTCATTGCAACCTCACTTGGCGTATCTCTAGGTCTGAGTCCCACCAGCGTCACTGCTCACACACAGTACAGTGCTCCTAATCAAAGGGCAAGTGACTCTCTCCTTCTATTATAGCTGAGAACACTTTTCTTATGATATAGAAACTGTAGCCTGCTTCTCTGGAGTCACATTGCAGGCTTGTCAATTTATTCCTGGTTATCTATACCTGAAATGACTTAGTAACAGAAAGCATGAATTATATAAAATATAATTTATTACTCCACAATATTTATATATATATATATATATATATATACATACATACATACAGTATATATTACAAGATAACAGACACTAAAGACTAAAGGGAATATAGTATTTCTACAGAGATAAAAAGAAACACTTGAAAGCTAGAGGACACACAGAAGAATCTAACTCAAAATTATCTAAATTCTAAGTAGAGTAGAAGAAGCCTACCCAAACTAATGAGTTATAGCAGACTCCAACTTGTAATTTTGTTAGTTTGGAATCCTAAATCATAGATGAGGTCTCAGAGGCAATAGACACCAGAAATGCCTTCAGCTGGACAGACCACTACACCACATCATCATACATGCCTCTCTGGCATTACAGGTTCCACTATATTTCTTTCATCTATGGGGATCGCTTTATTTGATAACCGGTCCAAACTGGTTTTGTTTATTAGCACTAGAGCTTCTTTGTTCTCATCCCTGTCTGCCCAGCTGGAAGTGTCTGGTCCCTGTTTTCATTCTAAACATAGCCCTTAGTCATAAAGGAAATTCAGCCTTTTGATGTTAGACTAAAAGAACTGTTTACAGGACAGAAGCAGTTGCTGCCCTCACTCATTCTCTGTGAGAATCCAGGTATGTAATTTATAAGTCACACCAGATCTCCCTCTCAGCTGAAATACCTACAGAGGCCTAGCTGATAATCACAAAAAAAAAAAACAGTAAAAACACATTGCAAGTTGTTTGTGTGACATTAAACTATGGTTTCTTTATGGTGGCTGCCCAGGTAGGAGTTAAATGTACCATGATATCCCAGTGTCATAGCTAACACTCCCTCTCAGTGACACAGTTTCTAATAGGATATGGCTGTCTGTGGTACAGTACCAGAATGCTTAGTGACTGCTACATGCAAACCAAATGCTATCCATGCATTACAAGGATCTATTGCATTGCTTTGGAAAGCTTTTGTGTATGCAAGATGTTATATAAAACAAAAGTCTATTATATTCCATTCTGTTCTTCTCTATGCTATATAATCTTTGCTTTCAGATTCTAACAGTTAAATGATGTAAAGATTTAATAGGGCTGCAGTTCTATGGCTCAAGCTTCAGTACGGAAAATGTGGGGAAACAGACCATCAAATAACGTAGATTATTAACTGGCCATTATTGCTAAAGGTCCGGAGACCCCATACCAAGAGAAACAAAACATAAGGTATTCTTAGGGTTTTGTAAATGGCATGATTACTTTGACTTTAAGAAAAGCCTCCAGGACAGAGCAGACTATCTCTATTACTAAACCTGGTGCAAGGAATTTGTTCTAATCTTGGCGAAGTGCCTTTTTACCAAATGTAACAGATGTAATAGAAGTACTTGAAAGACTTGAGAAGGAAAGCCACAATAAGCCTGCAGCCTGCTATAGTATGACTTGGGCAAATACTGAAAAAAATCTAAGTAGAGGTGAAAACATTTCTGAAAAGCCATCATTGGTCACAGAATTTATTCACAGCAATCTGGTATCATTTAAAGACCATGCATAGCTCTCCAAAGAAGAAACAGAATTTGTTCACATGACCTTAGCAACTAATGAATCCCTATATAACCAATTATAGACTTTGCTCAATGAACTGAGTGAATGATCTTTCTGTAGGTCATTCCACTGAAGTAAATCATATTAACAAGATATGACCATATTCAAAGGAACCTCAGAGTAAACTTTCAGATGCCAATAGATGAATAAGAATAGCAATGACGCTAAAATGTATTATCTCACTTAAAACTTAGATCTCATGGACAAATTAAGTAAAACCCCTTATAACAAGATCAAAAGAAATGCAAGAATTCAGAAATATACATGCAATAGTTAGTACTGTCTTAACATCAAGCACTTGGGCTAATACCCATAACTGGCACTGTAGTGCAATAAGAGTACTGTATGAGTGTACCCTGCTACACTGTTGAGGTGTTGTCCTTTGGAGGAGACATTAAACACAGGTCCCTCCTTCCTATCACTGATCACTGTCCAGGTGAAAGTTAAGGGATCCCATGAGTCTAATCAAAGATGAGTAACGGAGTTTCCTCAGTGTCATGGCCAACATTCCCCCTGTCAATAAAACAGGTCCATGTACCCCACTCACCAGGACATGACTGGAAACAAGCTATCACAGCTCAGTGTGCCTTTCCTGGTGAAAAATTGCAAATACTGTAAATTAAATAAAATATACTTGAAAGTTCCTTTCCTGTGTACCTGTTAAATCTAGTACCTACTAATGTATCTTCTCTTTCTTTATTCTGTATTTACCCTCTTCCCACGCCAGTGATGGGCTCATCATGGCCTCACTCTTCTTTTCGATAGCCACGCTACTTTTTTTTCAATCCTATATTTACACTCTTGACTCCAGCTGCTAGTCCCTTTGGTCTTACTTGTGACCATCCAGCCCCAACACATGCCACTATCACCCCAGAAGTCTGCCGCAGCTTACCTCCTGTGGTGGGACTGGTAGAGAAGTGGGTGTCCCCAACTCCCCAACAGGGGCACAGTTGCAAGTAGGTGCTAAACAGTGGGAGCTAGGCCCAAATGTACCAGAGCCTGCATTCTGGCTTCACTCATGGTTTGCTGCTTTTGTCCCTCCCAAGGGCAACATGAGTCAGGGCTCCAGGCAGGGGCACACTGAGGTGTGCTGATGTGAGAGCAATGTTGCCGTAATATGTTTTATGTGCCCTGCTCATATAGCAAGTGGTTTCCAAACTGCTGTGCTATCAGGCTGGTGCTGTGCCACATATTCTTTATAAAAAAATCAGTTATTAAACAAGTACTCTGTGGTAGCCATTTTGAATCCAGGCAGAGTGATGGAATGTTCTAACTGCACTATCAGAAGGAATTCATGGGAGCAGCAAATGACATAATGTGTATTGACTTGGCTTCAGGGAGGCTTCAGTGTTTACTTGTTTCAAAAAATATATATATTTTTTATTTGCTTTATATAGCATTTTGATGTTTGGCTCCTACTGCCTTTCTATTGTTTTCTGATTAAGTACTGTAAATCCTTAAAAACCTGATGGATGCCCTGCAAGGACTTCTAATGTCTAATGCTTAACTTCCATTTTGTGTCTTAGAAACCAAGTCAAACAATGAAAACTCCCTGTACTTCGAGTATTTGTTTGTAATGCCTATATTGCTTTTCATGCTGTTGGTATGGTACATTTACTAAGGATATATCTTTTCTGAGATTACAGTTCTAAACAAAATAATGTCCATATAGACTGGTACATCTGTGGTGGTCAAAAGGGCATGTCATGGCTAGGAGTTTTTTTTTATCCAAGATACATGGGTATAATAAAAAGAAGCACAACACTTTGATCCTCCTGTCTCTTGTTTAACCTTGCTGCCCCTTCACATAAATCCTAAATCTATTGCAAGCATTTCACATATCCAGGGGCTCAGCATCAGACATGTAAATTGCTGTCTGGTCAGTCCCTAGGAAGACACCACTGTTATTTGAGACACAGCCTAACTTCAGGAGGCTACTGTGACTGAAGCATCTGACATAGAATCTGCTTTTGAAACTCATTTTACTCAGAACAGCATGAGAGGCCAAAAAGGGAAAGAAGGCACAAAAAGCCAACAGTGTTTTTTTTTTTTGTTTTGTTTTTCTGTCACTAGATGAGTTATGAGTAAAGTCTAGCAATACAATAACTGAATAGTTTTTCCGGTGTCAGCATGGAAGGCCAGGATTTCTATAAAATACTAAGACAGGATAGTAAGCCACAGTACAACTTATATTTCAAAATAGATCCTGTTGACCTGTACAGCAATTGTATCAAACATTAGGAAATATAGAGATTAAGTGATGCATAACCATAATACCATTCCACAATATTAAATTCAGAGTCCTCCTCAGCACTGAGAAGGAAGTGGGGTCTATGGGCTAGAGCACTGAACAATGTAACAGGACTGTAGGTTCAAATCCCCATTCTGCCTAAGTCTCTGTATGATCAGCAGTGAGTCACTTGACCTCCATGTGCTTTCCTCCTCCCACCTGTAAAATGAAGTTGCAGTTGAAGCAGGACTGCTCTGGAAATACAACTTACATCTCAGTTTGGCCATCTGGGGTAAATAAATCTTACAAAATAATAATTAAGCAGTAATAAACAACAGACTCTGTTATATACAGAATGAGCTGTTGAGATAGATGAACTCAAAGGGATAATGATATTTTCATAGTTTTGGTATCAAGTTCAGTAAACCGATGTCCGTGAATGAACTTGCCACCTTACCATGGTGGATCATAAACATTTTTTATCACCCATAAAAATGTCTAAATTTGTTTTAAAAGCTGACATACTTCCACTCTCAACCATAGATCTTGGCAGTACATTCCAAGCATTTACCACTCTCTGAGTAAACCATTGACTCCTTTTTACTATGCAAAAGTCCTCAGTAATAAATGATGGGGAAAGCTATAGAAACACAGACACATAGAATGTGTCAGAAGAAATGACTGGTAGACCCATTTAGTCCGCCCTATTTTCCTTGCCTATTACTACACCTTGGACCTATTTGGTCACAGGTGTCACTCCCTCCTCCCTTATCTCTACTTATTATACCCACGTGCCTATTCCACATGTTTCAAGCACCTCACGCTACTTTGTGCTAGCCACCTCTTCTGGCAGTTTGTTTCAGGCACCCACCACCCTTTCTGTGAAGAAGTATTTTCTCACATCCCTCTTAAACTCCCCCTTCCCCAAGCTTCATAACATGCACCCACGTTCTGGTGCACATCCTTGAAACAACCTCCCCTCCTGCACCTTGTTCACCTGTATGAGGTACTTATAGGTCTCAATCATGTCCCCTCTCCTCCAGGGAGTTCATGTCGTGCTCCCATAACCTCTCCGCATATGATTTTTCATGTAACCCCCGCACCATTTTGGTAGCCCACCTCTGTACCGCTTCCACCCTTTCATTGTCCTTGCAGAGATGCAGCCTCCAAAACTGGAAACAGTACTGCAGGTGGGGTCTTACAAGTGAGCTGTAAAGAGTCAACACCACCTTCCTTCTCCTGCTATACATCCCCTGCTTGATGCACCCCCACATCCAGCCTGCCTTGCCTACTGCCTTGTTGCAGTGCTTTGCCACCTTGAGATCATCAGATATGATCACCCCAAGGTCCTTCTCTTGCTTGGTTACTGTAAGCACTTCCCCCATCTTATATACAGCCCCAGGATTCTCTGGCCCAGTTGCACGACTTTACACGTTTTGGCATTGAAACCCAGCTGCCACTCCCTAGCTCTTTCCCCTTCTTTCCCCAGATCCCATTTTATTCTCTCCACCCCTTCCTGGGTGTCCACCCTGTTGCAGATTTTTGTGTCATCTACAAACAGACACACCTTCCCCTCCAGTTCCTCAGCAATGTCACTTATGAAGACATTGAAGAGGACAGAACCCAGTGCCGATCCCTGTGGTACTCCACTGGTCACCCTCTCATCTGCCAAGGGACTGCCATTTACCACCACCCTGTGCCTCCTATCTTTCAACCAAATGGATACCCAGCTCACCAGCTTCTACCCCACCCTCAGTCTGCTGAGTTTCTTTATCAGCCTCCTGTGTGGTACAGAGTCAAAGGCCTTACTGAAGTCCAGATAGGCTACATCCACTGCCCTCCCCTGATCCACCTCCTTAGGTACCCAGTCAAAGAAATCTATGAGATATGTTTAACATGACCTTTCCCTGTGAAGTCATGCTACCCGTTGTTCTGCAGACCATTTGTCTCCAGGTACTCCATGAGTATCTCCTTCAGCAGGGACTCCATTAATTTCTCCACTACTGATGTAAGACTGATTGGTCTATAATTGTTATCCTCCTCCCTGCTGCCGCTCTTGTGCACAGTGACCACATCAGCCCTCCTCCAGTTCTCTGGAACCATCCCTGTCTCCAGTGAGGTGCTCAGTAGTGTTGCCAGAGGGGCAGCTAGCACTGTGCTCAGTTCCTTTAGTACCCTTGGGTGGATCCCATCAGGCCATATTCCCTTGTGTTCCTTTAGAGCTTCCAATCCCCAGTAGACTCTCTCTTCTGTAAATGAACAAGTGTCCACTGGCCCATCCCCCTATGCCTGTTAATGCATATCAGTCCATCTCCTCCCCTTTCCACTCTGAAGATGTAACAGAAGTATTTGTTTAAAATATTAGCTTTTTATTGGTCTTCATCTGCACAGTCCCGCCATCTCTTGACCCTCACTGCACCACCCCTTGCCTGCCTCTTTTCACTCACATACCTGTAGAAAGTCTTATCCCCATTTTTGACCTCCTAGGAGAGCCTCGCCTCAGTTTGAGCCTTTGCTGTTCTTACCCTCCTTACCGCCTCCGTTTGTTTATCTAAATATACCTCCCTGTCTACCTCCATTTGGATCTCCTTGTACTTCCCGAAAACTGTCTTTGTCCCTTACCATCTTAACCACCTCCTTCAAGAACCACAGTGGCCACTTTCTACTCTTACCCTTGCTTACTAGCTCCAAACAGCTTGCCATTAGCTTAGTTATTCTCTCCTTTATTCTTTTCCATTGTGTCTCCACAACACCACCCAGTTATCCTCCCTTCAAGGTATTTCCTAAGGTAGTCTCCCATTTTTTTTTAATTTGATCTCCTGAATTCCAGGCCCTTTGTCCTAGTGTGTTTTTCTTCTGTCAATTCATATGCAAACCATACTGTACAGTGATTGCTTATACCAAGGGGGCTACCCACTATGACATCAGCAATGCTGTCCCTGTTCATAAGTATCAGATCCAGCACTGCCCTGTCTTTAGTGGGATGTAAAATCAGCTGCCTGAGAAATATCCCTTGCGGGGAGTCTAGGATGACACTGCTTCTAGATGTAGCTGAGGCCAGAATGTTCTAGTATACATCCAGCAGATCAAAGTCCTCCTTAATTACTTCTTCCCCTTTGCTTGCCATTCTGCCAGTGTTCTCCCCAAAACCCTATCCAACCCTTCCCCCTGTGTTGGTGGTCTGTATACCAGCCCCATGTGGATAAAGACCCTGAACCCCATCTTTAAGCCAACCCAAAGAACCTCTAGCCCCTCCTTTTCCTTGCTGTATCCTTGTATATCCATGGTCTTTATACCTTCCCTTACATAAAAAACAACCACCCTTCCTCCCTGCCCTGCCCTGTCCTTTCGAAACATGTGATAACTCAGTATGGCCACTTCACAGCTGTGGTTGTCAGTGAACCATGATTATGCTATGGCCTCTAGATTCATGTCCACCTCCAAAATGGTAGCCTCAAGGTCAGGAACTTTGTTTCTTAGGCTCGTTGACCAGGTGCACATGGATCATGGCTCTCTACTCTCTTTGTCCCTTCCTGCCCATACTTTGCTCTCCATTCCCAAGTCCATCCTTCACCTTTCTCTTTTCACTGGTACTGTTCTTCCCCTTTTTCTCCTCCATCTGTTCACCCTCCCTAGTTTTTTCCTCAGCCTTAGATTCACCTCTCAACCCTCCCATCCCTTCCTCCCTTGCCCCTACTCCCCTCAACCTCTGAGGAATTTATTTCCCCTGGGCTTTCCTCTCTGCTGCTCTATTTTCCAAGGATGGGGGATTCACTGCCTCCCTTCTTTCTTCTGCCTCCTCCTTGGATAGTTTAAATGCCCATTAAAGTAGGACTCAGAACTTCTATCCAGGACTCCATTTCCCTCCTGAATGGATGGAGGCCATTTCTTTTTACAGGCCTTTATCAACCCAGGTAGGACCCCCATCCTGGACGTAGCTAAACCCCTGCACCATGCCCTCAACCAGTCATTGATGACTGTGCTGTGGCTTCCCTCTCCTCCCCCCATCTGTGCACAGGTACCACCTCAATGAAGGCTACTGTCCATGCTACCCACTTCAGGCTCCTCCCCAGCTTTCTAGAACTATCCTGCACCACCCCTGCTCTATCCCTTCCCAGGTAATTTGTCCCCATATAGACACTGGCATACAGTTCCCCTCCTGCTTCACCACCTTAACGATCCTATGGATCTGCTCCACATCTCACCATGCCGAGACACCAGGTAGGCACCTCACCTCCCTCTGTCCCTCCTGTGGGGTTCCCAAAATGACCGCCCAAAGACCAAGTCCCCCACCAGAAGTTGTGTCCTCCTATGTTTTGGTGTTCTCTGCCTCTACCTATAAACAGTATGTGAAATACAAGCTGAACTGTGTTTAACTATTAATTTTTCAGAGTTTTCCCCAGAGGTGTCAGCTGCTCTTTAAAGGTGGTCTCAACACAGGATCCTGGCCATGCTTATTCCTCCTCTACCATGAGTACAAGAGAGCAGTATATAGAGGCACAGAGTGCTTAGAGTTGAAAGTGCTCTTTTTTAAGTTTCTTTTCCTCCTCCACATGTCCCTTCCTTTGTACCTCAGTGTCCTATAGTAACTTATACTATACTATGTTTCATACTATGTTTGAAGAGCTAAGGGGGAAAGCCCATATATGCTCCTACACCTAACTGTAATAGGTTAGTGAGTTATTTTTTAAAATAAATTGATCTAATGTTTTTTTTAAATTGGTCTTTATTATTATTACTGTTAATTATTTCATCAGGTAGGTTATTTCAAGGGTTAACAATACGTTGAGCGTATGAAACTTATGAGGCACTAGCTGCTGCTTAAGTCCTCTAGTACCTTTATTATGATTTTTCCTTTATAGGTTCAGTTCTTCCGAGAGATAGTTCTCTTGACATATGGTGTAACATACTGTAGCAGTAAATCACCCCTAAATCTTCTAGTATGCAGCGCCATTAAGTTTACTTTTGTTAAGCGGTCTTCATATGGCTTATTTCTGCATTCATAAACCATCTTAGTGGCTTGCCTCTGTGCCTTTTCCACCCTGTCCTTTATTCCACCTTTAATTGGTCCCCATAATTGTGAACCATGATCTAACACTGACCTTACATAAGCTCTGTACAGGGGCATTATTACTTGTGCATCTCGGCTTTTGAAATGTCTTTTTATTGACCAGAGGCTACCTCTGGCTTTTGCAACTTGAATGTCAGTATGCACTTTGAATGTTAACTTGTTGGAAATGAGTATACCAAGATCTTTTTTAAGTTCTGTTTTCTTTACTAGGTAATTACCCATTTTATACTCAAGTAATTTGTTATGGGCACCAAAATGTATAACTGCACACTTGTCCATATTAAATGACATGCCTACTGAGTCAGCCCAGTCCAGTGGCGTCATGCCCATAGGGCCTGAGGGGACATGTGCCCCTCCCAATATTGTGGTGCAATGTACAAAAAAATCATTGATTTTGTATTTTATTAATATGTGTAGCAGGGCTGAAAAACAATAATGCTTTTTTTAAAGTGTTTGCTGTAGAAACATAGAAACATAGAAGTTGACGGCAGATAAGGACCTCAAGGCCCATTCAGTCTGCACATTTCTTTTTCTACCTTACAAATGTGCCATTGGCCTTTGCTCTGTCAATGGCCTATTTATTCATACTCATCTGTATTGCTCTTTTATGCCTATCCCATGCCTGTTTGAAGCCCTGCACTGTATTAATATCCACCACTTCCTGAGGTAGGCCGTTCTATGCATCCACCACCCTTTCTGTGAAAAAGAACTTCCTCACATTACCCCTTAATCAGCCTCCTTCTAATCTCATGCTGTGTCCTTTTGTCCTGCTATTTTTCATATATTGAAACATGTTAGACTCTTTCACCTTGTTAATCCCCTTAAGGTGTTTGAATGTTTCGATCATATCACCTCTCTCCCTCTTTTGCTCTAGGGTATACATATTAAGCTCCGTTAATCTGTCCTCATATGTTTTCTGATGCAGTCTCTGCACCACTTTGGTTGCCCTTCTCTGGACTGCCTCAATTTGGTTAATGTCCTTGTGAAGGTGTGGCCTCCAGTACTGCACGCAGTACTCCAGATGGGGCCTAACCAATGTTTTGTAAAGAGGGATTATTACCTCCATCTTTTGACTTGTGATACCCCTACTAATACACCCTAACATCCCCCTAGCCTTACCTACTGCTTTAGTGGTCTGCTTGGATGATTTTAGGTCATCGGTGATGATGATGCCCAAGTCTCTTACTTCCCTTGTGACTGCCAACTCCTCCCAGCCTACAGGTGGCTTCAGGGTTTCTCTTCCTATGTGCATGATCTTGCACTTCTTTGCATTAAACCCCAGTTGCCACTCTTCTGACCATTTTGCCAGTTTATCCAGATCTCTTCTCATTTTGCCCACCCCATCTGGATCATCTACTCTGTTGCAGATCTTGGTGTCATCCGCAAACAGACAAACCTTACCCTCCAGTCCATCTGCAATGTCACTGATGAAGATATTGAAGAGGACTGACCCCAGAACTGATCCCTGAGGTACCCCACTTGTGACTTGCATCACTTCTGACTGTATACTGTTTACCATCACTCTCTGTTTTCTGCCCATCAACCAGTTTGCTACCCAGTTGACCAACTTCTGACCGACCCCAAGCCTACCCAGCTTATTAATCAATCTTCTATGTGGAACAGTATTGAAAGTTTTGCTGAAGTCAAGGTAGGTGACATCAACTGCTCCCCCTTGGTCCACCACTCTGGTTACCCAGTCAAAGAAATCTATGAGATTAGTTTGACAGGACCTTCCTCTTGTAAACCCATGCTGTCTTGGATCCTGTGCTCCTATGGATTCCAGGTGTTGCACTATCCTTTCCTTAAGGAGTGCCTCACAATCTTGCCCACTACTGAGGTAAGTCTGACTGGTCTGTAGTTCTCTGCCTCCTCCCTGCTACCACTCTTGTGGAGCAGGATCACATGAGCCCTTCTCCAGTCTTCTGGGACCTCTCCTGTGCTCAGAGACTCACTAAACAGTTCTGATAATGGCTCTGCTAGTTCCACCCTTAGCTCCTTTAGTACCCCGGGATGTATGCCATCAGGTTCCATTGCCTTGTCCACCCTGAGCTTATCAAGCTCTTGTAGGACCCTTTCTTTTATGAAGGGACTAGTGCTCACCTCCTTCCCCCATGTCCATGAGCTGTGGGCCCTCCCTACCTTCTCTTCAGTAAATACTGAGCAGAAGTATGTATTTAGGATAGATGCTTTTACATGGTCCTTCTCCTCACACACCCCTTTATCTCCTTTGATCTTAGCAATACCCCCTCTGGAATTTCTCCTTTCACTAATGTATCTATAAAAAGTCTTGTCACCTTCTTTTACTGTCTGTGCTAGTGTTTTCTCGGTTTGGGCCTTTGCCTGCCTTACTGCCTTCCCTGCTTCCCCTAGGGAAGTTTGGTATACCTCTCTATCTTCATCCCGCTGTGTTCTCTTATATTTCCTGACGGCCAGCCTTTTGGCTCTGACCTTTACTGTTACTGTTTTTGACAGCCTAAGTGGTTTCCTTCTTCTTTTGCACTTCATTTTCTCTCTAACACAATGGGATGTTGCTTCAAGTATTGCATCCTTAATGCTTGCTTACTTTGCCTCTACCCCCTCACCTGTATTTCATTTTGCCAGGGCTAGCTTAATTCTGTTGGCCATCTTATCAAAGTCAGCTCCTCTGAAGTCCCATATTTTTGCTTTGGAATGAGATGATTTAGATGTAGTGGCCAAACTGAACCATACCATGTGATGGTCACTGGCCCCCAGGTCACCTTTTACCTGGAGATCTGTGATCCTTTCCCTGTTAGTCAGTACTAGATCTAGGTTAGCCCTATCTGTTGTGGGTTGTTGTACCAGTTGTTTGAGGCCTTTCCCCTGCAGGGAATCCACCATGTGTCTAGTTCTGGCAGATTTTCCTGCTGGTATTGACCAATCTGTATCTGGCATGTTGAAGTCACCCATTATCAGAACCTCCCCTTTAGCTGTTATGTTTTGTATATCTTCTAACAGTAATGTGTCTATGTCTTCCCCCTGGTCTGGGGCCTGAAGACAACCCCAGTTCTTATGGCTGTCCCATTTCCTGTTTCCAGGGTGACCCACAGTTCTTCTGGCTCCTTATGTATTCTGAATTTCTGTAGCTTTGATATTTTCATTGACATACAAGCCACTCCACCCCCCTTTTACACCTCGGTCTCTTCTGAACAGAACATAGCCAGGTACTGAAGTTTTCCAAGTGTGGTTACTGGTAAACCACATCTCGTTAGTTGCTACTATGTCCAGTTTAGCCTCTGTCATTATTGCCTGCAAGTCTGGGATCTTGTTTCCCAGACTTTGGGGGTTCCAGATCGATAGGTCTAGGTCTGGGTCTGGGGCAGGGCCATTGGCAACTTTCAAAAAATGCACTGTCTCTTGCCATCTTGCGTTGCTTGCTGGTGCTTGGGGTTGTGAATAGACACACAGACACCGTGAGACAGACAGCGATTGGTAGTCCATGCTGATAATCAGCATAAACTTACCAGTCACTTCTCCCCCCTGCCGCAAGTTTCTATTGTGTTTTTTTTTGTGTGTACAGCCAGCCAGCCAATCACCATGAAGAAATATTGATCGACGATCACGTAACCTCCAATCAGAAAGTGATGAGGACATCAGCAAGTGTACCGTGCGGCAAACTGGTGCATTTTCCAGCGCCATCTCGGATCAGACACATCAGTGACTCATAGCATCTGAAAGACTCAGCAGAGAGTGGTCTATGAGGTTGGTGACCTGGCCAGGAAAGGAAAGAAAACCTCAAGTTCAGTCCCCTGACTTGCATGATCCCAACCTGTGATATGACTGTCGGCTTGGCTCATCGGCTGGCTAGCTACCCCACTTCTGGATTGCCTTGCTCATGGTTTTTTACTTGGGCTGGGGTGTGCTTGCTGTTGGGCTGGCTCTGGGCTGTTTGCCTCAAATTGCTTTGTTGGAGGAGGGTAGGTAGTGGGATGGGAGTTGGGGAAAAGCCACTGCGGTGGCCCGGTGGGTGTCAGGTATGGACAGACTCAGTTGGACATCTTTGTGATTGTGGGAGCCAAGTCACTGAGCCACAGCAGCACATAATCAGATTGGCTTCGCATCGGGCCAGCCAGCAAAGGACCAAGGTCACGCATCTTCATTGAAGCCTGGTAAGAATCTCTGGAGAACTGTCTGGAGGAGGATAGTTAGAACTGGTAGGGACAGGGTCTGAGAATAAAGGAAGGAAAAAAAATGATAAAGAGAACTTATTAGAAAGCTCCCATATACTGCCTGTACATGGGAGTGACCCTTCTTTGTCTGCTCTTTGTTTTTTTTTTTTATCCAGGAGAGAGACACTAATCTGAAAGCTTGTTTTCAGGTGTGACCTGGGAGCACAAGAAAGTTAAGTGACTTGCTCAGGGTCACACAGTATGCAAGTGGGGACTGTGGGATTCAAACCCAGGTCTCCAGGTTTGCAGCTCAGAGCTTTAAACCACTGTACTATACTGCTGAGGTGGAGGACTCATCGGCACTTTGGTACCCCTCCCTTAAAGTAAACTGAACAACAAACAGAGTGAAAAACACAAGGATGTCATACCTGCCTGCCAATGACAGTGCCGCATGGCCAAGAGCAAGTGTTTACTTGGTTTATTTGAGAAAAAAGAAGGCCAAGGCCCATCTAGATTTTCTCCCGACACTCAGTGGGAACATTTCACATTACGTATTTCTTGGTCAACCAAATATCGACACCCTTTTTGAATGATTCAATGTTAGCTGAATCAACCAATTCCTGTGGTAGTCTATTCCACAGTTTTGGTGCCCTTAGTGAGAAGAAGTTTAATCTTAAATTAGTTTTTGCCTTGGGGACCATAAGTTGTTTAGTGTGACATCTTGGAACAATTCGTCTTGTAACATAAGATAATCCACATTTGTTCATCAAATCAGGGTTTTTTTGGAGCTTATATATTAAAAGTAAATCCCCCCTAGCCCTTCTTTTCTGAAGAGAATGTAGACCAGTAGAAGATAATCTGGATTTATAGGACAATTTAGCTAACCTAAGAATCATCCTTGTTGCATGTCTTTGTACTCTTTCCAAGCGATCAATATCTGCCTTTAAATAGGGATTCCAAAGAGGAGACTCGTAATCAATAAGGGGTCAGATACAAGATCTATAAAGGGCCATCACACACTGTTCAGATTTATTCACAAATGATCGCTGAATTTGTCTTAGTAAACCATCGGCAGAATTAGCCACTTTAGTACAATGATCGATTGATGAAAGTTTGGCATTAACTAAAACACCCAAATCCCTTTCCACACATGATGAATTTAATAGTGAGTTACAAATGTAGTATTTATTTCTGGGGTTTTGAAGTCCAAAATTCAAAACCACACACTTATCCACATTAAACTCCATCAAATTATCAGTTGCCCATTTTTCAATCAGCTTTAGATCAGAATTCAAAGAATTAAAGTCTGATAGATTATTCACTACACCCCCAAGCTTTGAGTCATCAGCAAATTAAGACAACCAGCTATTGTTTGATACCTGCATATCACTTATATAAATAAGGAACAAAACTGGGCCCAACACCGAGCCCTGAGGGACTCCGCTAGTAACCGCTCCCAATTCAGATTGTTGATTATTTAGTACCACTCTTTGGGTTCTATTTGTCAGCCAGACAGAAACCCAGTTAATTAATTGATCTGAAAAACCAAAATGATACAGTTTGTTAATAAGAATATTATGAGGAACCTTGTCAAAGGCCTTACTATAATCCAATAGGATAACATCCATTTGACTTTTGTTATCCAGACCCTGACTAATATTATTATAAAATGATATCAGATTAGTTGTACAGGAATGATTAATGTTGAGTAGGCTCAATAATTTTTAATTCAGTCATTTCTTTTTCAAGAAATGATTTTATCAGTTTTTCCATTGTTTTGCAAATAATTGAGATAAGGCTTATTGGACGATAATTCTGAACTATAGACCTGCTGCCGTTTTTGTAGATTGGAGTAACAAATGCCGTTAGCCAGTCTAAAGGAATTTCTGCTTTATGAAGAGATTTATTAAATATTATTTGTAAAGGAAGCGCTAAAGCCTTAGCAGTATGAATTAAGAATCTAGCGTTAATTAAATCAAGACCTGGACTTGTAGTTTTCTTTAAATTTGTAAGGAATGGAAGTATATATGAAACCTTAATACTATATGAGTGAGTTAATTTAGGATGAGATCCAGTATACTTTTTAGGCACAAAGGAGCTTTTTTTTTTTTAGAAAAAACTGAGCAAAAATAAGAATTAAAAAGATTGACTATATCCGTATCTGAATGTATGGTAATACCATCATGAGTTAATGGCCCTACCTTATGAAAATTGCCTTTTTTATTATTTAGATATGAAAACAGTGCTTTATATCCATCTTTGGTATGTGCCAGTTTAAATTCAATTTTCATTTTAGCCTGCTTAATCATATGCTTGAGTTTTGTAAAGTTTTTTTATACTCAAGGGAAATTGTGCTATTATTTTTACATTTACTACTTTTTAGTTTCTTGAACAATTTTTTTTTTCTTTATTTGTAACCTAATTGATTTGTTTAGCCATTTTGGTATTCTGCCCTTTTTGTTGTATTTGTTTTTAATTGGAACATATTTCTTTTCTAGTGAGTAGATTAAATCTTTTAGTAAGGTCCAGGCCTCATTTGGAGAAAGACCCTGAAAAACCTTATCCCACTGAATATTATTAATTTCTCTATTAATACTATTATAGTCTGCACTATCATAATTTTTATATGTTGACTTATTAGGTAGACTGCATTTCGCTCCTATCAAATCAAACAGTATAGAGTAATGGTCACTATTGCCCAAGGGATCCAAAATCTGAATGTTGGTTATTTTATGACTAATATTAGAAATAAGAAGATCCAGAATGTTAGTTCCTCTGGTAGCAGAAAAAATAAATTGCACTAATCCATTATCCATTAGTACTGATAGAAATTCACAATCACGGTTGCTATTTCCTGAGTTGGAGGACCAATTTATATGAGGCATATTAAAATCACCCAATATTATTGCATCCTTATAGCTAGTAAAGTGGGCAAGATCTTTAATCAAAGCTTTCTATGTATTTAGATCACATGACAGGGGATTATAGCAATTCCCAATTATTATCATCTGTTGAAGTCCTTGAGGTTGAACTGCCACCCAGATACTTTCAGAATTATTAGGGGCTAAAAGTTCAAAAGAAGAAATATCATCTCTAATATAGAGACACCCCCCTCCCTTCTTATTGACTCTGTTTTTATGATAAAGTTTATAACCCATTATTTGTTGACTCCACTGGGAATGTGAGTGTCCCACCAGGTTTCAGTCACTGCAATTATAGCCAAGTTCAATAATTTACTTTTTGCTTCCAATTCTAATAATTTAGACATATTTAAAGAACAAGCATTTAAAGATAGAATTTTAAATGCTCCTGGTAACTGGGTCATAGGTTTAGTTAGAGATGTGGGCTGATTCCCATTCTCCCCCTTTTTTGTTAGTTTAAATGATTGTTTATGATGTTTAAAAAGGATTTGCCCAGCATAGTGCTACCTCTCCTACTCAGATACAAACCATCCCAGCAATATAAAGGAGATTTATAGACAACATTTTTCCAGTGGGTTAAACATGGAATGTTCTGACCAATACACCATTTTCTAAGCCAGTTGTTCATGGATTTAATTTTTAAAATCAAATCCTGGGTGGCTCTAGGAACTGGCAAAATTTCTAAAAAACAAACAGTGCATCCCTTGTCCACAAGCAAATTGTTGAGAGCTACAAAATACTGTTTAAATTTATTAAGAGTTGTAGTATTCTGAATATTGTTTACGCCTACATGAATTATGACAAAAGGATTTGGGCCTGCATTGTGTAGAATGTTGGGGATCCTAGTTGTAATGTCACTTATCTGTGCCCCCATAAAGCTAGAACAGGTTCAATTTAATTTGTCTGGGTTGCAAATAGCCCTATCCAAGTGCTTAATGAGGGAATCACAGAGAACAAATATCTGCTTAGGGACATCTGCAAGGGTAGGAGCCCCAAGTGAATTTGAAGAAGGCATTAAAGACGGTGTTAAGTTATGAATGGTTTTAGTAATTGGTGAATGAGGAGATAAAGTATCCTGAATGGAAGAAACAGTGGGCACTAAATCATTTTGGCTTTTCTGGGCATTGTTATTTAACAAGTCAAGGGAGTTTTGAGATTTTACTGCTGGTGTATTTCCCAAGGATATAGGTTTCAAAGTTTTACTGATATTCAGTGTAGGATAAACTGCTAATTTATTTGAAGGAATGATTGTTTCCTGAGATACAATGTCATACAGAATATCTAATGCATTGATTCTGTAACTATCAGCCTGTTGCCTCTAGATACAGTGAAAATATTACTGTCCCTCACTTCCTCACCACAAAAGGCTTTGCATTTTATTATATGTAATCTATGCATTAGGTATTCCGTGGTTAACCCTTACACTTGCCAGTGCAGCACTGTCATCAATCACTTGAGGGGGGATACCAAAGTATGGATGAGACATCCACCTCAGCCATTAGTTTAAGAACCCTGCCACAGGGATCTGAAACTATGGCTGAGGTAGAGGTCTCATCAGCACTTCGTTAGCCCCCTGTGCCTCTGGTTCGCAGATCTGGTGTGTGTGGGGGCTGACAAAATGACCTCAGGTCACCCATTAGTTTTTAAGATCCTTGCCTCCGCTCTGCCGATCAGGTATTGCCCAGTTTTTCTCTGCAATCCACCACTGATGATCTCTGCATCTCTCCCCCTCCTAATGTGCCACTTTACCTAAATTGATAAATTACACTGTGATACCATCATTGCTCTAACCTATATCAGTATCATGGCATTTACCTTGTTGGGGAACAGTTTTCTGGAGTGCTAAAAGTCACCAAAATGCACCATTTGACTTAAATTTTTTAAAATTTCCCTGGAAGGGGGGCATGCCTCCGGACCCCTCTAGAGAGTTTGGGATTTTGTGCCCCTCCAGAATTTCTGACTGCATGATGGCCCTGGCCCAGTCTATGGTGTTATTCAACACCCTTTGCAGATTGATATGATCTTCTTCATTAGATACCACACTAGTTAATTTGGTGTTGTCAGCATACTTAGTAATTCAGACATGTTCTTTATTGCCTAACCCAGAGAAAAACAATTGAAAAAGTAATGGGCCCAAAACAGAGCCCTGAGGCACCCCGCTACTGACATTTGATATAGAAGAGTAGAAACCATTAATGCGAACCACTTGTGTTCTGTTGTCGAGCCAGCATTGTATCCACCTAATTAACTTACGATTAATCCCATGCTTAGTAAGAGTCAAGACAATTTGATTATGAGGGACCTTGTCAAAGGCCTTTAATATATCCAAATATATACAATCAACAGATTTACCATTGTCAAGGACAGCCGAGATCTTTTCATAAAAACATATTTGATTTGTAATGCATGACCTGCCAGTGACAAAACCATGCTGTGTTTGATCTATGAGTTTTCTGTCTACAATATCTTTATATATGGATTCTTTAATGAAAGATTCCAAAACTTTACCAGGGACTGATGTGAGACTGATAGGTCTGTAGTTGGTATATTCAGATTTACTTCCCTTTTTAAATATAGGTATTATTGTGGTTTTCAACCAATCGGGGGGGATGTCATTGACAGTTAAGGATTTTTTTAAACATGGTTACCAAGGGAGCTGCAATATTTGGACATAATAATTATAATAGTGCTGCTGATATATTATCAGGACCCGCAGAGTAAGAGTTTTTGAGCTTTCTAATTTTGTCAAGTTCAAATTCTGGTTGTGATATGAATTTGAATTAGTCTTCCCTGGGGTATTTCATCATTGTAATTACACTTAGACGATTAATCCATAATAAAATAGGCAATAAAATATCTGCAATTTTAGATAGCTCTTCTACCTGAACACTATTATGTTTAATTGGTGGTATCCCTTGGATATTGTTTCTGAGGGAGTTTATATAACCAAAGAAGTTTTTCATTTTACCTTTACTTGCATTTAGAGATGCAGCAATTTAAATTCTGCTGTGAAGTGAACACAGTAAGCACTTAGCATTATTGACTCCATCTGTGAGGAAGTGAGCAATACATAGTGCTCCTCCACCTTGTCATTACCACTTTATGCTAAGGCAGAATGGCAATGCAAGTAAGGTGAAGTCATTGTTTTTAATGGACTTGCATTCCTCATTATGATTATAAGTGATCCACTTGGTGTTTCAGATTTGGCACCCCCCCACACACACACACACATCACATGGCTTACAGTACTGTAAGTCACATGCTCTTTAGCTAGGCAGAAAATAAGTGAGTCATACAAGCAGACACTTTTACTTTCTCCTGTGCAGACAGAGAGAGAGGAGTGTGTTTTGTGACTGCTGATACTTTGACATCAGAGCGAGGAGAAGAGTTAAACTTTGATTTAGACCCAACAGCTTTTTTAAAAGCTACATTTTTTTGTCTTTTCTGTAGTCTTTTTTACTTAATTTGCTCTTTCTGTAAATTTTATTTTTCTTACCTTTAAAAGTAGTTAGTTGTTTGTCTGTGTCTGTGTCTGTGTGACAGTGTGTGTGTTGTGTGACAGTGTGAGTAGTGATTGCTCAGACTGAGGGAGATCAGTAGGAGAGATGGACCAGGGTGAGGGAATGTCTGGGGCAGGGAAAGCTCTGGGATAGTGTGGTAGTGGTAGGTGTCATACCGTGTGCATGCGTGGGGGGCATGGGTGCCCATTCCTGTTGGACCACTCGAAACTTGTGAATGTCTCCCCCCTGGAAGCAAGACCAGCACCACCTCCTGTCCTGACTCGTAGGCAGTTGAACACCACCACTACCACCACCAAGTCCAGCACCAGGTCCTTTGGAGCAGGATTTGCCTGTTCCCCCCGGCCCAGGTGTGTGGATCCCATCCCTGTTCAGCACTTTGACCAGCCTGCTGCCAGTTCATCTGGCCCTCCCCTGCCTATGCCTGGTCCTCCCTGCACTTCCATTGTTTGGCAGTTTTTTGACTGTGTCAGGGGGGACAGCAGTGTGGTCAAGTGCTGCCTATGTGAAGTGAAGGTGTGCCGTGGCCCCTGGGGGACTCACCTGGGGTCTGGGGGCCAGCACACCCATATGCTCAATCACAACCAGTTGGAGTGGCAGGCTACCACAGAATGGACCATGCCTGCACCTGCTGGCCAATCTGTGGCAGAGGTTCAGCTGTGCATGACGGCATCCCTAAGAAGAGGAGAGCCACAGCAGCACCTGCTGCTCCACCAGCACCACCACCACCATCAGCATGTCAGCCTGTAGAATGTGTGGACCCCAGAGAACTGCATGTAACACAGGCTGACTTGGCAGTTCTCTGGAGTGCTGTCGAGTAGTACAATGAGAGGGTGAGTGCTGTGGAGCAGTGGCTGGATCACATAGAGGGACATCAGTTGCAAATTATGTCCATGCTGGAACTGCTGCTGGATCACAATGGGATCCCGCATTATTTTTTTTTCCTCACACCATGTGCCCCCCACACCATCCTTGCTGTGTTGTAAAATGTATTCCTCCACCATCCCCAACCCTTGTATGTAATTATGCCCCTTTTTTGTTGTCTTCCATATGCGTGACACTTTGTATTCTGAGCAGTGCAAGTATACTGTGCTAAACTGCATGGGTGCAGTCAGTCTTCTTTCCAGTCTGTGTATGTACTGCAGACACTGTCCAACACCCCGACTTAAAAACACTCATTAATGAGTACAATGGTGGGGTGGTGAAGCATGGAGACATACTACAAAACAGGCTTACATTACATCCAAGTAACTATTAAAAAAAATTAATGTTGTGATTCGTGACTTGATTGTAAATCGTGATTTATGACTGCATTTGTGACTATGATGATAAAGAAATGTGAATGCCTATGGCTGTACTTCCCCGGGCCCCAATGAGGTGTGGCACAAAACTTCCCAATTTAAAAACACTCATTAATGAGTACAATGGTGGGGTGGTGAAGCATGTAGAGATACTACAAAACAGACTTACAATACATCCAAGTAACTATTAAAGAAAATGAATGTTGTGATTCATAACGTGATCGTAAATCATGATTTGTGACTGCATTTGTGACCATGATGATGAAGAAACATAAATGCCTATGGCTGTACTTCCGTGGGCCCCAATGAGGTGTGGCACAAAACTCCCCCACTTAAAAACACTCATTTATGAGTACAATGGTGGGGTGGTGAAGCATGGAGAGATACTACAAAACAGGCTTACAATACATCCAAGTAATTAATAAAAAAGAATGAATGTTGTGATTTGTGATGTGATCGTAAATCATGATTTGTGACTGCATTTGTGACCGTGATAATGAAGAACGTGATTTGTATCATGAGTAACTCGTAATGATGGTCCTGACTTAAAAACACATTTTAATGAGTACAATGTTCATGCAGAATTATGCACCACACCTGTCCAGTACTCTGAAGGGAAGCCAAAGAAACAACTGTGATTTAAGTTAGAGATGGAGATTGGGCCCTAAAGAGATGCAAATGCACAGACAGATTAAGATTGCGCTGCGCACTGAAGAGATGCTGATGCAAAGGCACAACACCTAACCAGTGCTCACCATCAGAAATTCAAATCTGGAAAAGAATACCTTTGCCAGTTGGGACGGGCCACGGGGGGGCAGTCACTAGTACTAGCACAAGTAAAGATACCACAAAGAAGCACAAAAATTACACAGTTGCAGTGGATAGCAGGTTCACATTGCTGAAATTATGTGGCACAATAAAAGGTGTCTGATTTGATGACACGCATCACACACATACTCACACACACACTAAGTAATGTGTAGCAAATTGAAAACTTCAGTAATATAACCACATATATAAAACAAACTAAAATTATGCACTGCTGCACCACAACAATCAGCAAAAAAATGGCAATAATTATTGAAAATATTACTGTGTGTACATTAACACAGTTATACAAGAAAAATATCACCAAAACAGAAAGTACTGTCTTTTTCTCCAAGTTAATCTACCTACACCACATATACGCCCTTCCCCTAAAGCACACTTCCACTGTCTCTCAGTACACAGACTGAATGTTGCACATTAACATTCAAAATCCACACACACAATAAGCAGCTCGATGATATGAGCACAGGAGGGTTTCCTATAATTGATGAACTAAAATTTCAGCAAAAAAGATGACTCAAAAAGGCTTTTTTAACAGTTTTTAGAAGGCTTGAATCGTAGAGAGCTCTCAGAGCGGATTGTCTCCTACAGCCTCCTACACACACTACCCCAAACTGAGGCTGTGCAGAACAATCTAGAGCCCATGTGACCTGAAATCCCATGAATCACTGCAAAATTTGACTTTGGAGCTTAAAAACAAGGCAAAGTGAGGCAAAGTACACTGTTTTCAATGTACTTCACCTTAAGAATTGGTAAAGTAGTGGTTTGGGATGGCGGAGTAACACAAAGTCATTGTTTTCAATGGACTTCGTGTTACCCATTATAACGTGAAGTACTCCGCTTCGCATTGTGGAGCACTCCACAAATTCACCTTCACTCCTCGAATTACTTTGTGGGGCAAATTGAGGCCATTTTGCCCATCTCTACTCGCATTATTTGCTAGTTTTAATACCATACTATGCCTTCTCTTATGTATCATCCTGATACATTTCTTTTGAATAATTTTGTGCTGTCTCCAGTGGCCCTCACTATCACTATCATTGATGCTGTTTTCATAAATGTTATATATTTTCATTTTTTTCTTTAATTGCTTTTTAATCCTTTTATTAAGCCATTTGGGTTTTAGCCCCTTTTTGCCATATTTTTTATTATTTTTATATATTTGTCACATATTTTAAATATTTTGGTTTTAAATATATCCCACATTTGTGATACTGTTTTATTTGCATGTTTCGTAACCCAATCAATTTCCAGTAGGGACTGCTGGATTTTTTAAATTTTTGCTGATTCCAAATTATAAGCAGTTGTACAACCAGCTAATGAAGGGGTATTATCTAAAAGTCTAAACTGGACACTATCATAATCAATGTTCCCAAGTGGTGCCTTAGTTTCACATACTGGCACCTCAATTTCATTAGATGCAAGAATTATGTCTAGATAGTTTCCAAGTCTGGTTGGCTGCTGGACATGTCGCATTAGTCCTAATTCTTTGGATAACCTAAGGAAACTAATACTCATATGATCTATAGCCCATTCATCTTCCCCGTTTATATCATTATAATTTAAATCTCCTAGAAACACCACTCTGCCCAACTCACTTGCTGCTTTGAGTTCCTTATTTATTTGATCAGCCACTTCTTAATTAGTCCTCGGTGGTCTATAACATAACCCAACAATAATATTCAGTTTCTTAACTATATCTATCTTTACCCATAATGTCTCAGTTTGATTATCCCCTTTTATCTTATCAGAAATATCACACGATGTAATGCTAGTAGAGATATATGCCTCAATGCCACCCCCTCATCTATTATGCCTATCCTGATGATATAATTGATAACCGTTGATGTGTTTCCCACAATCATCATTATTACCCCACCAGGTTTCAGTAATGAAAGTCATGTTGATATTATCAGTGTATAAAATAGTTTTTAGTTCATCCATTTTACCTGTGAAACTCCTAGCATTTGTTAAATAACCATTTAGCCCAGTTGTGCTGTGAACATTCTAGTAGACATGCCAAACAAAAATATAAATTTCATGAAAACCATATAAGTTACATATACAGAACTAGTGTCACAATTGTTCACAACAAAAATACCTTTACAATGAGGGTAGTCACCAAGCTGAACTCTGCACAGTTTTTTTTTTAAATATAGCCATCTCTGCTGTTGTGAACTGATTCTGAAGCAGTGCTTGCTATTGAAACTATGGTCCCAGTTACATTACTATCACATGAGACAGGATGCATTGTAGAAACATAGAATTTGACGGCAGATAAGGACCGCTTGGCCCACCCAGTCTGCCCATTTCCCTACCTGATGAATAAGCTGCAGATCCTAGTTAACCAGCAGCCTACTTCTTCCTACCCCAACCCCCTAGAATTGCCTTATGACTGTCCCATGCATGCTTGAATTCCACCACTGTTTGTGACTTCACAACCTCCTCTGGAAGGCCGTTCCATACATCCACCACCCTCTCTGTGAAAAAATACTTCCTTAAGTTACCTCTGAGCCGCTCCCCTTCTATCTTCAAATTGTGCCCCCTTGTTCTTGCACACCTCTTTTTTTGAAAGATGCTACTCTTGGAATTTGTTGATTCCCTTGAGGTACTTGAAAGTTTCTATCATGTCCCCCCTCTCCCTCCTTTCCTCAAGGCTATACATATTAAGCTCTTTAAGTTTCTCTTCATATGTCTTCAGTGCAGACCCTGCACCATTTTAGTTGCCCTCCTCTGGACAGCTTCCATCCTGTCTATGTCTTTTTGGAGATTGGGTCTCCAGAACTGCACATGTACTCAGATGGGGTCTCACTAACTAGCTGTCTGTACAGAGGGATAATAACTTCCTGTTTTCTACTTGTGATGCCTCTCCCTATGCATCCCAGTATCCCCCCAGCCCTCCTTGCTGGCCTCTCACATTGCTTGCCCACCTTTAGGTCATCTGATATGACTACCCCCAGGTCCCTTTCCATTTTTGTTGTTGTTAGTATCTCACCCCCCATTGTGTACTCTTCCCCTGGGTTTTTGCTTCCCAGGTGCATTACCTTGCACTTCTTAGCATTGAATCTAAGCACATTTGACCATTCCTCTAACCTTGCCAAGTCCCTTCTCTTCCTTTCCACTCCACCTTGTGCATCAACTCTGTTGCAGATCTTTGTGTCATCTGCAAAGAGACATACTTTCCCTTCCAGTCCCTCTGCAATGTCACTTATAAAGACATTGAAGAGGACCGGTCCTAATACTGAACCCTGCGGTACCCCACTACTAACCCCCCTTTTTTCAGAGTGGACTCCATTTACTATTACTCCTCTGTGTCCTATTCTCCAGCCAATTCTTTACCAGGCTGTCATCTTGGGACCCACTCCCAGGCTTGCTAACTTGTATATTAATCTTTTATATGGGACTGTGTCAAATGCCTTGCTAAAGTCTAGGTAGGCCATGTCCACAGCCCTCCTGATCAACTACTTTGGTCACCCAGTCAAAGAAATCTATCAGATTTGTCTGGCATGACCTTCCCACTGTGAATCCATGCTGCCTTGGGTCCTGTGCCCCTCTGGCCTCTAGATACTTGACAATTCTTTCCTTCAGAAGTGATTCCATCATTTTCCCTACCACTGAGGTTAAACTAACAGGTCTGTAGTTTCCTGCTTCTGCCTTGCTCCGACTTTTGTGAAGGGGAATCACACCTGCCCTCCTCCAGTCCTCAGGTACCACCCCATCCTCCCATGATTTGTTAAAGAGGGTAGTCAGTGGTGTCACTAGTTCTACCCTTAGTTCTTTTAGAATTCTGGGATGAATCCCATCAGGCCCCATTGCTTTGTCCACCTTCAGTTTAAGAGTTCTTTCATAACCCTTTCTTGTAAATGGGCTGGTATCAACTTCTGTATCCAGAGTGTTTCTACTGTTTGTTTTAGGTACCTCCCCCTCTTCCTTTGTAAATACTGAGCAAAAACATTTGTTTAGTATCTCTGCCTTTCACAGTCACCCTCTGCCCACCCTCCTCCCTTTATTAAGCCTCACTATCCCTCCCTTGGTCTTCCTTCGCTCCCTGATGTACCTATAAAAGGTTTTATCCCCCTTCTTAACTGAGTTGGCTATCTTTTCCTCAGTTTGGGCCTTTGCTGTTCTGACTGCCTTCCCAGCTTCCTTTTGCTTTAACTGATATAGTTCTTTATCCTGTTCCTTCTGTGATTCCTTGTACTTCCTGAATGCTTTCTTTTTCTCTTGAACCTTCACTGCCACTTCCTTTGAGAACCATAGTGGTTTCTTACCTCATTTCGTTTTGTTTATTTGCTTTACACAAAGGCTTGATGCCTCTGTGATGTCAGTTTTTATTATTCCCCATTGTTCTTCCACCCCTCCTTCCTGTCCATTTGCTAGTGCATTCCTGAGGCACTCACCCATTTTGACAAAGTCAGCCCTCCTAAAATCCAGTACCTTTGTCTTTGTATGCTTGACTCTATTGCTGTGTTTATTGTGAACCATGCTGTTCGATGGTCGCTAGTTCCCAGATGGCTACCCACTTCTACATCTGTGATCCTCTCTTCATCTCCATTTGAGAGAACCAGGTCTAAGATTGCTCCCCTCTCGAGTGGGCTCCAATACTAGTTGTCTAAGGCATGCCCCCTGTAGGGCATCTAGAATAACCCCACTCTTCAAAGTGGCTGCTGCAACTGCACTCCAGTTAACATCTGGCAT
Organism: Neoceratodus forsteri; assembly: GCA_016271365.2. Taxonomy (NCBI): domain Eukaryota; kingdom Metazoa; phylum Chordata; order Ceratodontiformes; family Ceratodontidae; genus Neoceratodus; species Neoceratodus forsteri. The sequence goes on along the minus strand of CM028136.1, from coordinate 334,679,900 downwards.
ATTCAGAACACCCATCAGAAAAACAATAAACTTGCTGATATGGAGATCCCCATGGGTCGTAAAACTACCATATAGCTAGCAGGCTAATTTAGGAAAAACTTCTAATAGTAGACAAAGGAAAGGACACACTAGGACTTCACACACAAATCAAACACTCTGCACAACATATGTTTTTACAAATTTTGGGTGTACTTCTCCTTTTTTTTTTTTTTTGTACATTGCAATCTCAATGACCATCACTAAAGATCTCTTTGCTGTTACAATTTTACAGCACTACACAAATTCAGTTACTTGCAACTGCTCACACTAGATGGCACTGCTTTGCACAGACCACCATGTCTCATATACAACTGTTTGACAGTATCCATCAGCCAAATTAACAGGGATTGCACACTACCTATTTAATCAAAGTGCAAACAGCCATACCTTTCAATTTAAAAATACAGTCATTGTACTCAAACAAAATGACACACAGGCAAGCTTAAACATTACTTCTGTTAGTTTGATTTGAACTGGATGTATTCGGTATTATTTTTGTTGACCGGGTAAGTGCACTAGACAAATCCTGCCTATTTCCAGGCATGACCCGGGGAGGGGGATACAGATGAATGCCAACTGACCTTGAACCAGATTAAGCTGCTGGTGATATTTTAGTGAATGAGGGAAATTTGGTCAGGACACTGGGGAAATTCCCCTACTCTGATGGCGCTTGGTGGCCAGTAGGGGAGCTGGCCTTGTTTGTGTGATGGCCACTTCGGTAGGGAGTTTGGAGGTGGAGGTTGTGTCAGCTGCTGGCGAGAGCGCTGTGCAGAATGGCGATACAGATTTGGATGCTCATACAGGATCGGAGGTGGCTAATATGGAAGTTTTTCACGATGCAGTTTCATCGACGGAGGCTTTACCGGTCTCAAGCTTGGATGACGGGAGTCCTTGGAAGGCTGTTTTAGTGGAGGATCCGGGAGGTGTTTTGGACAATTCTTCTGTTACTACGGCTTTAAAACTGGCTTCAGAGGCATCGCTGGTGTTGGAGAATGTGGAAGTGGTTGTGAACAGAGGTGGCATTTTGACGTCTTCAGCTCGGCCCAAGGAGCCGTTTTTCGGTGCGTATGTTGGAAGTGGAGATGGTGTGGGGGTCCCAAATCTTTTGGCCCTGGAGGCAGTGGTGGAGAAATCAAGTGCAGTTTCATCTCAGAAGGGGCGATCGAAAGAGGAGGTCGACAAAGTAGATTACGATGGTTTGCAAAATAGAGCAGAGGTTGTGAGTACTGTTAAGCGAAGGTGGCTTTTACAATGATTACTCTGCAGAAAGAGACTGGGTTCGTGTTTAACCCAAGGAGAGGGAACTGGAGGTTTAAATTTGGAAACGCCTATTGTTTATCAATCCGAGGTTAATATACAACAGGGGGTAACTGAGTTTAGCTTTAATACCATAAAAAAAAATGTGGTGTCTAAAACTGAGATTGCCCCTAATCCACAAAGCAATGTGAATACAGGTGGCCTGGTGATTCCTGAAGGTTTACCGGCTACTTCACTGAATACAGTTGGTCATGATAAAAATTGGTCTCCTCAGGGGGCTTTGGAAGCGGCTGGGTGGAAAAAATTGGGTGCAGGGGTTTGGACTCCCGATCCTGTATGGGATTCTTCATTAGACTTCAATAAAAACTCTCCTATGTGGAAACCAAGCATGGAGCAGAGCGCTGTGAAGAATATCGGGGATGTTCAGAAAACTACAAAGCAAGATGTAGTTATTGACCTATACCTGCATTAACTGAACTACGGGAAACTGACCGGGGTTGAGGAGATGAAGTCTGGGAGTGCTCCTAAGCATAAAACCTTTGATGTCTACTTTATTTTCACAAAGCAAAGCGGAAGCGGCACCTAGACGTAATGCAGTTCGGATAAGATATAAAGGGGGGCTAACAGAGAGACCAGATAGGTTTTATGTGGGGAAATCCCTGATAAAAGGATCTTTGTCCTTCTCCCCGAGAGATGTTTTTGCGTTTATTAACATCTCGGGTGAGGATAACTTTGATATTAGCTTTCGTTCTCCCTCTTTATTGGAATTATTTTGGGAATGGTATAATCAGGTTAAGTTCTCACCCTTATGGGCCCCCTTTGTTGTTATTCCTCTCACAAAACCATTGATTAAATATGTTACGGTGATGTTTCGAAATGAGGGTGTGCATGTGGAGGACATTACTTATTGGCTAGCCCAGAAATGCGAGATTCAGAGTGACCCTGACCCTATTTTGGACTCCGAGCATTTCTGGACAGGGGGGTGGAAATTTAAGGTAAAATTGAGGCAGTCTCACAGGGGGGTAGAGCATATCCCGAATTCTTTTTTGTTGGGAATGGATAGGGGGGTATGTTTTTATAGTGGCCAGCCCAGGGTGTGTTATAGATGTGGTGCCAGAACTCACCTTTCTAATATATCGACCAGCCAAGATGTGATAATTGTGGTGAAGTGGGTCATGTCACTATGCTATGTAATAATGTTACCAGATGTGATCTGTGTGAAGAACTAAACCATGCCATCAGAGATTGTCCATGGGCAACACAGAATAAGGTGGGGTGTGGTAACCTAGATTTGATTATTTCAAAGGCCCAGGATGCTAAAGAAAGGCAGAAAGGGGATGGGAGTACCTTAAAACCCCTTGCTCAGCCACAGAGCACTGTAGACTCCCACGTAGTAGACAACCGTAATAGGCCTCCGGCCTTAGCTGAAGTTGCCGTGAAAGAGGAGGGGTCAGTAGAAGAGTCTGGTCTCTTGCAGCCTGTGTGCTATAAGGACCCTGAGGTGGATTCGATAGCTGATAAGACTCCCAGCTTTCTTTTACCTCCCAGAAGATCGGAAGAAATTTTAAAACATCTAGCCCCTGAACGGAGCCTTGGAAACTAAAAATTCCTATGAAGCTTTATTTTGGGGGGATTCTGAAATGGATCTTGGGGATACAGACTCTCAGAAGTCAGTACAGGATTCTTTGGTGCCCCCTAGAGATGATTATAAAGAAAAGAAGAAAAAAAGGCGAAAAAAATGAGATGGAAGTTGTGATGTTGTTGAGTGGTTCATTACAAAATTATTAAATGTTTTTTTTATGGGCCTCTTTAAATACTCAGAAAAGACGGGCTGTGTTTCAGTATTTGCACGATTCTCAGATTGCAATTTGCTTTCTACAAGAAACCTGGATGTTTTCTACAGATCAAATTGTTTCCTTTAAAAGGGATTGGCCATGGGGACCATCATATTGGTCCTTTGGGGTGGACAGGGCTGACGGGGTTGGGATTCTCTTTAATGCTTATAATTGAGTTTTGTATAAATTGATTGATTTAGTTCCAGGTAGGGTATTAATCATAGATGGGAAGTGGAATCTAGCACCTTTAGATTGATTAATATCTATAACCCCAAACAAAAGCAGCCAGGGTAGCTTGTTTGAAAGGATTCAGCCTTTTTTAGTTACATCCTTACCCATACTTTGGGGGGAGGGTTCAATTGTAGTTTAGGAGCACACAAGAAGGGGTCAAATCAGAAAACCTATTGTGATTCCAACTGTTTAAAAGACATTGTTGGAACAGCAAATTTAGTGTCTGGTAAAACTTTTGGGTCTGATAGTTTTGAGGGCACCTTTTTTAAGGGGAAAAGGGGGTACACAATAGATTATCTTTTTCTTTCTAAAACAATCCCAGCAAAACATTTAATGACAGTTCCAGTAGAGTTCTCTGATCATGTGCTTTTGCAGATAGAGATAGGATTGGTTACAGGTCTAGAAAAGCAAGGACAAGATGGAAGCTAAACACTTCTACTTTACAAAATCAGATGGTTCTGAATTCTATTAGAGTAATTCAAAAGCCAGATTATGGATTGTCATTTTGTACACCGATATGGGAATATAGTGGCAAGAAACAAAAAGGGATTGTAGTTTATGGTTTAAAAAATATGGGACCCGTAGAAGGGACTCAGAGTTTTTGGCTTATTTGAAATTAAGATCCCAATTACAAAACCTGTTTACAATGGCAAATTCTTCCAGAAAGGATTTTTCTGCACAAATTGAGGCTCTGAAGTTACAAATGAGGGGTTTCCAATATGATAGGGCAAAAACTCTGCAAGCTGTTTTAACCAATCATATGAGGAAATCGGTAGTTGGTGATCCGTTTGAATTATGCAAATCAATCAGGGATCATTCTTCTTTAAATTTTTTGGTTCACAAGGGGTGTAGAGTGGATTCAGTGGCATCTATAGGTCAGGTGATCATAGCTCATTTTCAGGAACTACAATCTATACATTCACTTTCTTTACAAAAGATGGCTCAGTTTTTAGCCCCGGATACAAGTTTATTCAAAAGATGTACTGGAGGGACTACAAAAGCCTTTTTCTCTTGTGGAGATTGAGACTGTAATAAATAAGTTAAAATCCGATGTTTCACCGGGTTTGGACGGTCTTCCTAATTCTTTTTATAAAACGTTCTATTCGGAGTTGGTTCCTGGATTGGCTTTAGTTTTTAACAAATTCTTAGAGGGGGATTTGATTCCGGGTGTATTCTCAGAAGGCTTACAGACATATATTTTTAAGACAGGGGAGAAGGAGGATTTTGGGAATTGGAGACCAATCACTTTACTAAATTCTGATTATAAGATATTGGCATCTTTGATTAATAATAGACTAAAACAATTGGCTAGTATAATGATTTCTCAGCTCAGCATTGTGGACTTCCAAATAGGAGAATTCAGTCGGTATTGTATACGATCAGAGATGTTATTGAACATTTGAATGACACAGGAGTGTCAGGGGTTTTCTATCCTTGGATCTGGAAAAGGCCTTTGATAGAGTTAGTCACCCTTTTTGTTTTCAACTTTACAGTTTTTGGGTACCGCAGGATTACTCCATTTAATAATAGGGCTGTATGACTCAGCATTGGTATACCCAGTAATTAGAGGAGATTTAGGAAAGGTTTTGTCATGAGAAGTGGTGTAAGACAGGGTTGCCCCTTGAGCCTCTGCTATACATTTTTCTTGGAGCCTCTTAGTAGAGCTGTAAGTATTACTCCTATGTGGGCAGGGGTGCATATCCCTTTAACAAATTCTTGCTTAACCATACAGGCATATGCAGATGATGTCTGCCTTTTTTTTCTGAAACAACACAAATGAGAATATTTTTGCATCTCTTTCAATTATATGCTGCATTATCTAATGTGAAAATTAATATGTCTAAAACCAGAGGTTTATTAATGGGAGGGAACTATCAGATCCCCTTACAATATCAGGCGATAAAAGTTTCTACAGATTCCCTTAAAATTTTAGGGGTGGTATTTGGACCCCAAAACCTCCCGGAGGTGAATTGGTTGGCAGTATTGGATAAAGTGGCACTAAAAGTGGATAGATGGAAGAAGTTTAGATTTTCAAAACTTAAGAGAATTCAGGTTTTAAAACAATTTATTTTACCTTGTTTGCAGTACTTAGCGATTATTTACCCCCTGCCTGCTCAATTTGAGACAAGATTATACAGTATTTGTTTTCAATTATTATGGGGTAATAGGTTAAATCCTGTAAAAAGGTGTTATACTTATCTGGGGAAAGATAAAGGTGGTTTAGGTATGGTGGATCCGGTAGTTTTTTGTTTTTCATTATTTTTTTCTTTCTCATTGAAACAGTGCTTAGGAGCTTTAGATAATCAGGAAGTTGTTTTTTAGAGCTCAGTTGGGATGTTATTTAACAGCTTGGCTACAGTGTGCTCCTAAATTATCCCTCATTTTCTTTGCTGGAATATTTTTGTGTGGCACAAAGTTATGTATAAATAGCAGGTTAAAAAATCTGATCACAGAGAGTTTGTCTCGGAAATTATATAAAAGAAATTGTATCAGTCATCTATCCCTTACACAACCAAGCTTTAAAATTGCCCTACAAGACTGATTCCTAGCATTTTAGATCAGCAATAATCCCTGGTTGCCAATTCATATGTGGGAGGTCTAATGGCTTATAATGTATGGACGTTAAATGTTAGAGGAACAGCTAAATACAAAGCCAGGGAAGAGAGAATTGTCCATATGAGGATAGTGTAAATCAGGAGGAAACCATGGAACATTTTTTTCTACAGTGCTCTTATCCATTAAAATTGTGGGCCTTTTTGGCAAAAAAATGGGAGTTGAATTGGTTGGCTTTTTAAAATTATGATATATTAGTGATTGGCATTTTCCCTACTAATTTGAGAAAGTATGAGAAGGGGACTTTGAGAGTATTTCTGGCATGTTTAAGGTATTGCCTTTGGCAAGTAAGATGCCAATGGGTCTTATATCAAAAAAGGACTTCTTTAGAGGGGTTCGGTTTGTATGTAGTAACGAATTGAGGAAAATTTTTTTAACAGATACACAATTGTATAATGTGGATAAAGTTAGGAAATGGTGGAAAGGATTTTCACACATAATCAAATATAAACAGAAATTTAGAGGTTCAGTGATGTTGTTTATTTCCTTCCCCCTCTGTTTATTGGAGGTCCTAAGTGTGGATAGAAGGGTAATTTAAGGATCTTTGGTGGCTTGATGATTTAGGATGTATAATTTAGGATGTTTATTGGCTGGTGATGTTATGTAATTTTGCATATGTTTGATTTGTACCTATGTTTCTATTGAAATAAAATCACCCCTACTCTTTTTGATAAGTGCCATCGGATCTTTAACATCCACCTGAACTACCACCAATCCAAGCAGATGGGACCTCGGTTTAACGTCTCATCCGAAAGACGGCACCTCAGAAGTGCAGCACCCCTCTCATGCTGCACTACAGTGTCAGTACTGGGATATTAACCCAAGTGCCAGATGTGGGAACTGAACCCACTGCCCTCTGATCTCCCGGCCTCAGAGGCGAGTGTGCTACCTACTGAGCCACTGACACTGCATAGTATATAGGTATATTATTTGTCACCCTAACCTTCTTTCTTCAGTTTTCCTGATTGTTTGACATATACCTTTTATCTTCTGGTAATAGAGGTTCTGATCTCTTCTATTAGTCTGCTACCAGGGATTAACTCACAGTTTGTAGCAAAAAATATCGTGAGTTTCAGGCCAATGGACACAAAATAGTGGGTTGTGTGAACAAAGACATTTCTTTAGTCCATGGTAAGAAAGAGGAAAGGAAGGAAAGGAATTTGCTTGTATGCAGTGTCTTTCTCACAGATTGTATACAGAAGCACTTTACAAGACATGAACAGATGCACCTACTGTTAGGCATTCAGGGCAGTTAAGTAACAGTGATGGAGGTTAGAGAGGATAAACAGAAAGAGGGAGAAGGAGACAGAGAAAGTGGGAGAGAGAGAGGGAGCAAGACAGAAAAAGTAGGGAGGTTAAATGGCTGATTCATGGTCACAGAATGTTAAAGTGGCAGTTTGAGGATTCAGATTTGGCTCTGCAGGTTCACAGCTACATGCTTTTCCAACTAGACATTTCCTCTCAAGAAAGACAACTTTCATTGACACTTAGACACCTTTATCAGGAAAACTACTGTATGGGATGGAGACACTTTAAAGACCTCTGAGAGCCTTTCATCACTAACATTTGAATCTCCTTAATCTTCTTTAAAACATAATTTCCAAGGAAACAAGCAAAATAAAAATAGTGTATCCCTGACTCAGCATACATGTGAGTAACACAAGCGGAGTCATCAGTTTTTATATTATTTACTTACTTATTGATTTACTTTAATGGCGGCCATTCTGAACAAGCTCACTCAAAGTGCTTTGCATTAAGTCCTTGAACACAACATACTATATGATTTGCTTTACCAGGAGGCAATCATTTCTATAGTAAAAGCTGTTATGAATAATCAGGTCTCCAATTTACTTTTAAAAATTGTTGCTGAAGGCCAAGGTGAGGTGGACAACTGTCAGAAAGGTTAAGGTGCAGATGATTATTGCACAGCATTGGCATCAGCTGCAAAAACCTGTCTGCCTGAGGGGTAATGCATGCTGGCACATTATGACTGGTGTGGGAGACAAAGATAAAAGGTTGCAGAAGAGCAGTTGATCTACCAAAAATAAAACTGTACAGAAAGGGCCTTGCAAACATCATTAGGAGGGTATTCCAGCAGGAGGACACATATGGGAACAGTTAGAAAAGCCTCCTCAGCTGAAGAAAGGTAACAGCTAGGGACATGAGTCTACAAGAGGTCAAAAATATGAGTGGCTCAGAAACTGTAGTGTTTGGATCTCAAGATGGTGGCCACACAGGGCTGCAATCTGCATGGACTCTAATTTGAGCCTGTGTTTTGTCTGCTTTTAATTTAATATTTTATTTGAGTGAGAGAACTTAGTTTCAGCTAAGTTTTCCAGCTTCTTGTTTGTTGATAGTTAATGTTTAGGCTAGGTAGGGCGCCGAAGTGAGTTAGACCAGGAGAATAATGTATTTTTTATCTTTCTAAGGTTGGAGTGCACTGTACAGAGTTTAAAACACTTTTTCATTTTTCTGAGCAGCGGAGAGTGAAGAGCAACCTTTAATAAAGTCATTTTATGATCCCTGCCTTCAAATACTGTGGAGTTCTTGTAGCCTTGTGGAATATCAAGGCACTGGCCAAGGTCTGGGGTGAAGTTATCGACCTGAGGAGTTTTACTAGACACTGAAGAGGAGTGGAGTCTGGCCATTCTTTGTGGTTCACGGATATCAAACACCACAGATGAGTTGGAGGGGCAGAGCAGTGGCAGGCAGTGGGGGTAACTGGTGAGGCATGAAGGTGAGAGCTCCATTGCCTTCTGGGAGAACCCTCCTGATCTGCTACCACCCCACCCAGAGTGAAAGCCATGTGGTGGGTTGGAGAGGAGTGGCCCTCCTGTGATGCACCTTTTCCTGTCATCTGGGTGAGAGTGGAGAACTGTCCAGCCCAAGGGGACTGTGATCTGCCAGTAGTTTTGGTTTCTTGGACTATCTACCCTTCCTTCCACCAGTGAAGATTCTGATTCTCTGTTTCAGAGACTCAGTAGTGCATTTTTTCTGTCCTCCCTTGTAAGGATCAGCAGGAGGATTTTTATCATCTATGAACAGGTGGGAGTGGAGCCTTTTCTCCTGTTTAAAGACTCTGTGGCCCAATGAAGGTAGGAGTAGTATGGCAAACTGTTTAACCTGAGCCCTTATTGCTGCCCTTTTGAGAGAAGGGCATAGTCAAGCTCGCTACAGTTGGCCCTTCTTAAATTCTTTTCAGTGGCTTCTAGCAATCTTTACTATCTATTCGCGATGGCAGTGTGAGTGCCATCCTTTTTGTAGTTCCTGTGATCTGAGAACTGGTGACTGTTGGAGTCTTTTTCCAGGACTGAACTGATTGCTGGTCTGTTTTTTTCCCTTTTGGTTTCTGTATTGTTACTCAAGTGTATCTGTCCAAATCTCCCAGGGGTTAAGCCTTGCTCTCTCAGCACATTGCACTCCATTTGGATGTTTAGCAATTATTACTTATCTTCTATTGAGTACTGATTTGGAAGGGGTTGGTGCTGGATTTTATTTTTAAATTGTTTTATTATATTTTATTTGGGAGGGTTGTGGGTGGGTGGGTTGAGATATTTCTATAGTATTTATTCTTGTATTGTTGGGTTTGGAGTTATTCTTAACTGCTGAAGTGGGTGATTGTGAGAGTGAGAGTGGTGTGAGTGGTGTGTTTAATTACTGTAGTTTGTGTTATTATTGTGGTGTCTAGTTGGGTTTTAAGTTGTTAGTGACAATAAGTGGTAAATATGTGTTGGTCTTTGGCTCCGAAGGTGAGATTCTATTCCCCCTCCAGGATCCGCAGTCTCTGCCATTTTGAATGTCCTCCATTAACATCTGAAGTTTATGCACATTGTAGAGCTCTGGGGATAGCACATAGTGGAAGGAGGTGGAGATTCATGGGGGCTGGTGAGGGGAATATGATGGAGGGATGGGGCGGATTGGGGTGGTGAGGACCAGGAGACACTCTGGGGCACAACAGGTTCAGGAGAGGGGTCCTCCCTGCCTGGTTCCCATATCTGAGGGCTCCACACTTAGTAAACTGGTGACTGGACCAGCCCCATTGACCTATCCTTCTCAGGCAGTGTTATGCAATGCCAGATTGATAAAAAAAACAAGACAGCAATTATTGCTGATCTTGTTGCAACATCAGATCTGATGTTACAACATCAGATCTGGTTTGCATCACCGAGACCTGGCTGGATGAAAATGCTGGCCCAATTTTGGAAGCGGCTGCTCCAGCCGGGTACTCAGTGATACTCAGGATCATAAGGGTGGGGGTGTAGCCATATGTTTAAAGATGGATATGGGCCTCGCAGCTTTCCCAAGGGGAGAGACAAGATCCTTTGAATGTGTCAGGTGTGCAGGTGTAGGATGTAGAATCCTTCTTATTTACTGACCTCCGGGGATGGGAAAGAATTTCTACAGGAAGTCACAGACTTCACCATCGATATGGTGTTGGAGTCACCCAGATGTATTACTCTGGGTGACTTCAATGCCTGGGTCGATGATGAATTCTTGCAATTTGGTCAAGACTTCCTCCAACTAATGTGTTTGTTGAGCCTGACACAGGTTGTTCCTCTGCCACCCATGAATTTGGCCATTTATTGGACCTCAGTTCCCTACAGGGAATGGAGGTCTCTGACCTCTTGGTGGAACCAGTTGTATGGTCAGACCACTACACTGTGAGGTTCCTGTTCGAGGCCCCACAAATAGACCTTCCACTACGATGATGGTTCAGTAGCATCCTTTAAGGTGTTTGACCTCTCAGGGTCTGATGATGGAGCTGGACATATCATGCATAATGGAGGCTTGCAAGGAGCTGGAGGAGCTTGTGTTGACCTATAATAGGGTCATTACTGAGACCCTCGACTCTGTTGCACCTGACCGTATTCGACCTCTCACCTCACACCATAAGACCTGCTAGTATGACGGGACCCTAAGGGAGATGAGGAGGAAGGGTTGAAGGTTAGATAGACACTGGCAGAGGTTCAGTCTGGTGGAGGACAAGCTTTTATTGATGGTCCATTACAGAAACTAGCAATCTGCAATCTCCTGTAAGAATGCAGAGTACCTTTCCAGGGAGATTGCGGCAGCAATTAACAGACTGGCTCAGCTCTTCCACACTGTTGACAGGCTATGTAATCCAGCCTGCTTGCATCCCAGGGGAGCTTTATCACAATTAAGACGTGATGAGTTCACTCTGTTTTTTGCTGAGAAGATTGCCTCTATCAGATTGGAAACCTGGTCAGTGTCCTGTAATGGGCATTGCAGTGACAATCATGGGGCCATGGGCACTCAGTCTGTCTGGTCTGACTATGATCAGGTAGCAGTAGTAGATGTCATGAGGGTCATCCAGGAGATGCGTCCCACTTACTGTAGTTTGAACCCGGGACCAATGCACCTCCTTGTCGGGTGAGTTGAGGTCATCATCCTGGTCCTAGCCAAGATAGTTCAATGTTCTTTGATGTCAGGGGGTTTCCTGAGCCCCTGAAGGAGGCAGTCCTCAGGCCCCTCCTAAAGAAACCATCATTAGATGCAGACTGTCTGGCAAACTAAAGGCCAGTTTCTAACCTTCCCTTTGTTGGGAAGATTATTGAGAAGGTGGTGGCCACTCAGCTGGAGACCCATTTAACAGCCACGTCATCTATTAGCCTCTCCAGTCTGGTTTCGGAAAAAGGCATAACACTGAGACCACCCTGGTTTGGGTGCTTAATGATCTCCTGGTGGTGAGAGATCGAAGGAGCTGTTCCATTCTTGTTCTCCTCAATCTCTCAGTGGCATTTGACACCATGGATCATCGGGTTCTATTGCAGCATCTGTGGGTATGCTGTGAGCTAGTGGGAACAGACCACAGCTGGTTTAAATCTTACGTAACTGGTAGATCGCAGCATGTGGTGTCTGGGGTGTATTCTTCAACCCCTGTGCCTCTGCCTTCTGGGGTCCCAAAGGGCTCCATTTTGTCCCCTATGTTGTTTGTAGTGTACATGCAGCCACTAGGGGATATTATAAGGCAGTATGGGCTGCGTTTTCACTGCTATGCAGATGATACTCAGCTCTACATGTCCTTTGCGCCCAAGCAGCAAGGGGTGGTTTCAGTGCTAAACAGCTGCCTAGATGAAATTCAAGATTGGATGAGGGTGAACTGGTTGAGGTTGAACCCAGATAAGTTAGAGATTTTAATGCTGGACCTGGTCACCGGAGGATGGGAGGGCAACCTGACTGAGTCTCAGGGTTAAGGCTTGGGGACTCCCAGTTACTTACCTCTGATTGGGTAAGGAACCTTGGCATGGTTCTTGACTGTGGGCTGATGCTGAATTCTCAAGTGTCAGCCATAGTCAAGGCTTCTTTTTACCATCTAAGAAACATTGCCAGGGTGAAACACCTGATCCCCCCGGCAGATCTGCCAGTACTGGTTCATGCCTTTGCAACCTCATGCTTGGACTACTGTAGTGCCCTATTCCTGGGGCTCACAGGAATGGATCTGTGCTGCTTGCAGCTAGTGCAGAATGCAGCAGCCATGCAGTTGACCGGTCTACCAAGATCATGTCACATTACATCTCTGCTGTGGTTTCTTTATTTCTTTTTTTTGCAACTGAATATATTTCATTGAATTTTCTAAGAAGTATAATTAAACAGAATAACAACTTGCACAACAAAAACCTAATCATAACAAGGAACAATTAACAAAGAGGAAAAACCAACAGAAAACTCCCCCCCCTTCCTTAAACCCCACCCACCACCACCCTTTCCCCATCACTGGTACACACCCTCCTCTGCCCTCTGAGTAAAGATAAGACATATAAACTAAATGATTACTGAATTAAGTAGGAACAAAGCTCCATCCAACACTTTCTTGCTCTGGATTGAGAAAGTTTATAATATCCTATGCCTTTTCTGCTGAGATAGCTATCAAACATTCCTGTACTCATTCTGAAAGAGAAGGGGACCAAGCTCCCAGCCAGTGTCTAGCAATTAATAATTTGGCTACTGAAGAAAGTAATGCAATATTGTATTTATGGGTAACACACTTAATAGTAGAGTAGTCCCCAGGAAGATATATTTCGGGTGTGAAATAATTGTTAGAGCCAAACAAAGGGGACACTCTAGTACAAATCAGAGACCATAGCATTTTGGCAGGTGGACATTCCCACATTTTATGAAACAGAGTACCATCAGCCAGTTGGCAGGTAGGACACACTGGTGTAGGCAACCTTTTCATTCACAATAGGGTACAGGGGGTAAAATAGAGGTTGTGCAAAATGTTAAACTGTATCAGCCACAGTCTATCTTGTTTAGTATAGACATAAACAGAATTCCTGATGAAGTGCCATTGCATATAGGACCAATTAAGGCTTAAATGATTTTACCAATAATAGGCACCAGGAGAGACCAATGCACAATTGTGGAGTAACAGGGCCTTATATATGAAGGTGATTGCTTTCCTTTTACCTACATACTCAAAATACTATATAAGAGGGGAATTGGATACAGTTTACCATGGCAAAGGCTCCAAAACATGTTTAGTACAATTACTAAGTTGCATATACTTAAAATATTGAGAAGACAGGGTTTTAAAATGAGTCATTATATGTTGGTAGGACACCATTTTGTTATCCACTACTACAGTATATCCCTACCTTAAGCTGAGATAACTGAAACCAAAAGGAAAGTAGAATTGGTTTGCCAGCAATACATAGGTTGAAACTGTAAAATACCAGTTGATCCAATATTTTGGTATTGGCCTGTTACAATTTACAAAATTGCAAATGAACTTGTACACTCCAACCAACCGGAGAGGCACATAAATAAGCTTAGAGTAGGGGAGATACTACGAAGATGCCAGGGAGAGCTTATGTTTTTTGACCAATGATCACTCTATATCTAACCAGCTAGGCATCGAAAATGTTGCTGCCACTTCCGCTCCCCACCTAAAATATTTGGCACCATGTAGGGCCAAATAATATTTGAAAAAATCAGGTACCTGTAACCCACCATATTTATATGGCTGGCACATATTTTCATATGACCTGTGGGGAGGTTTATCTAACCACAAGAATGTGAAACATATGGATGAAAGTTTAACAAACCATTGCCTTGGTAAGTATATATTTAACATACCTAAGAGATACATGAGCTTAGGGAGAACACACATTTTGATAAGGTTTGCCCTACCCCACAGGGATAGGGGAAGATGTCACCATCTGGTGAGGTCTTTCTCCAGTTGATGAACCACTGGGTCCAAATTAAGGGTCTTTAACTTAGTAATGTCTCTAGAAATTTGAATACTCAAATAGGTCAGAGCTGAAGGTTCCCATTGGAAACCTAGTTGTGAACAAAGGGAGTTGGGGCAGAAAGCAGATAGCGGATAAACAACTGTTTTAACTGGGTTGAATTTGTAACCAGAAAATATGCTAAACTTCAAAATAGTAGCATGGGCCTCTGGTAACGACGTCGTCCAATCCTCTAGGTGAAGCAAAATAATGTCTGCAAAAGGAAAAAGTTTGTGTGAAACTTCTCCCACCATTATACCCTTGACCAATGGAGACAAATTCACCATCCTAGTCAAAGGTTCAAGAAAGGTAGGGAGATAAGGGGCAACCCTGATGGGTACCTTTGGATAACTGAAAAACATCAGACAACTCAATATTGCATAAAATGCGAGCTAATGGGAATGTGTATAGGACTTTTATCCTACATATAAATTCTTCCGGACAGGAGTAATGTTCTAGGACCTTAAAAAGACAAAACCAGGAAACACGACTGAAAGCTTTTTCTGCATCCAGAGAGACCAGCACAGCTTTTTTGGTGGTCTCCCCAGACACAGAAATAAGGTGGAATATTTTTCAAAAGTGTTCACTCAAGTTTCTGCCTGCAACAAAACCTGCTTGTTCAGGACCAAGAAGAGAATCCCAGATGGAAGACAGCCATGTTGCTAATACTTTGGCATTTAATTTGATATCATTAATCAATGAAATGGTATGGTAACTTTCTGGTTTAGAAGGATCCTTCCCTGGCTTTGAGAGTAACACTGTCCGGGCTTCAGATAGAGATTTATCTGAAGGGGGATGGGCATTCCAATAATTATAATGTGTAGCAAGGAGGGGGTAAATATGTTTTTATAGGTTTTGTACAAGAGAGAGGTGAATCCGTCAGGGCCCAGGGCTTTATCCATAGGTTTAAAAACGATAGCTGAGGCTACCTCATCTTCTGTAATGGGACCTAATAAAGATTGTGGGATTCTGCTAGTAGCTTGGCAGAAGACACCAGGAGGAATGAGTGCTGTGTGACTGGACTTCTCTACTGGGACTAAAGAAGTAGAACTCTTGTACTTGGACCTTTAACTTAGGGTAAAAAAACAAACTAACAAACAAAACAAAAAAAATTAGTGTGTTTGTCTGAGCTAATTGAACTGAATGGTTATCTGAACAGTTATCTAGGTGTAAATCTCAGGTGACTGAAAGGGCTTGATAGCTGTGCAGTTTAAATTACTTGTAGAAAGATCTAGTAAGTGGGGGGGAGTGGCTTAGACTGCCTTAGAAGGATTCTGCTAGTAGCTTGGCAGAAGACACCAGGAGGAAGGAGTGCTGTGTGACTGAACTTCTCTACTGGGACTAAAGAAGTAGAACTCTTGTACTTGGACCTTTAATTTAGGGTAAAAAAACAAACTAACAAACAAAACAAAAAAAAAAATTAGAGTGTTTGTTAAGGGGCCAGAAATAAGACATGATGGGAGTGGTGCAGTGCAGTGGCTGTGGAGCAGCAGTCTTCCGGGAGACATTTTGGAGGATGCGGTTTTGTCCCATCTGCAGACACCTCTCTGGGCTGAGGGAGGAGGTTGCTCATCTCCAGGCTGAGTTGGCCAGGATTTGTGGGATCTTCTCTTCCATCTAGGGACCGCCAGTGCCACTGCTGTTGCCTCAGAGGTTGCCAAGAAAGAGGAGTGGTTGGACCACAGTGGGCTCAGGGAGAGTGAGGGCAGTGGAACAGAGGCGCATCCCTCCAGTTGTACCTCTCCACAATTCCTATGCCATTCTGGCAAAGTGTGGTTCCTCTATGGAGGCACCCGCAGTGGAGACCAAGGAGGATGCTGGTAACTTCCACAAAGGAGACCCACAGGAGGGTGGCATGGGACCCCACAGGGGAAGGAAACAACTCCTTGTGGGGGACTCCATTGTTAAGAAGGTAGAACTGGGGGAGGAAGGGGAGTGGGAGGTAAGGTGCCTGCCTGGTGCCATGGCTTGGAGGGACAGGGAGTGAATCCTCAGGATTGCCGGAGTAGCTTCACAGGGAAGGGAGCTGGATGTCATTGTCCACCTATGGACAAATCAACTGGCTAAGAAAGGGATTAGAGCAGTGCAGGAAGAGTTTGTGGAATTGGGGAGGGGCCTTAGACAAGTAGCATGCACGGTAACCTTCTCGGAGGTGCTGCCCATCTATGGCGTAGGAGAGGCTATGGTGTTCCACACCATGGGATTCAATCAGTGGTTGAAAAACTGGTGCAGAGCTCAGGGATTTGGCTTCCTTCTGGACTGGGGGGTCCACCTGGAGTGATGCAAGCCTATATTGGCATGATGGGCTGCATCTGTCCAGGAGGAACCAGGATCCTAGGTGATAGGTTTAAATGCTTCATTGGCAGGCATTTAAACTAGCCAAGGGAGGCACTGGAAAGGAGAAGGGAAATCCTAGCCCTCCAAAAATCATGGTAGTAAGTGCGGTAAACACCAACATAGAGGTGGCAATTGGGAGAAGGGCAGGGGTAAATGGGGAAAGTGACAAAGGCAAGAAGGACAGGGATGGGGCAAAAAGGAGTAAGGCCATCAGGAAAAGGAGGGTAATTAGTACCAATGCCCGTAGTCTGGGCAACAAGCTCCCTGAGCTGGTGGCCTTGATGGAAGAGGGATGCCTGGATATTGTAGCAGTCACAGAAGCATGGTACACAGAGAACCATGACTGGGATGTTAACATACCAGGGTACATAACCTACAGGAAAGACAGGCAGGGGAGAAGAGGGGGAGGAGTAGCTCTCTATGTAAAGGAAGGGATAAAAGCAACTGAACAAAATAGTAAACAGGGAGGAGAGCAGGCACTGGGTCACCTTGGAGACTGGAAAGGGCACCACAATCCATAGGGGTTGTGTACAGACCCCCATGTCAGGGGAGAATGGACAAGGATATGATAGAAGGCATTCTTAGGATGGCAGAGAAAGGGGAGATACTGTTGATGGGAGATCTGAATATGCCAGATGTTAACTGGAGCACATTTGCTGCAGTCACATCCAAGAGCAGGGCCATTCTCGATGCCCTACAGGTGGTAGGCCTCAGACAGCTAGTTTCAGAACCCACTCGTGAGGGAGCAATCTTAGACCTCGTACTCTCAAATGGGGGCAGTGAGAGGATCTCAGATCTAGAAATGGGTTGCCATCTGGCAACAAGTGACCATCAAACAGTGTGGTTCATGTTAAACTGAGTTACAGAGTCAAGCCACACAAAAGTGAGGGTACTGGACTTCAGGAGGGCTGACTTTGGCAAGATGGGAGAGTGCCTCAGAAAAGCACTAGCAAACAGGCTAGAAGGAGGGGTGCATCAACAATGGGGAAGCCTTTGTGTGAAGCAAATAAACAAATCAAAATGAAAGAAAAAGCCACTATGGTTCTCAAAAGAGGTGGCTGGGAAAGCTAGGGAGAAAAAGATAGCATTTAAGGAAGTATAAGGAAACACAGAAGGATCAGGACAGAGAGCAGTACCAGTTAAGGCAGAAGGAAGCAGGGAGGGAAGTCAGAATAGCAAAGGCCCAAACTGAGGAAAAGATAGCCAACTCGGTTAAGAAGGGGGATAAAACCTTTTATAGGTACATCAGAGAACGTAGAAAGACAAAAGGAGGGATAGTGAGGCTGAATAGAATGAACAGTGGGTGGGTAGAGGGGGACAGTGAAAAAGCAGGGATACTGAACGAATATTTCTGCTCAGTATTCACAAAAGAGGAGGGGGGAGTGCCTAACCCAATTAACAGAAGCAATCTTGATGGGGGGGGGACCAATCCCAGTCATTTCACAGAAGACAGGGTTCTACAAGAACTCCTAAAACTGAAAGTGAACAAAGCAATGGGGCCTGATGGAATTCACCCCAGAATTCTAAAAGAATTCAGGGGGAACTAGTGAAACCACTGACTACTCTTTTTAATAAATCGTGGGAGGATGGTGTGGTACCTGAGGACTGGAGGAAGGTGGATGTGATTCCCCTTCACAAAAGTGGGACCAAGACAGAGGCAGGAAACTATAGACCTGTCAGTTTGACCCCTGTGGTAGAGAAAGTGATGGAGTCACTTCTGAAGCAAATAATTGTTGAGTACCTAGAGGCCAGTGGGGCACAGGACCCAAGGCAGCATGGGTTCACAGTGGAAGGTCATGTCCAATGAATCTAATAGATTTCTCTGGCTGGGTGACCAAAGTAGTAGACCAGGGAGGGGCTGTGGACATGGCCTAGCTATACTTTAGCAAGGCATTTGACACAGTCCCATACAAAAGATTAATAGTCAAATTAACCAGCTTGGGAGTGGGTCCCAGGGTGGTAGCCTGTGTAAAACATTGGCTGGACAACAGGACACAGAAGGTAATTGCAAATGGAGTCCACTCTGAAGAAAGAGGGGTTATTAGTGGGGTACCGCAGGGTTCAGTACTGGGTCCAGTCCTTTTTAATGTCTTTATAAGTGACATCTCAGAGGGACTGGAAGGAAAAGTATGCCTCTTTTGCAGATGACACAAAGATCTGCAACAGGGTTGATACACAAGGAGGTGTGGAAAGGATGAGAAGGGACTTGGCAAGGTTGGAGGAATGGTCAGAAGTATGGCAGCTAGGATTCAATGCAAAGAAGTGCCAAATAATGCACCTGGAAAACAAGAACCCAGGAGAAGATTATACAGTGGGGGGGAGGTAGTAACAACAACAAAAATGGAAAGGGACCTGGGGATAATCATATCAGATGACCTTAAGGTTAGCAAGCAATGTGAGAAGGCAGTAGGGAGGGCTGGGGGTATACTGGGATGCATAGGAGGCATCACCAGCAGAAAACAGGAAGTTGTTATCCCTCTGTACAGACAGTTGGTGAGACCCCATCTGAGTACTGCATCCAGTTCTGGAGACCCCATCTCTGCATGGACATAGACAGGATAGAGGTAGTCCAGAGGAGGGCAACTAAAATGGTGCAGGGTCTGCAAGAGAAGCTGTACAAGGAGAGACTAAAGGAGCTTAATATGTATACCCTTGAGGAAAGAAGGGAGAGGGGGGACATGATACAAACTTTTAAGTACCTCAGTGGAATCAACAAAGACCAAGAGGGTAGCATCTTTCAGAAAAAGAGACATGCAAGAACAAGGGGACACAATTTAAACATGTGGGGACGGTTCAGGGGCAATGTGAAGAAGTATTTTATTCACAGAGAGGATAGTGGATGAATGGAACAGCCTTCCAGAGGAGGTTGTGGGGTCTAAAACTGTGGGAGAATTCAAGAATGCATGGGACAGACATAAGGCAATTGTTGTGGGGGGGAAGGAAGAAACAGACTGTTGGTTAACTAGGATCTGCAGCCTATCCTGTAGGTAAGGAAATGGGCAGACTAGGTGGGCCAAGCGGTCCTTATCTGCCATCAAAGTCTATGTTTCTTTGTATCTGGATAACATTAAGAGATGGTAGCTGGGCAGCAGATAGAAAGGATTCTTAGGCTGCTATAATGGAACCATCATCCAAGGGAGCTGTATAGAGTGATTAATAAAAAGTGGAAAAGATGGAAGCCATCTTTTTAGGGTCAGTTGTCGGTAGACCAGACTTCGGATCAACTAACGATGGTATCCACTTCGAGCTAGACTGCTGCTTAGTTCTGAGGGCTAACAGCTTACCTGCCTTGTTGCCCTGCCCAATACAAGTGCCCTTTAATCTAGCTGCTGCCCTATCCACCTGATTCAGGAGATCTTCTGCATACTGGGCCCGCTGCTGTGCCAGTTTTTCCCATGTAGTGTCCAGTGAAGAAGTGGAGAGAGTATGTTCTATCAAATGTATTTGCTGAAGCAGATCCATGAGCTGAGCCTGATTTTTCTTCCTCCTATTTGATGCCAGTCTAATGAATTCTACTCTCCAAGCAGCTTTGAGGCTGCCTCAGATAATATCATAGGGTAAAGAAGCATCCCAATTAAATTGAATAATTGCCTCCATATACCACCTAAAGTGGACAATAGTTCCAGGGTCCTTCAGCAGTTGATTGTTCAGAGACCAAATATGGGGATGCAGCGGGAAAGATGGAACATCTATGGCCAAAGTTACAGGCGAATGATCAGAAATTACTTGCCTGTATACAACTGCACTGAATCCCCGGTATTAAAGGTTTGCTTGTTAAGAAAAAGTCTATTCTGGAAAAACCTTATGAGGAAATAAAAAAAAAGTTAAGTCCCAGGTATCCAGATGAAGAAGTCTCCAGGAATCTACTAATCCTAATTGAGCTATAAATTCACACAGATCCCTCTGTCCAGGAGATAAACCTGACTTGGTACGGTATGTACGATCAAGGTAATTTGTCTGAACTAGGTTCCAATCTCCACCTAGGATTATTGGCAAATGACTATAGGGAGCCAGCTCGGTAGCCAAAGTTGGAAAAAATGAGAATTGTCCACATTGGGACCATAAACTGACCCCAGCAGGAGCTCCCAGTTCCCCAGAAGACCATGCAGAAAAATCAGCCGTCTATCTGGGTCTTTTTTCACTGCCAACAAAGAAAAAGAGGTAGACTTAGAAATAAGAATAGCTACACCTCTTTGACAGGAACTGTTCCCAGCCCCAAATGCTTTACCCGCCAATGATTTAGTTAAATAAGACATTTGAGATTTCAACAAATGAATTTCTTGCAAAAATAGCACCTGGGGGTTTAACTGACACAGATGCCTCAATAACATATATTTTTTCCTCTTATCTCTACCTCCTTTTACGTTCCATGTAACAAAGGAAATACAGTTAACCATATTCTAACCATGCACTTCTGTTTGCAATAAGGGAGTGTGCAGAGAGGAGTGCACCAGTGCCCCCCCTCCACCCAAATCCCCACTAAATTACTAAACCTGAACACATCAACCAGTAACAAAAAAATGTACAGAATTTCAAGGTAAATTGGTAAAATGTATCTATTTACAGAAAGATTCTAACAACCAGATTTACTGCCTACTCCTAAATTAGAATAGGTCTGGGATGTGGTGGAGATAATAAAAATAATAATAAATAATAATAATAGTTTTATTTATAAAGCTCTTTTCAGTTTTCAAAGCGCTGTACAAGTTAAAACAATACAGATCCAACATTACAATCCAATATTAGACACAAATAAAAGCCATAATATAATCAACAATCTTCAGTCAATTTCCAAGAAGGCCATTTGCCAGAAATGAGTTTTCAAACCCCTCTTAAATTCCTCCACCGTGGTGCACTCCTGTAACCGGTGGGGTAGAGAATTCCAAAGAGTGGGCGCAGCATAAGAAAATGCTCTACACCCAGGTGATTTAAGATTCACTCTTGGAATCTCTAGCAACCCCTCATCAGTCAAGCTGAGCGATCGGCCAGGGCAGTAAGAAACCAGAAGTTCTTTCAGATAGGCCGGACCTTGACCATGAAGGGCTTTGAAAGTCAGTAGACTGACTTTAAAGGTGATCCGCCACCGTATAGGCAGCCAGTGCAGTTCGTGCAGCACTGGGATAATATGACAGGACCTACTCGACTCAGTCAAAACCCAGGCCGCTGTGTTCTGCACTAGCTGCAGGTAGTGGCTTTCAACCCCTGAAAGCCCAAAGTAGAAGGAGTTGCAGTAGTCCAGAAGCGAGGACACAAAGGCGTGGACCAGCATTGGCAATGCATCAGACGGAACAAGGTGTCTAACTCTGGCGATATTCCTAAGATGGTAAAAGGAAGTCTTGATGACTGCTAGTACTTGCGACTGCAGTGTCAGCCTGTCATCTAAGGTATCCCCCCGGTTACGCACCTGTTCAGAGGTCGGGAGTGAAAGGCCGCCAAGAAAAATTCCTGAGGGCGTGCCAACAGATGACCCCTCTATCTGGTGACCCTGGTCCACAACCAATACCTCTGCCTTTTCTGAGTTCAACTTCAACCAACTAGAATCCATCCACTCCTGGATTTGTTTCAGACAGTTGTTAAACACCAAGAGAGCTTCTTCCTGGTTGGGTGCGAAAGACAGATATAGCTGGGTATCATTTTCATAGCAGTGAAACCTTAGCTTATACCATCTTATAATGTCTCTGAGGGGCAGCATATACACTGCGAACAACATGGGACACAGTACTGAACCCTGAGGCACCCCACGCAACAAAGATGTTGGGCTCAAGGAAAAAACTCCAGACACAACTCCTTGTGATCTCCCAGTGAGGAATGAGGTGAACCATCAAAGGACGGTTCCCGATATTCCACAAATATGCCTCAAGCATGCTATCAACACCATGTGATCCACGGTGTCAAAAGCTGAAGAGAGATCAAGGAGAACCAGGATGGAACGTCTCTTCTGATCTCTCGCCATCAGAAGATCATTATGCACCCGAACCAGCGCAGTCTCGGTACGATGCCTCTTATGAAAACCAGATTGGAAGGGTTCGTAGATGTCATGAATGGTTAAATGGTCCTCCAATTGGGCCGCCACTACCTTCTCAATCACCTTCCCAATAAAGGGTAGGTTTGAGATGGGTCTGTAGTTTGTGAAACAGTCTGGGTCCAAGGTAGCTTTCTTCAAGAGAGGTGTCACCACCACCTCTTTCAGGGAGCTAGGGAACTCACCTGACTCCAAGGAGCACCAGACTACTCGCTCAAGGACTGGACCGATGATATCACTACAACCCAAAATTAGGGAGGTCGGTCCAGGGTCCAAACTCCAGCTTGTAGGATGCACACTATGGATAATCCTCATGACATCCACAAAATCAGGCCGACTGAAGGAACTCCAAGAAAACTGAGGTACTGTGAACTCACACTGTTCAACTGCATCCCCCCTAGACAGTGCTGGTTGCAGATCCACCCTGATGTCAGCCACCTTAGTTGCAAAGAATCGAGCAAGCTCCTCGCACTCTAATTGTGAAAAGGCTTTCCAAACTTGTAGACAGGCTGGGTTGCACAGTCTGTCTACAGTTCGAAAAAGCTGAGCCGGTCGGTTCTGAGCAACTGCAATCTCCCTGGACAGGAATTCTGCCATGTTACGGGTGATTGCAGATTGATAGACTGAATAATGGTCCATCAATCTAAGGCGGTAGGCTTCTAGGGCGGACCTGCACCAGCACTGTTCTAACCTTCGCCCCTGTCTCCGCATCTCCCTCAATGTCCCTGCAAACCAGGGGGATTTGGGGTTAAGGGTTAGGGGGTGCACGCAGACAAGAGCAATAGAATCCAGAGTTGTCGTAACAGCCATATTATAGACTGACACAAGGGTCTCTTGACTATTGCTTGCCAACACGGGGGATGAGCAGTCCAGGACTGCCACAAGGCCTTGGGGAGTAATATGCCCTGAAGGGCGGTATCTAACCATCTCCACAGGGGTAGGCCTTCTCAGGGGGACATAAAAACTGAACCTTATGTTGTAGTGGTCTGACCGGGTGACTGGTTCCACTCCCAGATCGGATGTTTCAACCCCTAGAAGAAAGACTAAGTCCAAAGAGTGTCCAGATTTATGCGTAGCAGTGGAAATCACCTGTGTAAGGCCCAAAGAAGTCATTAATTGGAGGAAGTGATTACCAAATTACGAGAGTTCATTGTCGACCCAGGCGTTAAAGTCGCCCAGAACCATCAATCTGGGTGACTCAAACGACATGTCGATGATGAAGTCTGTTACTTCCTGTAAGAAACTTTTCCCATCCCGGGTGAACGGTAAATGAGTATGATTCGAACACCTAGACCTGCTACCACCATGCACTCAAAGGACTCAGTCTCTCCCACTACCACATTCATGAGGCCTAGTTCAGTCTTGAAACAGATGGCAACCACCCCATCCCTGTGATCCAATCTCAGGCGGTGTATCATTGAGTACCCAGCCAGAGTCATAGGCTCCAATGTGGGGCCTGGATTTTCATCCAACCAGGTCTCAGTGATGCAAGCCAAGTCCACGGAACCAACAAGATCAGCAATAATGCCGGTCTTATTCCTGGTGGATCTGGCATTGCACAACACCGCCCAAATTGTACGAACCTCGGAAGCTGTCAGGCCCATCTGCCTACTAAATTCAGTAGTGCCCTTGGGTATGGGCACCAGACATGGCAAACCACGATCTGGATTCCATTTCACCCCAGGGCGCCTTCTGGATCCAACTACCCCAATACAGTGGCCCCTCTTGTCCATCCTCCCTTGTTCACAGCCCCCGGCCCTCTTCTCTCTCCTGCGAGCAATTCCCAGCACTCTACAGTGTTGATATGTCTCATATTGGAGAGGGGGGAAAGAAAGGGTGGAGGGCGCAAAGAGAGGAGGATGAATAGCGCACCACCGTGGGGTCTGAAGGCTGACACTTGCCACTACTAAGCAATGAAAACCAAACAAAACTCACCAGTAAAACTCCCAAAATAATTAAACAAACTAAATAAATAAAAGATAAGTACCCCACCCCGACAAAAATTAAATCTAAACCAAAATAATTCCAAAGCAAATCAAAATGACTACCCCACCCCAAAAAATTGTATGTGGGCCAAGCAAGAGGACTACTAAAACATAAAATAAATATAAATCAGATCAAACAAAAACAAAAATTAAGTATAAATAAAATTATTTACCACCCCTAGCTCTCTCACAGCCAGAGGAAGGAAAGGTTACTATGGCACTCTCACTGCCAAGGTACAGATGTATTCTTCAGAAAATCATAAATAGCATTTCAAACTTAAAACAAAACAAAACAAAATAATATATCCCCCCCCCAATCCTCTCACGACCAGGGAGTAGAGGAAAAACAATCAAATTTAAAATAAATAAATGGACACAAGGTCCTCTCACCACCTCGTTGTCCAGAAATAAACTTAAAATGAAATAAGGATAAAAGTAAGAAGTCCTCGGTCCACTAGGCACAAAGTCAATTTTATCCACAGGCTATGAAAAGTCAAAGTCCATCAGGATCGAAAAGAGAGCACAGGCAAACCAGTCATTCACGGAACTTATTTAAAAGATGAAATTGGAGAGCATCCAGAAACCAAGTCAGCCAGATCCATAAAGTGTCACGATAGAGTAAGGCCCCCTCACTCCCAACTGGGCAAACACCACAAGAAATAATGTGGCCCAATGAAATGCCCAGAGCAAGCCATGTTAGTAGCCCAGCCTGGGAGTCTAGGGGGCACAAAACTTCAGCCAATACCTTGGCTGAAAAATCTCACTATCCCCTTCAGACCACAAATCAAGTGAAGGGTCCCAGTGGGAGTTGGGCCTCAGGCCAATCCTATGACCAGGCTTGAAATTGCCTCATGCACACCGAAGGATCTGAAATAAGCTTGGCAAATCCCCCTCACTCCATCTTTATTACTCAAAATATAGGTATCCAGGGTCCCAATCCAGGTCTCAAATTCAGTCAATCAGGCGACCGTTCTTCCAAATTCAGACACCGCCCAGATCATAAGGCACATAGCCCCCGAAACAGAACCCCAGTACAATAAGAAAAAAGAGAAGTAGTATTAAAAACCTATGCGTTCTAAATCTTCCGGCAGCCTAAGGGTTAACCCCATACCTGATCAAGCTTAACAGCCAGCTCCTCAATATCTAAGGTCTACCCTGGTAAACCATAAGATCAGTAGGAGGAGAAGTTAGCAAAAACAAGAAGTTAACCTATAGGTCCAACCCTTTCTAACAAAATGCTTAGAAACTACATATGAGAAACATTTAAAATATAAAAGACAACACCATAAATAGCAAAGGGGAAGGACTCTGTCTCTTCCAGTAATGAACTTCTGGGCACATTTGACAGTCCTTGGGGGTTGTAAATGAATAAAAATAACTATAAAGCTAACCAGCATCAACAGCCCCCTTATTCATTAACAACAAATTAAATGTGGAGCATTACTATATCTTATCAGAAAAGAACTGAATTAAAATAGCCTTTGCCAGGTAATAAAACAGGTAAGGATACTGGCCAGTAAAAATTATGATTGTTTGACATCAAGGAATTAAAACAATAAGCTGATCAACAGTTCTATAACTCGTACAGGAGCTGGTACAATCACCCCAAAAAAAAAAGAAATAACAGACACCAGAAAGTGATCATCAACAGTCCTAATTTTGAGAAGGAGAAAATGTGTGCTCTATTCACTTCCCTCTGAAAAATGTCCTTGTGTAAGTGCTGAGAAGGGTGCTCCCTTGGTACGAGTTCAGCAATCAAAAGAAAGGACATTACATCAGTTCAGGCAGTAGATGGAGCTCAGCTAACACAAATACCGGTAAATTTCCCATGGCGCAACTAAGTCCTTGTAAGCTCCATAGAATGTACCAGAAGAGCACAACAAAAGCTAGAGGGTTAGCTGCTATCATAAATCTGAGAGGGACGAGGTCTCGTTCCATGCATTGTCCATATAAACAAAGCAGTCTCAGAATTGAAATAATAGCTCACTAAGGATGTGTTAAAAAGAAAAAAAACATCTACACAGACCAAAACTGCTAAAGAAGCACTTAATACAACACAAAGATCATTGTTGCCATCATCTCTTGTTTGGCAATATACATTGTCAATGAGTCCTGCTCAACAGACTTATTGTGCAATATAACAGTCAGTATAGGTCTTACTTAATGCTTTGCACCCATCAGGTTTTAGATCAAAAAGAGCAGGGAGCAGTTTTTGCAACTCCACTGCGGCTTGACCTGCAGAGTTGAATCACCACTTACCAGAATCAGTTGTAACTTCTAATCTGAAGTGATAGAGGAGTCTGTGCTTCACTTGGGCTGCAGGTAGCTTGTTTAGTAGGGGGGCAATAAGCGGCTCTTGCCTGATGATCCTTGCTGGCAAGATTGGGCACAATTCTGAGCCACCACCCAGCCCACTGAATAGATTCCAAACTTTTAGCTTGTTTCAGGATGTGATCACTGTCTAAAAAAATTTAACAATTTAAAAATAATTGGTCAGGGAGGAACCTCGGGTGGTGGCTTAGCCTGAAGGGCTCTATGGGCTCTCTCCACCATACAACTAAGTCCATTGGGAGCGGGTCCAACTATTTACACACAAAATCTTTGAATAAAGTCCAGCATGTTCGGATTCTCCTCCCCTTCGGACAAACCTAGAATAACCGAATTGTTATGCAGTTCCTTTCCTCCAAATCATCAACCTTAAATTCTAAAGCCATTAAGGACCTTTGAAGTTGCATGACCTCGGGATCCAGGTGACATCGATGATCTTCCAGAGAATATATACGGGTTTCAGCATCCAAAACCCTAGAGGACAGCTCCTTTTAGGTTGGCTTAATTTCAATAATTTGTTCCACTAATGTAAAAGCTGCTTTTTTAATTTCAGATAGCTCCAGATATATCTGGGCTGGTGTTAGTTCCTCCTGGGTCTCTGGTGTGGTTTAGAGTGGTGAGGTACGCTGGCGGAGGTGCTCTGCTTCTAGGGCAGCCATCTATTATCTTCCCCATCTGAAGAAAGAGTCAGACTATGTGATGTTGGGGTCGATATCTTGAAAATCTTTTGCAGACATTGTAATCTCCCTGCTGCCTCCAAATAATCGACTGACAATACCAAGATGTATGTCGCCAAAAAGTAAGGGTTTTACTAGTTGTAAAGGCAATTCTGAGAAGCTCTGAAAAAATGCTGCTGTCTCATTGCCAGTGTCATGTGATCTCCCCAGTGCTGCACTTTCTGCACTGGCTGCCAGTTAGGTGGCAGATTGCCTTCAAGGTCGGCTTGCAGACCTACAAAACCCTACATGGCCAAAGGCCCAGTTACTTGCAAGAACTCTTGACTCCTTACCACCCCATTCACCCCCTCCACTTCAGTGGTGAGGGTTTATTAGAGGTACCCAATATTTGTTTAAAATCTTCAGGGGCACATGCTTTTTCATTTGTGACCCTGTTTTTATGAAACTCCCTCCCTCATCCAGTGCACGATAGTGAATCTATTGACATTTTTAAAAGGGAGCTGAAGTCTTTTTTGTTTTACCAAGCTTTTGTAGATTCTTAATGGATATGTTTATGTGCTGTTGTATTGCATGTTTTACTAATTTTTAAATGCTGTTTTTACTGTAAAATGCTCTGAATCAAAATGAGAAGTGCGCTATATTAAATAACATCTGATTGATGATTGTTTAAGGCCTTGTATTTCAGTAGTAGAACTGCAAAACCTACTGTACTACTTTGTGATTTAACAGTCAACCAATATAAATCCTGGAGTATATGACCAAGACAGATAGAATGACTTGTGTTGGTTACATGCTGAGCTGCTGCATTCTGAATTACTATAACTGCAAGCATCAGATGGCTCTTTTAGTCAGTCTTGAATAAAGAGTATTACAGTTATCCTGCCTGGATATGGCAAAGACATGTACCAGCATATCTACAGAATCATGCAGGATGGGGAGGTAAAGGAGCAATCCAGCCACATTTCTGAAATGAATTTGCAATGCGTAAGTATTGTTTTGATTTATGTGTTCATGAAATTGAAAGTTATCTTTAGAGTCACTAACAGAAAGATGGCAACTAAACCATCAGAAAATATATATTTAACCCATATAATAACTTTGTATCTGTATTCAACAAACTAAGTAGCCTCTGGAGGCTGGCCCAGTGGTACTGAGGGTTGAGGTGCTAGACGCCACACCTCACGCCACACCGGCGACCCGGGTTCGGGAATGAGCCAGGGTCATCAGAGGCCAGCAGGAGGGAAGGGAGAGGATGTGAGAAGCTGTCTGCAGGCAGCACTTCAGCTCAGGAGGAGGTATTCAGCTCTCTCAGAGCTTGGCCGCCCTCTGGTGGAGGCTGGAAGGATGGTGCCATGAGAGAGCTTAGACATAGGTCAATGGGGAGGGTTGAGGGGACCCGGTCCAGAGTTGCGGTGCAAATGTGCGCCTCCATGCACATGCACCACCGCTTCTGGCAGTCCCGGGGTAGTGCATGGTAGAAAACAGAGGGAACAGTGGAGGCCTGCATGGATGATGCACCCCACTGACTCCATGGATCTGCCGGCGTGCGCGTGGCGCTAGAAGCCCTCGAAAGACCCCGAGCTCGGTAGGCTTGGCAGATGATGAGGTCGACCTGCCACCAGGAGGATAAAAATAGTTAACAAAAAAAAAAGTAGCCGCTGGGATTGAAGTTCCAAAATTTTCCATTACTGTATTTTATAATTACTTATTGTAAGAAAAATTCTAAAAATTTAATTGGCTGAGAAACATCACCTGACAACGCTTTAAATGTCTATAAATTCATGGTCAGGTGCAAAATCTCATCTTCCTCCCCAAAAAACACTACTTACATCCATTTTATAAGTGCAAAATCCCTTCCAGGGTATGAATCATAAGATTTGGATGCACTTCTCAGGTGTGTAAGGACACTCAGCCTTCGGCCTTGTGCCTTACTACACCCCTGGAGCATGCCTCAAAATATTATAATGCACATCCTGTCATGACCTATTACTTAATTTATGGGTGATATTAGAGAGTGCAACCAAAGTGAAAGCAGTTGTATATCCAAAGTTAGGGCACTCCGGTCAATAGCCTTAACTGTTCCTGCTCTGCCAACTACTGCAGATAAGGTTGCTCTACCAAATTGTATGCCACCCAGCTAATTAGGAAACCCTATTGTCATGCCTACAGAGAATAACAGCATTTATGATTACTGGCTTCAGAACCTTAATATCAGATTTCCTTGACTCTTTTGGTTGTCCACGAGCCCTAATGCCATCCTTACATCATTTTTTTAACGAATTTCTATGATTTTACAAAGCCCCCTCCCAACTTGAAATGATTGTTCTAGTACTCAGAGTCCACTCCTGGTGCAAGTATGTAATTACCCTCAGTGGCATGCCTTTCCTTCCTTCCATCCCATTCTAAGTACACCTGAGTGTTCAGTGGCACCTTCTCCATGTCCTTGTACCATTCCAGACCCTCTCAGGTGTCCAGTAGAACTCCATCCTTCTCCCTATCCCATTACACTCTCTAGTGCCCACTGGAACCCACTCCCTCCTCCCACCCCATTCTAAGCACTCTGTAATACCTAGTGACAACCTCTACCATCTTTTTCCCAGTACCTACCTGGTGTTCAGTGACACCCACTGTCCTCTCGCCAACCATTCCAAACACTCCTTGATTTCCAGTGGCGCCTCATTTCTAACACTCCATTGTGTTTACTGACATTCTTTCCCACGTCCTTACCCCATCCAAGCACTTGCTCATGTCCAGTGGCACACCTTGACCTCCCTTATTCCTATTTCAGGTCTAGCTTTCCCACTCACCATTGCAGCCCAAAATAATTTTTATTTTTAAAAGGTGATTTTTTTCAACTGTTTGGCACTATTAAAATAGTTGAAAATAGGTACCATCTTGCTTCTGTCTGGCCTGCATAGTCTGGATTTCTCCACTCTGGTCCTAAACTGGTTTAGCAGCTATGCGTCGAACAGGTCTCAAACAGAGAAATTCAACTCGTCTATATCTGACTGCACATCAGTAAACATCGGTGTGCCCCAAGGGTCCATCCTGGGGCCACTCCTTTTCTCACTCTTTATAAATAATGTTCTGGGTGCCCTGCAAAACTGCTCATCTCTCTTATATGCAGATGATCTTGTTATCTATACCAGTGACAATAAAGTTGATAACCTAAACCCTGACGTCTCCTCGGACTTCAAGAACATTCAAAGCTGGTTCTATGATCACAAACTGGTTCTAAATGCCAAGAAAACAAAGATCATGCTCCTAGGCTCAGCCCCTTAAACTTAGAACATGTCCCACGTCCCTTGCGGTACATGATCTGGATGATACTAAACTTGAAACTGTCACATCTTTCAACGATCTTGGGGTCTTGCTCGATCATCACTTGATCTTAACCTCCATATTCAATCATAGATACATAGACATAGATACATAGATACATAGACAGTGTCGGCAGATAAGGGCCTATGGCCCACCCAGTCTGCCCATTTGAGCTTGTAAGTTCAGTTTGTTTTCCTAGAAGTCTGTTGCCCCTTACCCCTGACCTCCAGAATTCCTTTATGTCTATCCCATGCATTCTTAAATCCCGTGATTGTTTCAGCCCCCACCACTTCCTCTAGCAGGGTGTTCCACTTGTCCACCACCCGTTCTGTGAAGAAATTCTTTCTCATGTTTCCTCTGAATCGTCCTCCTCAACTTTATCCCATGCTCTCTAGTCCTGGAACATCTGTTTCACTTAAAATAGTGTTTTCCTGCACCCTGTTCCTCCCTGTAAGATACTTGTATGTCTCTATCATATCCCCTCTCTCCCTCCTCTCCTCCAGGGAGTACATGTTCAGTTCCTTCAACCTGTCTTCATAGGACTTGTGATGCAATCCATGCACCATCTTTGTTGCCCTCCTCTGAACCTTCTCTACCCTGTCTATGTCCTTACGTAGGGTATGGTCTCAGAACTGTACACTGTACTCCAGGTGGGGCCTCACTAGTGTCTTGTATAGTGGAATTATGACCTTCCTTTTCCTGCTGGTGATGCCCCTGCCTATACATCCCAGCATCCTATTTGCTTTACCTGCTGCCTTGTCACACTGTTTCCCTACCTTGAGGTCATCAGAGATGACAACCCCAAGATCCCTTTCCTGCTTGGTGCATGCTATATCCTCACCCCCCAACTGATATATTGTACCAGGGTTTTTGTGCCCCATATGCATTATCTTGCACTTCTTTGCATTGAATTTCAACTGCCAAACCCCTGACCATTCTTCAAGTTTCTGCAGGTCGGCTTCTCATTCTGTCTACACCCTCTGGTGTGTCTACTCTGTTACAGAGCTTTGTGTCATCAGCGAACAGTGAAATTCTGCCTTCTAGGTCCTGCGCAATGTCACTGATGAAGATGTTGAATAGGACTGGTCCTGCACTGATCCCTGTGGTACCCTGGTCACTCTTCCCTCTGTGGAGTGACAGCCATTTACCACCACCACCCTCTGTGTCTTGCCACCCAGTCAGTTACCTACCCACCACACTACTGTCCTACCCACACCCATATTCCCCAGTTTGTGTAATAGTCTTCTATGTGGCACAGTGTCAAAGGCCTTGCTGAAGTGCAGATAGGCCATGTCCACTGCCCTCCCCTGATCCACCTCCCTAGTCACCCAGTCAAAAAATTCAACGAGGTTGGTCTGACATGACCTCCCCCTGGTGAAACCATGCTGCCTTGGGTCCTGTAGTCCATTGACAACCAGATGTTCCACCAATCTCTCCTTCAGTAGTACTTCCATGATCTTCCCCACTACCGAGGTGAGGCTGACTGGTCTGTAGTTCCCTGCTTCCTCTTTGTTCCCACTTTTGTATAAGGGGACTACATCTGCTGTCCTCCAGTCTTTGGGTACCTCCCCTGTTTCCAGTGATCGGCTAAACAGGATAGCCAGAGGTTCAGCCACCACTTCTCTTAGTTCTTTAAGGACCTTGTGGTGCACCCCATCTGGCCCCATTGCTTTACCAATCCATCTGTAAAGCAGTAAATTGTAAACTGGGTGCTGCATACAATACTAGCTACATGCTAATGCCATCTGTAAAACTGGCCATTGCCAGAGGAATTTTACTCCCTTCCCTCACCTACTGTGCTCCCATCCTTACGGCTGCCCAGAAAACTTCCCTCCAGAAATGGGATGTCACATATAATAACATATGCCGTTATGCTTCCTCATCCTCCCGTCAAAAACACCTCTGTCAACTTTATGAAGACTTAGGCTGACTCTCCCCTTCTGCATCCAGACAATACTATCTTGGCTCCCTTACAGACTCTATTGTCAGGCTAAATACCCCAATATCTCTTGCAGAGCTTCTAATTCCTCTCTCCTCCTCCTCTCAGGGACTGAGATCAGCTGAAAAATCTCTCTTAAACATGTCCAGATGTCATACCTCAAAAGGCTCTGGTGCTTTCAAGCATGTGGCTCCTCAGTTTTGGAATACACTTCCCCTAGAACTTAGGCAGGTGGGATCCCACCAACACTTCAAAAAAGACTTACTGTGATATCTATTGCATACTGACCCCAGCACTTGCTTTGACCCCACCTAATAGATTTGGGAAGCTTGACTGCCCTTAATGGCCTCCACTGAGCACTTGTCCTGTCCTCTTCTTAAGGGCTTTATAAGCTCACCTGCCCTTAAAGACCTTATTGGTTTCCCTAAATCCTCTCCCCCCTCCTATCTCTATACGCTTGCTACCTCAGCTACTCTCCCCTTTCCTGTCTCTTACCTTTGCCTCCTGTTCTTCTCTCCTTCCCTCCTATTTATATCCACCCCTGCTTCTATCAGTACATAACTGCTCTACCTCTCCTACCTAACCTCCTTTCCCCATGCTACCTTATTGTATTCTTCCTGTCCACTTCTTGCTATTCTCTTATTCCTTAAACCCTGCAGCAGTTAGATCTAATAGTTGAGTCTCTTATTATTGTTTTCTTGTACTATCTTATGCTTAACCTATTTACATTCACTACTTGTTTGCCTTCTTGCTATTGGTTTGCGTGTGTTATGTTCCAGTTTCATTATACTGTACCATTTCTTAACTGTTATGCTCCTAGGAAAGTGAAAAGCTGCCCTATACCTTTTGATATGTTATATTTCTTCATTACTGTTTCTGCATCACCGCACAATGCTCTCTTTTACAGTATGTAAAGTGTATGGCTTGCTCTGTACCTGCTCAAAATGTTCCCGTATTTTGTTTCACTATTGTCCTGTACTGTCCCAGGTCATGCCTGAAAATAGTCATGCTGTTGGCTAGTGCACCTACCCAGTTAACAAAAACTAAATAAAAATAAATATGGCATTCAAAATATACATATTGGCATACATATTGGCACGAAAAAATAAAACACCAGTGGTAACCCTGTATCTAAACACTCCCTGAACCTCATCAAGCATTCCCTGACACCTAGTAGTACCCCAATCACCTGAATCAAGCTACTCAAGTATCCATTTAACCCCTCTTTATGAATGCTAGTTGGATCCCCCAAGATGGTGACCAGCACAACACAGCCTTCCACTAATCACTTTTCTGTCTGCTATATGAAGTGAATAAAGCTAAACTGTGTTATTTGTGATAGGCTCAGCACCCCTTCCAAAATCTGTGCTTGCATTTTTCCCAAAAACTGTGTTTTGTAATTCTTCCCCATTTTGAACCCCATACTCCTCCCAAATATGACGCCACATTTCCTTCTGAAAATGTTAACATCATAACCCTCCTCACGTTTGTGCATCATAAAGCTTCTAAAATGTGTGCCCAAACCCCCTCCGAGTCCTGAATGCTATACCCTGTACCTCTCCAGAGTTTTGTACCCCACAATACTCCAAAAAACTTGTACCACATACCTCTTCCAAAATGTGAAGCCACATCCCTTCTGAATTTTGTACACTGCAACCCTGTTGAATTAAAAACACTGCACCCAACTCCCCTCCCAAAATGTGCCCCACAACACCTGAAATTTGCACCATGAACACCTTTAGTGACCACCTACTAGTTAATTTTGTTCTCTACCACTCCCAAATTTGCCAACACACTTCCCCAAAAATAGGGTGCCATACCATTCCCAAAATGTTTACCCATACACCTCTTCAAAATTACTGTCCATATCTATCCTGAAATTTACACAAACTCCTCCCACATTTAGGCCCCTCACCACTCCAAATTGAGCTACCTGCACTCATCCCAAAATTTGTACCCTGCATCCCTCCTCAAATTTGCAACTTGCAGCCCTACAGATATTTGCAGCTCCTCCCCTTCTAATATTTGTCTTGCACTCCTGCTAAAATGTACACTTTTCTACAAAAAGTTTCATGTACCCCTCCTAAAATTTGAGACTTGCACCCTGTCCTAAACAAGCAGCCCACACCCCTCCTGAAAAGTGTGCCCAACAATTTGGACCCCTTGCAAAATTCATTCCTGCATACCTCCTGAAATGTGTGAATCACCCACTCACTCCCAAAATGTATGCCCTTCCTCTGCCAACATTTATACTCCATTCCCCTCACCAAACGTATGCCTTACACCCATCTCAAAATGTGTGCCCCATTCCCTTTTCAAAATTTGTGCCCCTACTTAAATGTGTTTCTCGCACCCGTACTGAAATTTACTACTTAAAACTCTCCCATAATTTACAGCCCAAACCCTTCCTGATATTTGTGCCCTTCAACCCTCCCCAAATTTTCATCCCTCACTAAATGTATATTATGTTCCTCTCCCAAAATGTATACCCCTCCCAAAGCTTTTTCCCACCATCCCTCATAACATTTAGCACATCCCCCTTCCAAAATGTAAGCTTCCCCTTTCCTTCTGAAATTTGTGCCTCCTCCTCTTCCAAAATTTACATACCACATTCCTCCTGAAATTTGCATCTCACACCCATCCCAAAATCTGCACCAGTTCCCCTCCCCAAATTTGCAATTCACATCCATAATGAATGTTACACCCCACTCCTTCTGAAATTTGCAGCCTGCACCCCTCCTAAAATTCACATCCTGCATCTGCCCATAATTTGCAGTCCACTCTTCACGTGAAATTTGCATGCTGTACCATTCCCAAAATCTGTTCTCTGCACCACACTCAAAATTTGCATCTGTCTTAGAATTTTGGCCCCACACCCCTCCGTTGTTAAATGTTATCAGTGAGTAAAGGTTGCAGCCATGATTTTGATGGCCATCAGTGACGAATGAAGTGGATCAAGAAATCTGTATGTGATTTGCCCAAATTCCAAATCCCACTGCCTGAACTTGTTCCAACCTATGGTTTTCTAGGGATGGATATACGAGTCTCGGAGCTTATTTAGTCAATCAGAGAGCAGGGCATTTTTGACCCACTTTATAATCCATGTTGCTAGAAATATGCACTATGCTATGACTGCCTTAGTTAACATCAAATGACATCAGCAGCAGCCCTTCAATGAATCCAGCCTTTTTAAAATGACAGAGAAATAGGTTATTAAAAAGTTTGTACCTTAATCCCAGTAACTTAGAAACCTTATTTGTGGTGTACTTCTTCATTGGTGCTCCGCTGCTCCTGTTTTCAAATTTACTGTTATTGTAAACATTGGTGATACCCCCTCCTTAAGCTCCATGTGCAGTATACTTTATCCTGTTTTCCAGCCACTTGAAATGATGCCAGATACGGACATTTTTTTCTGCATATATTTTGTTCTGTAAGTTGAATAAGAAACACAATACATTTTGTAGTGTACTCAGTGACTTTGTACCACCCAGGGATGTTAATCAGAGCTCTGCAGCCTGTGCATATTAACTGCTAAGCATTGTTGTGGTATGCATGTCAATGCCCACAACCTTTAATATGGAACAACTTTACAAAATGAAGATCAGATATTAAGTAATTTGATATTTTCTTTTATTAAAACTCTAATATGCTCCATATTTGTTTATTATTAAACCACCAACATCTGCTTGTAATTAAATCCTGTTATGGTTATACATTTTCTTAGCAAATGGACCACCATCAGAAGAAAACTTCACTCTAAAAGACATCCAGAAAATAAAGTGAAAATAAGAGTTGTTTAAGTCCTGGGCTCTAGTTCCAATGTTAATCTTAAGTAAGTTTTGTTCCTATGGTATCAGTGGTTCATATGTTGAGGTTATATAGGCATTTAATGCTTTCAAGTGGTAGCATAACAAAGGTTATCTTATCATAGCCATGCCTTCAGTGCTGATGCATTGGCCAAGCAGTAGCAGCTAAAGCACATTTATCAGAATGAACAGAACAGCATACGATGCAGCAAGGTTAGAAACCATCAATTAACTTTCATAACCATATAAAGTGACACCCACCAGGATCAGATGCCTGATCCTTCAGAGTTCTATAGAAATTGCAGGATTACCTCTGCCACCTTTTCCCTTGGTCTCCCACACCAGTCATAATGTGCCAGGTATGTAGGACACAGAGCAATTCTTTTTACAGTTTTCTTTTGCCACCTCGTCCTGGGCGGTGTTCCTTCTAGCCAGTCCCCCTACCCTGTCTTCTGCTTGCAGCTTACCTCTGGCTTACCTCCATGGACTGCCCCCTGTGGTGGGGCAGCGGGATCCCTCAACCCGCCGCTTCGTATCTGGTGCCAGGGTTACTGCTTGTTCACGGGGTAGCACCTGCGGGGACTGGCTGTCATCCAGCCACTCCCAGAACACTTTTTTCCTCCTTTGTTTTTTCTACCTCATGAGATAAGGCATGCAGTGACGCCCATGGAGGGAGTGTGCATGCATCCACACATGCTCCCTCCAGGCATCTGCCTCCTTTCCTCCCTATCTCTGGAGCATTGGTGTGCTGCCCCTCAGCTGATGTTAGGGGCCAGTCAAGCATCAACTGCCGGTGATCCTCTCACCAGAGAAGGAGAGCGGACCATCAGATGCTGGATCCTTCTCCTCCCCTGCCTAGTCCCGGTGACCGATGCTCATTCCCATACACGGGTCGCCGGCATGGCGCAAGGTAAGGCATCCAGTGCCTCAGCCCTCAGTGCCACTGGGCCAGAACACAGTGCAATTCAATGGCAATGGCTGCTGATGCCTCTCTCTATGCATCCCAATATACCCCCAGCCCTCCCTAGTGCCTTCTCACATTGCTTGCTAACCTTAAGGTCATCTGATATGATTACCTCCTAGGTCCTTTTCCTTTTTTGTTGTTGTTACTACCCCCCCATTGCATATTCTTCCTCCAGGTTCTTGTTTCCTAGGTGCATTATTTTGCACTTCTTTGCATTGAATCCTAGCTGCCATACTTCTGACCATTCCTCCAACCTTGCCAAGTACCTTCTCATCCTTTCCACGCCTCCTTGTGTATCAACCCTGTTGCAGATCTTTGTGTCATCTGCAAAGAGGCATACTTTTCCTTCCAGTCCCTCTGCAATGTCACTTATGAAGACATTAAAAAGGACTGGACCCAATACTGAACCCTGCGGTACCCCACTAGTAACCCCACTTTCTTCAGAGTGGACTCCATTTACAATTACCTTCTGTGTCCGGTTGTCCAGCCAATGTTTTATGCAGGCTACCACCCTGGGACCCACTCCCAGGCTGGTTAATTTGGCTATTAGTCTTTTGCGTGGGACTGTGTCAAATGCCTTGCTAAAGTCTAGGTAGGCCATGTCCACAGCCCCTCCCTGGTCTACTACTTTAGTGACCCAGTCAACCAAAGTAGTAGACCAGGGAGGGGATAATTACGGTATATGAATGAATGAATGAATGAATGAATGAATGAATGAATGAATGAATGAAACTTTATTTATATGGTGCCTTACAATAATGTAAAACAACAACCAATAAATAATAAACACAGATCAATAAATAATTCATACTAGCTCTGAGCTCCGTCATAATAAATGAATTCAAATTTATCTTTGACCATATATAGGTCTTGAGGGCCTTTTTAAACTCCTCCACAGTCGCACACTGATGAAGCAGATGGGGTAGAGAATTCCAGAGGGTCGGAGCAGCAAACATAAAAGCACGAGCACCTGATGACGTTAAAGAAACCCTTGGGATCTCTAGCAACCCCTCGTCTGCCGAGCAGAGAGATCGCCTGGGGTGGTAGGGAACCAAAAGGAACAGAAAATATATTTGGAAGGGAATGTGAACATAAAGGATTTTATTTTGAAGTCTTTGCAGCTGGTAATGGTACATTCAAGACTTTTATTAACAGACTCAGTGTGATGTAGAGTACCTGTCAACTAAATAATTCTGATTGCACAATTTGGGATGGTCACTGCTGGTGGCAATTTACTTTGTCTGTGCTCAGTTTGTACTATGTGAAAACTCTGTAGAATCTAGACTATAGAGGCATGTAAATTAGTATATGCTGACCTAAATTATCAAAGGGCTGTCTTGAATGCACATGCAAAATATAAAAGATAGAACTTAATGTTCATGACATTGGAAACAGACTAAAGTAACTCTAATTAATAATCGTGGCTCAAAATTATTAGTTGAGGACAACAGACTTATCTATTACATATATTAATATCAAAAAAATATGTTAATGCATCAGTTAGGGTTCATACCACAGTGACAAAAGCATGGAAATGTGGTGTTTGGGTTGTCAACTCTACCACCCCACACACACCAACAGGCATCGGGGTGCGCATTGGGGTCATTGGCCTAACTCTCAACTCATTCCATGTGTAAACAAGCTGAGGTGGTACAGTACAGGAGAATGGGGTGAGAGTTAGGCACAACGACCCCAAAGCACACCTCGATGCCTCTTGGTGTGTGGAGGATGTGGGAAGGGTGGTAGGGTTGGCAACCCTAACACCACATTTCCATGCCTTTGTCACTGTGGTATAAGTCCTAACTGATACATTAATGGAGTTTTTTACTATGAATTTCCCTTCTTTTTGAGAAAGTGTAATGTAACTGGTAAGAGGTATGTGTATGTGGGAGCATGGGCCCTCTGGGCCCTGCGTGCCCACTCACACGTAAGTACAGAGCCATGCAGCAGCTCTATAGTGCAAGGAACTCTTGTAACAGTAATGTGCCAATATCTCAGCAAATGCAGCAGTTAAAAACAAATTAAAGTGTCCTTGTAATTATGACAGTGAAACATCTATGCGATATAAATTGATCAAATCCATATCTTGCATCATTTATGAGATATGGGCACTGAAATGCACCTAAAAGGCACCCTGGGAGCCCTTGGAACATGTTTTTGCCAATTTTTCCGTAACCGTAGAAGATAGGAAAAAAATTCCACTGCTGGTGTAACCTATGATTTCCAAACTTGTTTCTGCATAAGCTGCAGGTAGCAAAAAATCTGTAGCTCACTTTGTTTTTGAGATATGGGCTCTGAAAGGCATCATGAGTGCTGCAATGTTATCCTATGGGAAATTTCTCAACTTCAGAACACTAACTTTGGTCCCCTTGAATGTTTTGGCACCAAATCACCAAAAGGCACTTCTGTGGGATTAGGGCATGCCACCCTGTACATTTCAGCCCAAAAGACCCAACTGTTCAGTTGCAGGGTGATAGCAAAGATTTGCTTTTAAAAATATTTTTGAAAATCATGAACGTTTTGCAAAAAGTAGCACTAAATTTTGCATTTGCGAATGTATTTTGGCAGTTTCTTTCATGATTTGTGAAAGTATTTTTTCTCTGATGTTTAAAACAGCATTTCTGGGGGGTTTTACCCCTCCAAAAAATATAGGGTTGGCATCCTCAGGACCCGACTATGTAAATCCAGCAGTCAGTGTTTACCTAGAGGGTCCCAGATTTAAGCGCCAGGCATTTTTCTCTCATACTAACTGAAAACAAGATGGCCACAGCATGAAAATAAAAGGGCCATTTGCAAAAGTAAAACTGCATTTGCAAAACTTTTGACTATAATGGAAAATTAGTTTTTCTGAATAAGTTTTGAATGATTTAATATTTTTACACCAAATTTTCAAAAGGCACATCGGTGGCCCAGACTGCATCTTCCCTGAAGATTTTGGACTGAACAGACAAATTGTGTGTGCTGTGGGTGTGAGCAAAGAAACTAGCAAAAAGTCAGTTTCTTTGTGTTTTTTTTGGCATTCTGTAGCTCTGCAACCATACATCTGACCTTAACGCAACTTGCTAGATCCAGAGATCTATGGTACCAGACTGCATGAAGCTTTCAGGCAAATCCATTGTACGGTGGCAAAGTTATTAAGGTGCAAAATGTGAGGTTTAACATTAAAGTGTTTACTCAACTCTAACTATAGTGCCACTGCTGTGGCACTATAATATATATATATATATATATATACACACATACACACATGTCTGTATCTTCTGTTGGCACCCATTGCAAACTGTGTGAGAGGCCTTTCGGCACCATGCATTTCTGCTTAAAGTTGAACCAGCATAATATTCTGTGGTGATTTGCATATGTAGCCCATGATGCTTTGCATTATGGGGACATCTGTGATTTTGTATTTCTTTGAAACTTGGCTTCCCCTCCAATGCCCTTTGGGGTAATCATTGTCTCAGTGCTTGCGCGCTGAGTTTCTTTGTCTTTTAACTTGTTTTTTG
The DNA here is from genome assembly GCA_016271365.2 of Neoceratodus forsteri. NCBI lineage: Eukaryota > Metazoa > Chordata > Ceratodontiformes > Ceratodontidae > Neoceratodus > Neoceratodus forsteri. The sequence goes on along the minus strand of CM028136.1, from coordinate 334,638,797 downwards.
TTTTAATTGGGTTAGCCACAACATAACCCAGATAGACCATCTCAGGGTAGCTGGTTCATTCCACTGGGGTGTCAAACAGACGAGGCACATTGATGAGTCCAGGAAGGACGAAACACATGGCTATGTCTTCTGTTGGCACCCTTTGCAAACTGTGTGAGAGGCCTTTCAGCACAATACATTTCCGCTTAAAGTTGAACCAGCATAATATTCTGTGGTGATTTCCATATGCAGCCCATGATGCTTTGCATTATGAGGGCAAGTGTGATTTTGTAATGAATATATATATATATATATATATATATATATAAAATTAATTACAAAAATCCTTCTCTCTGCCATTAGTTAGGGAATGCAACAAAAGTAGGGAAATGTGGCATTAGGGTTTCCAACCCTAACACCCTACCACACCCCACCCCACCCGCTCAAGGCAGCACAGCAGGTGTAGGGTGTGCCTTGGGGTTCTGAAGCCTAACACTCACCCCATTCCATCAGTAAATAAGCTTAGATGTGTACAGTGTATGGGGAAGAGTTGAGTGTTAGGCCTCAGAATCCCAAGGCACACTATAGACCTGCTATGCTGCATGGGGAGGGAAGGGGTGTTAGGGTTGGAAACCCTAATGCCACATGTTCTTACTTTTGTCACTTTAACCCTAACTAATGCATTAATGAAGTTTTTTGCAATTAATTTCCTTTCTTTTTGAGTTAGTATAATCATATCCTTATTTGGCTGTCATTAATAGTATGACAACTTTCATGCTCCATGAAGGCTAGAATTAAGAAGAGAAAGAAAAAACTCTCTTCTGGACCTTTGTTTAATGTCTCTTATGCCCCTCAGACATGCTTCAAGACTACTGCCTGTGTAATAAAAATATCTCTAAGTAAGGACTTAGTTTAAACATATTGCTCAGTGTCACCCATTTCCTAAATTATGGGTGTTTAATTTGTTTAAAAAGCTGATTTTTTCTCTTATTGCATCTTCTTATTTACGTGTCTAGAACATTTTCTTCCCTTATATTAACCATCAAGTCTGTCTCACAAGAAAGTAATAATCAACAGAAGTTGTGGTTAAGGGGAAAAGATCCAGTGCAGTCCTTTGGGATGCCTCCCCCCACCAAAAAAAAAAAGTGGCCATATGACGATCTGTACTAGATGATCACAAATCCAGTTTTGCAAACAAAGGAGGTTACACTGCAAATACTACCCAGAGAGCTCTGGGGTATTGACTGATAAGCTTCTTACAGACTGACAAATGAGACCCTCAAACCATGGAGACATTGATGTACTAGCAAACATGTACATCGCTCTTACTATAGTAAGACTTTCTTTAGGGAATAAGTGTAAATGCTGGTACTGTAGGAGTTTGAAGATGACTTACATACTACAACATTGCCTACCTTGCTCAAAAATGTTTCGATAGTACTTTTACTGGACAAGTCTTTCTGTCTGTTTGTCCATCTATTCAATGGTACATATCCTTGGAGGATGGTTAAGAGTCATTGACCACTGCTGTATTTTATGCTTGTCCTGGTGTCTAGTGGGACCCCACCCCCACCTTCTGATGTCCCTGGGACACTGAAAACAAAAAAGGTCCCTCAGTATTTCTTTTAATGTGTAGAAAGACAGTCCACCGGAGGTGTCTAGTGCCCCCCCCACCCTCTGATGGCTGTTGCCCTTTATGTTTATCTTTGCTCTGGTGTTTGGTGGTACCCCCCCCCACACACACACACACACACTCTCCCAGGTCCTTCACATCCTGAAAAAAAGAAAATGGTCCCTCAATGTGTTCTTTATTTTTAATCTGTAAAACAAAAAGTCCACAGTGATGCGAACCTACACCTCCATCCAACCGCCCACTGTACACCCACCACCCTGCATCCCCTTTGACCCCCCCCCACACACACACCCTCACTCACCTGAACTGGTCCCACTGTAAAGATTCACTCTCCAATCAAAGACACATCTTGCTGCTGGAACTGGTGACTGCCGTATGAGAAATAAGGTAACTATGGTTAAATACATTTCAATGGGAGTTTTGACCGCACTTAACTTATGTCTCATATAGCAGTCACCAATTCAAGCAGCAAGATGTGTCTTCCATGGAAGTGGATTTTCACAGTGGAACCCATTCAGGTGAATGAGGGTGTGTTGGTAGTGTCTGGGGGGGTGGGTGAACAGCGGGAGGTCGGGTGGGGGTGTAGATTTACATCACCGGTTGACTTTTTTACGGATTGAAAAAAAAAAATACAACACATCAAGGGATCATTTTCATATTGTCAGGGTGTGAGGAACATGGGAGGGTGAGGGAGACCACTAGACACCAGTAAACAAGAGTAAACATAAAGGGCAATGGCCATTGGAGGATGGTGAGCATCACTAGACACCAGGAAGAAAACAGAGTTTGATAAGGTCGGGCACAGGAGGGTGGGGGGTATCTCTAGACACCAAGGAAAATATATTAAAACATATGTATGGAAATCAGATGGTGGGGGTGCCATTAGACACCAGGGATATATGTGTGTGTGTGTGTGTGTGTATATATATATATATCATATTTACGGGGACCGGGGCACAGTTGGAGGATGGGGGTATCACTGGACACCAGGGAAAATGAAGAAAAATAACAGGAACAGGCAAAAAAATCCTGTTCTGTTTCAATGAATCCTTTGCCATAGGAAATGAAAAAGGATTCCTTGAAACAAAGAACAGATCCAGAAGCCAATGATTTGATACCTTTTAATGGACCAACATAGATGTAACAACAAGAACAAAGTACTCTAGCTTTCGGACCAACCAAAGTAAGGGAGGGGAGGGACACCAGGGGCCATGATATGAGACTGCTACCACTCTCTCTGTAAAAAAGTGTCTTCTCATCTCCCTCCTGAACCTTCCTCACTCCAGTCTCATATCATGGCCCCTGGTGTCCCTCCCCTCCCTTACTTTGACTGGTTGGTCTGAAAGCTAGAGCACTTTGTTCTTGTTATTACGTCTATGTTGGTCCATTAAAGGGTATCAAATCATTTGCTTCTGGATCTGTTCTTGCAAGGACCAATACGGCAACTACTAAATCTAGACTGAAACAAAGAAGGAATTGGAAAAAACTAAGTACAAAATCCTTTTTCGTGCCAAGGGATCCTTTTTCATTTTTAATGAAACTATCAAACAGAAAAGGATCCCTTGGTATGAAAAAGGATTTCATTGTAACCCCCTGCAAATGGGGTTCCCCAAAAGTCTTCCAGGAGCTTGCCTAAGTGCTCTCAGTCTGGGTGGTGTTCGGCGTTAAAGCTGTTTTGCTGGCGCTGCAGCGAGTGCTTTTAGAGCCTCCATGTACTGTCTCTTTAAGGTCTGCCTGCTCGCAGACATAATTAGTTTGAATGGGGGGGACTGTGTGTAGTTATGCCCGCGTCCCACCTGGGCCACTGCCTAAGCGCTCCATTTCTGCCATCACTAAGTGTACAGAGGAGCCCTTCTGAAAGCTGTCACTTGGTGGCAGGGGAACTACCTGGTATATGAAATTTGCCCAGCAGATAAAGGCCTTGAGGTCTAGCAAGTCTGCTCAGAATGCAGCTAGCACCCTATTCGCTGCTGCCCCTCCCTTCCACCCTTCCCTCCGTTGACCTTCCCTTGTCCTGTCCATCCCTTTTGAAGTAGCCCACTGTTCTACTGGATACCACTTCAGCAGGTAACACATTCCACCCAGCTACCACCCTCTCTGTAAAAAAGTGTCTCCTCATCTCCCTCCTGAACCTTCCTCCCTCCAGTCTCATATCATGGCCCCTGGTGTCCCTTCCTTCCCCCACTCCCTTACTTTGAACAGCCCCACTGTACCCGTCTTTATTCCTTTCATGTACTTAAAGGTTTCAATCATGTCCCTCCGTCCCTCCTCTCCTCCAGCGACTACATGTTCAATTCCCTCAGCCTCCTCTCATATGGTAAGTCCCCCAGCCCCATGATCATCTTTGTCACCCTGCACTGCACCCCCTCCAGTAACTTAATGTCCCTCTTCAGATACAGGCACCAGTACTGCACGCAGTACTTCAGGTGCGGTCTAACTAATGACCTATACAGTGGCAGAATCACCTCCTCCCTCCTCAAGGATATACCCCTTGCAATGCAACCCAGCATTTTGATGGCCTTTGCAGCTGCCTTCTTACATTGTGCCAAGTTGTTCATTGACCCTGTAATAAACACCCCCAGATCCTTCTCCTCCTCTGTCTGGGCTAGCTGCACTCACCCCAGCTGGTAACTCCTCCTTGGGTTCTTCATCCCAAAATGCAGCACCTTGCACTTTTTGGCATTAAACCCCAGTTGCCAGGTGTCTGACCAGGTTTCAAGCTTTGCCAGATCATCCTGCAACCCCTGCCATTCCCCTAGGTTGTCCACCACTGCTCCTACATTGGTATCATCAGCAAACAGACGGATCTTGCTCTTGATGTCCAATGATATGTCTGCAATGAATATCCCAAACAACACTGGTCCCAACACCGAGCCCTGTGAAACATCACTCGTCACTAGCCTTGGGTGTGAGCACTCCCCACCCACCACCACCCTCTGTTTCCTTCCTTGAAGCCAGTTCCCTACCCATCTTACCAGCTTTGCACCCACCCCTGTGCCTTCTAACTTAGTTCCCAGCCTTCCATGAGGCACCGAGGAGAATGCTTTACTGTAGTCCAGATACAGAACATCCACTGCATGGCCCTTTGTCCAGTTGCCTAGTTACCCAGTCATAGAACTCCACCAGGTTGGTTTGGCAAGATCTGCCATGTATGCAGCTATGCTTTCTGCTGTCCTGTAGTCCTTTGGCCTCTAGGAGGGCCACTAGCCTCTCCTTCAGGATAGTCTCCATTAGCTTACCCACGATGGATGTGAGGCTCACTGGTCTGTAGTTCCTCGGTTCATCCTTGGGGCCACTCTTGTGGAGGAGCACCACATGAGCCATCCTCCAGTCCTGAGGTACACACCCCGAGTGTAGTGAGGCATTAAAAAGGTCTGCCATAGGTACTGCAAGGACCTGTGCCAGCTCCTTCAGTACCCTGGGGTGAATGCCATCTGGGCCTGGTGCCTTGTCCACCCTCAGTGCCTTCAAACCCTCCCAAACTCTGCCCTCCATGATTTCCCTATCACCCCTGCCCCCCATTTCTGCCATTCCTCCCTCTTGGGTGTCACCCCCCTCTTCTCCTTAGTAAATACCGAGCAGAAGTAATCATTTAGTGCTTCTGCCTTATAGCACCCTGCTTCCACCCAACTCCCCTCCTTCCTAATCCTTATTATGTGGTCCTTACAGCTCCTTTTCTCCCTGATGTACCTAAAGAAGTCATTCTCCCTCTTCTTAATGCCTTGTGCCAGCCTAAGCTCCATAAATGCCTTGGCTCCCCTTACTGCCCGTGTCACCTCCTTCGATTCCGTCAAGTACTCCTCCCTGTCCCCCCTGCCTGTTTTCTTGTATCTCCTAAAGGCAGCTCTTTTCCTCCTTACCTTTTCCATGACCTCCTTGCTCAACCAGCTCAGTTTCTTAACCCTAGCCTTCTTGTCTGGGCCTTGCAGAAGGTTTTGGCTGCCTCCACTATCCCCAGCTTTATGAGCTCCCACCTCTGGTTAGAGTCCATACTAGGTAGAATTCTGGCCAGGCACACTTTTACCACTTCCCCATCCTCCCAAAGTTGGCCCTCCTGAAGTCCGGCACTCTTGTGCCAGATTCCACTCCTTTCTTGCCCATATCCAGTGTGAGCCATACTGAGTGGTGGTCATTCCCTGCCAACGGTTCTTCCACCATAAGTTATCTCACAAAGTCCCCATTTGCCAGCACAAGGTCAAGGGTATTCCCTAACCTGGTTGACTCACTGACCATTTGCAGCAGGAAGCTGGCCTGGAAGGCATCCAGCAGTACCTGCTCCCTTCTGTTTCTGGTTGTTGGGGTACTCCAGTCCACTCCTGGCATGTTGAAGTCCCCCACAATCACCACACTACCCTTCTCGCAGGTCCTCCTGATCTGTCCTGCTAGTTCCCTGTCTAACTCCTCCTTCTGAGATGGCGGCCTGTACACCACTCCCATTTTGAGAATCCTATTCTTGGAATCCTGGATTTGCATCCAAAGTGACTCCGTACTACCCTCTCCCCTTCCTCCCTTACACACTTCAGTCCTTCCTTCACATATAGTGCCACCTCCCCTCCTTTCCCAATCACCCTGTCCTTCGAAATAACCTGTACCCTGGTACAGATAGGTCCCAGTCATTGTATTGAGTGGCCCATGTTTCTGTGATGGCTGCAATGTCCAACTCTCCCTCTGCCATGAGCACCTGTAACTCTGCAGTTTTCCTCCCAAGGCTCCTAGCATTAAGGGTAACCACCTTCCACCCTTCCCCCCCAATCCTGCCCTCCTTTACTAGCATCACCAATAGTACTTGCCATTTGTCCTTTGTCACTGTTATGGGGGGTAAGCTCATATCGTTTCCCAACCTGTGGTCTTTGCATGTCTCTTGCACACTTGCCATCCCCCCGCTCCTAGTTTAAATTCCCAACTTCCTCTATGTACTCCTCTATCCTCTGTTTCAACACTTTCTTTCCCTCCTTACTCAAGTGTAGTCTGTCCTTGACATAGTATGCATACAGTAATAGTGAAAGTGTAGTTTATCTAACCTACCTTTCTTGCAGCATGGACTGTTTCTGTTATGCTCCACCATTTTGGTCCCGAACTGCCGAATTGAACCAATGGGGTTGTGAGGACTCTAAAATGGAGCCTATAAACTGGATCTGTGTGGTGCCTGACTCTGGGAAATGTAGTTTTGGATCCTTGGTGCCTTTTTGCATCATTAGAGGGAGCCCTGCTGTGACTGACAACTGAACTGACCAACCAAACCCTTTGGATCTAAGGGAAATGCCCTGAACTGTTTGCTGACAAGCTAGATTCGAGTTGGATGCTGAAGGAGCAGCACTGCTGTGTGTGTTCAAGTGACTGTTGCGGTGTAGTTCACGTGGGAGAAACATGGAAGGCCTGATTCCTGGTCTACTAGCCTGCTGTCTGCCCTGAGAGGGAGTAGAGGACATTTTCAGACTGAATCCAAATTTTCAGAGAACGAAACAAGCTGCTGATTTATAGCCAGGCTCACCCTGTAGAAGACCAAAGATTTTGCTGAAAGTGATCGGCCTGTCAGGACTTTAGCTACCATAGTGCTCCCAGGTAATAGCAGTGATTTTGCACTTGGGATCAAGGAGCAGTCTGCCTGGTATAATAATCTCCTTTACATATAAATGTGCTAAGAACTGCAAGGGGTTGCGATCTGTTTTCCCTTCTGTCTGTAAATGATGTGCTAGCACGGGAGGTGTTCCTCTGTCAGAATCGGACTGAATCCATGCTGCCTGACGCAGATAGGTCCTGCCACATGGGTATAGTCCCACTACCCTGCTGCACAGAAAGATCCACCATCGAGGGACCCAGCTTCCTCTGGCAAACAAGACAGTCAGCCATCAGCCCTCCTGTGTTTAGCCTGGGTATCGTGAGTAATTATCAGGGTAGCTCCCTGCAACTTTTGTTCAATCAAAGTGTGTCATCTGATTGTTTTGTGCTTTTCTTTCCACGAACTGAGCCCTCCGGCTCCGGATTACAAATTGTGTGTGCAAGTTCTTTTTCCATCACAGGGCCCCAACCAGCTGCGATTCCGGCCTACCCCGGACAACTGACCTGGCTAGCCCCTTTCCCCATCCTGGTACCCAGAGTGTGTGACTGAGTGGGACTCTAAGTGTATGCACAATAGTGTGATTATTAATGTGTTCAAGCTAATTAACCTGATTATTCCCCCTCCTTGTTACAGACCCCTGAATAAATCAGATCTGTTTGTTGCTGCAATTTACATGGACTGTGGTGTCTGTTTATGTTGAAGGTATTGCCTTGTTGCTGTTGTACTGCCTCACCTTATTTTATAGGGGGTCCCCAGAGTCGAGCTGAAGGAACCAGTTCTGGGGGTAAATGCCAAGTACAAGTGTATGTGGTTTGCATATCAGGGGTATTGAGAAAGTTACTATTGTGTATGGTGTGGGCCACTAGTGGGAGAAAAGGGGGGTCACAGTGTCCCAGAGGGCTGTGACCTGGTTAGCATAACCCAAACCAACTCAGACTTTTGGGTGGAGGCACCCATTTCAGAACTCAGGCCCCTTAATCTGTTAGTAGCCAAGCAGACAGGGGTAGTAGCCCAAAGGGATAACGCCACCTAGGGGTTACATCTTGGAGGCACCACTGGGATTAGCATCCTCTGGTGGCCACGTGAGGAAATTACCCTGATATGTTCAGTTTGGGAGAGAAAATGAAGGAGCTTACTACGCCTAAGCTAAAAATTGCCCCCCATAAATTAATGATGCACCGGATGATGGGGTGGAGTGAAGCTGAGGGGGTAGACCCCCAAAAGGCTATTCTGTTACTGGATGTCCCCTTAGGGACCAGTAATGCTGATATTGTATCCACTGTGGAGCAGATTAAGGGCGTGGGCAAAGTGGAAGTAAGGGGACGAGATGCGATTTATTTGAACAAACTATGATAGTACTGTTCTCGTGTAGCTCCCAAATAGATCCTAAGAATGTACCCCCTGTTATTTTACCTGAAGGTACCCAGAAGGGGTGGTCATTCATTTGCATAGTGGTCTGGCCACCTCAGGGGTCCCCTAGTATAGATGGGTTTAAGGAAAAGCTGCTAAAATTGTTAGCGTCTGAAGGGAGAACCGCTCAAGAGCTTGTAAGGGTGCTAGACCTGTCAGAGGACCACACGCCCCTGCATTCCCCAGCCACGTCCCCAGTGTCCCCCAAGAGCTCC